>OY856412.1:219701743-220901743 GCA_963693085.1 Alisma plantago-aquatica
CTTTCTAACCCCATATATATCAAGTTGCATGATATTATTGTGTAGTGGATATATTATTGTGTGAATAGTTAAAAATGTAACATTCCTAAAATATTTTACCCGATAAAATATAACGTAAATCCTTAGTGAACATTTACAAAACAAAATCCATTCCTAGATATCAATGCAAATAAACCCAACCAAATAACCCCATTCCCCCCTCACATGCTCACAAACAAAGTAAAGGGTATATACAAGGTTTATTTCCTCCCTCCTCCTTTCCTTAATGGATATAAATAAGTTAATACAAAGGAAAAAAAATTAATTTTCATTGTTAGTAATGTCAATTTAAACACACTTCTTCTCTCCTTTAAATAACATTATTACCAAATAAATGTCTTTCTCATCCTAGCTTCATAAAAGAAACTAAAATTTCATACAGAAACCTAAGCAGCATAATAAAACATGTGAAAATCCTAAATTAACTAAAGGAAAACCCTCTCAACAAAAGTCTCTATAATGACTAGTTTAATAAATAAATTAATAATGTACATGTTTCTGTAACTTTAGGTTACTTGATTGTCAAAAGTAGAATTGATTGGCATATAAATCAACTAGATACCTTGATTAGACTATGATCAAAGTATGAAGTCAATTTGACCTTGTTTTATCTCTTAAAAAAATTAGAGAGAAATACATGTTTAATATTTAACAAAAGCATCATCATGTCAATATAGCTCATCCAACTAAGGTTTTGTGTAATATCTTATTTTTTCCCTATCACTCTGGTTTTTAGACTTATCTAACCATCATGCTCGAGGAGAGCTGTTTGATGAAAGACATGAGGGTGAAGACTTTGTCTCCTACCTCACATTGTCTGCCTCTACCGAGGGGACACACTAGAGAGATTTTTTGTGATTTGTCCTCAATTCACATCCCCACCTTGATATTATTTCACCCTAATATTCTTTGACTCTTCCGAAATCTACCAAGCCCTAACACATAAATTATCACGCCCTAAGAGGAAGCCCCCAATCTTCTCAACACCTCCATATCCCCTACTTCTCACATACTACTACTCCCCTAGTAACACCAATTCCTATTTAAATCCACTGCTTTAGAAAGAACCACCTCAATATGTGACACTCTCCCACACCACAAATTTCTCTCTAAGCTAGCCATGTCAACACCACCAACCCCATCAACATATTCAATGATAAAAACCTTACACTAATACCTTAACCACCTCCATACAGTTTCATCCAAGTTTAAGCACCTTTTATTTGTTTATATCCCTAGACCAATCATTGGATGATGTCTACATGGATATTTGTTTTATGATTTGATTAATAAAGGAAATTTCATTTATTGATGCACATTTGATTATGTGATATTAATGTTCATAATAAACATCCTTAGTATTGGTTCAAAACCATGGGACTTCAAGTGCGTGACTTGAACATGAGATCTAATTGATGTTATGAATAATAATCTTAAATGTACTTGCCAATTACTATTATGGATCGAACAATAGTAATGTGTATGAGATGAGTGTGTGATGACCATGTCTCATGGGTCATATATATTGGATACCAAGTCTGGCATATAAGTACTTATAAGGGAACAAGTGTAACAGACCAACCTATCTCAAGAGTGATTCATAGAATCTTATATGATAATATAAATTAGCTCTCAAATGCATAAATGGTTTTTTGGTCCTTTGACATGAAGTCACTACAATCATGACATAATAATCCTCATGCTTTAACATTGCTGAACATTATCTTGAAAAAGGTTTCCACAAAGGTAGTGATTGGGTGTGATCAGAATGATGCTATTAATTGTGAATGATTCAGAAGAAATTAGTCCCTTGCATATAATAGGGTCGATATCCTAGGACTCTTGAAAAGTGAGACTATATAAATGTACGACCATGATCAAGTGATACTTGGAGGTCAAAAAACTTGAATTGAACTTAATAAGGATGATGTGTCCACGCCTACAATTCAATATGTATATCTTTGAAAAAGGGATTATACAACATGGAAATATTGTTGTTGTGTCAACCCGCCACACTAAACGTGATTAATCAAAACCAAAACATCGATCAAATACTAATCAATCATATTACCATAAAGATACATAATTAAAATCAAAATAAACTTTATAAACTTGTCAGAGAACATTTATACAAAGGTCCAACATCTTTCATATATTTATACAACCATACCAGTTATCTTTACATCTATTTTGTGGTCTCAACCACAACATGTATATAAAAGATAATGACCACTTATTTACAACATGCATAAATCACCAATACACTACCAAAATATCAAGTCAATGTACATCATCTACAAAACTCCCCCCCCAGACATGAGAATACAAGGATGACTCTAGGCCTCACTTAAACAACCCATTAACCTTCTTCCTCTACATATGTCCAAACTACTCCTTGCTACATGCAACTGATGATCACCTAAAAAGATGTGGTGACCCAAAGGAGAGACCCATGTCCCCCTGAGAGATATAACTTCTAAAAAAAGTTATTTCTTACAGAAAGATTATGTACTTTAAACAATTAAAGAAGATAATATTTCAGAGTTGAAGGATTATATAATTTACATAAAATATCAAGAATAGCTAGAATAATAAGTACAATTGTTTTCTCTTATCTCATTATAATACACCTATAGATCAAAAGAATCACAATAAGGATCTTCATCCAATGTGATTTACCAAATAACCCAAACAATTATGCTACACAGATGAATTACATATTTTATGAAGCCCTGGGTAGTTTGAGGCGTACCACTCAAACTACTAACTGACCACTACGAAGTCAAAATCAGCCCTGTACAAGATCTAGGATGATTGGAATCCTAAGATCTCTTCCTATTGGTCAATACAAGTAATAATTATAGTGGCACATCAACCCAACTACTAAAACAACCTAGTGTGTCCTGGGTACACAAGCCACGACACTAGAAATAAAGGCATAAACCCTCAAAATACAAGTTACAAATGCAAACACTCTCAACAATATTAACTCTGAGACACAACCTCAACTATTCTCTAAAACCTTGGGATCTGGATGGTAGAGATATACCCTCCATGTACACACATATACTCAATAACATATGACTCTGAGCTCCTCTTGGGATTACTCATTTCACTACCCAGTAAGTTCTGATATTGAGATAGCTCTACAGTCTCAAGGTGCTACATGATTAGGGGTGCACTTGATTAATTACATTGTTTAAGTATTTTGACTGCATCAACTAGGTTACGTACAAGCTCATAATTCAAGTAAACAAGAATTAAATGTGTAGGTTACTACTTCAGAAGATATAAAACAAATGAAACATATTCTATATTACTCCATCATGGTATATTCATCCATTCCCAGCCATAAAAAGGACTAGATCTCAAACTAGGGTGCATAACGACCCAAATTGTCATTTAGGCATAACAATAATAACGTCATATAGAAACATCATTATTCTCTCAGATTGTAATGAGAGCCTATCGAGTCATAGACAAGGTATCACCAAGAATTTCAACATAATATCCATCAGACATACAACTTATGGTATTTCCAAGAATTTGACATTTATGTATTCAAATCCTAACATGAATGAGATACTTTCTGTGACGTCCCCGGATTTTGTCTTCTCCAAACCCTATTGGAGATGAGAGGTCAGAATCTGAAAACATCATCCAATCATATCAGAGAGCGATGCAGAAGTGACATACGCATACATGAACATTAAACCATAACATACACCATAAACATTTCTCAACATTCAACATGTATATATTACCAAGTGAGTTATTACAACATGATTTACAATTACATATTGAATGGAAATTCTACAGTCTAAGAACATGTATGCTAAACTAGGATCTACACAATAGGTACAACTTGAACAATGCTTACTTCACATCTTTTATCCCACTCTATCTCTGAACCTAAAACATACGTGAAATAATGAATCAACACACAAGGTGTTGTGCACGTGGGTAGAAAGATACATACTAATATGCTTGCATAATTGAAATAATCTTAAGAAAGAAAGAGTAAAAGAAAACATTGTTTAAAGCGATAATCAGGTAAACACATATTTTTAGATGCCTTTTGATGCATTTGTACTACTAAGTGGTGTCACACTTCATTTTTGCCCGCCCCTTGGGCTATGGGGACCGAGTGCCAACCTTATATTTAGAGGGGAGAGAGAGATGTCACACTTCATTTTTCCCCGCCCCTTGGGCTATGGGGACCGAGTGCCGACCTTATATTTAGAGGAAGAGAGAGAGGATTGAGGGAGAGAGAGAGCATATATCCACTCAGTAGCTACAAACTATCTATATTTTTTTGTGCTCTTTAATGTTTTGCGGAGCATATACTACTAATACACATCCAAGAATTTATGTGCAAACACAAGCATCCAAAGTACATCATATCATTATGTATTCATGAAAACTAGTCTTATACTTAATAAAACCCACGTACCTGAGTTCAGAGATTAATACTTATATTCTGAATCATCTACATCTCTGGTCATCACCTGATTAATAACAAATATTCATCATTAATAAAAGAACATCATTAGTCTTGATTATTTAGGTCCAAGCTAGGGTTTTGGTCAAACCTAGGTCAATGTGATGTTAGGATGGTGTCTAATATTTTTAGTCTGATCTATATATCATTAAAAAGGTCTGGTACGATTTTTATATTTTTCTGATAACTGGTCTATTTTCTAGAATTAAAATGAGGTTATAAACATAAAATAGGGTTTTAATGAGAAAATGCCTATTATTTTGACATAATAGTCAAATCTAAGTTCATATTTCGTTTCCACATTATACTAAGGTTCAGTAATATTTTTATCAGATTTAATTTCCATGATATGCCAATTATACCAATTATACGATCTTAAAAAAAGCATTATCATCTACATTGAATATCATCATTATTTGTTCGTAAAAGTCTGATCTAAGGGTCCAGTAATGTAGAGGACATTTTTCTGAGTCTAGGAGTATTTTTGGGGGATTTATAGGACACTGGAGATATTTATAATGCATTTTCTAAGATCTGTACATATACTGGATTTTCGAGTGAATTATTACCTTTTTGGCCAACTGGATGGTGCCACGTGTCCCCAGAGGGCAATGCTGCTCCAGGCCTAAGCCGCTTGGGTTCATGATTGAACCGGATGGGGATTTGGTCTGGCCAACTGTGAGACTCAACCATCCGCAAGTTGTGAGTCCGTCCTCCTCTTGCTTTCCTCGTGATCTCCGAATTATGCGTTGAAGAGAGGGAGAGAGAGACAAAGCTTCCTCTGATGCGCCAGGTCGAGGCCACACCGCCATGGCCATACCCGACACCCTTCTTGGTTCTCTGCTTGGGTTTTAGAGTTCGATCTCTCTCTCTGTAACATCCCAAAATTCAGTAGTAATTTAAAACCTTTAATGTAGTTTTTTCTGAATAATCTTTTATTAAGGGCCTGAATGCAAATAGTTCAATAAAGTACTAATTCTAGGATTACAATGAAAAGAGAGATAAGAGAAGGACTCAAAACAAGTTTTTCCTTTATTTTAATGTGTTGTAAATAATTGTGTAATAATGGTAATATATTTTTCCCCTTTTCTTTTATTAAATAAGTCAAAAAGTAAAGAAAGAGAAAGAGAAAGAGAAAGAGAAAGAGAAAGAGAAAGAGAAAGAGAAAGAGAAAGAGAAAGAGAAAGAGAAAGAAGCAAGAAATTCGAAATTCAAATCACATGGGTAATAAGTATGCTTTTCCTTTTTATAGATTTCAAGATAAATCCTTTAATGTTCATAGGAGGGAAGTGATATTGCCTCTTGTTTTCTCTCTCCTTCAAATAAAGACGTCCAGAAGGCAAGAAAGAGGTGTGGAATGACTTTTAAAGAGTCAATAATGTTTATCTCGTAATTTGAATCAAGAACTCACAATGGAAACCTTTATATCAATTATTTAATTAGTTTGTGCATTTAAATTAAGAAAGAGTGACACAAATAGAAATCCTAGACTAAATGTTCAAGAAACATAAATATAATTGTCTAGGAAATTTCTAGACCCTTTAATTAGTCAATGGTCCAAATTTGGACTCATTTAGAGTTTGTTTGACCCTCCAATTAAAAAAAGGAAAGTTTTGCATATAGTTTGATTAGATTTACAATTAATGCACTCGATTTCATAAGGTCCAGGCGTTTAATCCCTGTCACGTGCCTTCTTTTCTCATTTTCCTTCTTGGGCGTAATCGGATGACCCATGTTTATTTGACTCATGATCAGACGGTCACAAACCCGTCTCCTACCTCTGTATACCTCGCGGGCCATATGTCCGTTTCACAGTGCAACCTTCGCGATCTCTCTCTCTCTCTCTCCAGTTTATGATAACCTCTAAAAGTTTTCCCTTTGAATCTGTGAGGTGATCCCGAGCACATTAATACCAAGTTTGACCCCTTTTGGATAGTTATAGAGCTTTTTCCCAAATCACAGCCACCGTTGCCCAAGTCTCCATAGCCAGACCTTCATTGGGGCGTAGTACCCTTCTGCGAGACCTAAAAAGATGTCAGAGGGACTCAGCGAGACCATAGGTTGTTCCCCATGCCTCCAATTTCTTCACCGGTCTTATCCTTCACCCCTTACGGTCTCCCCTTTTACCCCCTCCTTCCTGACCCTGGCCGGCTGGTGGTCGGCGCCATATCAGGTACCACCTTTCTTCAGTTAAGGGTCTTAGGACTCCGGCGAGGTGAGGCGGAGATGCTGGCATCCTTGCTATGCACCCCAGGAGTGTCGAGGCCCAAAGTCAACATCTGTGTTGACTTGCTCGAGACGCCTGCTCGTGAAGGAGAAGGAAATTACGGGTAGAAGATGACACGAGGTGAGATTACATTTTTGCCCCTGACTCTGCAGCATGAGGTGAGGGTTATTTTCACCTTTTTACTTACCTCACCTTAGTCGCATGGGCCACCGATAGGGAACAAGCCGATCGGCTTTCTGTGGACCCACTCTACACCCTGGACCAGCAAGCCGCCTATGTGGCTAGATGTGATTGGTCCAAAGGGTTTTAATTTGTGAAAATTCTAGTAATTAATTGGTAAGTCCAACCCTAGCAAATGTATATATGATTTTGATCAAAAAAATTCAGGGAATGTAATAAAAATATAATCAATGCCTAATTTTGTCTCAGATTCTAAAAGTACTTAACGTTACCAAATTTAATATGATAAATGTATTAAAACCGTAATTCCTTAGTTTTAATGATCATAATATATTTAGATGATCCTAACTGTCAAAGATTAACCTATTTGGATAAAAAGATCATCTTGGACCTAATTCAAGTTTAATAGTTCACTAGTTACCAAAATTAGGGTTTTAGGTGATGAATGGAATATAGATTGATATATTGAATGTTATGAACATGGTGTTTAGGGTTTTCAAACCTTAGGGACATGATTAGGGTTTACTGAACCCAGGAAGGAAGATCAGATCTCCTCTAAGTGCAAGGTAAGTGGTCCATGCTAATTGAACATAATTAATGTTTGCTTTTATGAATTTATACATGCAATGAATGTTATGAATGTTTTATCTATTTCAATTGCTTAAAGTCAATGAATGTATGATGAATTGAATGTCATGTTTACTATTCTTGTTATTGTATCATCTTCATGGATATTAAGAGTAAAGTTAACATTAAAGTTTTAAGATCAAAGTAAGAGTTTTTCAAGAGAAAGATAATGTAAAAGATAACTTATATAAGATCCTCACCAAGAGGCTCCTCGAAGCAAAACTAAGAGGCACTTCAGTGCATAAGAGAAGAGGCACTTATGTGCAACCCGAGGATCCTTATATAGGTCAAGATAAAAGAGAATTTAAAAAGTAATTGTATGTCTTTGAAATGCTTAATGTTTAATGTTTAATGTTCAAAGTCTATTTTCATTTTACAAGTTTTCTTTATATTATAATATGTTCAATTCCACTTACCATTGGTTTTATGCATGACTGGGGGCGAGATGCCCACAGGTAAGGAGAAAGATTAGGAAGAAGAAGCCTTTGACATGCAATGACTAGCTCAAGAAATCTCCAAGAAGAAAGGACCTAGTGGGGTGCCATTTACCAAGGCGTTCCAAACCTTAGACATCATGTATATTGTGTATAGTTTCGAAATAGATTAGACTTTATAGATGAAGTGGATGTAGTTTCCTTTTGACAAGTACTATGTATGAATATGATTTTATCCAATGTCAAGTGTTCTATTTATTCAATTGCAAATGAATATCATGTTTGTGACGACCCCCTTGAGTAAAGAGCTTCCGCTCAGTGATGTTTACATGTTGTGAAAAGTGGGGTGTTACAATATGGTATCAGAGCAATTTGGTAAATGGCCACTAGGTAAATAATATTCACATAGTTTCCTTAGAATGAAGATATGAGAATAAGGCATAGGAAAGGAATCCAAGGAAGAGTATCAAACCCTAAGATAGCAAAAGTTTTAACCCTTGAGTAGAAGTTTACATTAGGGATAGGTGTATATCTAGTTAGATCTTAGGTATTGACCTAATCTTAGCTAGTGGCATATCCTCTCTTATCTCATTGGTTGGTGCACACCATGTGAGGAATGTAGAGGGATGTCATAAGCATTATACTTATTGTGTATCTTTCCCCTTCATAATAGTATGTGTGGTATGGGACATGTGTACTATTAGGTTGGTGGAGGGTAGCACAATAGGATCTCTCATCGTTGGGTATGTGCCTGATCAACACCTACCTGAGGATGACAAAAAGATGGGCAATACAAAAGACCTAAACTAGATTGTCATCTAGATCTAATGTTAGAAAGCCATGACAAAGTTGAGGTAGAAGTCTTAAATATAGTGCTAAGTTTAGTTTCATAATCCCTAAGTAAAGTTAAGAAGGAGACCAAAGTAATGATTAGTTTATGTTTTTTTGCAAACAAAATGCCACATGAAACATACTTCTTTATGCAAAATTGTGAACATTAATGGACATGGAAATGTTAACTATCATTCAGTGAATAGGTAAGAAGAATCCTAAGGTGGGTAGTATTCTAAGGAAAATTTCGAGGATGAAATTTATTTAAGGTGGGTAGAATTGTAACATCCCAAAATTCAGTAGTAATTTAAAACCTTTAATGTAGTTTTTTTTCTGAATAATCTTTTATTAAGGGCCTGAATGCAAATAGTCCAATAAAGTACTAATTCTAGGATTACAATGCAAAGAGAGATAAGAGAAGGGCTCAAAACAAGTTTTTTCTTTATTTTAATGTGTTGTAAATAATTGTGTAATAATGGTAATATGTTTTTCCCTTTTTATTTTATTAAATAAGTCAAAAAGTAAAGAAAGAGAAAGAGAAAGAGAAAGAAGCAAGAAATTTGAACTTCAAATCACATGGGCAATAATTATGATTTTCCTTTTTATAGATTTCAAGATAATTCCTTTAATGTTCATTTTTCTCTCTCTCCTCTTCTTGGTTTTGCCAAAAAGGAATCATAAAATGTCTCTTATTCAATAATTTCAAAAATATGAGAAAAGTATACTACTTTAGCATCATTGAATCACTTTCCCTTTTATTTTATGAATACATAGGAGGGAAGTGATATTGCCTCTTGTTTTCTCTCTCCTTCAAATAAAGAAGTCCAGAAGGCAATAAATAGGTGTGGAATGACTTTTAAAGAGTCAATAATGTTTATCTCGTAATTTGAATCAAGAACTCACAATGGAAACCTTTATATCAATTATTTAATTAGTTTGTGCATTTAAATTAAGAAAGAGTGACACAAATAGAAATCCTAGACTAAATGTTCAAGAAACATAAATCTAATTGTCTAGGAAATTTATAGATCCTTTAATTAGTCAATGGTCCAAATTTGGACTCATTTAGAGTTTGTTTGACCCTCCAATTAAAAAAAGGAAAGTTTTGCATATAGTTTGATTAGATTTACAATTAATGCACTCGATTTCATAAGGTCCAGGCGTTTAATCCCTGTCACGCACCTTCTTTTCTCATTTTCCTTCTTGGGCGTAATCAGACGACCCATGTTTATTTGACTCATGATCAGACGGTCACAAACCCGTCTCCTACCTCCGTATATCTCATAGGCCATATGTCCATTTCATAGTGCAACCTTCACGATCTCTCTCTCTCTCCAGTTTATGATAACCTCTAAAAGTTTTCCCTTTGAATATGTGAGGTGATCCCGAGCACATTAATACCAAGTTCGACCCCCTTTGGATAGTTATAGAGCTTTTTCCCAAATCACAGCCACCGTTGCCCAAGTCTCCATAGCCAGACCTTCATTGGGGCGTAGTACCCTTCTGCGAGACCTAAAAGGATGTCAGAGGGACTCAGAGAGACCATAGGTTGTTCCCCATGCCTCCAATTTCTTCACCGGTCTTATCCTTCACCCCTTACAGTCTCCCCTTTTACCCCCTCCTTTCTGACCCTGGCCGACTGGTGGTCGACGCCGTATCAGGTACCACCTTTCTTCAGTTAAGGGTCTTAGGACTCCGATGAGGTGAGGCGGAGATGCTGGCATCCTTGCTATGCACCCCAGGAGTGTCGAGGCCCAAAGTCAACATCTGTGTTGACTTGCTCGAGACGCCTGCTTGTGAAGGAGAAGGCAGCGACGAGTAGAAGATGACACGAGGCGAGATTACATTTTTGCCCCTGACTCTACAACATGAGGTGAGGATTATTTTCACCTTTTTACTTACCTCACCTTAGCCGCGTGGGCCACTGACAGGGAACAAGCCGATCGGCTTTCTGTGGACCCACTCTACACCCTGGACCAGCAAGCCGCCTATGTGGCTAGATGTGATTGGTCAAAAGGGTTTTAATTTGTGAAAATTCAAGTAATTAATTGGTAAGTCCAACACTATCAAATGTATATATGATTTTGATCAGAAAAATTCAGGGAATGTAATAAAAATATAATCAATGCCTAATTTTGTCTCATATTTTAAAAGTACCTAACGTTATCAAATTTAATATGATAAATGTATTAAAACCGTAATTCCTTAGTTTTATTGATCATAATATATTTAGATGATCCTAACACTCAAAGATTAACCTATCTAGATAAAAAGATCATCTTAGACCTAATTCAAGTTTAATAATTTACTAGTTACCAAAATTAGGGTTTTAGGTGATGAATGGAATATAGATTGATATATTGAATGTTATGAACAGGGTGTTTAGGGTTTTCAAACCTCAGGGACGTGATTAGGGTTTACTGAACCCAGGAAGGAAGATCAGATCTCCTCTAAGTGCAAGGTAAGTGGTCCATGCTAATTGAACATAATTAATGTTTGCTTTTATGAATGTATATATGCAATGAATGTTATAAATGTTTTATCTATTTGAATTTCTTAAAGTCAATGAATGTATGATGAATTGAATGTCATGTTTACTATTCTTGTTATTGTATCATCTTCATGGATATTAAGAGTAAAGTTAACATTAAAGTTTTAAGATCAAAGTAAGAGTTTTTCAAGAGAAAGATAATGTAAAAGATAACTTATATAAGATCCTCACCAAGAGGCTCCTCGAAGCAAAACTAAGAGGCACTTCGGTGCATAAGAGAAGAGGCACTTCAGTGCATAAGAGAAGAGGCACTTATGTGCAACCCGAGGATCCTTATATAGGTCAAGATAAAAGAGAATTTAAAAAGTAATTGTATGTCTTTTAAATGCTTAATGTTTAATGTTTAATGTTCAAAGTATATTTTCACTTTACAAGTTTTCTTTATATTATAATATGTTCAATTCCACTTACCATTGGTTTTATGCATGGCTGGGGGAGAGATGACCACAGGTAAGGAGCAAGATTAGGAAGAAGAAGCCTTTGACATGCAAGGACTAGCTCAAGAAATCTCCAAGAAGAAAGGACCTAGTGGGGTGCCATTTACCAAGGCGTTCCAAACCTTAGACATCATGTATATTGTGTATAGTTTCGAAATAGATTAGACTTTATAGATGAAGTGGATGTAGTTTCCTTTTGACAAGTAGTATGTATGAATCTGATTTTATCCAATGTCAAGTGTTCCATTTATTCAATTGCAAATGAATATCATGTTTGTGACGACCCCCTTGAGTAAAGAGCTTCTGCTCAGTGATGTTTACATGTTGTGAAAAGTGGGGTGTTACAATCTCTCTCTCTCTCGCTTCCTCGCAAATGCTCCAGTTCTTCCTGTTTCCACAGAGCAGGTGCCGCCATGGAACAGACCCTTGATGGCTCAACATCATCTTCCTCAGATGATACTCCCGTAGAGCTTTCCAAGTATTGGTGCACACCTACGATCATCCTTGATGAATGAGGAGGGATCCACTAATCACTGAGGGCATCCCATTACAGCCAGGGCGGAGGAAGGCGGCGTAGATTGGGGATTTATGACCTTGTGTTTGCCTCATCCATACAAGACACCAGGTAGGTCCTCAGACATCGCATGGACTTACTGGAAGTTTTCAAAGGAAGTGGGGATGCACGTTGACCGGTTCCTATGGTTGGCCTCTATGGCTGGTGGTGGCGAGCTCGGGTGCACAGGGGACTCTTCAGTAGTGTTTAGAAACTCCCATGATATGGAGATGTCAGTGGCGACAGTCCTCCTCCACTTTATTGTACTTCTTGATGCCTACATGTCTCCTTCTTCTTGCTATTGTGGTTTGGGGTTTCTACGGGTTCTATGGGTGGAGAACGATGAAGGGAAAGGAGTCTGGTTCTCCCTAATTTCTGTACCAGAGTGGTTGTATGAGGGGTTGCTCAAAAGCCCCGAGTACTGCAAATATAATTCCCAACCATCATCATGTGGAGGTCGCACTATAGGTGTGGCCATTCAAGAGAAGCAGGGCTTAGTCATCCTCCACCTGTTCCTAAAACGTCGGGGGTTGAAGATAAGGTGTGAACCTTTGGATCAGTTGTCTAGGGCCATGATTGTCTTGCCCTTAAGTGGATCTATGGCCTACAACTTGCACAACCCAGAGCATATATGCGTGACATATCAATGTCACAACCTTTCATATTTCTTAAAAATAATAATCAGATGACTAAGGTTTGGCAGGACATTTAAATCAAATATCAATAAATTCAAATTCTTATATCTTCTAGTAGAAACCTCTTATTCACATGAAACTTGAACCATAGGTTCCTCATAACCCAAGGCCTCATACTACTAAGTTTGAGATGTAAATTGCAACCATTGGTCATCTAACTAAATTCCTCGAATAGTCTAATAAATAAGTTTGTAAACCTCAACTATGAATCAATTATTCACCAACCTTGATTAAATAATATTGATCTCGTGATCTTGATCATCATGCGCTCTAGTATTCATAATTGAACCATTTGGATTACTATATACCTCAAGTGTCATCAATTGGCCACTTGATTTTATTATGACTACCAAATGGACCTCTTGCACTCATAAGTTCCCAAGTCAGTGAATAAAAATCTATTCATTGTAATGGAAGTCAATTAGATCTAATAATCATTCATGGTCTTCAATTTCTATATGTGGTATCTAAACCCTAAAATCTAGGTTATCACATTCACCCCACCTTATATGTAATTTCGTCCTCAAAATTCAACTAATATCATATTTAATATGAAATTGGGGGTGTCAAATTCAAATAAATCATCATTTGTAAGTTTCAAGAGTATCATAGCTCTTAACGAACCCTAAGTTGTCATATTAGGTTACTGAGCATGTAGGGGTACCCACCCCACCTTATATAGGTCAAAACATCATTTAATAGCATGGCCTTAACACGACATTCTAGTGTCTTTGGGCATATAATCCTTATTTCGTAATTATTCGAGCTTGTTCACACATTTATAGTTACAAGAGGTATTTGTCAAGGTTTTATCTTCACCCTATTCACTAATGTAAGGTGATATCAAGATTTCATGTCATTACTTACTAAAATTATCAGACTTAACATCAATTATCCATTTATTATCAACATCTTAATGGTATTTCATTGTTAGAGGGGTATTGATCTTCATATTTACATACTAGGGTCTGCACCCTATTGAGTGAGACTTGTCTTCAAACTAGAAGCATAGATTTAGAAGAATTGAAGTTAAGAACTATATTTTGATCATGTAACATATGATCCAAAGACATCTTAATTTTAAGCCAATGATTTCAAACATATATATTGCATATATGACATTACATGTGAAAGAGAACATACTAAGCCAATCTTATCATGATTTCAAATTTGGATGTACATATATGATATAGAAAGGGAATATAGAATAGGTCAAGCTTATATGAGTGACTTCGTGTATATAAATCATCTATATAACTCATGTGAGGTTTCTAACATCATATATTAGGAAAGAGAGGAAGAAGGAGCAACATTTATGAGTATGGTATGCACAAGGCATTTTACTCTCAGAATTAATGTTTCATATATCACCTCACTTTGCATCTAATGATGAGCTTCACTAGATTATGTCACTCAAGCTATGACCTAACTCAGTCAAAGTATTGACTTTCTCATTATGAGTTTCTACCCATCATTTTTTTACCCAACTCTCACATATAGGATTGAATCATGCAAAAGGACTCAACCCGTCTACTTAGGAGTAACTCAACTTAGGACACATCATTTCACATTCTCTCATATTTTTCATATATTGTAGGGTAGGTCCTATGACCCTCTCCTTGTGGGTCTCACTCTCTCTGGACTTCACCACATATCTTGTCCTAACACTAGAGGCCCTCCTTTGTAAAAGAGCTCGAGGCTCATGCATATTCAACCTTATCTTGACTTAGCTCATCTTAAGTAAGAAAGAGTATGTACTTTTATCATCAAGACTTAGCTTAGATTCTCTAAAATTGGATTCATGTCATATACAACTTAAATATTTATAAAGCAACTTATATCACTAGAGATATAACTTAGATAAGATCATCCATGCTCATATCAACTATCAGTATGTCATCTACTCTATGTATCACATGTCTTGATAAGGCTCTAGACATCTAATCTAGACTACTCTCTCTTCTAGACTGATGTCACTCCCTTTCACTTAGGTTACATGAACACTAACTACTCTCCAGTGTGAGGGACACATTTTTATACTTACATATATATAATAAAATATTATATAGTTTTTCTCCAAAAAAGAAGACGTCAGAGAAAACTGTCGAGGCTCAAGCCGATTGGAAAACAAAACCAAATCAGAAAAATGAGTGTCCCACACACAGTAGATAGTCTAGTGCCATGTCACCTAGTGAAATGGTGAGAACAAAGTGTAGACTAGTGTAGCTACCCAATACATATAAGCTCTATATGGAAAGGGTTTCAGACACTTGTCTAAATCTAGTTCTCGAACATCTAGTTTCTAACCTAGAGGCTAAGCCAGAACTTATTCCTATAGAACAACTTACTAAGTTTCTAGGATTTAAAGTGAAATGTGAAATTACGTTTTATGTTTCATGGTGAGCAATTGTTAGGTGTAGCTATTGTTCATGCTCTGATACCAACTGTAACGTCCCCGGATTTTCACCTTCTCAAAACCCCATGGAGATGAGAAGATGAAATCCAAAAATGTTAAGTAATTGTATCAAAGTGCGTTGCAGAAGCAATATGCACATACATGAATGTACAACAATATACATTCACCATAACAATTTCTCAACATTCAACATGTATATATTACCAAGTGAGTTATTACAACACAATTTACAATTACATATTGAATGGAAATTCTACAGTCTAAGAACACGTATGCTAAACTAGGATCTACACAATAGGTACAACCTGAACAGTGCTCACTTCACATATTTTATCCCACGCTATCTCTGAACCTAAAACATACATGAAACAACGAATCAACACACAAGGTGTTGTGCACGTGGGTAGAAAGATACATACTAATATTCTTGCATAATTGAAATAATCTTGAGAAAGAAAGAGTAAAAGAAAACATTGTTTATAGCGATAATCAGGTAAACACATATTTTTAGATGCCTTTTGATGTGTTTGTACTACTAAGTGGTGTCACACTTCATTTTCCCCACCCCTTGGGCTATGGGGACTGAGTGCCAACCTTATATTTAGAGGGGAGAGAGAGAGATGTCACACTTCATTTTTCCCCGCCCCTTGGGCTATGGGGACCGAGTGCCAACCTTATATTTAGAGTAAGAGAGAGAGAGAGGATTGAGGGAGAGAGAGAGCATATATCCACTCAGTATCTATAAACTATCTATATTTTTTTTGTGTTCTTTAATGTTTTGTGGAACATATACTACTAATACACATCCAAGAATGTATGTGCAAACACAACCATCCAAAGTACATCATATCATTATGCATTCATGAAAACTAGTCTTATACTTAATAAAACTCATGTACCTAAGTTTAGAGATTCATACTTATATTTTGGATCATCTACATCTCTGGTCATCACCTGATTAATAACAAATATTCATCATTAATAAAAGAACATCATTAGTCTTGATTATTTAGGTCCAAGCTAGGGTTTTGGTCAAACCTAGGTCAATGTGATGTTAGGATGGTATCTAATATTTTTAATCTGATCTATATATCATTAAAAAGGTATGGTATGATTTTTATATTTTTTTGATAACTGGTCTATTTTCTAGAATTAAAATGAGGTTATAAACATAGAATTGGGTTTTAATGAGAAAAGACCTATTATTTTGACATAATAGTCAAATCTAAGTTCATATTTTGTTTCCACATTATACTAAGGTTTAGTAATATTTTTATCAGATTTAATTTCCATGATATGCTAATTATACCAATTATACGATCTCAAAAAGAACCATTATCATCTACATTGAATATCATAATTATTTGTTCGTCAAAGGTCTGATCTAAGTCCAGTAATGTAGAGGACATTTTTTTGAGTCTAGGAGTATTTTTGGGGGATTTATAGGACACTGGAGCTATTTATAATGCATTTTCTAAGATCTATACATATACTGGATTTTCGAGTGAATTATTACCTTTTTGGCCAACTGGATGGTGCCACGTGTCCCCAGAGGGCAATGCTACTCCAGGCCTAAGACGCTTGGGTTCATGATTGAACCAGATGGGGATTTGGTCTGGCCTACTGTGAGACTCGACCATCCGCAAGTCACGAGTCCATCCTCCTGTTGCTTTCCTCGCGATCTCCGAATTGTGTGTTGAAGAGAGGGAGAGAGAGAAAAGGCTTCCTCCAATGCACCAGGTTGAGGCCATGCCGCCATGGCCGTACCCGATGCCCTGCTTGGTTCTCTGCTTGGGTTTTAGAGTTCAATCTCTCTTTATCTCTCTCGCTTCCTCACAAACGCTCCAGTTCTTCCTGTTTCCGCAGAGCAGGTGCCACCATGGAACAAACCCTTGACGGCTCGACATCATCGTCCTCAGATGATACTCCCGTAGAGCTTTCCATGTATTGCTGCACACCTATGATCATCCTCGGTGAATGAGGAGGGATCCACCAATCACTGAGGGCAGCCTTTTAGAGCCAGGGCGGAGGAAGGCGACGTAGATTGGGGATTTGTGACCCTATGTTTGCCTCATCCATACAAGACACCAGGTAGGTCCTCAGACATCGCATGGACTTGTTGGAAGTTTTCAAAGGAAGTAAGGATGCACGTTGACCGGTTCCTATGGTTGACCTCTATGGCTGGTGGTGGCGAGCTCGGGTGCACATGGGACTCTTCAATAGTGTTTAGAAACTCCCATGATATGGAGATGTCAGTGGCGACAGTCCTCCTCCACTTTATTGTACTTCTTGATGCCTATAGGTATCCTTCTTCTTGCTGTTGTGGTTTCTACCGGTTCTATGGGTGGAGAACGATGAAGGGAAAAGAGTCTGATTCTCCCTAATTTCTATACCAGAGTGGTTGTGTGAGGGGTTTCTCAAAAGCCCCGAGTACTGCGGATTTGATTCCCAACCATCATCGTGTGGAGGTCGTAATATAGGTGTGGCCGTTCAAGAGAAGCATGGCTTAGTCATCCTCCACCTGTTCCTAAAACGTCGGGGGTTGAAGATAAGGTGTGAACCTTTGGATCAGTTATCTAGGGCCATGATTGTCTCACCCTTAAGTGGATCTATGGCCTACATCTTGCGCAACCCAAAGCATATATGCGTGACATATCAATGTCACAGCCTTTCATATTTCTTAAATAATAACCAGATGGCTAAGGTTTGGCAGGACATTTAAATCAAATATCAATAAATTCAAATTCTTATATCTTCTAGTAGAAACCTTTTATTCACATGAAACTTGAACTATAGGTTCCTCATAACCCAAGGCCTCATACTAATAAGTTTGAGATGTAAATTGCAACAATTGGTCATCTAACTAAATTCCTCTAATAGTCTCATAAATAAGTGTGTAAACCTCAACTATGAATCAATTATTCACCAACCTTGATTAAATAATATGATCTCGTGATCTTGATCATCATGCGCTCTAGTATTCATAATTGAACCATTTGGATTCCTATATACCTCAAGTGTCATCAATTGGCCACTTGATTTTATTATGACTACCAAATGGACCTCTTGCACTCATAAGTTCCCAAGTCGGTGAATAAAAAGCTATTCATTATAATTGAAGTCAATTAGATCTAATAATCATTCATGGTCTTCAAGTTCTATATGGGGTATCTAAACCCTAAAATCTAGGTTATCACACTTTCAGTATGATGATTTCATCCAGTTATAATTTCAATACCAAATAGGGAATAACAACATTATAACCACCACTAGTTAACCACTATATATTAAGGTTTGAATTGCGGGTAAAACTTATGCATATTGGGTACCTAAACAACACATATATGACATTTTTAGAAGTCATAACATCAACATTTCAGATTTCATACCTTACATGTTCAAGGAAAATATTATTTACAGAAGAAGAAATGATCATAGTGTCTAAATTAGGCTTAAAACTTGTATAATCATCATTCTCATATCAAATAGTGCACAAAAGGTCATCTTTTCTCATATTACAGATTTCTAGAATAAGATTTACATAAAACATGTTATGAGTAGACAAGAAATGCATTAAATGTTATATCACTGGTCTTAAGGTGAAGAAGAACGTCCAAACAACAAGAAATATCGAAGAAAAGAAAGAAAGATCCGAACTTTATACTCTGAAAGCTCCAAGATAGCTCCTATCTTCAAGAACGGGGTAGATATAGAGAAAAAGAAATAAGAAATAGGTTCTTCATCAATATGCTTGAGTTTCCATCAAGAAACACCATGGGTTCCATCCATGGTGAATGGAAGAAGGAAAATAGCAAAAAAATATGTTAGGGAAGAAAGTCTTACGTGTAAGAACAAGAAAATAGGTAAGAAGGCTTCAATTGATCCTAGAAGAGTTAGATATGAGGCTAGAACCTACATGCAACCATGATCTTGCAAAGCTTATACATCTAGAAGCTCCTCCTTCGTCTACTGATGGCTTCTAATGGTCTCTCTAGAAGCAAGAACATTTTTGGGGTAGAATGGTTAGTTTGAGGGAAGTGAGGAGGGGTATTTATAGCTAGGATGAATGAGAAAGGAGGTGAAAGGTCAAAAATTGCCTTACCATTTGTCGAAGGACAAGTTTTCCATCTATTTGTACAACCAAAACCTCCATTAGTTTGCGTCCCTCTAAGTAAATCATTAGTTTACAAACATGCAAAACTTTCATCAGAAGACACACACCCATCCATCAGAAGACACACCCCCATCCATCGGAAGGCATACCTAGTTCAACCATCAGAAGGCACACATCCAGTACAACCATCAGAAGGCACACATCCACTGTAACCATCAGAAGACACATCCAATGCAATGATCAAAAGGCACACACCAAGTGCAATCATCGGAAGGCACACACCGAGTGCAACCATCGGAAGGCACACACTGAGTGCAACCATTGGAAGACACACCCAGTGCAACCATTGAAAGGCACACAACTAGTGCAACCATCAGAAGGCATACTTAGAACTACCATAGGAAGGGAAACCCAATCCAACCATTGGAAGGCACATACCATCCCATCCTCACAAAGCAGACATCAAGGGTTGGTACCTTAATGCAATAAGGTTTAAAGCATTCAAATTAAATGCAAATTTTCTAGGTTATAATGAATAATTTGTAATAAAATATATTCATGTGTTAAAATTTCAGTTAGATCCTAAAAATGAAATACTGTATATAGGTCCTCACAAGTACATAAATCAACAAAACTTGAGCAAACAAAGTCCAATTTGAACCAGATTTGAAACATAGATTTTTCAAATGATCTTAAAACATAAACTGATGTTTAATTAAGAAACTAAGCACACATATTCAATCAAACAAGTATGTTTAAATCACGGTAGTGGTCTTACAACTATAAACCCCTAATAGGGATTTCACCCCCAAAATCATATGCAAACAAGGATGGATACTTCCTATGCATATCCTTCTCTAACTCCCACATGGGTTTCTCTACAACATGGTGATTACACAACACCTTCACCAAGGCTATCTCCTTCTTTATCAGATTCTACACACACTTATCTAAGATCAAAATTAGATCCTCAACATAAGAGATATCATCGTCGAACTCTACTTGCACTGGCTGTATCATCTTCTCTTTCCCGGGGTGACACTTTCTCAACATGGAAACATGGAAAATATTATGCAACCTATGCAACTCTGGCGGTAACTCAAGCTTGTACGCAACTTTTCCAACTCGTGCCATGATAGGGTAAGGTTCCATAAGCCTAGGAGCCATTTTACCCTTCTTACCAAACCTCAACAAACCCTTCCAAGGGGACACCTTGAGACATACATGGTCTCCAACTTGGAACTCTAACGGTCTATGGGGGTTATGGAATATGACTTCTATCTGTCTTGAGATTCCTTTAACTATTATTAGACCACCTTGATCGTCTATGTAGTCTGCTGAACTAACTCAAGACCCAACTGGAGATACTCACCTATCTCATACCAACTAAGAGTTGATTGACAACACCTTTCGTACAGAGCCTCATACGATTCAATGTCTATACTCCTCTAGTATCTATTATTGTAGGAAAACTCAATCAGACTTAGGTGGATATCCCAACTCCCAAGAACTGAAGAATACATACTCTCAAAATATCCTCTAAAGTCTAATGGTCCTTTCTGACTGGCCATCTATGTGTGGGTGAAAGGCTATACTAAATCTCAGTTGTGTTCTCAAGGTTGTATGTTGATGTTCCCAGAACCAACTCATGAAATGAGGACCTCTATCTGATACTATCGTTGTTGGTATGCGATGTAGATGTACTATTTCATCAACATAGATCTGTGCCAACTTCTTTTGACTGGAAAAAAGTGAGCCAACTTTGTCAACTAATCAATGATCACCAAAATGGAATCATGACCTTTATCTATCCTTGGAAGGCCAAACACAAATTCCATGGTTACGTGATTCCATTTCCACTATGGAAGTGGTAGAGGATGCAACATCCTTGCTGGATTCTGATGCTCCACCTTAACTTGTTGACAAACTAGACACTTGGCCAAAAACTCTGACACATCACGCTTCAAACTTGACCACCAAATACAAGTCCTTGAGATTATGATACATCTTTGTACTTCTAGGATGCATCACTTACATTGAGAAATGAGCCTCCTCAAGTACCATCTCCCTCAGACAATCAACATTAGGAACCACTCTTCTATTGTGGAAGCACACTATCCCATCACCTAACTCATGAAAGACATCATGCTTTCTGCTACCAAACTCAGATATGATGTTCTATATCACAATATCATCCTTGTCTAAATCTTTAATCTATTTTATTAATGTTGTATTTACCTATAATTGTGCCAACAAACATGCTAACAAGTAGACCTCCAACTGTACATTCATCTACCTAAGCGAGATTAACATGTCCCGCTTGTGACACGCCAAGGAGTGAAGCTATGCTTTATCTATAGATGACGATGAAGATGACTTCCTGCTCAATGCATCAACGACTACATTTTCCTTTCCAAGGTGGTAGTCTATCGTATATTCATAGTCCTTGATTAACTCCATCCATCTCATCTACCTCATGTATAGCTCCTTTTTGAGAATATATATTGAAGGTACTTGTAATCTATGAAGATTTGACATTTCTCTCCATACAAATAGTTCCTCCAAAATTTTGAATCAAGGACCACAATATCTAACTCCAGGTCATCGTTAGATAGTTGTCCTCATATTTCTTAAGCTATTAAGAAGCATACGAAATCATGCTCTTATCCTACTTTGGCACACCTCCCAATCCATTCTTCAAAGCATCACAAAATATAATGTAGCCTTTTCGAAGATCTGACAACACCAACGCTGGAGCGCTCATCAACCTCTCCTTCAAAAAGGGAAATAACATTGACACTTGCCATCCCAAACAAAAGGAACACCCTTCCTAGTCAGTCTAGTTAAAGATATGCAATTTCATAAAAGTTCTTAATCAATCGCCTGTTGTATCCATCTAGAACTAGGAAGATTTAAACCTCGGTCGGTAAATTGGGATTCTCCGACCCCAACAAGGACTCGACTTTCTTAGGGTATACACAAACACCCTTTATAGCAATGACATGACCAAGAAAAGACACCTCATTTAGCCAAAACTCACACTTACTGAACTTAGCATACAATTAATGTTGCCTTAACAACTCCAACGCTTGACGAAGATGTTTCTCATGTTGCTGATTGTCCATGGAGTATATCAAGACGTCATTGATGAAAACCAACACAAATTAGTTAATATACAATACAAACACTTTGTATAATCGATTCCATAAAAGTTTCCGATGCATTGGTTAGCCCAAACAACGTAATAACAAACTCATAATGACCATACCTAGTCCTAAAAGGAGTCTTAAGTATGTCATCAACCTTGACCCTCAACTGATGATACACTGATCTTAGATCTATCTTGGAAAACACTACAACACCTCTCAACTAGACAAACATATTATCCATTCTTAGCAACTGATACTTATTCTTCAATGTGACCCCATTCAACTACTGGTAGTATATGCAAAGCCTCATTGAATCATATTCCTTTTTCACAAAAAACACTAGAGAACCCCAAGTGGAAGTGCTCAATCTTACCAAAACATTCTCCAAAAAATCTTGCAACTGTTCCTTCAACTCCTTCAACTTAGCTGGTGCTATCCTATAGGGTGCCTGTACTATGGGTTGTGTATCGAGAAGTAGATGAATTTTTAAATCAATCTCTATAGGGGGTGTAACACTAGAAAATTCATATGGAGAAAAATCCTCAAACTCACACATCACATGCACATCCTAGATACTAGGACTCCTCACCTTGGTATCCACTACATGAGCTAAGAAAGCTTCACATCCTTGTCTCAACAACTTCTTTGCTATCACAGATGACACAAGATAGGTAGGAAAAATCCTATCTTCTTGGAAAGTTCAAGAGACATCCCCATCACAAAACATTGCAACTTTGGCACTATAGTACAAAACAACCTTGTAATTCTCCAAGGTATACATCTATAAGATCACATCAAATCCATGCATATAAAGTGGCATAAGATCCACTTGAATTCTACATCCAAAAAAAGAAAAAAAACACAAGATAGACACACCTCCTACAATTCTATGGAACCAACTAAAGGGGTTTCTAACAAGAGGTTATCTGTTATACTACAAATAGGAAAGTTACAACTATTTATCAACTCTATGGTGATCAATGAGCGTGTCGCACTCGGGTCAACTAAAACTAATACAATGGTAGAAGCAGATAATTCAGAATGAAAAAGTTCCATCTGACTTGTCATGACCCATGGCTTGACCACTCCTTCTGGATGAATCATAGCATATAATATTGCCCTTACCTATTGTCATCCTCGACCTCTACTTGATGGTCTTGAGGATCCTACTTGTGATGTTTGGCCACATCCTCTACTACCACCACTATTGTGCTGCTGCTATTATGAGCCCTTCTGACTCTACCTCGACTTCTGTCTGACCTCCGCATTCTTCATTAGGCAATACCATCTCAAATGCTTAACCTACACACTTGAAGCACATCCTTATATTATACTGTAGCCTAGGCCCTATCACAAACATCGAACCTGAACAATTTGCTCCTACTGGTGAAAAACTATGACCACTCCCATTACTAGGGGCCCACTACAAATCTACATGTATCCTTGGTTTAGAAAAAGTCAACCTTAGATGGTATTGTGGTGAAAAAACCTCGACTTCTTGAAGATTCTAGTTGGGGATCCTTAAAACTGAGACATCTCTTCCTAGCATTGGTTTATCATAGCTCCACAACCATCCTATATATCCTCCTCACAGACTCCACAAATGTAGAGAACTTCTCTCGGACCTCTAAAACAAATGCTATCCTTGCCAACCCAAAATTCAAAACCTTCTCAAACCTTGTGATCCTCTCCTTCTCCGTGGTTTCCATGTGAGGATAAAACCTCAACATCTTCATGAACTTTGGCTTGTAGTCATTAATAGATCACAATACTTGGTGCAACCGTTCAAACTGAGCCATCTTCTCATCCAGATACGTTTCCTGGAAATAACGACTGACCAACTCCCACCAAAACTCCTCCCAACTAACTACTTCACCCAATTTATTCCCCTACTCTATGGCCCAACAAAGTCTAGTTATATCCTTTAGGAGGTAGATTACATGCTTCACCTTGTCCTCATCATAGATATTTGGAATGTTGAATGCCTTTACAACTCTGTCAACCATATATCTACATCAGATGGGTCTACTGTTCCCTCATACTCTGTGGCTCCTACTTGCTTCCACCTCTCAAAGGTCTTCCCTAAACCTTGAGATTCCTCATTAGGAAAAGAAGCTCTTGGTTGAGGCGCTGGCTCCCTATGCACCAAATGCATTATCATCAACCATAATCCATACAAACATAGATTCAAAAACTAGATCAACCATGGTTGAAGGGTCAAGGCAGGACATGATGTTCTAGCCCTATCTCATGTTCTCTTCCTCCATCTTTTGATCTCCTAATGCAACCTCTTGGTGCCACAAAGATACTCTTTGCATGCTATTCACATTCTATAGACATATCTACATAACCATGAAGTATGGTGAGATATTTTGGATTTCGGAAGAACAAACACAACAATCTAACTCCTATGTCCCATTAGACTCAGCAAACCCTAAGCTCTGGTACCAACCAAATGTGGCAACCCACCATGTAAAATGGGATTATTCAAAACCAAAACGTTGATCAAACACTAATCAATCATATTACCATAAAGATACATAAATAAAACTAAAACAAACTTTCTAAACATGTTAGAGAACATTTACATAGAGGTCCAACATCTTGCATATATGTACAACCATACCATATATCTTTACACATATTATGTGGTCTCAGCCACAACCTATATACAAAAGATATTTTCCACATATTTACATCATGTAGAAAGAACCAATACATTAACAAAATATCGAGTGGATGTGCATTATCTACAAAACTTCTTTGCCTAGACCTTGGAGTACATGGATGATTCTAGGACTCACTAAACAACCTACCAACCTTTTTCTTCTACAGATCTCCAAACTACTTCTCCTCGATACCATGGGTTTGACGATGTTGCTATTTATCACCTAAAAAGATGTGGTGACCCATGTCCCAATGAGAGATATAACTTCTAAAAACATCTGTTACTTATGGAAAGATTATGTACTTTAAATAATTAAAGCAGATAGTATTATAGAGTTGTAGGATTATATAATTTACATAAAAGATCAAGCATAGCTAGAATCATAAGTACAATTGGTTTCTCTTATCACATTATAATACACTTATAAATCAAAAGAACAAGGATCGTCATCCAATGTGATTCATTAAATAACCCTAACACTTACATACATGATTGAATTACATATTTTACTAAGCCCTAGGTAGTTAGTGGCGTACCACTCAATCTACTAGATAACCACTGCGAAGTTGAAATTAGCCCTATATAAAATCTAGGATGACCAAAAATCCTAAAATCTCTTCTCCTTGGTTACTACGAGTAACAACCATAATGGCACATTGGTCCAACTATTAAAACAACATAGTTCATCCTGGGTAAACATGCCATGATACTAGAAACCAATGTATAAACCCTTAAAATCCAAGTTACAACTATAGTCTCTCTAACCACATTTCAACTCCAAGACACGACTTCGACTGTTCTCTAAAACCTTGGGACTTGGATGGAAGATATATACCCTCACTGCACCCGCATATACTCAATAGTATATGACTCTGAACTCCTCTTGGGATTACTCATTTGACTATCTAGCAAGTTTTGGCATTGAGATAGTGCTACAAGTATCAGGGTGCTACATGATTAGGATTACACTTGGTTAATTATGTTGTTTAAGTATTTTGACTACATCAACTAGGTTACATATAAGATCCTAAATAATTCAGTTAAACAAGAATTAAGATCATATGTTACTACTTAAGAAGATATAGAACATATGAAACCTGTTCTATATTACTCCATCAAGGTATATTCATCCATTCCCTCCCATGAAAAGGACTACATCACAAACTAGGGTGCATAATGACCCAAAATGCCATTTAGGTAAAATAGTAATAACTTCATGTAGGAACATCATTATCTTCTCAGATTTTACTGAGATCCTGTCGAGTCATAGATAAGGTGTCACCCAAAAATTCAACATGAAAATCCATCGAATGTAAAAGTGATGGTATTTCCAAGAATTAGGCATTTATATGTTCAAATCCTTACATGAATGAGCTACTTTTAGTATTTTGTACAATTATCATTTCAACACGAAAACAATGAATGAAAGCATTATAACCACCATCAATTAACTTCTATATAGTAAGGTTTAAAGTGCATATCATACTTATGTACACTGGGTACCAAAAATAGCACATATATGACATTTTTGAAGGCATACCATCAACATTTCGAATTTCAGACCTTGCATGTTCAAGGAAAAGATCATTTATAGAAGAATAAACATTCATAGGTCTAAAAAGGTTAAACAACTTGTATCATCACCATTCTCATATCAAATAGTGCACAAACAACCATCTTTTTCTCATATAATGGGTTCTCTAGAATAACATTTACATAAAACAAGTTATGAGTAGGCAAGAAATGCATTAAATGTTATATCATTTGCTTTAAGGTGATGAAGAACATCCAAACATAAATAGTTCTCAATGAAAAGAAGGAAAGACCCGAGTTTTATACTCTAAATTCTCCAACATAGATTCTATCTTCAAGAACAGGGTACATCTAGAGCAAAAGAAAGAAGAAAGAGGGTTCTTCATCCATATTCTAGAGTTTCCAGTAAGAAACACCATGGGTTCCACCCATGGTGAAGGGAACAAAAAGGATAACAACAAAAAAGAGGTTAGGGAAGAAGATCTGACATGCATGAAACAAGAAACTAGGTAAGAATACTTTGATCAATTGTAGAAGAGATAGATCTGAGGCTAGCACCCACATGCAACCAGGATCTTGCAACTCTTCAATTTCGAGAAGCTCCTCCTTCATCAACTAATGGATTTTGATGGTCTCTCTAGAAATAAGAATGTTTTGGGGTAGAAAGGTTCATTTGAGGGAAATGAGGAGGGGTATTTATAGTTAGAATGAAAGAGAAAGGAGGTCAAATGTCAAATATTTCTTTACATTGGTCATGTTGCATCCAACTCACAAAAATAAGATTTATTTAAGCGGAAGCAAATCATTTACAACGGATTACTGAAAATCACTAAAAATTAAAACTTTTTGCAAAGAGATCCAATTCTAGGAAACTCTTATAACAAGAACCAAAGTATTACATATACATCCTGGTTCAAAAGTACATAACTTGTACCATCTCTCCTCGAGGATTACATACAACAACTTCCCTATTAACATTATATACAGACATCATAGAAACCTCGAGGCATCAAGTCAAAATCTCAGATTGATTCATTAAAAGCACTATCTACTGACTTCAAGGACCTGAGAGTACATAGACGACACATAGGACTTTCTATAAAAAACTTGGTAGCCAGTGCCTCCACCTGAGTTATCACTGCTGTCCTTGTTGCTGCTGCTGCTTTTCCCTTGCTATAGGGTTCCTGCTTCTTCTCCTGCGTTTTTCTAAAAAGTTGGATCCCACGGGGGTGAGACAATTGTAAATTGCCCCAGAGGGAGATATAACTCTCTGCCAAAACATTATTATTGTAGATTATTAAAATAAAGTTGAGCAAGACTTCTTATATGTTAACAACAGTATTAGTCATTGTATGACCAGAGTAAAGTAATCTCCTTTCCTAAGGAGAATATTGCATCTACCCATGGTAGAATCATAATTCATCCATCTAATTACAATGAATATAAAGAGATATAAATAACATCTATCAACTAGAGATGCATAAAAGAAATGTAACATCAGCCAGTAAATTCCCATATTCAATCCTTAAGAAAACATGCTATACGGATGATTACATTTTAACATCACACTTATTCCCTGAGGAGATGAGGTATACCACTCATACTCCAACCGACCATTGCGAAGTCGAAATCAGTACCATATAAGGTCAATGGAAGAGCCGGCTTCCAAGACCTCCCACATCTCGGTCAATGCGAGACTACATGCAAGACATCTTGTGTCTCTACTAGATAGCTTTCCAGGGTATACTGGAAACTTCACTATAGAGTTACAGTGGAAGCTGTACTCTCTCCGTGATCGAGAGATTTCATGTTTACCTCCGTCGATCCGACATTAATGTTATTGGGAGATGTGTACTGCATTTATCCTAATCATTGGGAGATTCGTGATACATCCATCCCGGTACAAATAATGAAGGATTGAGAGGTTTAATGTTTACCTTCTATCAATTTCCCCCATTAGGACGTAAGGATATGTTCACCCATTACCCCCACATATTAAAAAATATGCGTTCTAGGTTTTTGCCGCGGAGCAACCCGTTTCACCAACACCAAATTACTGACGATGACGAATCTATGGTCAGGGCTCTACATGAAATGATATCACTTGATTAATTAAGTACATTAGCATATTCTTTTAGCATCAGTCAAGTTCTCAAGTAGGAATTATTATGATAAATGCTACAAAGAAACATGTAAGCTCTTATCTATTGCTTTACCAAAACTTATAATACATTGGGATTTTAATCCCTTATATCATTACTTGAAAGTTCACATGTCACAACAACATCATTATCTTAATTGTCAAAACTGGGTATTCATACCCTCAGTTCATCACTAATCAATGTTACCACTTATCAGGTAAATATTACCTCTAGGTCCCCAGACCCAGGTATACATGATACTAGTTACACAAGCGTGTCACATGGCTCACAAGGCTCATTAAGTGTCTTGTCACCTTTCACTAGGCAATGACTTACTCATATGACTCATAAAGTCCATACACATTTTGTTACTTTTACTAAGCAACCACAACATTAAGTCACACAAGACCAATCAACATTTTTGCTAAATAAAAGTCATAGCTCAAATATGGCTATGTTCATCATCTCATGATATCTGCATGGTTAAGAGACATGATAACAGTCATATAAATTATTTATCACATCAGGTGATACAATAGTGACACCACCATTCCTTTATCAGGATTAGGGTTTACTATCAAATAAGCTTTTCATCCCTTTACCCAAAAATTAGGGTTAGGGTTTTCCCATTTCACATTTATTAGGGTTTCATGTTTATATTATCTATCCAACCCTAATATATTGTTCCATTCCTCTAGAAGCATTTAATGGTATCATAAGTATTTACTCATGATCATTACTCTCATCATATAGCATTTAATGATTATCAATTCAAGGAAAAAGTTCATTTCTCAACCTTGCCATGATATGGTTATATCATACCCATTATCTTGACTTAATCCCCTTTCTCATAATGTTAGTCAACACTTATCAAAGTGCATTGAACTCATTACATCTTTATTGTAATAATTTACATAACACACACTTCTTGTGTTTCTTATCCAAGTATATTGGATTTGAGGTGCGTAAAGGTATGTCAACCCTGAAATGCTAAATACATGATAACTATCATGTCTCGATATATCACTTTACTTATTACTTTCTAACTCACCTAAGTCTGCAAACTTATCTTGTATTAAGGTAATTCCCTCTTAATACTTTTAACTACTCACCTATCACTTTCATTATATAGTGCATAGGTCGCATATTAGAATTGTCAAGTTATCTTTAATGATATGGACTTATCCAATGGTTAGGCATTGTTGATATAGAATAAACCATTATCAACCACTCTAGGTATTTCAACTTTTAAGATGTTATCCACACCATTATTTAGTGTTGCATACATCACTCCTAAGAGTTTCTTGTTCTCATCCTTGTAAAGTATATACGATTGTTACTCATGTATAGAGTTATATATATAATGATCTAGGTATCATCTTGTCCCTTATTCTCTTACTCATTAAAGTATCAACATTACCATTCATATGGTTTATCAATTTCACCCTTCATGGGTGTAACATTCTCATCTTACTTGATTATATTAGCCACACCTACTTTAGTGTATTGACCATTATGCCATCACTAGGGTTTCATATATCATCATATGGCATCACCCTGGATTTGAGTCTCACATCTCATCATTGCATAAGGATTCCACATCACATTATTCTAATTTAGGTTTTCACATGGCATTACCCTAGATTAGGGTTTCACATTTAATAACCCACAATTAGGGTTTACTATTCATCCCGATTAGGGTTTTGTATTACATTACCCTGAATTAGGGTTACTTCCATACCTTAGATTAGGATTGCACCTAGCATTACCCTAAATAAGGGTTAGGGTTCATCAACCTTCCTAATTAGGTTCATGATCTATTTATCAAGGATCATACCCTAAGTACACATTCATTCATGTTGGAAGTGTTGAGGCTTAACCACTACATAATTATCATTCATGTAGGAAGTCCTTTCTCTCTCATCCTCTATAAGATGATACTTTCCTCAGACTTGATTAGATTAGGTCCACTCCACTTGAATGAAAGTTGACACAATGTATTATGTCATTACTTCTATAATAATTAAAGATTAATCATTCAAGAGATACTAATCACCCTATCTTATTAAGGGTACAATTACTATAATAACCCTTGATTTACATCATGTAATGATCAATTAAACAATTGACCTTTAGTCACCTTAATTGTCCATATGATTTTGGTTGATTACTTCCAAACGGTCTTGGTCACTTAGACCCCAAACGCTCTTGACCAACCATACCTCAAACGGTCTTGCTTGAAGTACCTCCAAACGGTCTAAGACCGTTTAGACCTCCAAACGGTCTTGGTCTAATGATTTGAAATCATTTAGCAAAGTTGGTGCTTGAAACTGTTTAGAACATATGTACTTGGGATCGTTTGAGTCTCAATTGGTTTGGGATCGTTTGGTCCCAAATGGTCTTGAGACCGTTTGGTCCCAAACAGTCTTGAGACCCTTTGGACTCAAACGGTCTTGAGACCGTTTGGTCCAAACCTCCTCAAAACCGATTGGACCAAAAATGGTCTCAACCACTCATATTGATTTAGGGTTTCCAAGATTAATTTCTTCATCAATTGAATCCATGTAATTACTCATCAATTGAAATTAAGCACCATACTTAAATTGAGCTTAATGAATCATCTTTCAATTGATTATACTTTCAATTGATCATCAATTAGGTTTTTGAACCGAATTGAATTAGAGTTGAAATCGATGAGCTTTCAATATTAGACATTGTGGAACTAATTGCTTTGAAATTATTGAACCATCATTCAAATTGAGCATGACCTGACCCCAAACGGTCTTTAGGTCATTTGGATGACATCCAAATGGTCTTGATACCGTTTTCCCCATTCCATCACTTAAAATTGTGAAATTCAATTAGGGTTTGGATCATTAGATTGATCAACAATTTGAACTATTGACTGCATTACCATTTGCTATATTTGGACCTTCAAAAACTCAAACATACTCAACCCTAGACCTCCAAACGGTCTTGGTTGACCCCCAAATGGTCTTGAGACCGTTTGGGTGATCTCCAAATGGTCTTGAGACCGTTTGGGTTAATCAACCCAAAGATGTAATTCATTCAATTGCAAAATCAGCACTTAACCCGATTAGGGTTTCTAATTGGATGATTGTACATATATTGATTCAATCAATTGGAACCATTAGATCCTCATCCATAATGTACTAGGGTCCTGACCTCAAACATTCAACCCATCCAAATGATCAACTCATCTAAACGGTTTGGGGTTCAAGACTCTAAACGGTTTGCAAACTGTTTAGCCTCCAAACAGTTTGGTGAAACCGTTTGGACCAAAGTCTTAAAACCGTTTGCAAGGAAAACTTGTTGGAACATGTGCCTAAGATGATGTCATCATCATATACCTTTGTTCGTTCAAAATCTACTACCATTTTCATGGTTATTACAACAATGGATCAAGGGAATTTCAAATAGAACAAAACGTTCAACAAATAATGGAGATTTGAATGCAATAACAATATTTAAGGGTTTGAGTTATATAACCCGCCTCCAATTGAGCTTCAAATCTTGGAGCTTCACGTCAACAATGGTGGAGGAAGATTTTGAAACTCTCCCAAGGCTCTTCCTCAAGCTTTGGAGTGAAAAGATTGGCTAGGATTGAAGATGGAGTGAAATAGAGAAGAAATCATGCATTGTTTTGTGATTTCCACCATGAAATCAAGGTGAAAGGAGGTCAAGAAGCTTACCAACAGGTTGGAGGTAGTCCTCATGATGCTCCTAGATCCCTTGGTCGTTTTTTGCAAGCAAAGAGAGGAAGTGGATTCGAAAAAGCCTTTGATTTGAGTTGTAAAAGGTGTTTTTATAAGAAAATCAATGAGAGAGAAAATGCCTTATAAAAATCTTTTAATTCCAAAATTAGTGCCGCCTCTTCCCCCTAAATTACTTGGACATGAATCCATATTCTCCCCCTTGCAAAACTTCTTCATTATCCAAGAATTAAAATAAAAGAAATTAAGCACCTTAATCATATTATACTAATATCCCCTTTTTAGTGGATATTACTTTTCCTTTTAATAATGTGAGTGAGTTATCCATTCCTTTGGATATTTTCGTTGATTTTTCAAGGCACAAGGACGTTAAAACTTGAGCAAATTCAAACATATCGTTTTTGGTTGAAGGCCCTTCAATTATTTTATTTATTTTTGCATTAAATTGAATTAGGGTTCCAATTATGCTTAAATCTTGATTATTTTAATATCAAGATTCTCTCTCCTCCAAAATGATAACAAATGAGGTTCCCCTCTCATTTTATTTGCTCTACATGATGCCAAGGAACATTAGGGACTATTTTGAAGTGGTTATTTGCATATTGAACCCTAGGTTTTGGGTAAATTGCTCATTACACCAAAACTGAGTTTTAATGCACAGACATTGCTTTATCAGCTCTTTCTTGATACTCAGGCTTTCACAAGCCATACCTCTGCATCATTTTCATTCTAATGATGCTTTAACACATGAGGAAAATTTTATCATGCAACATTTGCAATTTAACCCCTCAACTTGGGTAAATTGCACTTTAGTCCAAAATAGGCAAACATTGCTTCAACATTATTCAAACAAGACCAAAATTCAAACATAGGTTCCTTATGGGCCTTAATTACTTTTCACAAGATAAAATTAAGGATATAATTAACTTTCTTAAGCAAAACTCCTAAGGTTAAGGCATAACCCAGGTCAGGGATGTTACAAATTATAAACCCCTAACAAGGATTTCGTCCCCGAAATCTCAGACAAAGAAAGACAGATATTATTCATTCATCATACTATTTAGTCTCCACATAACATCTCATTGTTATGGAGGCACCATAAAACTTTGATCAACACAAAGTTTTTCTACACAAGATTCTAATAAAGTCAATTAAGAATTATCTTAAAGATATCTTTACTTGTTATGTTTATACAAAGCATAAACCCCTAATATATGATGTTCATATTATTTTATGTATAATTAAACTAATTTCATGGTTGACCATTCCAGGTAGCCATCATAAACCATTTGATATTTTTTAGGTACCAGAATCTCTTACCTTGGTATCTATCACATGTGTTGAAAACACATCACATATTTATCTTCTTTTCATCTTGGGACATTACTTGTTACATATATATATTTACCTTGGAACCAAAGTCCAAGATAAACTAATACTTTTCTAAGTATCCATCACATTAACATTTTTATCTTATGCACATCAAGTGTCCTAGGACCCACTTGATTGCCATGTCCCTGAAAAGAAAGAAAACAAGGGATCATATTCTTTTTATTATTTCATGAATTTTCAACTATTCATGAATCATTTACTTTGTCTCATCCTAGGTTCCTTGCCCTTAGCAGAGGAATCTATAAGGATGTCTACATAACATTATTCCTTTCTTTGTTATTATCTAACATGTTCATGAGCATCTTATGATCTCATCACATTTCCCATTTCCTCATTATGGAAAAAGATCTTTATTATACACACAAACTTTACCGAACATGGATCACCTCCCTTGTTCTCATTCTTATCTTATGAGGAGTATAATTTTTACTTCCTTATACACAAATAATCATATGAGATTATCTCAGATTTCTCTTTCTTATTCTTTAGGATATGACACATTTTTCCTTTCCATACTTCTAATTTCATGATACTCATTAGATTGTCTCAGAATGACTGCTTGATTAGAGCAATAAAAAAGATAACAATCTAAGAGTTTCCATACTCACTTTATCATCGATAGTTGTATACCTGGCCAGGGTATATAAATACTGAGATTAAGTAGTATGCACTTTGTATATTATCATATTACTTCCTTTCCATATAATTACAAGCATAAGATTTAACATTCTTGGGTTTTATATAGGCATCTCTTTTATACCTCATCCTCCTTCATAGAGGTAAGAACAATATGAAACATGTATAATGTTACTGTACAAAATGTAAATCCTCATAGGACTATTCAAGGAAAACTCAATCCATTACTTTCTCAATTTAACTCAGGGAATCATAAAATGACATATTAGAATAACATTATTTTGTCTAACCTGTCATGATTCGTGGATTGTTCATTGCCTTAGACTGATTCTTTTCATAGAATTTTTCTATTGCTGGTTGCCGACTACGCTTTTTGTTATTATATACAGATGAACCATCTTGGGACGCCTGTCTTCGTTCTCATGTGCTATTACTAGACCACTGCTTATGAGAGTCCTACTGACTCTACCTTAGGGTTTGATTCACCATAACATTTCTGGCTAAGCAATTTCTTGCCAGATGTCCTACTTGTCTACATTGATAACAAGTTCTGGGCGCTAGATGTGGTCTAGAGGGTTCCTTACCTTTTCTGGGTAGCCATTTCCTTGGTGTACTAGATTCTGGTTGTACTGGTGATACCAAAAACTTTCCCTTTTTGAAACTACTAGGCCTCTGTTCCTGGATTTGGATAGGCCTTTTCTCAATTCTTCCTTTATATTCCTTTTCTGGACAATTACTTCTGATATGTCCATGTTGCCTACACTCATAGAAAACCCTATTTTCAGGTGGTAGCCTATTCCTTCCATCATTATTCATTGCTCCAACATGCTGATGTTGAGTAAGAATCCTATTGGATTTCAAAACTTCATCATTGGGGCCTGGTAATCTAGGTTGCATTGCCAATGCATGATCTACTATATGCATCATAGCTGTCCTAAATTGCTCAAATAGAGTAGGGAAAGCTGGGCTCTCTATCATGGCTAGGTCAAACTGGGGATGTACAGGTATATGTTCTTCTCTGCTATGATCCCCTGTACCTCTTCTTGGTGCAACATTGCTTCTCTCAGCAACATGCTCTTTGTGTGATCCAGACATCTTCAAGTTCTTCTCCTCCTATATGAGAAGAAGACACTATCAGATACACTGGAAGACTCTAGAACAGACTCAACAATCTTAATCCTATGTCTCTGTAGACTCAACAAACCTAGAGCTCTGATACCACTTAATTGTTGCATCCAACTCACAAAAACAAGATTTATTTAAGCGGAAGCGAATCATTTGCAGCGGATTACTGAAAATCACTAAAAATTAAAACATTTTGCAAAGAAATCCAATTCTAGGAAACTCTTATAACAAGAACCAAAGTATTACATATACATCCTAGTTCAAAAGTACATAACTTGTACCATCTCTCCTCGAGGATTACATACAACAACTGCCCTATTAACATTATATACAGACATCATAGAAATCTCGAGGCATCAAACCAAAATCTCAGATCGATTGATTAAAAGCACCATCTACTGACTCCGAGGACCTGAGAGTACATAGATGACACATAGGACTTTCCATACAAAACTTGGCAGCCAGTGCCTCCACCTGAGTTATAACTGCTGTCCTTGTTGCTGCTGCTGCTTTTCTCTTGCTATAGGGTTCCTAATTCTTCTCATGCGTTTGCCTAAAAAGTTGGATCCCATGGGGGTGAGACAATTGTAAATTGCCCCAGCGGGAGATATAACTCTCAGCCAAAACATTATTATTGTAGATTATTAAAATAAAACTGAGCATGAGTTCTTATATGTTAACAATAGTATTAGTCATTGTTTGACCAGAGTAAAGTAATCTCCTTTCCTAAGGAGAATATTGCATCTACCCATGGTAGAATCATAACTCATCCATCTACTTGCAATGAATATAAAGAGATATAAATAACATCTACCAACTAGAGATGCATAAAAGAAATGTAACATCAACCAGTAAATTCCCGTATTCAATCCTTAAGCAAACATGCTATATGGATGATTACGTTTTACAATCCCACTTATGCCCTGAGGAGATGAGGTCTACCACTCATACTCCAACCGACCATTGCGAAGTTGAAATCGATACCATACAAGGTCAATGGAAGAGCCGACATCCAAGACCTCCCACATCTCGGTCAATGCGAGACTACATGTAGGACATCTTGTGTCTCTACTAGATAAATTTCTAGGGTATACTAGCAACTTTGCTATAGAGTTACAGTGGCGGCTGTACTCTCTTCGCGATCGAGAGATTTCATGTTTACCTCCGTCGATCCGGCATTAATGTTATTGGGAGATGTGTACTGCATCTATCCCAATCATCGGGAGATTCGTGATACATCCATCCTGGTACAAATAATGAAGGATTGAGAGGTTTAATGTTTACCTTATATCAATTTCCCCCTTTAGGACATAAGGATATGTTCGCCCATTACCCCCACATATTCAAAAATATGCGTTTCAGGTTTTTGTCGCGGAGCAACCTATTTCATCATCACAAAATTACTAACGATGATGGATCTATAGTCAGGGCTCTACATGATATGATTTCACTTGATTAAGTACATTAGCATATTATTTTAGCATCAGTCAAGTTCTCAAACAGGAATTATTATGACAAATGCTACAAAGAAACATGTAAGCTCTTATCTATTGCTTTACCAGAACTTATAATACATTGGGATTTTAATCCCTTATCTCATTACTTGAAAGTTCACATCTCACAACAACATCATTATCTTAATTGTCAAAATTGGGTATTCATACCCTCAGTTCATCACTAATCACTATTACCACTTATTAGGTAACTATTACCTCTAGCTCCCCAGACCCAAGTATACATGATACTTGTTACACAAGCATGTCACATGGCTCACAAGGCTCATTAAGTGTCCTGTCACCTTTCACTAGGCAACGACTTACTCATATGACTCATAAAGTCCATACACATTTTGTTACTTTTACTAAGCAACCACAACATTAAGGCACACAGGGCCAATCAACATTTTTGTTACATAAAAGTCATAGCTCAAATCTGGCTATGTTCATCATCTCATGATATCTGCATGGTTAAGAGACATGATAATAGTCATATAAATCATTTATCACATCAGGTGATACAATAGTAACACCACCATTCCTTTATCAGGATTAGGGTTTACTATCAAATAAGCTTTTCATCCTTTTACCCAAAAATTAGGGTTAGGGTTTTCCCATTTCACATTTATTAGGGTTTCATGTTTATATTATCTATCCAACCCTAATATATTGTTCAATTCCTATAAAAGCATTTAATGGTATCATAAGTATTTACTCATGATCATTACTCTCATCATATAACATTTTATGATTATCAATTCAAGGTATAAGTTCATCTCTCAACCTTGCCATGGTATGGTTATATCATACCCATTATCTTGACTTAATCCCCTTTCTCATAATGTTAGTCAACACTTATCAAAGTGCATTGAACTCATTACATCTTTATTGTAATAATTTACATAACACACACTTCTTGTGTTTCTTATCCAAGTATATTGGATTTGAGGTGCGTCAAAGTATGTCAACCCTGAAATGCTAAATACATGATAACTATCATGTCTCGATATATCACTTTACTTATTACTTTCTAACAAACCTAATTCTGCCAACTTATCATGTATTAAGGTAATTCCCTCTTAATACTTTTAACTACTCACCTATCACTTTCATTATATAGTGCATAGGTCGCATATTAGAATTGTCCAGTTATCTTTAATGATATGGACTTATCCAATGGTTAGGCATTGTTGATATAGAATAAACCATTATCAACCACTCTAGGTATTTCAACTTTTAAGATGTTATCCACACCATATTTAGTGTTGCATACATCACTCCTAAGAGTTTCTTGTTCTCATCCTTGTAAAGTATATAAGGTTGTTACTCATGTATAGAGTTAGATATATAATGATCTAGGTATCATATTGTCCCTTAAACTCTTACTCATTAAAGTATCAACATTACCATTCATATGGTTTATCAATTTCACCCTTCATGGGTGTAACATTCTCATCTTACTTGACTATATTAGCCACACCCTACTTTAGTGTATTGACCATTATGCAATCACTAGGGTTTCATATATCATCATATGGCATCACCCTGGATTTGAGTCTCACATCTCATCATTGCATCAGGATTCCACATAACATTATTCTAATTTAGGGTTTCACATGGCACTACCCTAGATTAGGGTTTCACATTTAATAACCCACAATTAGGGTTTACTATTCATCCAGATTAGGGTTTTGTATTACATTACCCTGAATGAGGGTTACTTCCATACCTTAGATTAGGATTGCACCTAGCATTGCCCTAAATTAGGGTTAGGGTTCATCAACCTTCCTAATTAGGGTTCATGATCTCTTAATCAAGGATCATACCCTAATTACACATTCATTCATGTTGGAAGTGTTGAGGCTTAACCACTACATAATTATCATTCATGTAGGAAGTCCTTTCTCTCTCATCCTCTATAAGATGATACTTTCCTCAGACTTGATTAGATTAGGTCCACTCCACTTGAATGAAAGTTGACACAATGTATTATGTCATTACTTCTATAATCATTAAATATTAATCATTCAAGAGATACTTATCACCATATCTTATTAAGGGTACGATTACTATAATCACCCTTGATTTACATCATGTAATGATCAATTAAACAATTGACCTTTAGTCACCTTAATTGTCCATATGGTTTTGGTTGATTACTTCCAAACGGTCTTGGTCACTTAGACCCCAAACGCTCTTGACCAACTAGACCTCAAACGGTCTTGCTTGAAATACCTCGAAACGATCTAAGACCGTTTAGACCTACAAACGGTCTTGGTCTAACAGTTTGAAACCATTTAGAAAAGTCGATGCTTGAAACCATTTAGAACATATGTACTTGGGATCGTTTGAGTCTCAATTGGTTTGGGATCATTTGGTCCCAAACGGTCTTGAGACCATTTGGTCCAAACCTTCTCAAAACTGATTGGACTAAAAATGGTCTCAACCACTCATATTGATTTAGGGTTTCCAAGATTAATTCCTTCATCAATTGAATCCATGTAATTACTCATCAGCCCGGGTTATCAAGTGGCCCAAGTATTTTCAGAAGACATCAATTAGGGTTTTGAACCCAATTGAATTAGAGTTGAAATTGATGAACTTTCAATATTAGACATTGCGGAACTAATTGCTTTGAAATTATTGAACCATCATTAAAATTGGGTATGACCTGACCCCAAACGGTCTTGAGGTCGTTTGGATGACATAAAAATGGTCTTGATACCGTTTTCCCCATTCCATCACTTAAAATTGTGAAATTAAATTAGGGTTTGGATCATTAGATTGATCAACAATTTGAACTATTGATTGCATTACCATTTGCTATCTTTGGACCTTCAAAAACTCAACCATACTCAACCATAGACCTCCAAACGGTCTTGGTTGACCTCCAAACGGTCTTGAGACCGTTTGGGTGATCTCCAAATGGTCTTGAGACCGTTTGGGTGAATCAACCCAAAGATTTAATTCATTCAATTGCAAAATCAACACTTAACCCGATTAGGGTTTCTAATTGGATGATTGTCCATATATTGATTCAATCAATTGGAACCAATAGATACTCATCCATCATGTACTAGGGTCCTGACCTCAAATGGTCAACCCATCCAAATGGTCAACTCATCTAAATAGTTTGGGGTTCAAGACTCTAAACGGTTTGCAAACCGTTTAGCCTCCAAACAGTTTGGTGAAACCATTTGGACCAAAGTCTTAAATCCGTTTGCAAGGAAAACTTGTTGGAACATGTGCCTAAGATGATGTCATCATCATCTACCTTCTTTAATTCAAAATCTATTGCCATTTTCATGGTAATTACAATAATGGATCAAGGGAATTTCAAATAGAACAAAACTTTCAACAAATAATGGAGATTTGAATGCAATAACAATATTTAAGGGTTTGAGTTATATAACCCGCCTCCAATTGAGCTTCAAAGCTTGGATATTCACGTCAAAAATGGTGTAAGAATATTTTACAACTCTCCCAAGGCTCGTCCTCAAGCTTTGGAGTGAAAAGATTGGCTAGGATTGAAGATGGAGTGAAACAGAGAAGAAATCATGCATTGTTTTGTGATTTCCACCATGAAATCAAGGTGAAAGGAGGTCAAGAAGCTTACCAACAGGTTGGGGGTAGTCCTCATGATGCTCCTAGATCCCTTGGTCGTTTTTTCAAGCAAAGAGAGGAAGTGGATTCGAAAAAGCCTTTGATTTGAGTTGTAAAAGGTGTTTTTATAAGAAAATCAATGAGAGAGAAAATGCCTTATAAAAATCTTTTAATTCCAAAATTAGTGCCGCCTCTTCCCCCTAAATTCCTTGTCCAAGAATCCATATTCTCCCCCTTGCAAAAATTCTTCATTATCCAAGAATTAAAAGAAAAGAAATTAAGCACCTTAATCATATTATACTAATATCCCCTTTTTAGTGGATATTACTTTTCCTTTTAATAATGTGAGTGAGTTATCCATTCCTTTGGATATTTTTGTTGCTTTTGCAAGGCACAAGGACGTTCAAAATTGAGAAAATTCAACCATCTCGTTTTTGGTTGAAGGCTCTTCAATTATTTTATTTATTTTTGCATTAAATTGAATTAAGGTTCCAATTATGCTTAAATCTTGATTATTTTAATATCAAGATTCTCTCTCCTCCAAAATGATACAAATGAGGTGCCCCCTCATTTTATTTTCTCTACATGATACCAAGGAACATTAGGGACTATTTTGAAGTGGTAATTTGCATATTGAACCCTATGTTTTGGGTAAATTGCTCATTACACCAAAATTGGGTTTTGATGCACAGACATTGCTTTATCAGCTCTTTCTTGATACTCAGACTTTCACAAGCCATACCTCTGCATCATTTTAATTCTAATGATGCTTTAACACATGAGGAACATTTTATCATTCAAAATTTGCAATTTAACCCCTCAACTTGGGTAAATTGCACTTTAGTCCAAAATAGGCAAACATTGCTTCAACATTATTCACACATGACCAAAATTGAAACATAGGTTCTTTCTGGGTCTTAATTACTTTTCACAAGATAAAATTAAGGATCTAATTAACTTTCTTAAGCAAAACTCCCAGGGTTAAGGCATAACCCAGGTCAGGGATGTTACAGGTCAAATGTTAAGTTTTCCATCTATTAATACAACCATAATCATCTATCGGTGTGCAACCCTATAGGAAAACCATTGGCTTACGAACATATAAAACTTCCATTGGAAGGTTGTGATATCCTATACTTTTCTATATCCTCATGTATGTGCCATGCAATTCATCTTTGCACTAATTTCTCACTCTAGCCCTCAATGCCATGATTTGAGTTGTTATGATGCTTTTTGAAGTTATCTCATGTACACATGACGAGTGGTGACACTCAAATTGATTTTGAGACTAATGTTGAACCCAATCTATACATCACCCTTTTCATATATAGTTTGATCTCATCTATTTGTATATCGATGTCCCAACAAAATCCTAATTGTGTAGAGGCCACTCTTATGTTTCCAATGCACCAAATTTCACCCAAATCCGAGCTAGTATGAGAGAGAGATATACCTCTTTGTCAATTGACTTTACCCTTGTTTTTTAGCTTTTTAATCGATTTAGACCCTTATTGGGTCAAAAATATGGGCATGTATGACCCATTTGTCCCCTCCCTTTCCACAATGATTCACACCCAAAATATTCTGACCAATCACGAGCCTTAGACAAATGGATTTTGAATCTCAGCTCTTGGTTTCCCCTTACCACGGTTTAACCCATGATCAGACGACTACGAAATAACCTCCTACCTCCCTACCATGACTGAGGCCATGGTGTTGAGCCCCACATACTCCCCTTTTTCTACCACTTTGGCACCAATGTACCCTACCCTCTCCTATAAAACTCATTTCCCTTCCTTCTACTCCTTTTCCCTTCACTTCTCACGAACCCTAGCTCCATCCCTCAGCCTTCCTCCACCTACATGCCTAGTGGCAGCCACCAACTTGCCTGCTTTGGGTGTTGCTTCTCTAGCACACCTCAACGTAATCAAAGGTCTGATCCTGCCTCACAGCTCCATGGTAAATCCGTGCAGCATGGAATCATGACTCAGTGAAGGCCTAACGATCAGGGGCCCTTTCCTCTAGAAAGCACTTGTGGAGCCCCTTTGGTCAAGGAAGGAGGGGCATCGATGGACAACATTTTGTATAAACCACAGAGCACTGGGAAACACTCATGAAGCGGTCACATGTGGAAAACAATGCTTAGGGTTTCAGAGTGGACCAGGTTGTGAGTCGCGATAGGTCACAGGCCCAAGGAGCCCAGCTCCTTCAGCGGCCATAGATCTCAACCACGAGATCTATATCTAATGGTCCTCAGGGACCTATTTTAGGTAATTCTTTGAAAAATCTCCATAAATGCATACTTTGTCCTTTTTGGGCAAACAATATATGATTTTTAATCTAAAGAATGATTCCTATCCAATAAAAATGGTTTCAAAACCTAAATCTACTCTTAGTTCTTTTTTATGTGTAAAAGTGGTACTTCTATGTTTGTTTAAGGATGCTTATGCTCTTTTATGCGTCCCTGGTGTCCATGATGATCTCATGATGCCCTAAATCCCTAAAACTATAACTTTGATCTATTTAGAACTTTTCAATTTCTTTGGGTCATCTTGATGTACCATTAATGACTATCTTGATCTAAAAGTTGGATCTTTTATATGCTTATAGGAGACAACTTGATCAAATGAGTGACTTTTGTCTAATATATCCTCATGAAATGATTGTAATTTGAAAATCAGTAACTACTTTGTGGCTTGTTTCCTTTAAACCTAAATATTGCACTAGAACGCCATGCTCTCCAAGTTAGATCTCAAGTAGTAATCTCTTGAGCATAAACATGGCATTTTACCATTACTTGGCTTGATGTATGTAGCATAATGGATATTTCGATTTTGCGTGGAACTTTAGCCTAAAATTAGTACACTTTGTGATGTTTGATACCTCTTTTAACCAAGTTCATGTCCTTTCTCCTATGTTAGGATCATAAGATAATGTTTGCAAACTAATGTGCTCTTTCGATTACATGTAACACCTACTGTGATCTAAATGCTATGATGCTTGTTTGGAATCTAACCTTGTCAAAGAACATGCTCTATTATTGCACATGTATCTTAGGAATTCAAATAAGTAGAATTATTATGCTATTGCTCTACGCCCTAACTTGATCTTCTTAGTGCTTCTATGACTTGGAAATGTAACAATATTGCATGATTTGAGCTAGTATGAATAAATATAATCTTGCATGTTTAAAAGATGATGATAAGCTAATCTCATGATTCCTAAATTCTCAATCAAACTTTATCCCTATCTAGTATTACTCATAATGTGGATGGTTCGCCTAGACCTAGAGCTTAATGTTGATCCTTGGACTATGTTGAATAATGGTATGTAGGTTTGGAAGTTGGAACCATGTTTGAACTAAGTAAAACCTAAATCTAGGGAAACATCCAAATGACTCATTAGATTATCAATTACTGATTGATCTAAGACCCCATGTTATATCTTTTGCATCTTAGGTCCCCTTGGGCTAGACCATCTCTGGAGAACTTATTATATCTTGCTCACCACTCACAATGTACGTTTTTCTCTTAGATCTACTATGATATCAGCTTGCTTGTTTGTATGCTCGTATGAACGATTGGATAATTACTTGGTTGAGCTAATGTTCCTATGAATACTAGTTCATGTTTGGTTATCATATGTTGACAAACCTTGAACATGATATAAATAAATCCATTTTAATATAATGGATAAAGAAACCTAAAAAATGCTTTGTATAAGAGAATGTCATTGAGTTTCCTTGCCTTGTTTCTTGTTCTTGCTTAGTATTTGAACTAGCCAAGCACTATTTATATATTCTTAAATTGTTTACATGACTTTTCATAGCATACTTAATGTTTTAGCACTAATATATTTTGTTTATCGAATTTTTAGTTACCAAATGAAGATCTGTTGTACGCAATACTCTACTCTATTAAATGAAACACCAAAGTGATGCTAGAAATATAATGGGTACATGTCTCTATCTCCTTTAGTATCTTATTATCTCTTTGTGTTGTTACTACCTTTTTCATATATATTATTTGTGTGAAACTATGTGCCATGCTAGGGATGGACACCCGAGTTGACCTACCTTTGGCTTTATAGCCATTAGGAGTGTGGACTTAGGGTAATAAATGGTTCCATGATAAATAGTATTAGAGCCATATACACTGTCCTTTATATGTGTTTAACACATAAAATATCTTAAGAACCCAGGGAGGACTAAAATCCTTTCGTCCTTGAAGTTTAGAGAGTCTTATAAAATCTCATCTCTTATTTAAGGACCACCTAAGCCACCCAAGTAGATGATGATTAGTTAGTCTTCTCATCTCCTCATGTAATTCTTCTCTCTTGAATATTAATCACATGACATCTCTATTATGGTTAGCTTATGCATGGCAAAAGTAAGACTCATTTGAAGTCATGAAAGTTGATTAAGATGATAATGCCATGATCTGATCTTAAACTAAAAATCCTATTTAAAGTATGAAATTACTCTTGAAAGTGAGGTATGCATGTGTAAAGCTTATGAAAACTCAAGATCAGATATAAGTGTTTTTTTTATGTTTGAGGTAAACTATTGATATGGTGAAATAAGGTGTAACTTGTGTTTCACACCTCATGGTTGATGATGTCCCTATTGATTATACATATGTTGTCATTATTTTGATCAAACCCAAACATAGCTAAGAAAATACCTCCCTATTTATGTACATAATGCTTACACATTTACATGATTATGTCTTTGGACCAATGGATCATGATGTGGTGACTTAGATACAGGAGGCATTTCTCTATTAACCTCTATGCCTCTTTACAAGCTCAATTTTGGATAAACATGATGGACATGCATATCACTCTAGACCTATTAGGCTCAAACTCTAGAGTTATCAATTTGACTTCTCAAAGTCCAAGATATACCCTAACCTTGATAATGAACGAAATGGAGCAAACTTTTGACCTCGATCATGAAAAATCTTGAGATAATGGTTGCCCTATTATGATCTCGATCTTTGATATCATGACTTTAGGAAGTATGGTTTAATAACTAATACTCTCTCTATTTGGATATGTCTAGTGGCTCATGAATAATGTAGATCAATGTGTTAGATTATGGTAGTAATTGACTTATGACTCCCCTAACCTAGGTCACACCCCATTATGACTACCTTTAGATTGTCATCTTGTTGATTATTTAGACTTTGGAAAGGTGACCCCTTCCACACGACTTTGATTTCTTGACCTAATTCCCTAATAGGTTATTTCTATGATGATATTGATTCTCTATCTCAAAATCTTGACTTTATGATGATATTATAATATATGACATTGACTATAGCTAGTAGTCAAGTTCCTAGAAAGACCTAGGCCTATATCATTCATCATCCATGAATGCCATGAAAATAAACTTGATATTGATGCCATGAAATGTTGAATAGTGCTTGAAAATGTTGCTCAATTGTTGTATATGGATGAATTCATCAAATAGTTTAAGAATTGAGATAACCTTGAATGTCACCTAATGTTTGCAGTGTTAAGTATAAAAATCATGAACGAAAAAATGTTGAGTATAATTATTTAAATCCAACTATGCCATCTCTAAGGGATGTAAGGAAAAGTCACTGAGAAAGTGGATAATAGTATGTGGACAAGCCCAGGAGGGAAGATCACTAAGAGGACAAGCCCAGAGGGAAGGTCAACATGAAGACCAAACCTAGGAGGGAAGGTGGCCAAGAGGTAAATCCCATGAGGGAAGGCCAACATGGAGACCAAGCCCAAGAGGGAAGGTTAGCGAGAAAACCAACCCCATGAGAGACAGTTTCCATCAGCCCAATGTTGTGACATAAAGCAAATGATGTGAAACCTAAGAGATGGAGAAAATCTAGGTTAAAGAATTACACAAAAAATAATGTGCCTGAATGTTGTTAGAGAAACCTCAAGAAAAATGAGAATGCCATCTCAATAAAAACCTTAGGAAGGGTAGAGCCCTAAGTCACCCTAAGGTCTAAAATAAGAATCTAAACCCTAGCTTTGAAATGTTTAGACCGTGACTTTGATGTATAGCCCCACCTAGGCCAATGTAGAAGGTAAAACCCTAAAAGGTTGGAAATGAAAGTCATGCCTTACTCTTGAACTTTATTGGTTGACCAAAATTGTGATCTCTCCAATTTTTGTGATACATCAGATGATTTCTCCAAATTGTGACTCATGCAATGAAGCTTCCAATTTGATGATCTATGTGACTATGTATGATGTTGAATCTCAATTGCTCGATTTTGGAATGATATTGATGTTGAAAGTAATCACAATACTATACTGATGATTTTTGATATGGAATATGAAAACTCAATCTTGAATGATGAAATGTTTTAACTTTGGGGACAAACTTTCTTTTAAGGTGGGAAGGATGTGATAACCCAAATGTTTCTCTCTCCTCATGTCTGTGCCATGCAATTCATCTTTGCAGTAGTTTCTCACTCTAGACCTCAATTTCATGATCTAGGTTGTTGTGATGCTTTTTGAAGTTATCTTGTGTACACATGATGAGTGGTGACACTAAAATTGATTTCAAGACTAAGGTTGAACCCAAGTTATATATCATCCTTTTCCTGTATAGTTTGATCTCATCTATATTTATATCTAGGTCCTAACCCAATGCTCATTGTGTAGAGGCCAATTTTATGTTTCCAGTGCACTAGAGTTCACCTGAATTTGAACTTGTATGAGAGATATATACATCTATGAAAATCATTTGATTTTACCAATTTTTTTAGCTTTTTAATCAATTTAGACCCTTATTGGGCCAAAAATCTAGGCTTGCGCTACCCATTTGCCCTCTCCCTTTCCAAAGTCATCCACACCCCATCTTCTGACCAATCTTGAGCCTTGGAAAAATGGATTTTGAATCTTGGCCCTTGGTTTCCCCTTACCGTGGGTTGCACCTTGATCGGACAACTAAGACATCACCTCCTACCTTTGTACCATGGCCGACTCCCATGGTGTTGAGATCCACCAACTCCCCTTTTCCACCACTTTGGCACCAATGTGCTCTACTCTTGCCTATAAAACTCCTTTCCCTTCCTTCTACTCATTTTTTCCTCATTTCTCACGAACCCTAGCCCCTCCCTGGACCTTCCTCTACCTACATCCCTAGAGGCGGCCACCAACTCGCCCGCTATGGGAATTGCTTCTCTATCACCCTTCGACATAATTGAAGGCCTGATCTAACCTCACATCTCCATGGAATATCCGTGTGGCATGAAATCATGGCTTGGTGAAGGCTTTAATCTTGGGGCCTCTTTCTTTCGGAAAGCATTGTCGAGCAACATTGCACAGAGCCCCTTTGGTCAAGTAAGGGGGCATGACGATGGACATTTTGCAGAGACCGCAGAGAACGGGGAAAATCTCATGAAGTAGCTGAAGGTGGTGGGCAGTGCTCGGGGGTCACAGAGAGGACCAAGTTGCAATCCACACTAGGCTGTAGGCCCAAGGAGCCCAACTCCTTCAACAGCCACAGATCTCAACCACGAGATCTATATCTAACGGTCCTAAGAGACTTGTTTTAGGTAATTCTGTGAAAAATCTTCATAATCCATCCTTTGGCCTTTTTGGGAGACCAATATATGAGTTTTCATATAAGGAATGACCCATATCAATTAAAAATGGTTTCAAAACCTTAATCTACTCTTGGTTCCTCTATTTTGTCTAAAAATAACACTTTTATGTTTGTTTAAGGATGTTTATGCCCTTTTATGCATCCCTTCTATCCATGATGATCTCATGATGCCTTAAATACCTAAAACTATAACTTTGATCTATTTAGAAGTTGTCTAATGCTTTGGATCATCTTGATGTATCATTAATGACTATATTTATCTAAAAGTTGGATCTTTTATATGCTTATATGAGACAACTTGATCATATGAGAGACTTTAGTCTAATGTATCCTAATGAAATGATTGTAATCAGAAAATTAGTAACTACTTTGTTATATGTTTCCTTTGAACCTAGATATTGCACTAGCATGCCATGTTGTCCAATTTCGATCTCAAGTACTAATCTTTTGAGAATAAACATGGACTCTTACCATTAATTGGCTTGATGTATGTAGCATAATGGATATTTAAATTTTACATGGACCTTTAGCCTAAAACCAGTGCACTTTCTGAAGTCTGATACCTCTTTTAACCAATTTGATGTATTTTCTCCTATGTTACACTCATAAGACAATGTTGTGAACTAATGTGCTTTATTGATTACATTTAACACCTAGTGTGATTTAAATGCTATGTTTCTTGTTTGTAATCTAACCTTGTCAAAGAACATGCTCTACTATTGCACATGTATCTTAAGACTTCAAATCAGTAGAATTATTATGCTATTGCTTTACAACCTAACTTGATCTTCTTATGCTTCTATGACTTAGAAATGTAACAATATTGCATGATTTGACCTAGTATGATTAGTTATGATCTTGCATGTTTAGAAGATGATGATAAGCTAATATCATGCTTCCTCAATTCTCAATCAGACTTTATCCCTATCTAGTATTACTCATAATGTGGACGGTTTTCCTAGACCTAGATCTTAATATTGATCCTTGGACTATGTTGAATAATGGCATGCATGTTTGGAAGTTGGAACCATGTTTTTTGGTTGGCAATTTGGAACCATGTTTGAACTAAGTGAAACCTAAATCTAGGGAAACATCCACATGACTCATATGATGTTTAGATTATCAATGCCCTATTTATCTAAGACCATATGTTATATCTTTTGCATCTTAGGTCCCCTTGGGTTGGTGATGTGGCAAATATCGCACTAACAAATTCATTTGGGATTGAAATCCCCGAGCTTTTAACAAAAGCTCATGCAATAATACCACCCACAAGAGGATGGGTCTTTCCAAAGGACAACATTTTAAAGAATCTTTATCAGTCGAATCTAGCTCAAGTGAGACTAATATGTAGACCGATTTATTTGGTTGAGGTTAATTAAACTAATTGTAGGAAAGTAAATGAGTAGAATGAAAGTTTGTTTTAGATTAAATGATATGGAATCGCTGGGATGGTATCAGGTTTCACCACCACTGCACATGCAAACACATCCAAACACATAACATCCAGGCAAGCATCTAATTATCCAAATGGAACTGTTGCGAACCCTCCCAGAGGGATGTTTAGGCCCACGTAAGCATCCCATTAGGCATCAAATTTCTCGTCGCCATTCCGATCATGCACTTACGGTTTTGAAGATACAACATCCAACTAAGGTTGTGGTCCTCCCTGAGGGATGTTTAGACCACATAAGTGTCACCGTGGGCTAGATGGCTCGTCCCCTCACGGATCATACACTTATGACCTCAAGGAACCCCATTCTATTTCTAGTCCAGGAGTCAACTGTGATAACTGAAAAGCATGTAGGTGATAAGTCTGCAAGGAAACATCGACGATTAACAAGAAGATACAACATCCAACTAAGGCTGTGGTCCTACCTGAGGGATGTTTAGATCATACAAGCGTCACCGTAGGTTAGATGGCTCGTCCCCTCATGGGTCACACACTTACGAACTCAAGGAACCCTATCAGATTTCTCGTCAAGGATTCTACCTCATTAATCGACATTCTATGCTACGAAGAGAAGAACAAGATGAAAGCAAGTAGGTAATCAACTACAAGCATATCAATTAGCAACAAAGTGAAAACTTATATACATTGCCTTGGAATGTTAAATGAAAAGACATGAATGCATGGGCAACGGGGCTAGTCCCCGCACCCCAGCAAAAATGAACTACTCGCTCATGATGTGAGAAATAAGAAGAATAAGAAAGAAAGAGGATTCTACCATGAGCATGATGTAGAAGGTGGTCGCAGCTCGGTGAAGATGATGCGGTCTTCTATGTCATGTCGGAGCAGATATGGACGAAGAATGTGGGGTGCAAAGATAGACCAGTCAGTCTTTCTCACTCCTCCTTCCTTCTCTTCTCAGTCTCCTCGAGTTGCAACAGGAATGACAGGTGAAGTGACAATGGCAAGATCGGACCAGTGTACATGCAGCCTGTCAGTGTCCCAGAACGGATACCCAAATGAGGACCCTGCTAGTCCTATTTATAGGCTTGGGTCTGTCTCATGCTTTGGGCCCAGTTACAATTTTTAAAACTTGTTTAAACGGTCTTGAGTTAAGTGACCATACAATCTTGGTTGCATATGACCAAACGGTCTGGGCTGCATGCTTTTTAAATGGTCTCATGCACTTACTTTATCAATCGGTTTGGTATAATAGAACTTTATCATTCAGTCTTGCTTCACTTGCTTTTCCAAATGTTCTTCTTGCTTCCACTTTATCATATGGTTTGCATTGCTTCCACTTTATCAAACGGTCTTCATGATCCACTTTATCAAATAGTTTTGCTTCAATTGCTTTCTCACATGCACATATCTACCAAATGGTCTCTGAAGGCTACTTTATCAAATGGTCTGTGTATATTACCTCCATACGGTCTTGCAACAAGCTCTATCGGTCTCAGATATTGCCCAAACGATCTTGAGTACTTAGACCAATCAGTTTTGGAGATCTTACTCAAACGGTCTTACAGGTATTGTCACCATACGGTCTTCGCGGCTGATTGCCCAAACACTCCTCAAGGATGAGCAAGTCCAAACAATCTCTACACTTTCCGATCATCGAATGGTCTTCGCTTCTTGTTCGTTCTGTAGCCCAATGTTCTATCATCCTACCGGTCTTGCGAGGCGCATCAAATAGTCTCGGAGTTCCAGCCTCCAAACGGTCTGCTCATGATCTCCCGATCTTATCAGTCTTGGTCGAGTAGGTAGAGACCATGCATTGCCTGAGTTGCAGGTCCTGGTCGAGCATGTGGTCGTGGTGCTGGGTGAGGGCAGCACCGATGCTGCTGCTAGATGCGACAAAGGTGCATGTGTTACAGAACTAGGTGGTGATCATGGTGGTAGGGACAACATGCCTAGGCAGAGGGAAGAGAGGAGCAGCTTTTCTGCCTACAGCTAGGGTTCATAGGTAGGAACGCAAGGAAGAAGATGAAGAGGAACAGAGGCAGTGCCAAACGGTCTCTGACCTGGTGGCCATACTTGATCGTTCTTTGAAGATGATAAGTCAAAATGGTTTTGGTTTGGTTGCTTTTCACTCAAATGGTTTGCATGCAAATCATAGATCTAAACGGTCTTGGAGTGGCAAGCCCATATGGTCTTACATGCTTTTATCAAACAGTTTGGTATCCTTTTCCAAACGGTCTTCACCTCGGCTCCATAGGGTTTGGTAGCATGCCTTTTCCAAATGGTTTGCATGCAAATCCCTACATGTTTTTTCATCCGGTCTTGCATGCTTTCCCTTTTCCATTTGGTAATGCAACCTTTAGCTCTATCAGTCTCAGCTGCATGCCTCCATATGGTTTTGATACGTATGTGACTAAATGGTATTAATACTTTGGCTCTTATCAGTTTGGAAACCGATGGAGATCAAACAGTTTCGATAGCCGACAACATCAAACAATCTTGCGATGCCCGCTCTATTGATCTCGCAGACTGGTACTCCTCAAATGGTTTCGATGTTCCCACCTCCAATCGATCTCATGCAATCCAACTCTAAATGGTGCTGGACAGAGGGAAGTCCATACTGTTTTGAGTTGAGGATGCCCATATGGTCTTGAGACCATATGGATCAAGACCGCATGGTCAAGACCGTATGGTCAGGACCGAGGATGAGTGAGGGTAGATCAAGGGCATAAAAAGGTGGGTCCTAACTAATTGTTCAACCTCATCAAGACCTGCATAAAATCAACATAAACTCAGTTAAGAACCTTGATAATTGAACTAATTAGGAAATTTTGCACATATCGATATTTAGTAACTGAAATTGGATGTATTGAATCAAAAAGTGCACAAGAAGGTGATTGAAAATCATGATGAATATGCATTCATCAAAACACCCCGAACTTAAACGTTGCTCGTCCTCGAGTAACACAAAATCTGAAACAGTCACCAAATGAATACTTTCTGGTCATGTGATTGCCTCCTCTTCACATCACGATTATTTCCTTTTTGCTTAGTATGACTACGCATCTCAACTTCCTGAGATAACTGAACACATCTTACCATATCTTCGTTCCTGAGTTTGCTTTCCAACTTCACTTCCTCAATTTTTCCAACAACAAGCATGTCAAAGAGGTTCGTAAGAGTCCATAGATACCCACAGAACAACAAGTGTGCATCTGATCTGACACTGGTGTATTTTAGGGTGATGGAGACAGTTATTTTTCCATTAGGTAGAAAGGGGAGTGAAGGGAGGTATGGAAGGAAGAAATAAATCTCTCCTCTATTCGACTCGATATTTTTATTATATTATTTGCAATTTCATTTATTGCATTTTTGTGTGCGAATCTATCCTCTATTCGACTTGAGATTGCATTTCTTTTTGTGTGCGATTTGGCATCTTTTCTTGGTGGTACGCCCCTGTTTCATTTGCGAGGGGTATGGAAGAAGCGGATATAGAGGGAAGTGGTGTGCCACCCCGAACTTAGGGTTTGGCACTATTTTGGCTATTCGTGTTTCTTTTTGATGGATGGAGGGGTACGAAGATGATAGAAGAAGTGTAGAAGAGAGTTCAAATCAGAATGCCTCTTGATTTACAATTCCATGCATTGGGTTATTGTCTTTGTCGTACTCTTCTCTAATAATGACTTGATGAGATCCAGTGGGGATTTCATGTTTTTGTTCCACTAGTCAGTTAGGAAGCACGATATGTTTGATCCCTATCAGTTCGAGAGACACTTGCCATTTTTGCATACATATCATGATGTTAGGAATCATAAGCTTCACATGATGATTTCAATCAAAAGGCTAATTTTCATAAGAAGGTCCTTTTGAGGTTCTGCTCTAAATAAGGAGGGTATAATGATTCAAAATGCATAGAGATTTTAAAAGTGTCAAAAATTCATCCAATATATGTTCAATTTTTTTGAAAACTTTAAAATTTTGAAAATTTTATTTGAAAATTTTGAAAATTTAGGTCAAAAGTGCGACGATGAAATCTTAAGTTTGATTTAGATGGGTGAAGGTGGAAAGTAAGATACGTACCACCCAACCTCCACCCCGAACTTAGAAATTTTCTCATCCCAAGAAAACTCTAAATCCGAGATGGAGGGGAAAGTTCATGCCATTTGGACCACTGGATGTGGTTGCGTTCCAATCAGCGTGTTTCCTCCATCTGAAAATCTCAAACAAAAAGACCATTCAGAACTCAAAATAGCATCTCGCGATGCAATTTTATTTGGTGTAAAATTATCTAAAAGGTAAAAAACAAAGTTAAGAAAAAAAAATCCTAATTCAAAATTAAAACTAAATACAAATTTATTTATCGGGTTGCCTTCCGACAAGTGCCTTTGTTTTACGTCGATGGTTTGACTTGATTCCTTCAACTTCTATTGTGGATATGTTGGATTGGTGAGATCCAGCATCATTTCAGAGCCTGTATCAGTAGAGGTGAAATATCTCTTCAATCCTTGACCATTTGCCACAAATTCACCTATCCTTTCACTCCATAAAGAGAAATCACCATGTGGGTAGATGCTCTTGACAATGTAAGGTCCTTTCCATCGAGAACAGAGTTTCCCTAGGAATAATTTCAATCTGGAATTGAACAGAAGGACTTGGTCTCCCAATTGTATGTCCTTTCTTTTTAGATGGCCGTCATGCCAAAATTTTGTACGCTCTTTATAGATTCGTGCATTATCGTAAGCTGTCATCCGGAGTTCTTCCAGCTCCCGGAGTTGTAGAATCCTGGCTTGGCCTGTTTCCTTCATATCAAAATTAAGTTGTTTAATTGCCCACCATGCTTTGTGTTCAAGTTCAGCAGGCAGGTGGTAAGCCTTTCCATATATTAATATGAATGGTGTAGTTCTGAGGGGAGCTTTGAAAGCAGTCCGGTAGGCCCACATTGCGTCATTGATTTTCACAGACCAATCCTTCTGATTGCGGCCTACAATCTTTTCCAAGATAGCCTTAAGTTGACGGTTAGAAACCTCTACATGTCCACTTGTTTGTGGGTGGTAGGGTGAGGCTATCTTGTGTGTTACACCATACTTTCTTACTAAAGCTTCAAAGCTTCTTTCAAGGAAATGAGACCCTCCGTCAGATATCACAGTTCATGGTACTCCAAAATGGGGGAAAATAATATCTTTGAACATCTTGATGATAGGTTTGGAATCACTAGTGACGATTGGTATGGCTTCAACCCATTTTGAGACGTAGTCCACCGCCACTAGGATGTATGAAAATCCATGAGAAGATGGGAATGGACCCATGTAGTCCACCCCCAAACATCAAATATCTCTACTTCTTGCCACATGCTCAACGACATCTCATCTCTTTTTGTTATGTTGCCTGATCTTTGACATTTGTCACATGATAAGACAAAGCCATGGGAATCTTTGGATATGGTTGGCCAAAAGAAACCACATTGCAAAACCTTGAAGGCAGTCTTTTTAGAGCTCATATGTCCTCCAACTGGCCCTGAGTGACATTGCTCCAAGATAAGTTGAGCTTCTTCCTCAGCAATACACCGTCTATATAGACCATCAACACATTGTTTGAAAAGGTACGGCTCATCCCAGTAGTACTGTTTCACATCATGCATAAATTTCTTTAGTGCATTTTCGGTGCATTGAGGATGGATAACCTCAGCAGCAAGGTAGTTCACATAATCAGAATACCACAGTGTAACTTCTGAGACCTTCATTAGTTGATCATCTAGAAGGGAATCATTAATCAGAATCTGCTCGGCATCTAGAGTGTGGATTCGACTGAGGTGATCTGCCACAACATTATCTTTACCCTTTTTTATCTCTTATTTCTAGGTCAAATTCTTGTAGTAGGACAATCCATCAATTAATATGGGTTTTGCATCTTTCTTTGCCAAGAGGTAATAGATTGCAGCGTGATCAGTGTAGACAATGACTTTTGAAACAATTAGGTATGATCTAAATTTGTCAAAGGCATATACGACTGCAAGAAGTTCTTTCTCAGTAGTTGCATAATTCCTCTGAGCTTCATCGAGGGTTTTCGATGCGTAGTAGATCACATACTTTTTCTTCTCTATACATTACCCTAGAATAGCACCCACATCGTAATCACTAGCATCACACATGATTTCAAATGGATGATCCCAGTCAGGAGCTCTAATGATGGGTGTTGTTGTAAGGGCTTGTTTTAGGTTATTAAAACTTTTGACACATTCTTCGTTGAAATGGAACTCCACATCCTTTAGCAACAAATTCATCATCAGCTTGGTTATCTTGGAGAAATCCTTTATGAATCATTTGTAAAAGCCTGCATGACACAGGAATGCACAAACTTCCCTTACATTTGTCAGAATGGTGAGCTTGGAAATCACTTTGATTTTCACTCTGTCTACTTCGATTCCTTAGTTACTAACTCTATGACCAAGAACAATGTCTTCTTTTACCATAAAGTGACACTTCCCCCAATTCAAGACAAGATGTGCTTCTTCACACCGTTTGAGGACAAGGGAGAGGTGTTTTAGGCATGAGTCGTAAGAATCTCCGTACACTAAAAAATCATCCATAAAAACTTCCATAATAGTTTCAGTGAGGCCAGTGAATATGGCTGCCATGCAACGTTGGAAAGTTGCAGACGCATTACAGAGGCCAAATGACATTCTTCTAAATGCGTATGTTCCGAATGGGCAGGTGAAAGTAGTTTTCTCCTGGTCATCTGGGTGTATAGGTATTTGATAGAATCTAGAGTAACCATCGAGATAACATAAATATTCTTGACGGGCCAGCCGCTCTAATACTTGATCAAGAAAAGGCATTAGAAAATGATCCTTTCGAGTTGCCTTGTTTAACTTTCTATAGTCAATGCACATCCTCCACCTGTGACTGTTTGAGTGGGGATGAGTTCATTATTTTTATTTTGTATCACAATTGTTCCACCTTTCTTCGGGACTACATGCACTGGGCTCACCCATGGTGAGTCCGATATCAGATAGATTATTCCAGCGGTGAGCAGTTTAATGACTTCACGATAGACTACTTCCTTCATATTTGGATTCAATTTCCATTGATGCTCAATAGTTGGCTTGTAATCTTACATCATGGGGATTCTATGCATGTAAAGCGCTTGACTGACCCCGGTGAGGTCACTCATCTTGTAGCCAATGGCTTTTCTTCTTTCTTTTAATTCCGTCAAGAGTTTGTGTTCTTGTTCGGTCATTAGATCTGAATTAATGATAACCAGACAAACCTTGAGGTCATCTAGAAATGCATATTTCAATCCTTCAGGTAGGGGCTTCATTTCAGGAGCTTGTGGCTTTTCACATGGTTCTTCAGTAACTTCCACAGCTTTGAGCTCTTCAATCTTGGCTTCTAGATCTTCTTTGGCAGTGTCAAGGTCAAGAACACACTCTTTAACTTGTTCATTGATGGAATTATTAGCATATGGGTTTGTTAGAGTCACTTCTAAAGGATCATCTTGTTCATATTCCTCTTGTGTGAGGAGTGACATTTGCTCAATGTAGTAAATTAGATAGACTTCTTCATGCATCTTGGTCTTCGCATGCTTTCAAAAACTTTGAATTCAAGAATTTCTTTACCAAGTCTGAGCAACAATGTTCCTTCTTCAACATCAATTAGAACTCTTGCAGTGATGAGGAACGGACATCCAAAGATGAGAAGATATCTGGGGTCTTCTTTTATGTCCATGATGATGAAGTCACACGAAACATAGGAATCTTTTCCTACCTTGATAGGTACATCCTCAATAATTCTTAACAGGTATTTTATCGAATTTTCTACGAGTTGTATGGTCATGCCAGTTGGGAGAAGTTCAGAAAATCCTAGCCTTTTTCAAAGGCTAAGTGGCATGATGGAGATGCTAGCACCAAGGTCTACCAATCCTTTCTTGCATGAAGAATCACCGATATGGCAGGAAATCCCAAAAGATCCTAGATTTTTCTGCTTCTTTGGCATCTTAATCTAGATGATATCTGAAGTAGTTTTCTTGACTGTCTCATATTCTTTATTTATATATTTCCTGGTGAGGAGAGACTGTAAGTACTTTGTCCATGCTGGTATTTCAGCCAGCGCATCCAAAAAGGGTATATCAACATGAAGTTTCTTCATAGCTTCTTTAAACTTATTGAACCGATTATCAAGCTTAGTTTGCCTTAGATGGGCTGGAAAAGGTATACGAGGTTTGTAAAAAAGGATATCAGGTTCCAGTGTTGCTTCTTCCTCTTCTTGAGAATCCTTCTCAGAATTTTATCTGTCCGACTTACCATTAGTTACTGGTTCTTTTGGTTGAGATTCAGGAGTTGTGGACTCTTGTAAAATCATGGGTTCATCCTTATCTGTAACAACCATAGATGGGTTGACAGGAGGATTAGAATAGTCTTTTCCTGACCTGGTGGTAACCACCTTCAGTTGTTCTGGGTGTTTAAGATTGTTTTCCGGTTGGCCAGCAAAGACTCCAGCGGGTGGCTTTATGCTAGCTGTGAGTTGAGCTAGTTGAGATTTAATAGCCTTATGCTGGGCTTGCTGGTTAGCTATCATAGTTTGATGAGTTTGCAACATATTTTCAATGGCTGTTAACTTGTCATCAGGAGAGATGGGACCTACTTGTTTTCCTTGTTGTTGATAAGGAACTTGGTTAGGACTCTGGTACTGGGAATTGTTTTGATAATTATTGAAGTTCCTATTCTAAAAGTTTCCCTTGAAATTTCCTTGATTTCCAAAATTCTATTGTTGATTATACTAAAATCTTGGTGGGCCTCGTGGTTGATTGTTCAAACCAAATTGATGCGAGTTCACTGCTCGAGAGGGGTTTCCATATTGAAAACTTGGATGGTTCCTATTCTGATTCAGATTGTAATGCCCTTGGCCAAGAATGGTGTTAACAACATTAAGATTCTCCATTTGACTATTATCTCCTTTCCCACATGTGTTGCTCAGAACAACATCGTAGGGAACATTGCATGCTAGAGTGGAATGATCAGTACCTTTACATGCTTCATAGAACAATGAAGCTGACTTGATCTGTTCTTGTTGTTGAGGGGGTGCACATTCTCTTTCAAATGCAGCAAGGGATGATTCGATATGATCTTGCTTGGCAACTAGGAGTTTGAGGGTTTCAGCGATTTACTTGTATTCGAGAATAACTTTAGCTATAGCTACCTTCAACACTCCTTTTCCTATAGACCCTCCCCAATTAGCTTGATTTTCAGCTCCCAGGGTGACGACCCTCCATGCGTTGTCGTAACTTTGGCACATGAAGTTTCCTCTGGATGAGGAGTCAAAGAATCTCTTGACATCGTCGTCTACACCTCTATAGAAGATCTCGATGAGTTGATTCTTAGGAATCCCATGGTGTGGACACTTGCATAGAATCTCTTTGTATCTATCCCATGCTTCAACAAGGGTTTCTCCAGGGACTTGAGTGAAATTTGTTATTCTGCCTCTAATTTCATAGGTGAAAGATGGAGGATAGAATTTTTCCAGAAACACATTTTGGAGTTGTTCCCAAGTGATTATGGGTTCACTTTGCAATGAATTGTACCAGCTTATTGCTCCATCAGCAAGTGAATACTTGAAGAGACGGAGACGAATGACATCGTCAGATACTCCATTTTTCTTTGTCATAGCACATAGATTAATAAACCTCAAAAGATGTTCCTAACTATCCTCTCCTTGTTTGCCATAGAATGGGCTATTTTGAAGCAATGTGATCCAATGTGCCCTAATCTCAAAATTGGCAGCATTGATGGGAGGAGGTTGTATTAGATGACGAACATTAGCAGCTTTGGGGATTGAGAACTCTCTAAGATCCTTTTGTAGTTCTGCTGCTTGCACCGCTGCTTGTGCTGCTTGGATTTCTACTTGAACCGCAGCTCTGGATTCTTGCATGAGCCTTTCCCTCTACGCATTAAGGGATTGAGCTACCCTTTGGGCTATTTCCTCCTCTTGAGTCATTCTTGCTTGGTTTTCTCTATTTTGACGATGAAAGGTTCTATCTATCTCAGGATCAAAGCTGGTAGTGAGTCTGAGACTGTTCAAATAGTGCATGCACTAGTCCTTCTTGAAGTACCTAAAATAAAAATATTTGTAGTAAGATTGATGGAGTAGAGTGAAATTCAAGTAGATGGTCAATGGTTTCAAAAAGTAAAATCCTAGATTAGCCTTAAAATAACAAGATTTGACCAACTGATTCCATTGCCCCCGGCAATGGCGCCAGAATTTGATGTGGCAAATATCGCACTAACAAATTCACTCATGATTGAAATCCCCAAGCTTTTACCAAAACCCCGTGCAATAATACCACCCGCAAGCGGACATGTCTTATAGAAGTATAGTTAAGGATCGAATCCCAAAGGACAACGTTTTAAAGAATCTTTGTCAGTCCAATCTAGCTCAAGTGAGACTAATATTTAGAACGATTGATTTGGTTGAGGTTAATTAAACTAATTGCAGGAAAGTAAATGAGCATAATGAAAGTTTGTTTTAGATTAGATGATATGAAATCGCTGGGATGGTATCGGGTTTCACCACCACTTTACATGCAAACACATCCAAACACATAACATCCAGGCAAGCATCTAACTATCCAAATGGAACTGCTGTGAACCCTCCCGGAGGGATGTTTAGGCCCGCGTAAGCATCCCCTTAGGCATCTGATTTCTCGTCACCATCTGGATCATGCACTTACAGTTCCAAAGATACAACATCCAACTAAGGTTGTGGTCCTCCCTGAGGGATGTTTAGACCACATAAGCGTCACTGTGGGCAAGATGGCTCGTCCCCTCACAGATCATACACTTACGACCTCAAGAAACCCCATTCTATTTCTAGTCCGGGAGTCAACTACGCTAACTGACAAGCATGTAGGCGATAAGTCTACAAGAAAACATCGACGATTAACAAGAAGATACAACATCCAACTAAGGTTGTGGTTGTGACGTCCCCGGATTTTGACTTCTCCAAACCCTATTGGGAATGAGATGTCAGAATCCGAAAACATCATCCAATCATATCAGAGAGCGATGCGGAAGCATAATACGCATACATGAACATAGAACCATAACATACTCAACATTCAACATGCATATTTATACAATATGAATTATTACAAAATGATTTACAGTTACATATTGAATGAAAAATTCTACAAGTCTGAACATGTATGCTAACAGGATCTTAGACAATAGGTACAACCTATACAACTTGCTCACATCCTATTCTTTTATCCAATGCTAGTTGTGAACCTAGAAAATACGAGAAACACAAACATCAACAAAAGTTGGTACGTGGAATAAAAGCTATAATATGTTGGCATATAAAATACTCGAAATTGAAGAAAGAGAAAGGAAACATTATTTAAGGCGGAGAATTAGGTAATCCCAAGTTATTAGTCATATTTCAATGGACTTGTATTACTATGGTGGACTTAGCACAAACATAAATATTGGGCCCTATCCCTACGTACCTTGTACCATTAGGGATCTCCCTGCGTACCTTGTACCATTAGGGAGGTGCTAGTCAACATTAATGCTTTCCCTCTCTAATAGGGAGATTAATGAACCATCAATAACTACATTCCATTTTCTTTCCTTAGTGTTCTTATTGTTTAAGGCGGAAATGACAATACATATAGATCTACATCCAACAATGTATTTCAAGTACAAATAAGCTAGTACATATATTTAACATCCAGCAAATCTAGTCATATAATTATATCCACGTACCTGAGTTCAGAGATTCCTATTTATTTTCTGGATCATCTACATCTCTGGTCATCACCTGATTAATAACAATTAATCATCATTAATACAAGGTTCATCATAATTAATGGTATCTAGGTCCAAATTAGGGTTTGGCCAAATCTAGGTTCAAATATCCTAGAACTTGTGTTTGATATTTTTATTCTCATCCATACTTTATTATTAAGGTCTGGTATGAATTTCATAATTTTCTGGTACTTTCCCTATTTTCTACAATTAATATGAGGATTAAGCATGTAATTAGGAAATAATGAGAAAAGACCTAAAATTGTTCAATAATATCAATATAGGAGTCCACATATAGTTTCTAAGTGATTCTGGGGTTCAAAAGTATTTTTCTCGTATTTTATATCCATCATTTGCTAATTATACAAATTAAATGAACCCTAAGGGTCTGACTGGTTCATCGTAACTTGCCTTGAAAACACGGGAAGTCAAGTTCCCTGTCAAATTCTATGTGAGTGGTTGGACGTAAGTCCAGAACTTGAGTTCCAACATTTTCCCTGGACTTCCAATGATATATATAGTTCGCATTTTGAGACTTCCGAAGCAAATCTATCGGAAAACCAGTTCCGTTCCCAGACAAATCCTCACCCTATTCATTTTTCCGCTGGTTGAGAAGCAGCTCGACATGGCCACTGAGAATCCGATCTCCAGGTTGCCTTCTCCTGTTGCTCAATCCTAATCCTGAATAATTAGATGGCAATGCCTTCTTTGTGCGTGAACAATGGTTCTTCTTTTCTCGGACAAACAAAAGTCACGGATAATAGCAGCTGATGCTACCAAAAGAAGCTAGATTTCATTTCTGAAGCATCGCAAACTACTAGACGGGGATTCACTTCTTTGGTCTAATTTCAAATCTGCAGAAAAGATAAGATGAGATAAATATAATCCCTGAGGCGGCAAGATCTATGATCGGTGCATCACTAGCTCGGCAAATAGGGAAAATCCATGGTGACCTTGGTCCAATCTTTTGTCTGCAGTTTTCTTCTTTAATATCTAATAGATCGGGACTTACAGTCAACTAAGACAAGAAGATCTGCTTCACCTACTAATAGATCAATGATTCGGCCATCAAATGCATTCGTGAAAGAACTTCTGAATGATGCATTTCATGAGTGGTGATATCAATCGAGGCATCAATTCTATTAAGAATGACATCCCTTTGTTCCAGGCATGATTAAGAACGACATTAGTCTTTTCATTTCCTTGGATAATTGGTGCCTTGAAGTTATACGATATAATGCCAAAGGCATGTTGTAACAAGTTTGATGTAATGCCTTAAAGCTGTTTGATAAAAATCTCAATTTTGAGATACGTCAGTTCTGGTTACTAATTTTCACAATCATATTTCAAGCCAATCACTGGAACTCATTTTTCCGGAACTCAATTTTAGTTCTGGGAAAATGAGTTTCTGAAAAATTGCAGTTACACCAAACCAGTCAGACCCTAAATGAAGCATTTCACCCTAAATTGAATATTATCAAAAGTTGTGCTTCAAAAGCCTGATCTAAGGGTCCAGTAATGTAGAGGATATTTTTCTGAGAATTTTGGTACCTTGTTTATAATTTTTTGATAATCGAGCTATTTGATACGAATTATGCAAGATCTGAGTATTTACTTAGAAATTTACCTTTTTGGGCAACTCAGAAAGCGACATGTGTCCTTTAGGGATGCGGCTCCTTGCCTCACTGGGGTCTGGACGGTTCAATAGTTCTGAACCCGGTTCAGTCTCCAGAACTCCTTTCTTTCTCCGCTCGAAGCCAGATGCCTGAGTCCGCGCATCGTCTTCGCGACCCATGGCACCACTGTGGACTGAGATCACAGCCTCACATTCCGCTAGTATTGAACTCCATGAAGGATCAACACTTAAGATTCAGTAAAGCTCAAGGGGATCGGCGACACCCTGGGCTCCCTAGAGAGAACTGAGGATCACAATCTATCTAGGCGGCTGTCTCCCCGACCCGCGATATGCCCTGCTGGCGATCCAGAGTGAAGAAGGGCGACGAACGCTCTCCTTTCTTGCCCCGATGAAACCGCTACCACCTAGGAACACTCCAGCGAGAAGGAAAGTCAAGTGAGGGCCTTCCTTGAGGAGGTGGGATGCAGGCCGACGTCCATTTTCCAGTGTCTCCAGACCTTCTCCACCAGTAGCGCCAGCGGCGCCAAGGGCTTCCAAGACCCCGTCTCCATGTTGTCGGCCTCCTTGCAACCTGGTCATGATGGAAACTCTACACCGCATCTCCTTGCACGCTCCAACCACTCTATGATCGTCAGAGAGGGAGGGCATCAGTCAGGTGTGTACTCAGGTTGGGCGCCACCAATCTGCCATGGCCGTGCCCGACGCCTGCTTGGTTCTCGGTCCAGGAAGTTGTGGCTTCTGATGGAAATCCCATCTGCGTCGATGGATACCCTTCATCTAGTTGGAGATCGTAGGCAGAGGAATGACGGGCCTAGGTGGGAGCTTCAAAGCTCCATGGTGGCATCTCTTTTGAAGCTGCAACAATCAATGGCCATGGCATGACCACGAAGAGATGGAGGAAGAGAAAGGGCTCCAGAATCCCAAGGACATGTTTGGTGAAGGCTGGCCCGGTATGCCCCTTCATCTTTCCCACTCACTCACACTCTCTACGCGAGCCTCTGCCTGCTCGGAATTCATCACATCCAGAAAGCCCTCCTCCTCCAGGAGTGGCCTCATGAGGAGCCACAAAGGGGAGTTCATCCTCAGAGAACTGAGGAGGAGACCTGCAACTTCTCTGATCCAAGGGTAACCCGGCTCAACAAAAGAACGAGAGTCCTGATCTTCTACCCTTCAGGGTTTCATGCAAGTGATGTTGCTTAGATCCGAAAAGCATGGCCATCAGTAACGACATACCCAAGTCTCCAATGACTCAGTACCTCCACGAGGGCCAACTTGCCATACATCAAGATATAGTCATAATCTTTCTATCTTAACAGTTCCATACTTGTGAAATACCAAAATAAAGGAAACATAGATCGTGGATGGTTTTTCCCATGAACTGAACTAGTGATTAACTACCAATCTAGTGATCAAAATAGCCTACTCAATTAAATACTCCCAAGTATGCTTAGTTCCCCGCTTATAATAGTATCAACAAAGTACTTGACTTTCCATAATATTTGAAAATCCATATTTCCATATTGACATTGACACCAAAGATGAATAAATCTAAATACCATATATATATAAGCTCATATAATTTCATTTGTTCACATGTATACTAAAATTGATGAATACCAAGATACACACCATGATTGAATTCGAATCAATAGTCATCATCATCAACTATATCTCTAATCATGCTTTTTGGGTGAAATTATTCTTATCTGAATAACAAGATCCTCAGGTTGAGTTCAACCATATACAAGCATCCTTGGTCATAAATTTCTACATTTGATATCAAAATCCTAAAATCGAGGTCATCACATTCACCCCACCTTATAAGGAATTTCATCCTCAAAATTTAACTAGTCTCATACTCGAAGGGGACCACACAAAGTCCAACTTCCTATATGCCAACAATTCTAGGTGCTAAGACTATCACAGTTATAGATGTACGCAAGGTTATCACCTTAGGATATATAGCATCTAGGAGTGTACCCACCCCACCTTATATAGGCCAATGCATCATCTATCATCTCAATCATTGTACGAAATTCTTTCATTCTAGGATTTACATCATCATAGTCCCTTAAGGATAAGGGTTCTATTCATAATTCTCAGGTTAAGAGTTATCACTCAAGGTTTCATATTTCATCCTACTACCTATGTAAGGTGATATCATGATTTCATGTCATTTAATATTTGGAATTTTCTCACATAGCATCATTATTGGGGTTTAATCAACATCATTCCAATATTTCATCATTAGAGGGAATAATTATTCATACTTACATATTAGGGTTTTCACCCTATTGTATTAGAGTTACCCTCAAACATAGAAGCATAGATTGAGGTTAATAACTATATTTTGTGATCATGTAACCCATGATCCAAAAATGTCTTTATGTCTACCTCATGATGTCAGACTTATATGTTTCATGTAGGATATAGAGCGAAAGAGAATATACTAGGCCAATTTTATCATGATTTCAAACATAGATATTTCATGTATGATATAGAAAGGGAATATAGAATAGGTCAAGCTTATACGAGTGACTCCTCATATATAAATCATCTATATAGCTCAAGTGAGGTTTCTATCATCATATATTAAGAAAGAGAAGAAGAAGGGAGAATTGTATTTTTGAGTATCTTTTGCACAAAGCATCATACTCTCATAACTAGAGTTCATATATTACCTCACTTGCAACTAATGACGAGATTCACAAAATATGTCACTCTACCTAGGACCTAACTCAGCCAAAGGATTGACTTTATCATATGGGTCATCTACCCATCCTTTTCTTTTACCTAATTCTCACATATAGATTTGAATCATGCATAAGGACTCGACTCAACACTCAAGAGTAATCTAGTATAGGACATTCTCCTCTTTTTTTTAACACATATCTCATATATTGGAGGCTAGGTCCTATGACCTTCTCCCTGTGGGTCTTACTCTCTCTAGAGTTCACCACATATCTCATCCTATGACTAGACATCCTCCGTGTATAAGAGCTTGAGGCTCATGCACACTCATCTCTATCTTAACTTAGCTTATTTTAAGTAGGCAAAGGGAATGTACTTTCATCATCAAGATTTTGCATAAATTATACAAAATTGGATTCAACAAGTATACAACTTAAACCTTTATAAGGAAACTTATACTATCAGAGATCAAACTTAGATAATATTGCACATGCTTATTTCAACTATCATTCTATCATCCACTCTATGTATAACATATCTTGATAAGGCTCTAGACATCTAATCTAGACTACTCTCTCTTCTAGACTAATGTCACTCCCTTTCACTTAGGTTACATGAACACTAACTATTCTCCAGTGTGAGGGACACATTTTCATATTTACATATAGGTAATAAAATATTATATAGTTTTTCTCTGAGAAGGCAGGCATCAGAGAAAACTGTCGTGGCTTGAGCTGATTGGAAAACAAAACCAAATCAGTAAACTCGAGTGTCCCACACACAGTAGATAGTCTAGTGCCATGTCACCTAGTGAAATGGTGAGAACAAGGTGTAGACTAGTGTAGCTACCCAATACATATGAGCTCTATATGCAAAGGGTTTCAGACACTTGTCTAAACCTAGTTCTCGAACATCTGGGTTCTAACTTAGAGGCTAGGTCAAACCTTATTCCTATAGCACAACTTACAAGTTTTCTAGGGTTTAATGTGAAAGGTGAGATTTTTTTTATTTTTTATTTCATGGTGAGCAATTGTTAGGTGTAGCTATTGTTCATGCTCTGATACCAACTGTGACGTCCCCAGATTTTGAATTCTCCAAACCCTATTGGGAATGAGATGTCAGAATCTGAAAACATCATCCAATCATATCATAGAGCGATGCGGAAGCATAATACACATACATGAACATACAACCATAACATACTCAACATTCAACATGCATATTTATACAATATGAATTATTACAAAATGATTTACAGTTACATATTGAATGAAAAATTCTACAAGTCTGAACATGTATGCTAACAGGATCTTAGACAATAGGTACAACCTATACAACTTGCTCACATCCTATTCTTTTATCCCATGCTAGCTGTGAACCTAGAAAATATGAGAAACAAAAACATCAACAAAAGTTGGTACATGGAATAAAAGCTATACTATGCTGGCATATAAAATACTCAAAATTGAAGAAAGAGAAAGGAAACATTATTTAAGGCAGAGAATCAGGTAATCCCAAGTTATTAGTCATATTTCAATGGACTTGTATTACTATGGTGGACTTAGCACAAACATAAATATTGGGCCCTATCCCTGCGTACCTATACCATTAGAGATCTCCCTGCGTACCTTGTACCATTAGGGAGGTGCTAGTCAACATTAATGCTTTCCCTCTCTAATAGGGAGATTAATGAACCATCAGTAACTACATTCCATTTTCTTTCCTTAGTGTTCTTATTGTTTAAGGCGGAAATGACAATACATGTAGATCTACATCCAACAATGTATTTCAAGTACAAACAAGCAAGTACATATATTTAACATCCAGCAAATCTAGTCATATAATTATATCCACGTACCTGAGTTCAGAGATTCCTATTTATATTCTGGATCATCTACATCTCTGGTCATCACCTGATTATTAACAATTAATCATCATTAATACAAGGTTCATCATAATTAATGGTATGTAGGTCCAAATTAGGGTTTGGCCAAATCTAGGTTCAAATAGCCTAGAACTTGTGTTTGATATTTTTATTCTCATCCATACTTTATTATTAAGGTCTGGTATGAATTTCATAATTTTCTGGTACTTTCCCTATTTTCTACAATTAATATGAGGATTAAGCATGTAATTAGGAAATAATGAGAAAAGACCTAAAATTGTTCAATAATATCAATATAGGAGTCCACATATAGTTTCTAAGTGATTCTGGGGTTCAAAAGTATTTTTCTCGTATTTTATATCCATCATTTGCTAATTATACAAATTAAATGAACCCTAAATGAAGCATTTCACCCTAAATTGAATATTATCAAAAGTTGCTTCAAAAGCCTGATCTAAGGGTCCAGTAATGTAGAGGATATTTTTTTGAGAATTTTGGTACCTTGTTTATAATTTTCTGATATTCGAGATATTTGATACGAATTATGCAAGATCTGAGTATTTACTTAGAAATTTACCTTTTTGGGCAACTTAGAAAGTGACATGTGTCCTTTAGGGCTGCGACTCCTTGCCTTACTGGGGTCTGGACGGTTCAGCAGTTCTGAACCTGGTTCAGTCTCCACAACTCCTTTCTTTCTCCGCTCGAAGCCAGATGCCTGAGTCCGCACATCGTCTTCGCGACCCATGGCACCGCTGTGGACTGAGATCACATCCTCATATTCCGCTAGCATTGAACTCTAAGAAGGATCAACACTTAAGATTCAGTAAAGCTCAAGGGGATCGGCGGTGCCCTGGGCTCCCCAGAGATAGCTGAGGATCACAATCTATCTAGGCGGCTGTCTCCCCGACCTGCGATATGCCCTGCTGGAGATCCAGAGTGAAGAAGGGCGATGAACGCTCTCCTTTCCTACCCCGATGAAACCACTGCCACCTAGGAACACTCCGGGGAGCAGGAACGTCAAGTGAGGGCCTTCCTTGAGGAGGTGGGATGCAGGCCGACGTCCATATTCCAGTGTCTCCAGACCTTCTCCACCAGTAGCGCCAGTGGCGCCAAGGGCTTCCAAGACCCCGTCTCCATGTTGTTGGCCTCCTTGCAACCTGGTCGTGATGGAAACTCTACACCGCATCGCCTTGCACGCTCCAACCACTCTGTGATCGTCAGAAAGAGAGGGCATCACTTAGGTGTGTACTCAGGTTGGGCGCCGCCAATCTGCCATGGTCGTGCCCGATGCCTGCTTGGTTCTCGGTCCAAGAAGTTGTGGCTTCTGATGGCAATCCCATCCGCGTAGATGGATACCCTTCATCTAGTTGGAGATCGTAGGCAGAGGAATGACGGGCCTAGGTGGGAGCTTCAAAGCTCCATGGTGGCATCTCTTTTGAAGCTGCAACAATCAATGGCCATGGCATGACCACGAAGAGATGGAGGAAGAGAAAGGGCTCCAGAATCCCAAGGACATGTTTGGTGAAGGCTGGCCCGGTATGCCCCTTCATCTTTCCCACTCACTCACACTCTCTACGCGAGCCTCTGCCTGCTCGGAATTCATCACATCCAGAAAGCCCTCCTCCTCCAGGAGTGGCCTCATGAGGAGCCACAAAGGGGAGTTCATCCTCAGAGAACTGAGGAGGAGACCTGCAACTTCTCTGATCCAAGGGTAACCCGGCTCAACAAAAGAACGAGAGTCCTGATCTTCTACCCTTCAGGGTTTCATGCAAGTGATGTTGCTTAGATCCGAAAAGCATGGCCATCAGTAACGACATACCCAAGTCTCCAATGACTCAGTACCTCCACGAGGGCCAACTTGCCATACATCAAGATATAGTCATAATCTTTCTATCTTAACAGTTCCATACTTGTGAAATACCAAAATAAAGGAAACATAGATCGTGGATGGTTTTTCCCATGAACTGAACTAGTGATTAACTACCAATCTAGTGATCAAAATAGCCTACTCAATTAAATACTCCCAAGTATGCTTAGTTCCCCGCTTATAATAGTATCAACAAAGTACTTGACTGTCCATAATATTTGAAAATCCATATTTCCATATTGACATTGACACCAAAGATGAATAAATCTAAATACCATATATATATAAGCTCATATAATTTCATTTGTTCACATGTATACTCAAATTGATGAATACCAAGATACACACCATGATTGAATTCAAATCAATAGTCATCATCATCAACTATATCTCTAATCATGCTTTTTGGGTGAAATTATTCTTATCTGAATAACAAGATCCTCAAGTTGAGTTCAACCATATACAAGCATCCTTGGTCATAAATTTCTACATTTGATATCAAAATCCTAAAATCGAGGTCATCACAGTGGTCCTACCTGAGGGATGTTTAGACCATAGAAGCGTCACCGTAGGTTAGATGGTTCGTCCCCTCACGGGTCACACACTTACGACCTCAAGGAACCCTATTAGTTTTCTCGTCAAGGAGTCTACCTCATTAATCGGCATTCTATGATACGAAGAGAAGAACAGGATGAAAGTAAGCAGGTAATCAACTACAAGCATATCAATTAGCAACAAAGTGAAAAGTTATATACATTGCCTTGGAATGTTAAATGAAAAGACATGAATGCATGGACAACATGGCTAGTCCCCGCACCCTAGCAAAAATGAACTACTCGCTCATGATGTGAGAAACAAGAAGAATAAGAAAGAGAGAGGATTCTGCCATGAGCATGATGTAGAAGGTGGTCGCAACTTGGTGAAGATGATGCAGTCTTATACGTTGTGTCAGAGCAGATATGGATGAAGAACGAGGGACACCAAGATAGACTGGGCAGTCTTTCTCACTCCTCCTTCCTTCTCTTCTCGGTCTCCTTGAGTTGCAGAAGGAACGATAGGTGAAGTGATAGTGGCAGGATTGGACTAGTGTATAGGCAGCCTGTCGGCGTCCCAGAACCGATACCCAAATGAGAACCCTACTGGTCCTATTTATAGGCCCGGGTCTGGTTACATGCTTTGGGCTTGGTTGTAATTTTTACAACTTGCTTAAACAGTCTTGAGTTAAGTGACCATATGGTCTTGGTTGCATATGACCAAACAGTTTGGGTAGCATGCTTTTTAAATGGTCTCATGCACTTACTTTATCAATCAGTTTGGTATACTGGCACTTTATCATTCGGTCTTGCTTCACTTGCTTTTCCAAACGGTATGCTTACTTCCACTTTATCATTTGGCTTGCATTTCTTCCACTTTATCAAACGGTCTTCATGATCCACTTTATCAAACGGTTTTTCTTCAATTGCTTTCTCACATGCATGTAGCTACCAAACGGTCTCTGGATGCTACTTTATCAAACGGTCTGCGTATATTGCCTCCATACGGTCTTGCAACAAGCTCTATCGGTCTCAAATATTACACAAATGATCTTGAGTACTTGGACCAATCGGTTTTGGAGATCTTGCTCAAACGGTCTTACATATATTGTGACCATACAGTCTTCACGGATGATTGCCCAAATGGTCCTCGGCGATGGGCAAGTCCAAACGGTCTTTGCACTTTCCGATCATCGATTGGTCATCGCTTCTTGTTCGTTCTGTAGCCCAATGTTCTATCGTCCTACCAGTCTCACGAGGTGCGTCAAACGGTCTCAGAGTTCCAACCTACAAATGGTCTACTCATGATCTCCCGATCTTATCGGTCTTGGTCGAGCAGGTAGAGACCATGCGACGTCTGAGTTGTAGGTCCTGGTCGAGCATGTGGTCGTGGTGCTGGGTGAGGGAGGCGCCGATGCTGCCTGCTAGATGCGGCGGAGGTGTAAGTGTTGCAGAGCTAGGTGGTGATCACAGTGGAAGGGACAACAGGCCTAGGCGGAGGGAAGAGAGGAGCAGATTTTCTGCCTACAACTAGGGTTCGTAGGTAGGAACAGAAGGAAGAAGATGAAGAGGGACAGAGGCGATGCCAAACAGTCTCTGACCTGGTGGCCATACTTGATCGTTCTTTGAAGATGATAAGTCAAAATGGTTTTGGTTTGGTTTCTTTTCACTCAAACGGTTTGCATGCAAATCACATCTCTAAATGGTCTTGGAGTGGAAAGCCCATGTGGTCCTGCATGCTTTTATCAAATGGTTTGGTATCCTTTTCCAAACGGTCTTCACCTCGGCTCCATACGGTTTGGTAGCATGCCTTTTCCAAACGGTCTTCACCTCGACTCCATACGGTTTGGTAGCATGCCTTTTCCAAATGGTTTGCATGCAAATTCCTGCATGCTTTTTCATATGGTCTTACATGCTTGCCCTTTTCTGTTTGGCAATGCAACCTTTAGCTCTATCGGTCTCGGCTGCATGCCTCCATACGGTTTTGATACGTATGTGACTAAACGGTCTTGATACTTTGGCTCTTATCGGTCTAGAAACCGATGGAGATCGAATGGTTTCGATAGTCAGCAACATCAAACGGTCTCGCGATACCTGCTCTATCGATCTCGCAGACCGGTACTCCTCAAACAGTTTCAATGTTCCCACCTCCAATCGGTCTCATGCAATCCAACTCCAAACGGTCCTGGACAGAGGGAAGTCCATACAGTTTTGAGTTGAGGTTGACCATACGGTCTTGAGACGGTATGGATCAAGACTGCATGGTCAAGACCGTATGGTCAGGACCAAGGATGAGTGAGGGTAGATCAAGGGTAGATAAAGGTGGGTCCCAGCTGATTGTTCAACCTCATCAAGACCTGCATAAAATCGACATAAACTCCGTTAAGAACCTTGATAATTGAACCAATTAGAAAATTTTGCACATTTTGATATTTAGTAATTGAAATTGGATGTATTGAATCAAAAAGAGCACGAGAAGGTGACTAAAAATCATGATGAATCTGCATTCATCAGTTGGACCCTCTCTAGAGATCTAATCATATCTTTCTCACTATTCACAAGGTACATTTTTCTCATGACTCTACTACAATATTGGCTTGCTTGTATGTGTTCTTGTATGAATGCTTGTCTACTTATGGTTGATCTCATGATCCTATGAATACTATGTTCATGTTTGGTTATCATATGTTGACAAACCTTGAAAACAATATACAAAAATTTATTTTAATATAATGGATAAAGAAACTTGAAACATGCTTTGTATAAGAGAATATCGTCAAGTTTCCTCCCCTTGTTTCATGTTCTTGTTTAGTATTCGATCTAGCCAAGAACCATTTATATATTCTTAAAATATTTACATGCATTTTCATAGTGTACTTAATGTTGTAGCATTAATATATTTTGTTTATCAAAATTTTGGTTACCAAATGAAGATCCACTACACTCAATGCTCCACTCTATGAAATGAAACACCAATGGGATGCTAGAAATGGAATGGGTACATGTCTCTATCTTCGTTAGTGTCTTGTCATCTCTTTGTGTTGGTACTATCTTTTTCATATATATCTCTTGTGTGAAACTACATGCCATTATAGGAATGTTCACCTTTAGCTTTGTAGCCATTAGGAGTGTAGAAGTAGGGTAATAAATGATTCTGTGACAAAGGCACACCCAGTGCAACCATTGGAAGGCAAACACCCAAAGCAACCATAGGAAGACACACTCCCAGTGTAACCATAGGAAGACACACACCCAATTCAACCATAGGAAGACACACACCCAGTGCAACCATTGGAAGACACACCCTGTGCAACCATCAGAAGGCACACACCCAGTGCAACCTTCGAAAGACACACACCCAGTGCAACCATCAGAAGACACACCCAACGCAACTATATAGGAAGGAACACACCCAGTGAAACCATCAAAGGAAAATTCCCAGTACAAACACAACAAGACACACCCAAACTACCATCTGAAGGCAAACCCATTCCAACCATTGGAAGGTACATGCCACCCTTTCACACAAAATGAACACCAAGGGTTGGAACCTTTATGATACAAGGTTTAAAAGGATTCAAATCAAATGGAACTTTTCCAAATTATAGTAAATACTTTCTGACGGAATATTCATGTCTTAAAATTTCAGTTTGATCCCTAGAATATGGAAAATTACATATAAGTCCTCACAAGTACATAAATTAGCAAAACTTGAGCAAACAAAGTCCAATGTGAACCAAATTTGAAGCACAACTTTGTCAAATGATATCAAAACATAAAATAGTGTTTAATTAAGAAACTAATCACCTAAATTAAATCAAACAAGTATATTTAACAATTAAACCAGGTCATGGGTCTTATATTTGTTGACGGTTTAGTCTTGTCCGGCTAGTCCTACTCCTTGGATAGTAATGATGTGTATCTAGACACCTCTCATTTCTTATGAGTTGCAATAGATATTAACCAAGGTCACTCACACATAGACATAGCTTTAAAAAAGGTTGAATTGGATTTTCGTGTAATTGATACAACTTTAGGGACCTAAAAGTAAGCTTTTAAAACTTGCAATTTGCTTACATTGGGATTTTGTTCCCAAAATGTAGAGACCCATACCTCAAAGTAAGAGACAAGTTTCATGACACCAAGACTCATAGAACAATGAGTTCTACATGACCTAGTGCATGGAAGAATCCCTTCTTATGTGAGGGAGTCCACAACCTGATCACATTAGAATTTAGAAAATGTTACCCTTTTCACTCATGTATATATATGATATGTGAGGAGGCTCTCCAAGTGCACATCTAGTTTTTCTCATTATTTCCTATAAGGATTTAGAAACCCTAAGAGATAGATAGATAGATAGATAAATATATATATGGAGAGAGGCTCCATACCTTCATGTCCAAGTACTTGCATGGATACCCTATATATGATTTCAAATAGTGAATTCAATTTGGACAAGAAACTTCATTACAACACGCTTTGAGGAGAAAATATCCTCTAAAAAACAACACATTAGGTTGGAGTCTTCAAACATGAATGGTGTGTTCCTCTAGAGGAGACTTTGGAGTCAATATGGAGTCAATAAAGACATTCCTGTGACCTTACGATCCATGGCCCTCTTTGGAGGAAAGGGACATTACACTGTTAACAATCAATTGTGGATTTCATGTTGTGCTATAGAGAAATGGACTTTTTGCATGCATTTTGAGAAAACTTTTAGAGTTCTAGAGAGAATGGACATGAGTTCTATTTTCTCAACTAGTGAGATTAGAAAGCAATATAGATTGGAAGGTCTGAATCTACTCTGAGAAATTTGAGTTGAATATTTGGAACATGTACTATGCTATGGTATGGACTTGTAATCCTAATTAAGTTTTGTTGCATTAGATGGATCTTGTTTGAGTGATTCTCACGAAATAATGTAAAGACCTAATATTTGCAATCATATTTTCACAAATTTTGTATCAAAATATATAGGCAAATATTAGTATGTTCATACTTTACATCAGAGTTCAGGAATCCTATACATAAAGGCTACATATTAAAAATAGAAATCCAATCTATTTTTCAAAATAGGACATCTCCCATATATATCTTCTAATTCTTCCTTTGATCTCATATCCATGTATATCCCAAATGCATAAATCCATCCACCACATGAACAAAGAGAAAAAGGTCATCCAATGTTGGTAAAATATCCTTATTATTGAGCTATTATAGAATATACATAAATAGAAAATTATATACAATTCCAAAATAGGTGTAAGGAGGTGAGATCACCCCTTACTAAAGATTTGAAGAATAAAACATCCATTCCAAACACACTCAAAGGTATGCTGGAATAGGTGTAACATTTTCAAATTTCAATAAATGGTATTCAAAACAACCAAAGTATAACAACGAAATAAAAATGTTGACTATATTCAATTTATCACTAGGTTAATACAAAAGTAAATCATAATATCCTGTAAGGGTTTACATGTATGATACACCATAAGGATCTAAGTAGAGGGAAATCTAAACTATAATAACTTTGTCTCCAAGCTTTAACTCCTTAAGCTAGTCCAAAACTTCATGCCTTATCATCCAAGTCCTTCACCTAGGGTTGGAAGCATACCCCAACAAGAAGAGAAATAGATGACATCAAAAAGTGATGGTATGTGCATACTAAATAGGAAATTGAGCAATATATGGAATAAAGAACATCAAATATAAAAGGCTTCCTATAGAAAGGATAAGGACCATAAAAATGGGTATCAAGAGAAAAGGAATTGAAATCATATGATAACAAAAGAATACTTGCCATTAATAAAACATAAAGATTGTGCCACACAAGCACATGTAAAAAATTAGGGCACACACCCCATATCATCAACCTGCATGCATGTGAGATAAACATAGCCCTAGAACAATATGAACACAAAGGCGGCCAAGTCTCATAAACTTGAAACTTAATAGAGAAAGAAATACTACTAATCTCCCAAATATATGAAACATGGACCAAGAATCACACATCTTGCCCTGGGTATGTGGTTCCTTTCCATCCCAAAAGAGCAGGAAATATCACATCTGCTCAGTAGGAAATAACACATCTGCCATAAAAACCAATGCAATTACACTATTCTAGTGCTACTGAATCACATAGCATGTTAAATGTAGAGGCAAGTAGAAAGTATAGTTAGAATATATAAACTAGTCACCACATGAGTGACCAACATATACATCCACCTCATAAGTGGGAAAAAGACATCACATGTCATCTTTTAGAGTTCCATCATGAATAAGGCATAAGATAAGAGTTCAAAAGAATATCCATGATCACATGATCAATATCAAATAAGGTAGTTCACATGAACCATGATTTTCAAAATAAAAGACATTGTGTATAGGCTAATGTCCATAGGACAAAGAGAATGAATAAGCATAGGTGAATTTCTCAACAAATAAGAATAGGGGATACATCATACCTCAGCTTCAGATTCTAAACAGTCCAAGTCAGTCCTAGGCCTCCAAAGAACCTCTAGGGAAGGTAGACATGACCAATAAGTAAGGTTCCCAAGCTTAGAGAGGCTGGTTTCTCCAACAAAGCTCCTATCTCAAGAAGAAGCACCTTCTCCACTTTAGAGGTGAAAAACCCTAATAAAAGAACATGGAGATGAGGTGTTTATTGGTTCTAGGTAGGGTTTCACCATGGAAGGCCATGGTTCCGACCAGGAGGAAGGTGGAAGGAAGACTAACAACATGAAAATAGGGAAGGGAAGGAGGAAACTTACTAGTTTTGGTTAAAATCACCAAGAAGGAGCTTCAGAACCCTAAATAGAGAAATTTGGAACCCTAGGAGCCTTCTTCACCAAGGTAGGCACCTCCTTTTACCTTGGGACAACACCTTCGTGGCAAAATAGACTAGGAGTTATGCTCTAAGCTAGAGGAAAGAAAGAAGATCAAAAGTTTTTGAATTTGGAGTTGGGAAGGGGTAGATATGGCTATATAAAGAAATAGGTTAAGTATGAGGTGCCTATGATACTTTCCATGTGTCATGTATAAGGGTGTCCATGGACATGCAAGCCTTTATGGATAAGGAAAAATTCAAGCACGAGGTGTTAAGTTACTTTCCATGTGTCCAATGCTAAGGGTGTCTATGGACATGCAAACCTTTAAGAAAGAAGTCAAGAATGAGGTGTTCATGGAGCTTTCCATGTGTATAAGGCTAAGGGTGCTAATGGACATAAAAACCTTTATGGATAAGGAAGAAGTCAAGCATAAGGTGTCCATGGAGCTTTCCATGTGTCCTTAGCCTAGGGATTTCATGGCCATGCAAGAGGACAGCTCATAGAGGCTTCTTGAATATCAAATGTCAGTTTATAGACACTTATAGGCCATTCCAACCGACCTCCAATCAAAGAAATAACCCCATTGGTTGATAGGTTCTAAAGATAAGCTCATTTATAATGAGGGTAATCCCTAAAATGCCCTTGGAAAGAAACACCTTCAAACCAAGGTGCAACTAGGTGTCTTGTGGTTAAAAAACTCGAGAATGGTAAGGGAATATATAAGGATTATAATGCAGGTGACAATTTGCAAAGAAAACCTCCCAATTGGGTAAATTATAGAAAAGTCCAAAATGTACCTAAAATTGCATAACTTGCACAAACAACATCCAAATTGGACCAAACTTCATCCAAAAGTTATCTTTGATGTGTTGAATATTAATTTGCCATGATTTTCATATTTTGATTTTATATAATCACATTATTCATTACTTATGCCTTTTACTCATTTTTTCTCTCCTAAACTTATCCTAATATTTAAAGGTTGTCCAAATTAGATGAAATTTGACATGTAGGCTAATTTTGATATGTAGATTTTGAATTTGAAGTTTGTTTCCACTTTTGAGACTTATTTTTATGAGATATGTCATATGGCCCATTAACGACCCATTATCTAAATTATTCATCCAATTAAGTTCCTTATCTTCATATTACCACCAAAATGAGTTATGTGGCATATTTTATGTATCCATTAAACCTAAGATTAATGTAAGAACATTATGTTATATTAAGGTGATCTATACATGCATTATCTCATTGGGGCTATACTAAACATATATTTAGGTCTAACCTTCAACCTTGTTTGGCTAAGTCTAAAATGTCAACTTCCAGGGTAGGGTCTGAGATCTAGTATGTTACATCACACCACCCCTTAAAGGGATTTCATCCTCAAAATAAAAACATCCACATATGAGAAAACAACTTATTCACCACACCTTGAAGGATTCATCTTATTAAGTCAAAGCTATTCTTTAGGTAAAAAAGTTTCAAATATACTTCCTTACATCCAACTACATAAGCATCATGCAAAAAAAACATAACTTGTACAGACTAACTATGAACTATGGGTTAACTTACTCTTGTACATCCTCAAACAAGTATTTACACATGGGAGACTAGTTCAACATATTAGGGTCCCTAAAGATAAATCATATGGATGACTAAGGTTACTATTGCCTAAAAGCATTCTATTTTGAACAATTCATATCAGCTCAGGCTAGGCCGGTATCATATGGATTCGAGAGTCCTCATAAACCAAGCTAGTGGTGCAGAGGAAAATCTTGCCAGCCCCCAAACCCTGATCCTTTCTAGACATATTTACTTTCAACTTTATGACCTAGTAGCTGCCTAAAGGTCAAGCTAAACAACCTCAAGTTACTATGGTTACTTATGCATCTTTACTTGTAAGTATTTTAAGGATATATTCATCATTATTCTAATATGAAACTATATGATCCTAAATCAACCCTTCATCATCTATTGATAAACTCTAGGGCAATCATGTCACTTAAAGTAAGGTAAGGGTTCTAACTAAGGAGACAAAATTGAAATAGTCAGATTCTGACTATCAAGGGCTCTGATACCATGTTGTAAGGAGTGGGATCACTCCCTTATTAAAATTAAATTAAAGAATTAACATCCATTCCAAACACACTCAAAGGTATGTTGGAATAGGTATAAATTTTCCAAATTTATTATAATGGTATGCAAAAGACCAAAGTGTAACAGCGGAATAAAAATAACTGACTATATTCAACTTTCATAAAAGATTATACAAGTGCATCATAATATCTCGTAAGGGTTTACATGTATGATACAACATAAGGATCTAAGTAGAGGGAAATCTAAACCATAAAAACTTTGTCTCCAAGCTTTAACTCCTTAATCTAGTCTAAAACTTCATGCCTTATCATCCAAGTCCTTCACCTAGGGTTGGAAGCATACCCCAACAAGAAGAGAAATAGATGACATCAAAAAATGATGGTATGTGCATACTAAATAGGAAATTGAGCAATATATGGAATAAAGAACATCAAATATAAAAGGCTTCCTATAGAAAGGATAAGGACCATAAAAATGGGTATCAAGAGAAAAGGAATTGAAATCATATGATAACAAAAGAATACTTGCCATGAATAAAACATAAAGATTGTGCAACACAAGCACATGTAAGGAATTAGGGAACACACCCCATATCATCAACTTGCATGCATTTGAGATAAAAAAAGCCCTAAAAAAATATAAACACATAGGCGACCAAGTCTCATAAACTCAAAACCTGATAGAGAAAGGAATACTACCAATCTCCCAAATATATGAAACATGGACCAACAATCACACATCTTGCCCTGGGTATGAGGTTCCTTTCCATCCCAAAAGAGTAGGAAATATCACATATGCTTGGTAGAAAATAACACATCTTCCATAAAAACCAATGCAATTATACTACTCTAGTGCTACTAAAACACATAACATGTTAAATGTAGAGGCAAGTAGAAAGTATAGTCAGAATATATAAACTAGTCACCACATGAGTGACCAACATATACATCCACCTCATAAGGGGGCAAAAGACATCACATGTCATCTTTTAGAGTTCCATAATGAAAAAAGCATAACATAAGAGTTCAAAATAATATCCATGATCACATGCTCAATATCAAATAAGGTAGTTCACATGAACCATGATTTTCAAAAGAAAAGACATTATGTATAGGCTAATGTCCATAGGACAAAGAGAATGAATAAGCATAGGTGAATCGCTCAACATAGAAGAATAGGGGATACATCATACCTCAACTTCAGAGTCTAAATAGTCCAAGTCAGTCCTAGGCCTCCAAAGAACCTCTAGGGAAGGTGGACATGACTAATAAGTAAGGTTCCCAAACTTAGAGAGGCTGGTTTCTCCAACAAAGCTCCTATCTCAAGCGAGAAGCACCGTCTCCACTTTAGAGGTGAAAAACCATAACAAAAGAACATGGATATGAGGTGTTTATTGGTTCTAGGTAAGGTTTCACCTTGTAATGCCATGGTTATGACCTGGAGGAAGGTGGAAGGAAGACTAAGAACATAAAATAAGGGAAGGGAAGGAGGACACTTACTAGTTTTGGTAGAAATCACCAAGTAGGAGCTTTAGAAACACTAAATAGAGAAATTTGGAACCCTAGGAACCTTCTTCACAAAGGTAGGCACCTCCTTTTACCTTTTTTTTTAGCAATCCAATCACATTCATTACTGAAAAGCCATACGACATCTACACATAGGAAAAGTGATTCTGGAAGTACATACAACCAAGAGCAGGGCTATCCGATCCCCAAAACTCATATTGGAATGATAATAGAACGCTTCTGCATTGATCACTTTTCCACTAGGCTGACATAAGCAGCTTTTCATAAGAGATTCCTTCAACCTAAGCATAGATCGGAGATGATAAAACTGGAAATGAAAAATATACAGACCAGTGTTTTCTGCCACATGCAAAGTCATACACCCAGTAGTGAATCCGAACAGAAGAAATCGAGGCCAACAAGGGCCAAGACTCATAACTCCCAAACAGAGAGAACAACAACGATAACAAGCAGCGACAACAACGCCGACGAGCGGAGAGAAATGGATAGAATAACTTGCAGCAAAGAAAACAAGAAAAAAATAGGGAGACCCGTGAAGAAGCACGGGGGCAGGGGGTCTCGACTGTCGTAGGGATTGACGATCAGGGCAAGTCGCCCACTCTCCCCTCCACCCCAGCGAGCCAAAGGACCACCAGGGCATGCTGCCCAAACCACCAGCGCCGCAGCCTCAAGATCCGAGGCTGAGTACCACCGCTGAGAAGGATGGGTCCTAGATGAAAAGCAGGCGAAGGCTCTGATCATCGAAGCACCTTGAGACAGCCGAGGAAGAAGAAGCCCAGGGGGAGAGGGAACGCTGCGCGTCGGCAGGAAGCCTCCCCCCGAGAAGAGTTGGTGACGGGGCAAGCCCTAGATCGTGGGAGCTAGGGAGAGAGCCACCGCTAGCGGCAGTTCTCATGTACGAGGAGTTCGGTTCTATCAAATGCAGGCACCTCCTTTTACCTTGGGACAACACCTTCGTGGCAAAACAAACTAGGAGTTATACTCTAAGCTAGAGGAAAGAAAGAAGAGCAAGAGTTTTTGAATTTGGAGTTGGGAAGGGGTAGATATGGCTATATAAATAAAGAGGTCAAGTATGAGGTGCCTATGAGACTTTCCATGTGTTATATATAAGGGTGTCCATGGACATGCAAGCCTTTATGGATAAGGAAGAAGTCAAGCACGAGGTGTCAAGTTACTTTCCATGTGTCCAATGCTAAGGGTGCCTATGGACATGCAAACCTTTATGGATAAGGAAGAAGTCAAGCATGAGGTGTCCATGGATCTTTCCATGTATCCAAGGCTAAGGGTGCCTATGGACATGCAAACCTTTATGGATAAGGAAGAAGTCCGGCATGAAGTGTCCATGGAGCTTTCCATGTGTCCTTAGCCTAGGGATTTCATGGCCATGCAAGAGGACAGCTCATAGAGGATTCTTCAATATCAAATGTCAGTTTATGGAAACTTATAGGCCATCCCAACCGACCTCCAATCAAAGAAATAACCCCATTGGTTGATAGCTTCTAAAGATAAGCTCATTTATAAAGAGGGTAATCCCTAAAATGCCCTTAGAAAGAAACACCTTCAAACCAAGGTGCAACTAGGCATCATATGGTTCAAAAACTTGAGAATGGTAAGGGAATATATAAAGATTATAATGCATGTGACAATTTGTAAAGAAAACCTCCCAATTGGGTAAATTGCAGAAAAGTCTAAAATGTACCTAAAATTGCATAACTTGCACAAACAACATCCAAATTGGACCAAACTTCATCCACAAGTTATATTTGACGTGTTGAATATGAATTTACCATTATTTCCATATTTTGAAGTTATATAATCACATTATTCATTACTTATGCCTTTTACTCATTTTCTCTCTCCTAAACTTATCCTAATATTTCAAGGTGGTCCAAATTAGATGAAATTTGGCATGTAGGATAATTTTAATATGTAGATTTCGAATTTGAAGTTTGTTTCCACTTTTGAGACCTATTTTTATGAGATATGTCATATGGCCCATTAACGACCCATTATCTAAATTATTCATCCAATTAAGTTCCTTATCTTCATATTACCACCAAAATGAGTTATGTGGCATATTTTATGTATCCATTATAAAATTAAGATTAATGTTAGAAAATTAGGTTATATTAAGGTGATCTATACATGAATTAGCTCATTGGGGTTATACTAAACATCTATTTAGGTCTAACCTTCAACCTTGTTTGGCTAAGTCCAAAACATCAACTTCTAGGGTAGGGTTCGAGATCTAGTATGTTACACTAGGTAAGGGTTATTTGGTGTAGATTGATCAACAAGTTAAGGATTTTAATGATCAAAGTATACAAGTATTTAAGTTTATAGGTTATGATTTACACAAGTGATTAAAATACCAAATTTGCAAGGTTATTCACCAAAATCAAGATGTACTTAAGAATATAAATAATTCCAAATACAAGATATCAAACTCTATAAATGTATCAAATTGTCCATTGGAACTTTCTGTCTCATATTGCATCTTTTCTAGGGATAAGTGCCTAGTGTTATCCCCTCTATGAGTTAACACACTTTTTTGTGTGGATGTAACCAGTTCTAGGTGGGATGGTCTATGTCCATTATCCACTATATAGGGTTGGCAGAAATGATCCACAAAAACAAGGAGCTGTAACTATATCAATTTTTTTGTGCCGATGTGAAAACCTAATTTTTTCAACATAAAAAAATTTAATGGTGAATTTAAAGAGGAAAGATTGGTTAAAAAGAATAATTTTGGATTTACCAATTTTAACCAACATTTCAAAATGGAAGTAATAGCACAAAAGTGAATAGAGAATATGGTACATCGAGACTCCAAAGTATGCACACACCCCAATTAGAGTAGCTCCAAGAATTGGTGAAGTGGAAGCTACAAAGTAGAATAATATTGTTACTATTTGGCTAGGAATCAAGTGTATTTATTTATTTTATTTATAATTATGTTCTCAATTTAGGATTCATATCATCTCAAACTTTGGGTTTCAGATATATTTTAGTTCCAAGAACCATATTCAGTCATGCAACTCCAGAGATGTCTAGGTTACATATATGTGTGAGAAATAATATATATCCCATGACTTTTGTAATTCTATTACCTCTCTATATCATATAGTTCAATTTTGTCAACTATGATCAATTATATACTCCATTAAGATTTTTTATTTTGTATTTGTTGATTCACTCATCTATATTATCAATATGGTTATAATAAGGGAACTGATCCAATAATATACATTGCTATAGAAATAATCAATATGTTTTAAATACCCTAATTATCATAATGTCTACAATTTAATATTTTAGATAAATCTATAAACTTTTGTTGTCGACCAAATGTTACATATAACCACTCATACATTATCCTATATATAATATATTCACCATTATATTATATTATTTTGTTTGAAATAATTTCCAATGTACATGTGAACAATCATCGACATTCTAATTTCAAAGACTTCTTGATCTGTGATGGATCCATTTCAGACTGTGCTCCAGGTATTGTACATCAGTCAATCTTGTATCCTCATTTGTCATATATGGACACACTACTCCTTCTCCTAGAAGCCTTGACAGTAGGTCTCCCTGACGTGTATTTTCTTCCGTGCATTTAGAGCCGTGCCCCCTAGTTTGAGAAGAAATATAAAGCATCTGAGAGGTTATTTGTTACTCAAGATCTCCTTGGAAGGCTGGATTTGTTTTAATGATTAGCCTCTTGTTTACTATCCCTTCATCTCTAGTTATGTTTTAGGGTGTGAGGGGTATGATCATCAATTTTAGGTGCCCAGAATTTGTCAAGGCCATGTATAATCATTATAAGAAGGTTTCTAAAGATCATGGCCATTGTATGGAAGAGATGAGGAGGTGGAGGTAACATACTCTACTAAGTGGTAGTGAGACCTAAAGATATCAAGTCTGTAATAAGAAGGTTGATGAGAGGATGTTGTGATTGGGAGTTTTCCACGTGACAATGAAGCTTGAAGCTATAAGATGACTATGTATCAAGTAGACAGAACATCTAAGAGAGTAGGAAGAATTGAGATTGGGTATATCTCAATCCACTGATCCTGACACTATTGCTTGGTGGCTAGTGAATATGTCGGCAACCGTTGCTTTATCACCATTGTGGCTGGGTACTAAGTGTGGAAAGTGAGGGTTAAGGTTGAGGATTTTAGAGGAGAGTTATATGAAGGGGATTCAAAGAAATAGAGTAGATGAGGGTAAGAATATAGAAGAAAGGGATTAAAAAAATGCTAGATTCATACATTTATAGTGTGGCCTATGTGCACGTGAAGAGGAACAACAAGGAAGTAGGGAGCATTACATGAGGATAAACAAACAAAACTTTGTTAAATAAATGAGGACAAATTGAGTGAAATAATAGAATTCATGTGGTAAATTTTTGTATTAATTAATTTATGAGTCAAGAAAAGTCTTAGTGAGATGAAATTTGGATTAAAGGTAGGTTAGTTAGAAGACCACCTAAATAAAGTTTTCCATTCTCCATTTTATGGCTCTGCTAGTCAACTATTTTTTTTAACATTAGTTGTTTAATAAACAATTTCTAATATTATAAAGAGTATCATAAATACATTCCAAAGCCATTAGTTAAATGGAAGAGCACTAGAGACATTTAGACAAATAGTATTCAAATTCCACTAACTAATATGAAGATAATTCATGAAAATACATTGAGGGACGAATTCATAGTGCCTTTTCAAGTGAGGAGAATACATGACATTATTTTTATGCAAGAAATTTGAATGTATACTACTTAATAACATGATAATTTGATCAAAATAATCAAAAGAGACTTAGGATATGAACCAATTTGCAAATTATATAAGGTTAGATATGAATATTTAGGGAAAATTAAGAATTATAGTTGAACATAGATTTAGGACCAAACTTTTAGTATGTTGTAACACTCCACCCCTTAAAATGATTTTGTCCTCAAAATAACCATATACATGGTATAACATGTTCATCTCTCCACTCCTTAAAAGGATTTTCTACAACTTATAATTTAAAATGGTGTATAGGGTATGCCAACTAATATCTAATATTATTAGGTTTCTCTTACACCTCACCATTCACCGAAGTATAGGTCCTATGGGTCTGTATACACATTATGTGACTTTCCTCTTAGTTGTTTTTCTCACATTTCCTCGATTGTAACTTATGTCAGGAAATCATCGATGAAATTCCATAAACCATTTTCTATTTTACATATAGAATTATAATCATTTTTTCAATGGGGAAACTTTTCTATGAAAAAATGAATGCGGGGACAAAATCAACACAAAAGATAATTCACAATTTCTATCATACCAAGTTACCAACTACTCCATTATAATAACTACAACAATGATCTAGGACTTGAGTTCACAATATAACCTAGCAAACCATTGAGTACCTCATCTTATATCACAAGAAGGAATGATGTGGTTCCATAAATCCAAGTGTTAGCACCTCGTCCCACTCTTCATATTCCCTTAGACCCAATTTAGTCATCTATTAAGTTTCTCAAAGGTTGTAATTTTTTTTTATGATTTTCCAAGTTAATGGTGGTAGAGGGAATCAACACTACATTCATGGTGAGTCAATGTTCTACAAGTGGGTAGATATCTGTAGTGACCTACATTTTAATAAATAAGGTTATGAAATTAAATTTCCTTAAATGAAGCCCTTTAAATGTGTGGTGGCATTTCCCCCCTTAAAGTACATGACATCAAATTTCTATTTGGATTACTCATTTTTCTAATGTTATCTAGATGTGAGGTCATGAAACTATACATATGTTTTATTCATAATCTATAGACATTGTAAGTGTATTTGTTTTTCTTTATATAAGTAGGCACAAGATTATAATTTCACCATTCACTTATCATATTATCCTTTCCTCTCTCTCTCTATGGATGGTGGTTATATTTTTGAATTGATGAACTTATTTATTTATATGTCAATTTATGGGGGAGGGACAAACTACTACAAGGTTTGTGAACTCAGATTTCCTACATATTTTAAATTGGGTAGGACACTTTCATTCAAAGATTAATATTTTTTTGAAGTAGTTGGAAATGCTTTGGCCATGATGATTTGTAAAGTGAAGAACCCCACCACCACCTAAGTGGATCGGGAGTGATTACACCAACACCTTCACTAAGAAATCCTTTGTTAGACATCTCAACACATCTACTCACATGGGGATGGTTATGCTCCATTAATTGGTATACTAGTTAATTTTGAGTAAAAATATTTCCACCTAAGTATCATTATATTCATAATTGGTTACAAGATCCCATCTGAAACTTCTCAAATGTGATCTAAGATGATAATTCATACTAAATCAAGTAATTTAGAGTTTATGAAATTTTATAATTATATCTTCATCAAAAGGATTTTATCATGACTTTTTCTTACTTCATGTATGGTCCTGAAGTTTATAGATAAGTGCAACTTCTAGTTGACTAAGTCTAGAAGTTCCATGCCTTTCTACAATAGGGAACATACATGACTACTATGTTTTTACTTGTATTCTATTTAGATACTATTAGTTGGGTTAGGTTTTCTTGTCAAATATGAGGCTAAGTTCCAATATTCTAGTTCTATTTTCCTAAAGAACCCTACTTTTCCATGATACATGCATGAGTACCAAATGCTTACATCTCTATTACCATGTTGTAAAAACCTGATGTTTATGATAACCTTTTACAAAATTTATATCAAAAAATATATAAAAAATCTTTGTAGATTCATGCTTTACATCAGAGTTCATGGAATCCTATACATAAGGACTACATACTAAAAACATAAACTCCATCTACTCTTCAACATAGAACATCTCCTGGATGCCCCTTCCAAGTCTTCCTTTGACCGCCTATCCATGTACATCCTAGAGGGATAAATCCATCCATGACACATAACAAAGAGGAAAAGGTCTGCCAATGCCAACAATAAATTCTTATTGTAGAGCTATTATAAATGCAGTTCCAAACTAGGTAAGGACTATTTGGTGGATTCAAGTCAACAAGTTAAGAATTCCAAGGATCAAAATATACAAGCATTTAATTTTGTAAGATATAATTATCAAGAGTGTTCAAACACAAAAAATGCAAGATTGTTCACCAAAAGCAATATGCACTTAAGGATATTGATAATTCCAACTATCAATAAATCAAACTTTTCACATTTACCAAAATTTCCATTGGCACTTTCCATCTCATATTCTATCTTTGTCAGGGCTAGGTCTCTAGTGTTTTACCCTATGTGAGAGAATGACACTTCTTCCTATGAGGGTAACCAGTACCATGGGACCTCTATGTCCACCATCTTCCACGCATGGTTGTAGGATATGACCCACCAAAACAAGAGCTCTATATCTTGCTAATAATTAACTAATATTTCAATGTCAAAATCTAATTCATTAAATATTCAAATGAACATCAAGAGACAAGATAGGGTAAAAACAATTTCTTTTTTTCACCACTTTTAATCAGCATTTCAACATGGAAGTATAAAGAAGAAAATGGAATAGAGAATTGTGTACCTCAGGTATCCAAATTATGCACACACCACAATTTGAGTGGCTCCAAGAATTGGTGAAGAGAAATATACAAAGTTGAATAATGCTTTTACTATTTGTCTTGGAATCAACTGTAATTAAATTTTATTATTTATAATTATGTTCTCTATTTCGTTTTCATATTGAATTTTACTAATAATCATATACAACTTTGGGTTTTATATCTACTTTAGTTCTAAGATGCATCTTTTGTCATGTAAGTCTATATATGTCTAGGTTAAACATATGTGAGAGAAATAATATGTATCCCTTAGGTTTTATAATTTCAATTCTTTCTCTATATATCATATATTTAAATCTTAGTCAACTAGGGATAGTTATAGTCCATTAGGATTTACTAAAATACATAATTTTATATTTATTGATTCACTCATCTATATTTTGTATATGTCGTACATTAGGGATACTATTATGTCATATACCTTGTTATAGTAACTAAGTAATTAGTTTCAAATACCCATATTACACCATGTCTACTGTATAATATTTGAGTATAAAGATATAGTCCTTCAAAATTTTGTATTTGACCAGTTGGTACATGCATTCATTGTTATGCATTATCCTAGGTCTACTATAATCTCCATTATCATCTAATCTATTTTTCAAACTATTTTATAAAGTCCAATTTACAAAATAGAGATCACTAATGTGCTATTTCTAGCACACAAAATTCACCAAAGAAATTTTATTTGGAGTTTAATCTTTACTGGCTACTCAATCCACTTGTAAATAAGTGAATTGATATAGTATAGAAGGTATCAGTATGAAGAGATACCACGTTAGGAGTTAATTCATATCAGAAGCTACAAATAATATTTAAAACCAAGTTTGAGGAGAGTCATTAACCTATAATGAGAAAGTAAACTTGAATAATTGAAACTAATTTATCAAAGGAAAGACTAACAAGAAGTAAAATTTCAGAAGTAAAGACTAAATTTATTATGAGAAATTAGTCTAAAGAATAATGAAATAAGAGGGCAAAAGCAATCAATGAAAATTGATTCAGTTAAATGGAATCACTAAAAGTCTGGGTTTCACCCTATGAGCCTCATAGTTATTTTATCCACTTTTAATTCCTTTTAGATAATTTTTAGGTTAGGATCATGGAGTCCTCCTTTCAAAATCAGATCCCATGGATCAAACAATCCATAGACCTATTGCCATTGGTGTTCTCTAGGTCCTGATGCAACCATCTGACGTAGTCTTGTATGTGGTCTCTTCAAGGAATACATGAGTTCTATCTGATGTTTTGGTCCACAAATACTAGTTCACATCATTACAGATCATAATAGTCATGGAGTACAATTGATAAAATTATGTTCTGCATTATTAAATAGACAGAACACATATTTGATTATCTTTAAGGAGATTACACTTTGCTAAGATAAGTTATGGGGGATCATGGGCCTACTACCCATACCCTAACAATAAGAAGACTCTTCATTTGTCATGAAACAATGAACAAGGCTAGTGTATAAAAAATTAAATCCTTTTGTCTTTGGAGTCCCCCCTCCTTTTATAGGGGGAAAGGAGGGGAAAAACCCTATAAGTGTGGCTATTAGTGGTGGTTTCCTGCCTAATCTCAGGTGTGGGCTGATCGAATGAGAAAAACCATTTGATTGATTGACTTTGATGTGTTGCTTCAACCCAAAGTCACGTCAATTAGAGTTGACTGTATTAATGATTTTATCATTTCATAATTGGACACAGATCGATCGACTGGGGGAAGTGATCCAATCGAATGGCTTCAATTGAATGCCTTGAAGTGGCCATTTTTATCCAAAGTAATGAGCTTTCCCAAATATGAGTTTGACTAGTCAATATTTTCAATTTGGTCTACTGGAGAATGTGACTCGGTTGACTGGGGTTCTTAGGAAATGAGATTTGATGCAGTTGAGTCGGTTGATTGGGAGATTGAAGATGGGAATAGAAACCTATGATTCTTGGACCTTTTGGTCTTTGGAGTAAATTATCTATTTTCCAACAAAATACACAATAAATCAAGTAAAAACTCGAATTGAATAGAGAAAAGCAAAACTAAGGCAATTAACTCTAAACCTAGGGAATAATGATAAAATGATCATAAAATGAGATTTAAAACAAGCAAATAAAAAGGATAAATAGGCATTAATCAATCACTAATCTATTGATATTGAAGAACTATTAATTTGTGATGGAACCATTTTGGATTATAGTCCACTTGTTGTGCATCAACCAAGCTCATGTCATCAATGTTTCTACACCTTGCCATAAATGGCCATGGTGGTCCCTCCTTGAGGCCTTGATAGAAGGTCTACCCGATTTCTACATTTTTTTCTATGTGTTTGGAATTGTGCCCCCAGTTAGAGATGCAATATACAATGTTCTGAAGGCTTCTTCTTACTTTAGATATCCAACCGAGTTTGGATTTTTTTTGTGGTGACAACAATATACATGATGTGAAGATGCTTCAAGGATGGGCCTCCTATTTCCTCTTCATTCATCTTCATCTATGTTTTAGGGTGTAAGGAAGTAGGGTCACCTGCTTCATATTTCTAGAATGCCTTGTTATATTCCCTACGAGCCATCATGTGATGATTGTAAAAGGGACATTTTGTATTTCATTGGATCATTAATAAAAAGGGAAATTCCACTTATTGTGTTTATTGTAGTATTGAGATAATGAATAAACCTTAGAACATCCTAGGAATGTCTTAAGTCGATTCCATGTGGTTTTGGTTTAGGACCTAAACATGAGATCATATGTATATCTAAGATTGTACATTCTTGTTAAGTTCCTAATCAAATATTATTATGAATATTATGGGACAATGATAATACATAGATAAGTATGTATGGCGAGTGATGTCTATGTTTCTTTAGTCACGATATTGGACATCAACTCAGATACACATGTTCTTGTTAGAGAATTTGTGTACTGGATAGGCCCACCTCGAGATTGATACATGGAAGTCATATAATGACATGTCAAAGTCATATTTCAAAGTGAAAGTTGTGACAATGATTCTAAGACATACAGTCACTATAGTAATGACATGTCATTCTTTCTGATTTGACACCATCCTAATGTGATCTTGAAATAAGGATTACCAAAAAGGTGGTGATTGGGTGCACTGTGACACTTCTAGACTAATGTGAGTGATGTAGATGGAATTTGTCCCTCCAATTGGAGTAATATCATATCCACTTGATAAGTGACACTTTGAAATGCATGGCCAGGCTCATGTGAGTCAACATATCATATTGAACTCAAATGACTTGAATAGTCTACTCCATTCAAAGAACATAGATTAAATGTTAAGAGTATGAAATTCCATGCCACAATTTCTATATGGATATTTGTGAAAAATAGATAATACGATCACTGCAACACTACTCATGATACTAGGTTCAAGTTGTTCTCTAACTTCTCCAATTACTTGGGTAACAATGAAATCTTTTTAGATACCAATCATTGTCTATGAAATGGTAATATGATTATTGATATCACCACCAATGTAATATGGAGCCTTTAGCTATCACATAGAAAAGTATGAATAAGGAAGAGGAGTATAATCATGGGATATAATTAATTGGTTGCTAAAAGTTTCAGGCATTTATTTAAGTTATTGATGGGCCAAGTGGATCAGGTTTATTGAACGGTCAAACAATTTGGTTGATTGACTAGACTGGGACCAACAACCCAACTAGACCATGCCGATCAGATGATCAGATTGAGTCTAGTCGATCAACTAGACTGGTTCCAATAGATCGATTGGACATCCAGATCAGCCAATTGGACTGAATTTGGTTGACTGAATGATTGGGCCTAGCCTCTCTACTAGAAGTTTAGAGGCGACTGTTGAAAAATGGCCACCATTTCCTAGGGTTCATTAGAAACCCTACTTTCCTTCCTTCCCTATATATAGGGGTACAACGGGCCAAGTTTTGAGACACATGTGTGTGACACCCTTTTGACAACTCTTGAGAGGAAACTCTTGTGAGAAAAGGGGCACCTTTGAGAGGCATTTGACTAGACCATAAAGGAATGAAGGGTAGAGGAGGTTGTGCAAATATAGCATGTTTCCAACAAAAAGGAAACTCCATCCACATTGGCTCTAGGAGTGCAATGTGGAGTTACCTATCATCTACGTGGATGACATAGAGACGTGGATGCTTTGGTGACCATGTTAGGACATCAAATTTGTTATCAACTTTGTTCTATATTCTTGTGAGATATGTCTCCAGATCCACTCTATGAAAATGGTATAAACTCACAAAATTTTCATCATTCTATATTTTCATTGATGTGATCCATGGATGGACACATGGAGAGACACATTTGTTGTTTACTGCTTCTGCTGCACTTTCCACTCTCTCTCCACATGATCCTATATAAAATTGATTAGGGGATTGGTTGAGCCCCCACTGTGATGTTTTTATATATCATGGCCATTGTAGGTAAGAGATTAGGAGGTGGAGGTGGCATGATTTGCAAAGTGGAAATGAGACCTAATTATATTAGGCCTCTCTTAGGAAGGGTGATGAAAGGGTGCTACAATTGAGAGTTTACACATGGTGTTAAAGATTGAAGCTAGAAGATGATGACGTCTTAGGTACATTGAAAATGATTATAGTAGATAGGGAGAGAGGTGTCAAGATGGGATACAACTCAGCCAATGATCCATATGCTATTGCTAGGTGGCCATTGAATCTGCCGACAACCACTGCATAAGGTGGAGTGGTACCTTTCCATCATGGTGTTTGGATATAAAACGTGGGAAAGACAGGCTTGAGGTTAGGGTTTTTGCGGAGAGTTGATGAAGGGGATAGAAAGAAATTGAGTAGATGAGAGGAAGAAGAGAGGAGGAAGGGAAGTATAAAGTGGATGTTGGATTAAGACATTTATGTCATTGCCTCTATGTGCGTGGAGTGGAACAATGCACAAGTTGGGAGCATTACATGATGATGAATAAATAGAACTTTGTTAAATATATAAGGAAGACATGATTAAAATAATTGAATTAATGAGTTAAGTTTTGGTATTAATTGCTTGAAGGATCAAACAAACTCTAAATGTGATGAAATTTGTAATAAAGGTAGGATAGTAAACAACATGTCAATTCTCCAGTTTATGACTTTCTAGTAAATTATATTTTAATAAAATCTTTCTCAATCAATAATGTCCAATATTTTAAATAGTATTGTAAATTGATTTCAAAAGCCATTAAATTAAAATTCAATAACACTCTATGAATGCAAAGTCAAATCAAGATATTTAGACACAAATATTTAAATTGCACTTATTGACATGAAATGATTGATGAAGATACATTGTGGGACTACTTTATATATATTTCTCAAGTGAGGAAAATGAACTCATTTTAACATAGGAAATTCAAATTGAGACTACTTAAGAACATAATAATTTGCTTAAAATAATGAAAAATGACTTACACAAATGACCATAAATTTGCAAATGAGCTAAATTTTTAGGAAAAAATTAAGAATTATTGCTACACACAAATTTGGTACCTAAATTTCAATATGTTACAAATAATTTAGTTTATGAAATATTAGGAGGCTATAATTATTACATTTATGTTTATCACTTTGGTTCTTGGTTATATATATGATATATAATATGTACAAATGTGGTCATTGTATATGTATATGTACTTTACCAACTTACTCATTTCAAGTCAAGCTTATAATGTCTTACAAAATGAAATACACATTACTTGATTGATTTGTGTGGGATTTCCAAATGAGGTGCACTCTCTATCATGGTGAGGTGTGAGGTAAACATGTATCTACTAAAGTAGGGTACATAGTTTAATGTATTGATGGTTGGGTTCATCTTAACTAGATAACCTTCATAGTAATAAGTACCTAGTTTCATGTGGATGGGTGTCCCATATGAAGGAATCTAACAATATTTTCTACATGTGCATCCAAAGGAAAAGCAAATGGATAAAGTTTCCTCATTCAAACTATGAGAAGTTAGGAAAAGTGTACCCATGATTCAATGATATAGGGACCTTGACCCACTAATCATGTAACTGCCCATGAGTGTCTTGCTAGATTCATTAGCCAAAAGGATAATGCAATATGCTTCTTTCATCCTTCCCAAGCCAAGATTCAGATACATGATATAAGGATGATTCTTATGATTTAGCTCAAAGAACGTGCTCAATGAGCCTGAAAATTCATATAGCAACGGATAAGAGGGACACTCAAATCTCCTCTCTTTTTGGGAATAGGATAATCCAAAATGAAGCTTGTTTGCTACGTCATCCTAATTACTTTGAGAGTTATCCTCCTCATCTTCCTCCTACTGGTACAAACATTGAACAATAATATGAGTAGTGAGATGTTTGCCTTTCCTTGATTCAACACCTTAAAGAAGTTCACTTTATGCTCATGCCTCTCTTAAGGGAAGGGGTCTTATAATGCGTCAGAGAACAATTTCTCATTCATATCAACCTTTTCTTAGGGCTATTTTAGGACCGTGGTGTAGCATGAAAGTATCCTTTGATTCACTTGTCATTGACTCAACGGTGGGACAACATTGGGTATTACAAACACAACAAAAGATGGAGCAGTATAAATGTCAGTTCCATTGGAACTCTCACTAGATGGTGGGACAAAAGGGGTTATCACTTCCAAAGAAGGTGCTAAAATAGAATTTTTGGTGCCCGTGGAACTTTTAAAAGAAGGTGGGACAACTGGAATTCTAGTACACTTGGCACTCTCACAAGGACTTTGTGGCAATGAAGTTCCATTTTGATCCTCGTCAATTTTCTCCTTTCCCTTGTTGGACTGCTCATCAACCTTGACACAACACAACCAACATCATGTTCACTTCCTAATGAGGAGGGGAAGCTTGTGATGGTTGTGGTGGTGATGGTGGCCTTTGGTGCGGTGGATTAGGATTTTGGAGAATATTAAGGTTGTTGATGTGTGTTGGCTAAATGGACATCTATAAATCCCTTTGTTTTGATAATGACAAACATTTCATTCTTGTTAATCTAACATGCTACTTGAGTGTTACAGGAATAAGGTGGATGACAAAGCAATTAGGGAAATCCATATGCTTACATATTTATATTTTCGTGAAATGTAATCACTTTGTAAAAACTTGTACAAATATATAATGTACAAGTACTTAGATTTCATGTAAATCAAGCGTTAGATTCTCCCTAGCTAAACATCACATTTAGATAGGTCATCTCCTTCAATAGTGTCACATATGCACACTCATACACATACTTAAGTGCTTTAATTGAAAAATTGAAACAGGGTCAATCTCGGTCGACTAACTCCTCGACCGAGACACTCTCGGTCGACAATCTTCTCGACCGAGAAAGACCCAAGTAGCCGTTAGACACAACTGACAAGTGTTGACTCAAGGTCAATTAGGTCAATGTTGACTCACGTCTAAATTGACTAAACCCGTGTTTTGATGATGACTAACCATTCCACATATTGGTGTCTAATGTCTCTACTTGAGTAATTTCAGATTAGGTATAGACACACTCCAATTGCCCTAACTTGCGCATCTCAAATTGGAGAAAAGACAAGTCAAAGTCATACAAGTGCACGTTTTTGTAATATGATGTATATCCATTAGAATCATGTTGTAAATCACTTGTAATGATTGTATGACTTGTAATTAAGCTTAGAAAAATATCAGGAACACTTAGATCGAATTTTAGAGCACTTTTAATGCAACTTTGAAAATCAATTACAGGCACTTGTTTGGTCGAGTTTCCCACCCTGAAACTCGACCGATCAACCTTGGTGGATTTTCTGAAGATTGCATCGGTCGAGTTGTGCACTCACAGAACTCGACCGATTGGGTAGTAGGCCAGTTCCAGTTGGAATGGTCGGTCGAGTTTCCTCAGAACAAACTCGACCGATCATTTCAATATCGGGCTGCCTGCTACTTGATCGGTCGAGTTACACATATAGAAACTCGACCGAATGCACTGTACGGGAAAGTGCAGAAAAGTGCTACTAGCCGTTGTGGAGTTGCAACAAGTGAAAATAGATTCGTTGCAAGCCACAAAACGGCTAGTTTTCGTTCTTAAGTGTTCTCAAAGGCTAAGAGGCATCCCCAGCTATAAATAGGACCCCTTGGGCTTCATTCCAAGGTTGAGCATTCATTGCAAACTCTTTGTGAGGTTCCTATTCTATAGTTGAGTGCTTCCTACAGCCTCCTCTCTCTCTCTAAGTTTAATCACTTGCTACATCCATTAGAGTGAGTAGGAGATTTGTAAGAGATCTAGTTTCTACTTGTATATCTTGTGAGGCTCTCACTTCCACCACCTCCCCATCTCTCATTTGTAATCTTGAAGATGAAGGTTCTCTCTCTTATCCAAGAGAGGTGAAGAAGAACAAGGGAAGGAGTCCCTTGGTGAAGATCAAGGCTAAAGACTTGGAGCTAGAGTGGGTAAGCCCTTGGAGAAGGCAGAAGACTCAAGCTCAAGTGGGTAAGACCTTAGTGGAAAGCTTCTCTGAGTGAAGGTGAAGTCAAAGGCGGAAGATCCAAGAAGAGTGGGTAATTCCTACAAGGCCGAAGACTTGTGCAAGAGTGGGTAAGTCCTTGGAGAAGGCCGAAGACTCTTGCAAAGTGGGTAAGTCCTTGGTAAGGTTGAAGACTCTTTGTATTGGATTGGTAAGTCCTTTGTTGGTCTTGTATTGTAAGTCTTATAATTGAATATAAGAGTGCAGTTGGTTGAAGTCCTAGAGGTTGACCTCTCTAGGCAAGTGGTCTGACACACTCCTAGTTTGAAGTGTGGAACCACTCTAAATAGCTTTTCTAATTGGTGCATGTTCAATCTCTCTTATCCTTGCTATGCATGATTTAGTTGCACTCAAATTACCTATTTAGCAACCTTATCTTGTCATATACTTTGAAGGTTTAATGAATTTTGTTTAAGTGCTTTCAGCTCTATTCACCCCCCCTCTAGAGCATCTAATCACCCATCTAGGATCCAACAAGTGGTATCAGAACGGGTCTTCTCCAAACATACTTCAACAAGTAGGAGAAGATGGGTGACTACCAAGGAGGGAGATTCTCGACCAGCCTTCCAATCTTTGATGGGAGCAACTTCCTCTATTGGAGAAGAAGACTTCAATTCTTCATCCAAGGATCAAGTCTCGAGATGTGGCAAATGGTGAACAACCCATACATTCTACCAAAGACAAACATTGAAGAATGGGATGAAGCCACCTTGATGAAAGCAACCTTGAATGCTAGAGCCCTGAACATCCTATATGCCTCCATGACCCCCACCGAGTTCAACCGGATTTCCTCTTGTGAGACGGCCTATGAGGTATGGAGAAAGCTTTGCATCACTTATGAAGGGACATATCAAGTGAAGGAAAGCAAAGTCTACATGCTCAAAGGGTTGCTTGAGAACTTCAAGATGGGAAAGGAGGAGAGCATAGCCAACATGTACTCAAGGCTCAACACCATCTTGAATGGTCTTGCTATTCTAGGACATCCTATGTCTAGTGGAGAGATCAACTCAAAGATCCTTAGAACTCTCCCCAAGAGATGGGAATCCAAGGTGACCTCCATTGAAGAAGCAAGGTCTCTTAGGGATATTCCTATTGAAGAGCTCATTGGAAATCTACAAGCACATGAAGCCACACTTGACAAGAGGGAGGAATTAGAAAGACAAGAGGAGAAAGAAATCAAGAGAATGAAGAAGGCTGAAATCAAAGCTCAAATCAAGGCTATTGTTGGTCAAGCCTCTCCATTCTCTCAAGTTGAAGAAGATGCCATGTACTCCAAGGGTAGACTCTACAAAGGCAAGTACTCCTCCATTCGGTGCTTCACATGTGGAAAGAAGGGTCACTACAAGGAAGATTGCCCACAAGGCAAAAAGACCCATCTTCACAAGAAGGAGAAATGGCACTCAAGCTCAAGTGGCTCCTCTAACTCAAGCTCAAGTGAAGATTCATGTGAAGGATCAAGCTCAAGCTCTAGTGATGAAGGGGAATGCCATTTTTCCCTTATAGCATCAAAAAGTGAAGACTCAAGTGAGGTAAATCTAGACTCTTTAGATAAAAAATCTTTAATTGCTATTATTCATGACATTTGTGCCTCTTATAAGTCTTCTAAAAAGAAAAAGAAAAAGCTTGCTAAAATTGTTGATAATTTGCATATAGAACTAGATGATCTTGAATATGCTAATTCTTGCTTGCTTATTGATAAAAATGATTTTCTTAGCCAAGTAGACTCTCTTAAACTTGAAAATGCTAGTTTACTTGATAAGATTAAATTTCTAGAAGTTCAACCTCTCATGTCTAGTTCTAATGAAGAGCATACTTTAATTATTGATTCTCTCATGCATGACATTGATGTTCTTAAATCTGAAAACAAGGACAAAGATTTTGTTTTGCATGAATTAGAAATAGAAAATGCCTCCTTGCTTGCTAAAATCAATGGGCATGAATCTTGTTCTAGTTCTACAAATAGAGAGAATGATGTTGCTGCTCTTCATATTGATAGAGATTCTCTTTCAACTAAATCTCTTTGCTTAGAAAATGATCTTTTGCATGCTAGAGATAATATTAATCAATTGTCTTCGACTATTGCTTCTCTTAAGCATGATAATGACAGTTTGAGATCTTCTTTGCAAAGATTCTTAGTTGGTAAAAAGAGTCTTAATGACATCCTACACCATACTACTAAACAAATTGGTAGACATGGTTTAGGGTATGATAGTAGTCAAGGGAACAACAATGATAAAGGACCTCCAATATTTCATGGAGAATCCTCTAGTTCCAAGACTGTGGGCACATGCAACTATTGCAATGAATTTGGTCATTATTCTACTTGTTGTCCTTTTAGGAAAGCACCCAAGAGCAATAGGACTTGGGTTGCTAAACTAACCCCTCCGGACCCAAAAACATGATTGGGGACCATTTCATCTTTCTTCATGTAGGTAATTGCAAATGGATTGACTTGAGCTATTGAATTGCAAATTGACTTCTCAATCCACATGAAAGAAGAAAGGTGAGATGTGTAGAGGGTGACAATAAGTGGAAAAGGCAATGGTAAGCACAAAGGTAAATGTTTTATTGCTTATAACCTATCCTAAATTGTTTTTGTCAAGTTAGTGTGCACTATACATATGGTTTTTGAGTTAAAAGTGGCATTTTGTGATTCTCTTCACACTCTTGCTCAAAAACTATTTCTAATGCTTCTATAGTGCATTACTAACTTGCTTAGACATGTTTGGATATGGTTTGTATTTTTAGCATGCCTTTAAATATGCTTTTATGAAATATATGTGCTTTTTGACAGCTGGTCTGTCGGTCGAGTTTGTTCTATTGAAACTCGACCGATAGGCACCAAGAGTGTTGCCAACAGCTGTCATCGGTCGAGTTGACAATGCACAGAACTCGACCGATAACACTGTGCACAAAATATACAGTTGGCTTATTGGATGAGAATTTCCCTCTCAACTAGATTTTCTCAACCAATAGCCTTATTCTTTGGCACTCTCTTTTGGTACCTTTATATATGCATATTTCCATGTTCTAAATTTCCTATCTTGCTTACAACTCTATCTCTTTAATTGCTCTAAATTGGTATATCTATATGTTGCAATTACTTTCTTTGAGTTGTCTTGCAGGTTTTGATGATGATCTCTTTGGATCTCTTGGTTGTGTCTAAAAATTTCTTCCGTTGTGCTCTAACTTGCTACATCTATCTAGGTGTATATCTTGTGTTGATACAACCTTGAGGTTCATAGGAGTAATCATCTTATGGTAAGGATGCATATCTAGTGAGTTATATCCTTTCATGCTTCTAAACTTGCATATCTCCTTGTTTGGATATATCTCTTCATCTAATCATAGCTTGCTTTATCTTGTGTATCTTTTGGCATATCTTGCTATGATCTAGATCCTACTAGTAGTCCTAACTTATGATATCATCTACTAGTAGTTCATATACATGTAGTTCTAACCCTGTTTATAATTGGAATATTTTCTCATCTATATGCTATGCTTGTATCTTGTCTCATATATGCTCAAGCCTGTTCCTTGAATTGCATATCTAGTATCTTGAGTTGCTTGCATAACATTGTGATGCAGGGCACATAGAGCTACATTATATGTAGAAATTGGAGTATTTTTGGATTTTATGAAGTTTTTGCTGCAAGTATAGTGTTTTTTATGCAGAAACACCCTTCTGAGCAAGACTCATCGCTTTGCCATGAGCTCCGATGGTTTTTGGTCAAATTCCATCATCTTGAGGGTCAAAATTGTGATTTATTGTTTTTCTGCAGCACTTTATCTTGCATTTTTGGGATGTTCAAGTATATGCTTTAACTTGCTTTTCTTTCTATGCTTGGACAAGCCCCTATCTGCACTCTTCTACTCTCCTTATATATTTGTGTTATCTCCTTTCTCTTTAACAAGTGATGTTTCTTTTTTCTTCATAAACCCCACCTTTTTGAAATGACAAAGGGGGAGAAAGGTAATGTCTTCTTTTAAAAAGAGGAAGAAGGCATGTCTTACATGAAGAAGAGAAGTATGTTTATGTAAAGGGAGAAGGTAAAGGGGAGAAGACATATATGTGTAGAACATATATGAGTAGAAGACATGGTATTCTATAAATGTTATGAAAGCTAACCATGCAGGAGAAATAGCATCAATTGAGGGGGAGTATGAGAACTCCACTAACATCAATTGAGGGGGAGCATATGAACTCAATTCCATTGAAACCCCTAGGTTTCTCCAAAGGTATGAATTTACTTAAATGCTTTCAATACATTTATGGAATGGTTTGTCATCTTCAAAAAGGGGGAGAATGTTGGCTCAAGGTCAATTAGGTCAATGTTGACTCACGTCTAAATTGACTAAACCCGTGTTTTGATGATGACTAACCATTCCACATATTGGTGTCTAATGTCTCTACTTGAGTAATTTCAGATTAGGTATAGACACACTCCAATTTCCCTAACTTGCGCATCTCAAATTGGAGAAAAGACAAGTCAAAGTCATACAAGTGCACGTTTTTGTAATATGATGTATATACATTAGAATCATGTTGTAAATCACTTGTAATGATTGTATGACTTGTAATTAAGCTTAGAAAAATATCAGGAACACTTAGATCGAATTTTAGAGCACTTTTAATGCAACTTTGAAAATCAATTACAGGCACTTGTTCGGTCGAGTTTCCCACCCTGAAACTCGACCGATCAACCTTGGTGGATTTTCTGAAGATTGCATCGGTCGAGTTGTGCACTCACAGAACTCGACTGATTGGGTAGTAGGCCAGTTCCAGTTGGAATGGTCGGTCGAGTTTCCTCAGAACAAACTCGACCGATCATTTCAATATCGGGCTGCCTGCTACTTGATCGGTCGAGTTACACATATAGAAACTCGACCGAATGCACTGTACGGGAAAGTGCAGAAAAGTGCTACTAGCCGTTGTGGAGTTGCAACAAGTGAAAATAGATCCGTTGCAAGCCACAAAACAGCTAGTTTTCGTTCTTAAGTGTTCTCAAAGGCTAAGAGGCATCCCCAGCTATAAATAGGACCCCTTGAGCTTCATTCCAAGGTTGAGCATTCATTGCAAACTCTTTGTGAGGTTCCTATTCTATAGTTGAGTGCTTCCTACAGCCTCCTCTCTCTCTCTCTAAGCTTAATCACTTGCTACATCCATTAGAGTGAGTAGGAGATTTGTAAGAGAGCTAGTTTCTACTTGTATATCTTGTGAGGCTCTCACTTCCACCACCTCCCCATCTCTCATTTGTAATCTTGAAGATGAAGGTTCTCTCTCTTATCCAAGAGAGGTGAAGAAGAACAAGGGAAGGAGTCCCTTGGTGAAGATCAAGGATAAAGACTTGGAGCTAGAGTGGGTAAGCCCTTGGAGAAGGCAGAAGACTCAAGCTCAAGTGGGTAAGACCTTGGTGGAAAGCTTCTCCGAGTGAAGGTGAAGTCAAAGGCGGAAGATCCAAGAAGAGTGGGTAATTCCTACAAGGCCGAAGACTTGTGCAAGAGTGGGTAAGTCCTTGGAGAAGGCCGAAGACTCTTGCAAAGTGGGTAAGTCCTTGGTAAGGTTGAAGACTCTTTGTATTGGATTGGTAAGTCCTTTGTTGGTCTTGTATTGTAAGTCTTATAATTGAATATAAGAGTGCAATTGGTTGAAGTCCTAGAGGTTGACCTCTCTAGGAAAGTGGACTGACACACTCCTAGTTTGAAGTGTGGAACCACTCTAAATAGCTTGTCTAATTGGTACATGTTCAATCTCTCTTATCCTTGCTATGCATGATTTAGTTGCACTCAAATTACCTATTTAGCAACCTTATCTTGTCATATACTTTGAAGGTTTAATGATTTTTGTTTAAGTGCTTTCATCTCTATTCACCCCACCTCTAGAGCATCTAATCACCCATCTAGGATCCAACAACAAGGTGGTTGGCAGTTGGAGATAAATGTTGCATACACTTGATCCAGAGAGCCTGTCGGTCGACAAAACGTCGACCGAGTAGGTGTCTCGGTCGACCATTTCTCGACCGAGATGGACTCTGACAGCAACTATAGAATTAATTAATTAGCCGTTGCTAAAGCAACAAACTTATACCTAACGGCTAGTTAAGCACTTAGAAACCCCTAGAAGGTGTCTAGAACGTCCTTAAGCACTTGTAGGACATTCCTATAAATAGGACATGCCTTAGGATACCTAAACACACTTGTTACACTTGAGAAATCTTTGAGCATACTTTGAGCAACCTGTTTGTGAGAAAATTGAGCATAGTGACAATTGGCTACTTCTTCTCTTAGCTCAAATTTCGTGTCCTATAGGCTAGCATCTCCTATCCACTGAAATTACATTTCCATACACTTTGGTTAGGAGATCTACATGCTTGATCTAGGCAAATCAAGCCTTGTGCTACAAAAGGATAAGTTGTAATTTCTATTTTCTTTCTTGTTCTCTATTGTTGTTTGTACTCTCCTTGCTACTCCTAGGTTGGAGGCTGCGGGTTGGAGAGGTTGAAGATCTTCTTGGTGAAGAAGGGGACCTTGAGCTACTTCAAGAAGGCTGGTGCAACGGGAGGTTACTTCTAGAGAGGAAGGCTACTTCAAGGGGGAGCTTGGAGTTACTTCAAGAAGGCTACCTCAAGTTGGTGCATCTACTTCAAGTGAAGGCTGTTCAAGGGGTGTAAAGAAAGTATTGTATTTTGTGTAAATCCTTGTGAAGGTAATAAAATTAATACTTTCAAAATCCCGGTTGGGTAAGCAACCGGGTAGTGGACTGACAACTTTAGTATTTGCTAAAGTTGGAACCACTCTAAACACCTGTCTCCTTCTTCCATTCTTCATTTGTGGTTGTTTGAGTTAAATAATTGCTAAAATATTTAAAAACTCTATTCACCCCCCTAGTGTTTTTCAATTGGTATCAGAGCAGGATTCAAGGAACCCTAACCAGGTCTTGAAGAATGGAGGGTGATGGTAATTACAACCACAACAAAAGGTGCAGCCTGAACAAATCTACAACATGCTGCAATTGGTGCTTAGGAACAAGCCACACAACATCTAGCTGCCCACGGAGATCAAAGAAGGAAGATGAGCACAAAGACTGTCTTATTGCTACAACTAGTGAAGAAGAAGAAGAGGTAAGTCTTTTTGATTTATCTAAAGAAGAACTAGTTTCTAGTCTTGAAGAAACACATAATAAATATGTTGAGTGCAAAAAGAAATTAAAGAAATCTAATAAAGCAAATGATGAATTACATGCTAAACTTCTTGCTATTACATCTGAAAATGAAGATCTTAAAAAGATCATTGAAGATCATGATATTAAGATAAAATCTATAGAGGCAGATTGCAATCTTCTTTCTTTAGAAAAGATTAATTTGCAAACTCAAGTGAACGATCTTCAAAAACAACCCATCTTGTGCACTCATCTAGATTATGACACTATTGTCAAAGAGAGAAATTCACTGTCATCTAATCTAGATCAAGCAAAACTTGATATCAAGAAAAGAATGGATGAGATTGCTAAATTACAACAATAAGTAAGTAGTTTGAGTAATAATGGCATCCTTGATGAAATATTGGATAATCCCTATCATCAAATTGGGAAAAGAGGACTAGGTTACAAGCCTAAAGGGAAATCCTATCAACAACCTAGTTGGAGAAAGACACAAGCACATCAATCTATATATGTACCTAAAGGAAACACATCTTTACCCAAAAACAACATAGAACACAACCATAGAAAAAGATATGAGATTGACTCGATATGTTGTCATTACTGTTTGCGTCTTGGTCACTATTCCTTTTCATGTCCTTATAAGAAAAAGGATGTCGAGTTAGTCTGGGTTCCAAAACTTCCAAACTAAATGAACTGAATTAAGTTGAGATATGACCAAGGACCTTAGTTGCATATTTCTATGTCTATCTCAACTCAACAGAATAGGATAACAAATTAAAATCAAATACCTAAACATCTAACTTGCATAATTGTGTTTTACCTGGAAACAATTAACAGTAAACATTTCAGAAATCTTGTCGGTCGAGAAACTGTCGACCGAGAGAACCTTCGGTCGAGAAATTGTCGACCAAGCAGGTCACTGATTTTCAGTCTGAAATAAATCTGCTGAATATATTTTAAATTGGTCAAATTATTATCTACTTGTTGTTAATTGTTTGCACACGCAAAACAAAGTATACATTCTGAGAATCATATTTGAAAACTTATATGAGATCAATTTGCTTTATTCCCTAAATGACTTAAAACTGAAAATTTATGAATCATATTAATTTAAGTTAAATTACAGCTCTTTGATTCATTGACATAGAAATCATATATTGAAATGTTGTTACTATTTTATCATTACATCATGGATATATTTTCATTATTCAATCTTCTCTAAGATAACGTTGATGCTTGATTGATGATACATAGGCAAGCAAAATGATTTGTTGGTAATATGTTGTTTTTAATGCTTGCAACACATAAGATAAATATCTCTCTGTTGGTATCCTTTAAGACCCGCAATATTAATCGTGCTTTCAGAATCTTATTACGATACAAAATAAGGGGAGTAATACATAAAAATAAATAAAAAAGGATGCAATCTTTGCAAATACCTAAAATTTAAAGTTGTGGCTAAATTGACCATCTATTGCAAAGCATTCATACCTTAATTTGGGATCTCTATCTAAGGGGGAGCATAGTATAAAATTAAGGGGGAGAATTAATATCAAATATTCAACTTGGATATCTTTTTGAAATGACAAAGGGGGAGAATAGAATATAAAATAAAATCAAAAATATAAATAAGTTTCATAACATCTCGGTCAGCACTCACTTGCAAAACAAAAATGGCTACAAAAGGTAATTTTTATATTTACTTCCCTTATATTTTGGAAATGTTTGTCATCTTCAAAAAGGGGGAGATTGTTGGCTAAATGGACATCTATAAATCCCTTTGTTTTGATAATGACAAACATTTCATTCTTGTTAATCTAACGTGCTACTTGAGTGTTACAGGAATAAGGTGGATGACAAAGCAATTAGGGAAATCCATATGCTTACATATTTATATTTTCATGAAATGTAATCACTTTGTAAAAACTTGTACAAATATATAATGTACAAGTACTTAGATTTCATGTAAATCAAGTGTTAGATTCTCCCTAGCTAAACATCACATTTAGATAGGTCATCCCCTTCAATAGTGTCACATATGCACACTCATACACATACTTAAGTGCTTTAATTGAAAAATTGAAACATGGTCAATCTCGGTCGACTAACTCCTCGACCGAGACACTCTCGGTTGACAATCTTCTCGACTGAGAAAGACCCAAGTAGCCGTTAGACACAGCTGACAAGGTGGTTGGCAGTTGGAGATAAACGTTGCATACACTTGATCCAGAGAGCCTGTCGGTCGACAAAACGTCGACCGAGTAGGTGTCTCGGTCGACCATTTCTCGACCGAGATGGACTCTGACAGCAACTATAGAATTAATTAATTAGCCGTTGCTAAAGCAACAAACTTGTACCTAACGGCTAGTTAAGAACTTAGAGACCCCTAGAAGGTGTCTAGAACGTCCTTAAGCACTTGTAGGACATTCCTATAAATAGGACATGCCTTAGGACACCTAAACACACTTGTTACACTTGAGAAATCTTTGAGCATACTTTGAGCAACCTGTTTGTGAGAAAATTGAGCATAGTGACAATTGGCTACTTCTTCTCTTAGCTCAAATTTTGTGTCCTATAGGCTAGCATCTCCTATCCACTGAAATTACATTTCCATACACTTTGGTTAGGAGATCTACACGCTTGATCTAGGTAAATCAAGCCTTGTGCTACAAAAGGATAAGTTGTAATTTCTATTTTCTTTCTTGTTCTCTATTGTTGTTTGTACTCTCCTTGCTACTCCTAGGTTGGAGGCTGCGGGTTGGAGAGGTTGAAGATCTTCTTGGTGAAGAAGGGGACCTTGAGCTACTTCAAGAAGGCTGGTGCAATGGGAGGTTACTTCTAGAGAGGAAGGCTACTTCAAGGGGGAGCTTGGAGTTACTTCAAGAAGGCTACCTCAAGTTGGTGCATCTACTTCAAGTGAAGGCTGTTCAAGGGGTGTAAAGAAAGTATTATATTTTGTGTAAATCCTTGTGAAGGTAATAAAATTAATACTTTCAAAATCCTGGTTGGGTAAGCAACCGGGTAGTGGACTGACAACTTTAGTATTTGCTAAAGTTGGAACCAATCTAAACACCTGTCTCCTTCTTCCATTCTTCATTTGTGGTTGTTTGAGTTAAATAATTGCTAAAATATTTAAAAACTCTATTCACCCCCCCTCTAGTGTTTTTCAATGTGGTGGTTGTTGGGGGTTTGTTGTGGAGGTGGTTGTTGGTGAGATTGTCATAGAGGTGGTTGGTATGGAGGTCATTCTTGTGGAGTGTATTGTAAAGTTGTATGGATATTGTGTTGGTGTTAGAGAATAAGGGTTGTGAGGACCTTGGTATTGTTGCAAGGTGGAAACTTGCACTTATGTTGGGATATAGGAGCCTTGAGGAGCACCCATAGAACCACCAACATCATTTGACTTAGTAATGGTTTAAGAAGGAAGTCTCCCCTCCTCATGATGGGAAAGTGATAGAGAAAATTGGTCCAACCATTTTTCTCATGCCTACTAATGGTTTGTCCATAAGAGGACACATCTTTTTTCACCAATCAAGGCTCCTCAATCTTACAAGCACTTATTCAAATCTTGAGTTGTTTCTTTGACATTGGTGTTGTCTAGTCTTCCCTTGTCCTTCTTCCCCTTGCTTCCAAGAGAAGTTGGGATAATTTATCTATTCTAGAGTATAAGAGTTTGACATAGGGCCTTGGTTGTTCCGATTGACAAAATATTACAAAGCTTGCACTTCTTCACAGAGACCATCCACGAAGTTGGTGGAATGGCTAGAAGACCCCCACAAGAGCCTTCATGAGATTCATCATGTCCATTAATGTATACATCATTTGTGAATATGTATCATCCTTGGCTTGAGGAGGCGAGGCTTCCCATTTTCTACCACAATAAGGACCCACATTAGAAGCTCAGTGTCAGAAATTTTTAACCAAATGACAAAAAGGGGCCATGACTCTTCCACATGCTTGGCCATGAAACCTCCACTACAAGATAAGTAAATCACTATATGACCCATTTCATAAATATCCATGTAGAAAGATTGGCTAGATTCCATATAGGTACTTCATGGTGTGGGAAATCTCACAATATCTTTTAGAACCTCTTTTTAGTTTCATGGAACGATAATAACTCATCCTTCTTGATCCCGCTCAAGTGGAAATATAGGAAGAGAGCAGAACTTGATGAATACCCCAATGAGACCCTTCTCCTCATTCTCCTTTTGGCTGAAGGAGGTGATGTATCTCCTCATTTAGGTCAACCTAGTGATAGGAAAAAATTCCTAAGAAATTCATTATTCATTGCCTCCCATGTAAAACTCTCGGTCTTTGAAGGATACCACTCATTTTCCTTTTCCTTTAGAAAGAACGGAAATAAGGTGAGGCAAACAGAATGTTGAATTCTATGGGGGTACCAAAAGTAAAGAAAGTCTCCAAAAGGGCATCGATGTGCTTATACAAATTTCCATTCTCAAAACGTGGGGAGAAATCCAAGAAGAGTCGGTCGAATTGAGAACTATTGTCCTAGCATATGATCCACCCTAGTAACAATCAGACAAGTGTAATTGCCAGCCATAAAGTAATCATTAAGTGGCTTGGGTAGTAGAGGAGGGATTGGAGGAACACATGGGTCGTCATTATCACTATCTTCCATATCGTCTACTATCTCAACTTCTTGATGCCAGTTGTGCCTATTTCTATGCCCTCTTCTTACTATCTTGGGATCCACTAGGAACTAGTGAATAGAAAGTGAATGACATTCAAACATGCACTAATTTCCATCTGAACAAGGCACAACTGAGAAATAGAAGCTAATTTCGTAAACAAGTATGAACGAGTAACACAAAAAATAATAAATAACAATGGTGTGGGTAGTAGGTAAAGTAAAATCTAAACTAACTAGATAGAAAGAACACTGTTCTCCCCAACAACAATGCCAAAAGTCTCGATGTGTCTTCCCTAAGGTACATCAAACCAATTGAATTAGGATTGGATGTGGACACGTCTAAACTATACGTGAAAAACTCTACGCGTCGAGTAGTATAGGTCTATGAGGCCCGAATGTCGAATTCAGGGAAACATACTCTAGAGACTACTACTAACTATAACCTAATCATGTAGGCCTATAAAAGGTGACTGGTTGATTGTTTATAACTGAGGACAATAATTGAGATCTATATTTAGTGGAATGTGATCAAGAATTGGTGGATTCTTTTGAATTATAACTTCATCATGGTGTACATTGCATTTAACTACATTACATTAATAATCATTTACCCTTCACCTTGGAATAAGGACCTATATCATATATTACCCAATCCTTCTACATAATACCTTACCTATACTAAGACATCCCTGCATTCATAGTGATTTAAGAATTAAATATACACATTAGTGATATCTCTAGGCTATTCTCTTCAAAATAGTAGGCCCTATCGTGAGGAACAATATTGTAGAGAAATAAGGCATCAGATAAGGTAGCAGAAAAAAATTTAACTACCATATCCCCCTTTGAAAAGTAGATCATGTCAACAACTATGTAATGAGAAGGAGGGTTGCACAGTTTATAACTGGTCCTAGATCAAGTCCATCAACAATCCCTTGTTGTAGTGTGCTCCTTTATTCAAGTTGCACCTAGACAAAATCAACATCAGCCTCCTGGTTGATATCCACAGACAGAAGTTGACTTTGTCCTAGTGGGTGGTAGTGACCTCCTCACCTCTATAGCAGTCCACACAAACCACTAATAACTCATGTTGTTCTAGTTGAACAAACAAGAGAGAGTTGTCCCTTCTAGTCAGCGTGCTAGCACTGACTTGCTCTCCTGATTGTCTCTCCCTTGCTATCCCTCCCTTTGATGGGTAGGACTTTCTCGGGTTCTCACATTACCACAACTTTGAGAAGACAACAACCGTCAGAGCTTATTGTTGTGTATGTAGAAAGCCTCAACTACCCCTCTAGGGTTAGGGTTAGGATTTCTAGTCTGAGCACGAGCCAAAGAGACAAAATTTTGTAAATTTTTAAGGACCCATAGATGTTAAACCGATAGGTTCACAACTAAACTGATCTGTTCACATGTGATACGATTGGTTCAACCCTTTGAACATGTTGTTTCACTATGTTTCCCAATCATAATTGTATTTTCAATTAATATTTGATTAATTCACAACATGATCTCAACATCAATCCTTGATCCAATCGAATTGATCAACTAAATAGCCAGTTCACAACCTAAATCGGTCAGTTCACAGATCTCAGCTGGTTGGTTCATCTGCTGAATCGGTCATTTCAGAATTCTGATTGACAATGCTGGTTCAATTGACCTACCACTTGAATTTATTGATTCAACACTTGAACCAATAAGTTCATAGTCTAGTTAGTCAACTTTTAGTGTTGTTGGTTAAATTGAATACCTAACACTATAAAACTCAAGTTTAACTACATTCATGAGTAAAATCCTATTCCAAGTGTATCCCATGTGTGTGACTGTATAGGTTCCAAGTTATGTTGGCAGTGAATGCCCATACCCAATTTATGACATCACAAGTAATGAGTGGTATCTAGCAAGACATCATTGCTACCTAAGTAATTAGGATGTTGGAGAACAAATTCAATCTACAATATGTGATTGGTGTTATAATGATTATATAAGTCCTTTTTCATTGATATTTGGATATAACTCGAGACATGGAATCATCACCCTCTTCAATGTTTAATGCATGTTCCATGAATGTATAAGAGATATATGTAAGCTCAATATCACATATTGAATCACATGAGCATGGCAATTCATTTCTCAATCTCTCTTATCAAGTGGCCATGATATCATACTCCTGTAGGAAGGACAAATCCCATCTACATCACTCATAGTCATCCCCCATGCATCACAATGCACTTGAGCACCACCTTTATGGAAACCCTTATTCAATATCACGATGGATAATGTCAAAGTACATCGAATGACATATGATGAGAGTAGTGTTTTTAGGTCTAAGAACCAAAATCACCACCATCACTATGAGAAATGATTCTGACTATGAATCATGGTTTCCATGCATCATTCTCAAGGTGGTTCTGTCTGATATGCTATTCTCTAACAAGTATCTATGTGTTTGGTTTGATATGATATTTCATTACTTAATGAGATTTCATCATCAAAAAACACACACTCTAGTCTTATGCATTATTGCTGTCTATCAACTTCCATAATAATGACCATCTAGGGACATAACTAGAATGTATTTAATCTTGACATCCTTCTAATCTCATTATTCAGGTCCTCAACCTTAAGACATATATCATTGAGTAATATCATTCTTTAGACACCTATTATGTTACATCATTATTTCATAATTGAATAAAACTAAACAAATTGCGAGATTACCTTTATTATTAATCAAATCATTTATAATATATAACATTACAATCAACATATGATTGATTCTCTAGGCATACATACCAACATACTCCCATTTGCACTTAGAGCCAATCACCCATGAATCTTAGTCCAATGATGTTAACATGTCCACATGTTTCTAGTGTACAAGTGCTCATGTAGCGGGTTAGCAACATTTTTGTTCTAGTCGGTATATTGTAAGTATTCACATCTCCTCATTGTACTATTTCTCATAAAAGATGAAATTGTCTTAGTATGCTATCTAAGATTACTTGCCTATCAAGTAGCTCTGTTGTTGTCACAATATTTTTACTATTTCCTCAATGATTGGAACCTCCCATAAGTTCATACAAATGAATTTTTTGATCCATACAATATCCTTTTCTATTCTCTAAATAACAAGGTACTCAATATCTATTATAGAATTAAAACAATGTCTCGTGCTGGAAACTTTTCCAGCTTATAGTTCTCATTATATAAGGTTAAACACAAATTTGGATTGCGATCATTAGATTTATTTGTCATTTTGGAAGCTTGCAACAATGTAACCCTTTACACCCAACTCTTCCATACTAATGTAATCGATCATTAATGCTTTCTCAAGTACTCAAGGACATTCTTTATGGAATTCCAATGACCTTCATTGGAATCTGACTAATATCATCTCGTCATGCCCAATACATACAAGATAACAGGAGGAGTACATAACATTTCATACATGATAGATCCAATTGTGAATGCATATGGTATCTTGCTCATGTTTTCCCATTCTCTACAATATTTGGAACACTAGGATCTTGAGAGACTAATCCCATTGAAAATGGACAAATTTTCTCTCATTTAATCCTAAATGTTGAACCCCTTCAACATCTTTCCAATGTGTGTGCTCTTATTAGGTCAAGAAGATTTCCAGATATATCTCTATAATTCTAAATTCCTATAACATAGGATGATTTGCCTAAACCCTTCATGGAGAAGGTATTTTCCTTTCCTAGTTTTAATATTTGTAGTATAACAATGTTATTCCCCATCATCATATGTTATATAAATATGCTCTCACTAAATCTTTTGTAATCACATGTTTTATCTTCATTTCAACTTAAGTCAAACTCTTAGACTATCTTGTCAAATCAAGGATTACAACTCTGAGATGCTTGCTTCAATCCCCATATTGACCTTTGCATCTTACAAACTTCATATGCATTAATGGACTTATAGAACCTTCAAGCTATTTCACACACACATCCTCATAATTATTCTTGTTAAGGAATGCAATTTTAACATCCGCATGCCAAATTTCATAGTCATAACAAGCTAAAATGGAAATCATGATCCTTATGGATTTAACCATGGCAACTGGTGAAAATATTTCATCATGTTCAACACTTTGAATTTTTTTGAAACCAATCTCCTCTTATAGGTTTGTACATTGACTTCCAATTCAGTCTTCTTATTGAAGACCCAATTGCACCTTATGGGTTTTACCCCTTTAGGTGGATCCACCAAGGTTATACCTTGTTGGTGTACATGGAGTCCATCTTTGATCCCACGACCTCAATCCATTTCTCAAGTTTTGGTATATCAAAAGTTTCTATATAGGTTTCTAGCTCATCATCTTATGAATGACTAGATCTATGAGTTACAAGATATCATAATCATTATGAGTTATAAGATGTCATAAAATTTTAAGCTCTAGGCATGTTCTACTAGATCTACGAGTTTTCTTTTACATAAGGAACTTGAGGTTCCACAACAATTTGTGATTCTCCTTATTCCTATTGTACCGCTTCAGGTTCAATGTCTTCTTATTTGTCTTGAACTATTCATTTTCTACTTTTCTCCCACTGATTCCTTTGAAATTAAATTCCTCTTAAGGAAGTTAACCATCCTTGGAACAAACGCTTTTGTTGTTAGATTGGAATATAAAAGTAGTATTTGATAAAATAACATTTTGTGAACAAAGATTTTCAAGAAACTAATTTCCTATATAAGATTTCATCCTTAATCTTATTAAAGACATATCAGGACACCTCCAATTTCATATCTTATATGCTGTCTTTTGAACCATTTTATATGGTACATAGTTTTAGTGAAGTACATGTGCCCCAGAAGAAAATTAGAAGATTTACTAGATTTATTAATAATTACACCATGACTAACATGGTGCGATACCTTCTTTTTGATACATCATTATGTTTCAGTTGGAGTTCATTGTGATACACTATCATGGTTTCTAGAAGGTCCTCAAACTCTTGATTAAAATATTCACAACATCGATCATATCGAAGTATCTCAATACTTTATCAAGTTAGTCACATACATCATTCATGATATCCTTGAACAATTCAAGAGATTCATACTTGTATTTCATTAAATAAAAATGACCGTATCTACTAAGATTATCTGTAAATATAATGAGGTACTAGTAACTACCTCCAATATTTATTCTAAAAGGTCTACACGAATCAATATGTATGAGTCCTAATAGAATAGATGCTCTCCAACTACATCTGGTGAGAGATTCCTTTTTCATATTGCTCAATAAATAATATGTGCATGTCTCTAATGGTTCAATAACAAAAAGAGTATAGTCAATCATCATAATGTGTTTTAGAAATACATTCTCGTTTATGTTCTCTAGATGACAATGCTATATGTATTAATTGTTTGAGTTGTTGAGTTTTAATATTTTGATATTTATGTTATAAAAATTTGGTTTTAGATCCAACAAATAAATACCATAAGACATTGGGGCCCTACCATAAAAGAGCTCATCTTTTGAAATATAATGCTGACAGTTCTTTATATGATATTCATATCCATCCTTGTACATACAAGATATAGAAAAATATGCTTCTATTAGTGACAGATATAAAGTAGTGGTTCACTAAATCTATAACAAGTCCTACGGAAAGAGATAAATTATAGGTTCCAACTACAGTGGCAACAACCCGTGCTCCATTTGTGATGTGCAGTCTGACCTCGCCCTTTTGTCAAGGCTTATTTCTTTTTAGATCCTATAAATTCAAATATATGTGAGATCCACATCCAATATCTAGTACCCAAGATGAAGAAGTAGACAAATTTATCTCAATAACACATGTACTTGAATTGGAGATATCTATCCCCTCCTTCTTCTTAGTTCCTCTAGGTGAAGAGGGCAATTCCTCTTCTAGTGTCTAGGATGGTGATAGTTGTGACAAATTTCTCCCTTGTTAACCCCTCCCTTTTCTTTGAGTGCACAAGACTTGGGCTTATGGCCAGCTTTAGAAATCTTCTTAGTTTTTCCTTTACCCTTGGACTTCCCCTTTGATCTGCTAATCATCATCATAAACTTGGGTGTGTCTTTCTTCATTTGTGCCTAGTTGTTCTCAACATGCCAAGTATTCTATCAACAAATTGTCAAAATCATTCAAGTTGTACTTCATGACAAACTGACTGTATGACTCTAGAAGTAACTGTAGAGTCACATCAGTGGACAACTCTTGACCCTAGGGAAATCACAATCTAGCAAGGTTCTCCACATACCCAATAATATTGAGCACATGAGGACCTACTGGATCTCATTCTTCCATGTTACACTTGAATAATGCCTTGGAGATATCATATATCTCATGTCTTGCCTGATCTCAATACTTGTTCTTAAGATGTGTTACCCTCTCAATAACATTCATATTCTCATGTTGTATCTTCATCTCATAGTTCATGGAGCACAATATAAGGCACCTTGACATTTATGGCATCTTCAAAGTGCTTCTTGTAAGCATCCCTTTTAGATTTAGGCATAGTGGGAGCATGTTCATCTGGATCTGGTGTCTCCAGAACATAGAGCTTGCGGTCCTGTGTGAGAACAATTCTCAACATCCTAATCCAATCTTAGAAATGATTCCCATTTAACTTGTCCTTCTCAAGGACTTATTTCAAGGAAAATATGTTATTGGTTGCTATTTTATTCTATATGAGAAATTTACAAATTGTCAATTTTTTTTATTTGATTTAAAATAAAATTTGACAATGTTTAGTTAGGCCTTTAATTAATTATCATTCCCACTATTTTTTTCAAATAGATAACCCTCACATATCAATTTGGAAGATTGTAGCGTACAACATTCTAGTGAGCCAAGACCCAAAATGATTGAATTATTACTCGTCCAATGCCAACATCCATAATCAATCATTAAGGTAGGCAACTTGCGCCAATTGCATCTTATGCAATTATTAGACAGATGGTATGTGAAACTCTTTGCCATAGTTATCTGCATGCTTCTAGATATTTAATCTCATTAAGATCACCTAGTTAATTCTGATCCAAAAGCCAACACGATAGTAATGCACCCTACTTGGCAGGCCCACATCACTATCATCACACTTCCACGAGATGGATAATGCACCATGCTTGGCGTGCCCACACTTAGTCAATCAAGATTTTCATGTGTGTAGCTAATGGAAAAGATCTAAGACTTAATATTTTATTGAGGGGTTTTATATTTATAAATATATATAGATATCTGATCACCACATACTTATATGTTTCATATACATACTCTATCCCACATAAGAAAAAAATGCAAATATAAGCATAAAAAATGCTTATGACCATACTATTGTAATTCCCTTGAGCCGTAAGAAATTACTACCACCTATGGTCTATATCATATGCAACAAGTAGTTATTGATGAAGTTATGTGCTCAAACCAATCTAGGTCAATCAGTTCAACTCTTGAACCAATTAGTTTGCCTCCTGTTCAGTTGGTCTGCCAAATCCATCATCTGTTCTCTGGTCCAAATGACATTTGGACACCTCCAGTTGATTGGCTAGGCCACCAGCTGATCGGTTTGACTCCTCCTATTGTCTATCCTCGTCATTCCTCCTACATATCAAGTCATCTTCTGAAACGGGTGGTTCATTTAGTGCTGAGTGTCTTCTTTGCCATAATAGGGATTAAAACTATCCTAGTTCTATTAAACATATCACATGGTAATAGGGAAACCTTGAGTTACATTTGATGGGAGCATAGAAAGAAGATGATTGTTTTACATATGGAAGAGAAGTTAGAGGCTCATTATGCAAACTGAAATAGAACATGAAAACATAGCCGCAACCAAGCACACAGATTTAGTGTTATTGGCCATAACCATGCTAACATCCACCATCAAAATGAATTTTAGGGTGATGCATATAAATTGCATATATATCATATCATATATAGGGATAATATGTGATCTTATTGTAATACACACACATTACTCATTTAAATATTTGCATCCATGTAATAAATAAATGACTAAAACCAAAATCCAATTATATCGATTGAATCCCAAAATATAGTAAATTGACATGGCTCATATACCACTATAGGTAAATATGATATCATATTAGGAAGAGGAAACAAAATTTTGATTTCCACATTTCCCTTTGATCAATAGATTGCATCAATAACTATGCAATGAGAAGGAGAGTTGCAAGGTTTATACCTGGTCCTGGAGAAAGTCCAATGATAATCCCTTATTGTAGCATGCTCCTTTCTTCAAGTTTCACCTGGAGAGCATTAGCAGCGGCCTCTTGGTTGATCACCTTGGACGAAAAATGATTTCTCCTCCTAGTGGGTGGCAACAACCTCCATGCCTCTGTAGAAGTCCACACAAATCACTAAGAACTCTTGTCATTCTAGTTGAATGGACAAGAAGGATTTGTCCCTTCTAGTCAGTGTGCTAGTACCAACTTGCTCTCTCAATTGTCTCTCCCTTGCTATCCCTCCCTTTTACAGGTAGGACTTTCTCGAGTTCTCATGTTACCACAATTGTGAGAAGACAACAATTGTCAGAGCTTGTTGTTGTGTCTCTAGAAAGCCTCGACTACCCCTCTATTTGTAGGAGGGTTTGGGTCAGGAGTTCTAGACTGAATGGGAGACAAAAAGATAGAATTTCATGAGCATTCCAGAACCTACAAATGTTGAATCGGTCAGTTCACAAATGAGTCAATTGGTTCAGATATCAACCAATTAGTTCAACCCTATGAACATGTCATTTCAATATGTTTCCCAATCACAATTGTATTGGAAATTTATATTCAATTAATGTACAATATGACATTCGAATAAAACTTGATCCATTCAAATTGATCAACCAAACAATCAGTTCACAACCTGAACCAGATGTGAGCTATTCGGTTCATCTACTGAACCAGTTGTTTCAGAGTTCTGACTGCGAATGCTGGTTCAAATTGACTTGACACTTGAATAGATTAGTTCAACACTTGAACTAGTAAGTTCATAGTCAAATTAATCAACTTTCAATTATTTTATAAATTGAATACCTAACACTTTAGTAATCAAGTTTAAACTACATTCATGGGTAAACTCCTATTCCAAGTGCATCCTATGTGTGTGACACTATAGGTTCCAAGTTATGTTCGCAGTGAATATCCATAACTGATTTTTGACATCACAAGTAATGATTGGTATCTAGCAAGACATCATTGCAACCCAAGTAATCAAAACGTTAGAGAACAACTTCAACCTACAATCTATAATTGTGTTATAGTGATTGTATATTTCCTTTATCATTGATATCCAGATTGTACTAGAGGCATGAAATCATCATACTCTTCACATTCAATCCATGTTCCTTGAAATAGAGCAGACTATCTGAGATATATGTAACCCCAATATCACATACTGACTCACATGAGCATGACCATGCATTTCTCAGTCTTGCTTATCAAGTGACCACAATATCATACTCTTGTAGGAGGGAAAAATCCCATCTACATCACTCACAATCATCTCCATGTGTCACAATGCACCTGAGCACCACCTTTATGGAAACCCTTATTCAAGGTCACGGTGGATGATGTCAAAGTAAATTGAATGACATGTGATGAGTGTAGTTATTTCAGGTAAAAGAACCACAATCACCACCATCACTATGAGAGATGATTCTGACTACCAATCATGGTTTCCATGCATCACTGTCAAGGTGGTTTCAGTCTGATACACTATTCTCTAACAAGTATCTATGTGTTTGGTTCTATATCATATATCACGACTTAATGGGATTTCTATCATCAATCAACACACACTCTAGTCTTATGTGTTATTACCATCTATCAGCTTCCATAATAACAACTGACTAGGGACATAACTAGAATGTGTTTACTCTTGACATCAGTATGATCTCATTGTTTAGGTCCTCAACGTAAAGACATGCATCATTGAGTAATGACATTCTTTAGACATCTATCATGCCACATAATCATCTCATAATGAATAAAATAAAACAAATTGGAAGATTGCCTTTATGATTAATCAAATCATTTATAAGATATGGCATTACAATCATCATATTATTGGCTCTCTGAGCATACATACCGATGAGTATTTTTTGTGTTAATCTATGACCTATCCAACCCTTAACCCCTATCTCAAATCATATAACAGTCTAAGCAATTGATTGTGGTGATCAAAGCACATGAGATTTATTAAGCAATCATAGATTTACATCTACAATCAAGGAAAATATATATTAAATCATGGAAGTCAAATAAAATGCAAAACTGGGCTACTCCCCAATCCTAAGGAATGATAGGATTATCCCCACATGATATATACCAATGAATACAAAGTGGAATAGAGAAAAAATGAGCTGAACATAAGAAGAACTAATGAAAACCCTTGGAGAAACCGGTATGGATATCCCCTCTGCTGAGCGCCTCGATCCACAATGTTCTGGCTGCAAATATTCTTCTCAGAGGTGCCCAAATAGTCCAGTACGTGCCCGTCTCCTTTATGTCCTCCTCCCTTAGCTCTGTGATATGTTGCTATGAGATAGAACGTGGTGTCGATATTTTGGGCGAACCCCCCTTAGGTCATAAGTGGGGACCTGGCCATCATTAAGTCATAGTTGTTGGATCTGTCATTATGTTTAATTTGTAATGATTGCGCAAAGTTAGTACCATTGACTGGAAAGTCGGTGACACCAAGTTTTTGGCTAACTCATAACCCTAATAAGTGTTGGTACTACCGACATGTGTGTTAATAGCATGACATTGATTCCTATGAATTCTGACTTGTTCTGGGTACAAAAGCCGTTACCACAGACACTAAAGTTATTAGCACTGAGACAATGTTGATACCACAAGTTGGAAAGTCAGTGGAACAGTTTTCTCTGATGCCATGTTGGATTTTTGCAAAATGTCAATACCACTGACTTATAAGTCAGTGGCACCGAGCTGTGCTAAAAGTGATCAAATAGTGTGAAATGAGGAAAAATCAGCATAAGTCCTAATAAAAGTTAATAATTTCACATAATTTCATAAAAATACTTATTATTTTATGCAATAATATTTCACATGCTAATATTGGTAAATAAAGCACAAATAATATCAAAGTGAGCAATTATGTAATAAATACATGGAAAATTAGCATGTGAAAAGCTACTAAAATCTAGTCCATTAAAATCCCCTAAGCTTAAATGTTTCTCACCTCGAGAAACACTACATGTGGATCTATTTGAAATAAGTCAGTAAGAGGACAAACAATATGAATGACATTTTACAAATACCCCCACCTGAAGGTCCCGAATCGGCCCTTACCAACCACTGAACAAATAACTACTTTGAAGTGAGAAAAGATGTTCACCCTCATATCAATGAAACACTATCAATAGAACAATTAACATCATAGTTAACATGGCACATGCTTGATGCACCATGTGATTCCCTATGTACACTGCTCTTGTCTACCTATAGAACTATGTTGGGAGTAGTTTCCCATATAACATAGATGAGAGGATCAATCATTTTATGTGTTCTACCATAAAGAGCAATGGGTGTAATGAAACAAGTGTCTATGAATAAGAATCACAAGTAACATTTGAATCAATATGATAAACCTATAGAATGAAGGAAATGAAAAATGCATGAATCCTAATGCCTAATATTGTGATGGAATGATGAATGCTGTGAAATTCTCATCTTATTGATCAATGTGAGTAAAAGAATGCATACATGTAAATATTTCACCTTATCCATGAATGACTTTCATATTTGAGTTAAAGGCATCCTTTTTTTCCTATTTATTTGATGTCTCTTTTTTATCTTCTACCCTTTTATTTTAGCATGATTTATAATATTTTGATCAAGATTTTCTTCAATATATCATTGTTGCTTTTTTTAATTAAAAAGGAAGTGGATATGTATCCTTTCAATTTAAATTTGAGGAAAAATCTACATAAATACATGATGCAAATAATGAAGAAAAAGTATGGTGCAAAAAGAGAATGCAATCTACAAGAAATTTATTTTGCAACTAATTATTTTTTTGGTCGGTCAAAACTCCTGTTGCTTTTTTTTTCATTTTTGTTTTGTAAAATTGTAAAATGCTTGTTAATTCTCACAGTGAGAACCAACTAGAAACCAAAAGATATCTTTACATCAGGGTATAGTGACTATGAGTACAGGCCATAGAAGACCCAAAAAAGGAGGCTAGTTCAACCATCATAGATTGGTGAGAGGATAGAATGAAAATAAGAAACACTATCATCAATCTCACAAGAGACAAGAATAGCTCAACATAACACTAACGACCCAAGCCCAACACTGATAAACTAAACCCATCAGGATCGAGTAGGAAAACCTCAACCATCACTGAAGATTGAAAGCGGAGAAACTAGAGTCAACAAGCACATCACATCATAAACCAGACTCGACCATCACTCCGAGAGTGAGAGGGGAGCATCCAAAGCAGCAAAAAGTCAACATCTAAACATCCAACCACATCTAACAAGACAGCAGACGCATCCTCCAAACAAGACTACATACAACCAACACATTGGAGAGCAATTAGAATAGGATCAGAAACATGAATAAGAAGCTCCCCATGAGTGATCAAGATCACAACAGTAGAGAAGATAATCCTTCCACACATACAATGAACCAGAAGATCAAGACATTAGACGACAACAAAGCCCAAAAACAAACCACCACCATCATAGGAAAAATTCTAGGCTAAATCATCCATAACAACAAGGATATTTTTAAAAGGATACTGGCATCTGGACACGGCTTAAATGAAGAAAAGGGGAAACCAGAGAGAAGGAAGCCCGACAAGAATGATCTTACCAACATAAGGCCAGAAAAAACTTCAGAGGGAGCCAACTATAAAATGCAAACCACAGACAACAAGGAACAAACTAGGGAGAGGGGAGCATCATAACCCAAGCAAATGGGGACTCAACCATCACTAGAAACCAACCAAAAGAAAAGCCATATTACATAAAAAACCCAGCAGCAAAAGTCATAATAGGCCCCAAAAGAATAGAGCATGAGAAAACCAACCAAGATACATCTTCATCAAGGAAACAACCCTAGTGGGAGGGGAGCATCATCACCCAAAAAGATGGGGACTCAACCATCACTAGGAACCATCAACAAGATGACCAACCACCATAAAGAAAAGGCTAGCAACAAACCCCTATAGGAAAGGATCACAGAGCATCACAGCAACCATGAACAAGAACCAGAATAAGACCTCAGCTCCATCAAGGAAACACGAAGCAAAAGTGAGAGGGGAACATAAACACTGGAAAAAAAATGGGGACTCAACCATCACTAGAGTCAACCAACAGAACACCCAAACAACCAGCAGACTGCCAAAGCAAGATAGGCAGGCAAAGGTCTCTAGCCCACATGTATCTTAGAAGGAACAGATCACCAGCAAACTAGGCCAACAGTAAAGAAAAAACCAACCAAGACTCAACTTCATCAAAGAACCAACACTAGTGAGAGGGGAGCGTCATCACCCAAAAAGATGGGGACTCAACCATCACTAGGAGCCATCATCAAGCAGACCAACCAACATATAGAAAGGACAACAGCAAGCCCCTGCAATATAAAGATTACAGAGCAGCACAACAATCAAGAACAACATATAAAGCAAGACCTTATCTCCAACAAGGAACCACAGAACACTAGTGAGAGGGGAGCATCAACACCCAAAAAAAATGGGGACTCAACCATCACTAGAATCATCCAGCAGAACACCCAAACCAGCAGATTGCCAAATCAAGATAGGCAGACACAAGTCTCTGAACCATAGGAATCTCAGTGAGAGCAGATCACCAGCATACTAGACCAGCAGCAGAGAACCCCAAAGGCCATAAGAATAGCAGCTCAGCTACAAGAAGGACATATCTAAACACAGCCCAGTCAAATATTCGAAGCAATATCATTACTATGGAAAAGCTGAGTATCTGAAAGAATAACCTTCCAAATAGAGACTTTGTTGGCTAAATGGACATCTATAAATCCCTTTGTTTTGATTATGACAAACATTTCATTTGATCTAACGAGCTACTTAAGTGTGCAGGATTAAGGTGGATGCCAAAGCAACTAGGGAAATCCATATGCTTACATTTATGTTTTTCATGCAATGTAATCGCTTTGTAAAAACTTGTACAAATATATAATGTACAAGTACTTAGATTGCATGTAAATCAAGCGTTAGATTCTCCCTAGCTATACACCACATTTAGATAAGTCATTCCATTCAAATAGGATCACATTTGCACACTCATACATATAGTTAGTGTCTAAATTGAAACATTGAAACAGGATCAATCTCGGTCGACAAACTCCTCGACCGAGACACTCTCGGTCGACAATCTTCTCGACCGAGAAAGATCCAAAGTAGCCGTTAGACACAACAGACAAGTTAGTTGGAAGTTGGAGAAAGACGTTGCAAATCACTTGTTCTAGAGTGCCTGTCGGTCGACAAAAGTTCGACCGAGTAGGTGTCTCGGTCGACCATTCCTCGACCGAGATGGTCTCTGACAGCAACTGCAGAATTAATTAATTAGCCGTTGTTAAAGCAACAACTTTGTACCTAACGGCTAGTTAAGCACTTAGAAACCCCTAGAAGTTGTCTAGAATGTCCTTAAGCATCCTTAGAGCATTCCTATAAATAGGACAAGCCATAGGACACTCAAATTACACTTGCTACACTTGAGAAATCCTTGAGCATACTTTGAGCAATCTGTTTGTGAGCAATTTGAGCATTGTGACAATTGGCCATTTCATTCCTTAGCTCATAATTCGTGTCCTATAGGCTAGTATCTCCTACCCACTGCAATCACAAGTCCACACACTTGGTTAGGAGATCTATACGCTTGATCTAGGCAAATCAAGCCTTGGGCTATTAAGGATAAGTTGTAATTTCCTTTTTCTTTCTTGTTCCCTGTTATTGTTTGTACTCTCCTTGCTACTCCTAGGTTGGAGGCTATGGATTGGAGAGGGTGAAGATCTTCTTGGCGAAGAAGGAGACTTTGAGCTACTTCAGAAGGCTGGTGCAACGGGAGGTTACTTCTAGAGAGGAAGGCTACTTCAAGGGGGAGCTTGGAGTTACTTCAAAGAAGGCTACCTCAAAGTTGGTGCACCTACTTCAAGTGAAGGCTGTTCAAAGGGTGTAAAGGAAAGTATTGTATTTTGTATAAATCCTCGAGAGGTAATAAAATAAATACTTTCAAATCCCGGTTGGGTAAGCAACCGGGTAGTGGACTGACAACTATAGTATTTGCTATAGTTGGAACCACTCTAAACACCTGTCTCTTTCTTCCAATTTCAATTGTGGTTGTTTGAATTCAATAAATTGTTAAAATAATTCAAAAACTCTATTCACCCCCCCTCTAGTAGTTTTTCAATTGGTATCAGAGCGGGCTTCAAGGAACCCTAACAAGGTCTTGAAGAAATGGGGGATGGAGTGCTCAACAACCTTAACCTTGAAGGAACACTTGTTGCTAGGCCTCCAGCGTTCCATGGAACAAACTACCAATATTGGAAGAGAAGGATGCAGTTCTATTTCCAAGGCATCAATTGGGACCTATGGAGAATGGTGTCAACCCCATACGAGCTCCCTCAAACTCAATTTGCAGAATGGGATGCAAATACGGTAAAACTGGCCCAAATGAATGCAAAAGCTGTAAGCATTTTATATTGTTCTATTTCAGTAGGAGAATTTAATAGAATATCTAATTGTGACACAGCCTATGATATTTGGCATAGACTGTCCATAACCTATGAAGGTACAGTCCAAGTCAAAAATTCCAAAATTTGCATGTTTAAACAAAAATTTGAACACTTTCGTATGGATACGAATGAATCAATTAGTGAAATGTTTGCAAAATTCTCTACTATTGTTAATGGTTTAAGTGCTTTAGGAAAACCTATTCCTGAAGAAGATCAGGTATCAAAGATCCTTCGTTCACTTCCTCCAAAATATAAGCCAAAGGTGACAGCCATTGAAGAAGCAAACGACCTCACTCGACTGAAAATGGAGCAACTTATTGGAAACTTAGAAGCTCATGAAGCAACCCTAGAAGAGGAAGAAAGAAGAGCACATGAACTTCAACAAGGAAAAAAGAAGGATGTGGCTCTAAAAGCTTCAAAGATTGTCACACAAGAAAGTGAGGAGTCTAGTGAAGAAGAAGGAGAAGAAGCCTTGATAGTAAATGGTAAGAAATACAAAAGATTTAAATCTAACAAAATTTCCAGCTCTTCTTCTACCCCTCCTAGGTGTTTTGAATGTGGGAAGAAAGGGCATTTCAAAAATGAATGTCCTAAAGCAAAGAAAGGAAAGAAAAGCTCTCACAAAAAGAAGGGAGAAAAAGCCTATAAAGCGGCATGGGACGAGTCAAGTGACAGTGAAAGCGGAGAAGAAACTGTGGATTGTCTAATGGCAAGAGAAGATGATGAAAACTCTCAAGAGGAATGGGTGGTTGACAGTGGATGTTCCAAACATATGACCGGAAACAAGGATGCATTCCAAACCTTTGAAGAAAAGAAAAGTGGAACAGTCACCTTTGGAGACAATGGTAAGGGCAAAATCGTTGGAATAGGTAATGTTGGTACAAACCTTGAAATAAAGAATGTTCTACTCGTTGATGGTTTGCACCATAATTTGATAAGTGTTAGTCAATTATGTGATAGTGGTTATGATGTGTTATTTAACAAAACTTGCTGCAAGTTATTGATAGAAAACACTACAAATGTTGTTTATGAAGGAAATAGAGTTGGAAATCTTTATATTCTTAAACCTAACTCTATGAAATCAGTAGTGGGAAAATGCTTGCTTGCAAATGAAAATACCTTACAAGTATGGCATAAAAAGCTAGGACATGCTAGTTCACATGTTATTAAAAAGTTAGTGAAATATGATCTTGTTCGTGGATTGCCTACTTTATCTTTTGATCAAGTTGAAAACTATGAACCATGCACAATGGGAAAGCAAACCAAAACCTCTTTTAAACCAAAACATGTACTTAGCACCAGTAGGTCCTTAGAATTAATTCATATGGATTTATTTGGACCCATGAGGACACAATCTATTGGTGGTAAAAGATACTGTTTTGTTATTGTTGATGATTATAGTAGATACACATGGGTACACTTTATTGCAACTAAAGATGATACTATTCATGTTTTTATACAATTTTGTTCCAAGATTGAAAATCTATTACAATGCAAAATATGTACCATTAGAAGTGATCATGGTGGAGAATTTGAAAATCATACATTTGAAGAGTTTTGTACATCTCAAGGGTACACTCATAATTTTTCTGCTCCACGCACCCCACAACAAAATGGTATAGTTGAAAGGAAAAATCGATCACTACAAGAAATGGCTAGAACTATGATGCTTGAACATAACACACCCAAAACCTTTTGGGCTGAAGCTGTAAACACTGCATGCTATGTGCTAAATAGAGTAACTGTTCACTCTCATTTAAAGAAAACTCCATATGAACTAATACATTCTAAGAAACCTAGAGTTGACTATTTTCATACCTTTGGCTCCACATGCTATATCTTAAATACCAAAGATGATAGAGATAAGTTTGACTCAAAATCTCACAAAGCATTCTTTTTGGGATATTCCACTTCTAGCAAAGCTTTTAGAGTATATAACACTATATCTAGAAAAGTTGAGGAATCTATTCATGTTTCTTTTCATGAAGAGTCTAAATCTGAAAATCTAGAAATCATAGATCTCACAAATCAATTCGAAAATTTAAACATACCAAATGATAGTGAGAAAAGTACTACAAATAATCACCAAGTTGAACCACAACCTACACCTAGGCTTATTAAAGATCATCCTCAAGAATTAATTATTGGAGATCCTAATGATAAAGTTAAAACTCGGTCTTCCTTCAAAGATGTTGCAAACATGGCTTTTGTTTCTATCATTGAACCTAAAAAGATATCTGAAGCTCTTAAAGATGATTATTGGATAATAGCCATGCAAGAAGAATTGAATCAATTCACTAAAAATGATGTATGTGATTTAGTTCCTAAACCACAAGATAAAACCATAATAGGAACTAAATGGGTTTTTAGGAACAAACTAAATGAGGCAGGAGAAGTAATAAGGAATAAAGCTCGGTTAGTAGCACAAGGATATAATCAACAAGAAGGAATAGATTTTGATGAAACATATGCACCGGTAGCTAGACTTGAAGCTATTAGAATGTTACTAGCTATTGCTGCACATAAAAACATCAAACTTTACCAAATGGATGTAAAAAGTGCATTTCTAAATGGCATCATTCAAGAAGAAGTATATGTTGCCCAACCACCTGGTTTTGAAATACCGGAAAAAGGTGACTATGTTTATAAACTTAAGAAAGCACTTTATGGTTTAAAACAAGCACCTAGAAATTGGTATGAAAGGCTCAAGACATATCTTTTTGATAATGGTTTTTCTATTGGAAATTCAGATTCTACTTTATTTTTCAAAACATATACATCCGATTTCCTAGTTGTGCAAATATATGTTGATGACATTATTTTTGGAGCTTCTAATGATTCATTGTGCACACAATTTAGTGATATTATGCAAAAATAATTTGAAATGAGCCTCATGGGTGAACTAACTTTCTTTCTTGGTTTTCAAATTAAGCAAACACCTACTGGAATATTCATAAGCCAAGAAAAATATACTAAAGAACTCTTAAAACGTTTTGGGATGGATCAGTGCAAACATGCTACTACTCCTATGGCTACTTCTATTAAAATTGATAAGGATGAAAATGGGGAACCTATTGATGATTCCTTATATCGAGCCATGATTGGTAGTTTGCTTTACTTAACTGCTTCTAGACCGGACATTATGTTTCCCGTTGGTCTTTGTGCTCGATTTCAATCACAACCTATGCACTCTCATTTTCTAGCAGTTAAACGAATTCTTTGTTACCTACCCGGCACTACTTGTTTTGGTTTATGGTATCCAAAAGGACAATCCTTGGATTTTAAAGCTTATACTGATGCGGATTATGCTGGTTGTCGACTTGATCGCAAGAGTACTAGTGGTGGCTGTTTCTTATTAGGGAAAGCTTTAGTATTTTGGTTTAGCAAGAAACAAAATACGGTTGCCCTATCTACAACTGAAGCTGAATATATGGCAGTCGGGTCTTGTTGTGCTCAAGTGCTTTATATGCAACAAGTATTAAACGATTATGGTTTTACTCTTTCATCTACGCCTATTTTTTGTGACAACACGAGCGCTATAAACTTAGCACACAATCCTATCTTACACAGCCGAGCTAAACATATTGAAATCCGTCATCATTTTTTAAGGGATCACATCTCCAAGAATCATGTTTCCCTTCATCATGTTGATACGGAAGATCAATCGGCTGATATTTTTACAAAACCGCTTCCACTAGATCAATTTAACAAAATTAGGAAGCAATTGCTTATCACTCCTTTGGAAGATGTTTTCTTTGATATTTGTGCTACTTAAACAAAAACTCTTATTTGCATCATGATATTTTGGCTTTTAAATAGACATCTTTTTCATTAGATTTGATGGGACATCTAATTAAGGGGGAGTTTTTATTTCTAAACGGATATCTTTTTGAATTGACAAAGGGGGAGAAATAAATATAAAACTAAAACTTAGAAAAACTCAATCAATGAGTTTCATAAATAAACTCTTGGCTTTACATTGAAAGTTGCTATATTCCCTAGTGAATTGGATTTCATGTTCCATAATTCAAGGGGAATAATAAGCACACATTTTATAAACAAGAGGAAAAGCTACAAAAGGTAATCTAAAGGTATGAAACTCATATGGTTTATATTTCCTTTATTTTTATATTTAGGAAATGTTTGTCATCTTCAAAAAGGGGGAGATTGTTGGCTAAATGGACATCTATAAATCCCTTTGTTTTGATTATGACAAACATTTCATTTGATCTAACGAGCTACTTAAGTGTGCAGGATTAAGGTGGATGCCAAAGCAACTAGGGAAATCCATATGCTTACATTTATGTTTTTCATGCAATGTAATCGCTTTGTAAAAACTTGTACAAATATATAATGTACAAGTACTTAGATTGCATGTAAATCAAGCGTTAGATTATCCCTAGCTAAAAACCACATTTAGATAAGTCATTCCATTCAAATAGGATCACATTTGCACACTCATACATATAGTTAGTGTCTAAATTGAAACATTGAAACAGGATCAATCTCGGTCGACAAACTCCTCGACCGAGACACTCTCGTTCGACAATCTTCTCGACCGAGAAAGATCCAAAGTAGCTGTTAGACACAACAGACAAGTTAGTTGGCAGTTGGAGAAAGACGTTGCAAATCACTTGTTCTAGAGTGCCTGTCGGTCGACAAAAGTTCGACCGAGTAGGTGTCTCGGTCGACCATTCCTCGACCGAGATGGTCTCTGACAGCAACTGCAGAATTAATTAATTAGCCGTTGTTAAAGCAACAACTTTGTACCTAACGGCTAGTTAAGCACTTAGAAACCCCTAGAAGTTGTCTAGAACGTCCTTAAGCATCCTTAGACCATTCCTATAAATAGGACAAGCCATAGGACACTCAAATTACACTTGCTACACTTGAGAAATCCTTGAGCATACTTTGAGCAATCTGTTTGTGAGCAATTTGAGCATTGTGACAATTGGCCATTTCATTCCTTAGCTCATAATTCGTGTCCTATAGGCTAGTATCTCCTACCCACTACAATCACAAGTCCACACACTTGGTTAGGATATCTATACGCTTGATCTAGGCAAATCAAGCCTTGGGCTATAAAGGATAAGTTGTAATTTCCTTTTTCTTTCTTGTTCCCTGTTATTGTTTGTACTCTCCTTGCTACTCCTAGGTTGGAGGCTATGGATTGGAGAGGGTGAAGATCTTCTTGGCGAAGAAGGAGACTTTGAGCTACTTCAGAAGGCTGGTGCAACGGGAGGTTACTTCTAGAGAGGAAGGCTACTTCAAGGGGGAGCTTGGAGTTACTTCAAAGAAGGCTACCTCAAAGTTGGTGCACCTACTTCAAGTGAAGGCTGTTCAAAGGGTGTAAAGGAAAGTATTGTATTTTGTATAAATCCTCGAGAGGTAATAAAATAAATACTTTCAAATCCCGGTTGGGTAAGAAACCGGGTAGTGGACTGACAACTATAGTATTTGCTATAGTTGGAACCACTCTAAACACCTGTCTCTTTCTTCCAATTTCAATTGTGGTTGTTTGAATTCAATAAATTGTTAAAATAATTCAAAAACTCTATTCACCCCCCCTCTAGTAGTTTTTCAGACTTCAGATTTCATATTCTCATCATGAACTCTACAATTTCTTTCGTACCAAACATGATAATATATGAGACTACACAGGGTACCGAATAGGTGGGAATCACACTCACAGATAGAACTCCAAGAAGTAGGCATAAAAGAAGTTTTAAAGCCTGTATTAGCCAGGGCCCAAATATTCCTGGTAAACTCACACTAAAAAGAATGTGATTCATATCTTCATAACCTCTCATACAAAGAAAGAACACAGAGGAAAGAGGAATGCCACATCTTCTGAGATAATCAGTAGTAGGAAGTTTGTTATGCCTAGCTTTCCATAAATGAAATTTGGCACGCATATGTGTCTTAATCTTCCAAATCCACTCAAAACATTTATCTTTCTCACACTTGTTCCTGATACTGTTCCAAACAAACTTGAAATTAACATTTTTTTTCACCATTGAAAGTGATGAAATCCTTCTTGGATAGATTAAAATCATGATTTCTCAGAACATCCAAGACCTGCAGCTGGTATCTATTCTTAGTTCTAGGAGCAAACCATCCAGAATCATTCAACACAGAAGAAATAGTACAATTCCAATCCAATCCAGAAAGAGAAACAATGTTCATCCCAACAAGTTCATGAAGAAAAATATTCGGATGAATCTAGGGATCTTGCCATAACAGAGTATTGGATCCATTTCCAATATGGAATTTGACATACATGCTCAAATTCTCCCTAACTCTAATAATATTGTTAAACAGCCATAAGAAACTAGGGGATTCTCTAACAATCCAAAAGGAATTCTTATTTAGGTACTTCTCTGATATCCACTTGACCCTTAGGTGGTCTTTCTTGCTAGAAATGTTCCAAGCATTAATGAGTAAGCAAGCTTTAGTAGAGTCTTTAAGTTTCTTTAAACCAAGACCACCCTCATTCTTAGGCTCAGTAATAGTATCCCAATTAACAAGGTGCATATTCTTCTTATCATCATTTCCACTCCACAGAAAGTCCCTGCAAATTTTATTAATTTGCTCAAGAGTAGCAACTGGTATAGGGAAGGCAAACATCCAATACATGTGCATATTCCTAAGGGTAGAATTGACAAGTTCCAACCTACCATCCATGGACAACACTTTAGCTTTCCAGGAGTCCTGCTTCTTCTTAATCTTATCAATCAAGTTGGAGCATAACCTACTAGATAGCTTACCAGTAAAGAGAGCAAGCCCAAGATATTTAGTGGGAAAAGAGCTTTCTTTAATACCAAGGATCTCAGAAATAGAATTTTTAATAGCAACCATACCAAAAATAATGGAGCTCTTAAGAGGATTGATCTTCAAACCAGACAAATTGCCAAATTCCCTAAAGATGCTATTAAGGCTATCAGCAATCTCAACATCTTCCTTAATAAACAACATCAAATCATCAACAAAAATAAGAGGAGATAGATATAAATCCTTAGAGACATGTATAGGTTCAATCTTTCCTTCAACCTCAACAAATTTAATCATCTCATAGAAGCCCTACACTGCTATGACAAACAAGTATGGAGCTAAGGGATCACCTTATCTCATGCCATTAGAAGGCAAAAACGAATCAGTGGGCTCACCATTCACAAGAACTTGATAAGAAGTGGATAGGAAAATTTCCTTGATCCATTTAATCCAAATCATAGGGAAACCCATCCTGTACATGATAGAGAACAAGAACTTCCAGTTAACTGAGTCATAAGCTTTCGTAATATCAACTTCAATACACATAGCTTTGGTAGAATTCACTTTCTTGAAGTCACTAAGGATCTCATTAGTAAGCAAGGTAGCATCCTTGATACTTCTACCTTTGATAAAGGCACACTGATTCCGGTCAATGATTGAAGGTAGGACCCCCTGAAGTCTGTTAGCAATAACTTTATAGATAATTTTGTAGAAAACATTATAAAGAGAAATTGGTTATCAATTTTTAATTTCAGAAGAGTCATCTCCTTTGGCAATCAAGGTAATGAAGGTTTTGTTCTCCTCCCTCAGCATCCTTCCATTCTTGAAAAATTCCTGAACAACAAAAAATACATCCTCTCCAATGATAGGCCATGCCTTTTTATAAAAAATGTCATTATAGCCATCAGGACCAGGAGCCTTATCATGCTTAAGATTCATCACAATGTCCTCAACCTCCTTCCTAGTAACCATGCAAATAAGAGAGTGTTTTTTATTGGAACATAGAGTTTTACCTCTCCATTCCCTATCCCACGCATGAGAGCCAGAAGTAGGGTTGTTGAAAAGGTTCTTGTAATAGGAACCAATATACCTCTTGATATTGTCATTATCATACGAGATAGACCCATCAATCATGAGCTTCCTAATAGTATTTTAATGTCTCCTGGTCTTCATAGAAGAATTAAAAAAAGAAGTATTGGAATCACCTTCTTTGAGCCAAGCCACTCTAGATTTTTGCTTGTAGAAGCCTTCCTGAATATCAGCATGTTTCCTGGCTTCCAGAAGCAAGGCTTTAGCAATCTCATGAAGATGGATATCAGTAGGGTTCAAATCAGCTTCATTTTGTGCTTGGATGGCTTTAAACTTAGAAATATTGGCATTATCATTTATATCCCCAAATTGGATCTTGTTCCAAGAAGACAAATTGACCTTCAAAAGGGACACCTTCCTATACAATATGAAAATAGCACAACCCTAGATCTCTTTATCCCAAGTTTACTTAAGAATATTCTGGAAATCCTGGTGTTGGGTCCAAGCATTTAAAAATCTGAAGGGTGCTTTAGCTTTCCTAGCTTGACCAATATTCAGCACAATCTTTCTATGATCAGAAATGATATTAGAGATACAATCACTAGAAAAATCCACATTAGTGGACAAAAGGTCAGAGTTATAAAAGATACAATCAATCTTAGAAACGCCATAGTTAATGCCACTTTGGTTATTGCTCCAAGTGAAGTAAGGCCCATTCAAATCCAGCTCAAACAAACCACAATTCATGATACAAGAATTGAATTCATCCATAGATTTCTTAGTAGGAATCTGCTTACTAATCCTATCATTAGTTTTCCAAACACAATTAAAGTCACCCATCAAAATCCAAGGACTATCCACAATACTAGAAAACCTTTCAATAGACTCCCAGAGAGTTGAACGATCCTTGTCAGGATTATGGCCATAGATAGCAGATAAGTAAAACTTGAGATTATCCAAGTGAATAGCAACATGAATGACTTGGTCGTTCTCTTCAATTTTAGTAATATCACACTTATCATCTTTCCATATAATGAGGACTCTACCAAGAGGATGGGAGGACATGTTAGAAATCCAACTATACTCAGGAAAAAACCTACTCATGAATTTGGCAATTTTATTTTTCCGCTGCTTAGTCTCAACCAAAATATTAATATCATGCCTAGCACTCCTTATATCTTCTTGGATAGATAAGATTTTATTACATATTCCCCTCACATTCCAAGAAGCAATAGATAGAAAGGTACTCATTTTTTATCCTCGGATGTTGAACTGACAGGCTCAGTTTTGGTAGAGTTTAGATGAAGATCCACAGCAATAGGAGAGTAAATGGAGTTTCCAATTCTATGATAAATCCCCACATTTAATTTGGCTTGGCATCTAGGTGGATTTGGAGGATCCTTCTCCTTCATTTTCAGTTGGACAGAGCTTGAAGAAGCCTGGGAACTGATATTATTGTCTGGAGTCATTACTTCAGTCACCATTACTAGAACTGGAGTAGATGGAGCAAACAGTTGGCTTCTTTTAGTATTTCTGTCATATACCTTATCTGTCAGTATATTCATGATATCCTCACACCCTTCGTTGACATCCATGGATAACTGAAGATCTTCAATAACCAACTCATCCTGGATCGCATTTCATGCAACACTAATGTCTTCTTCATTCTCAATTTCCTCCAGAATATAGTTTGTGTCTTTCCCTAGTTCAGGCTGAGGACCAGCACCCGGAGAATCAAGAGTCTGAGTCTTCTTTACTTCCCATACTTTCTTCAAGTTGGAAACAGGTTTGGGTACAACATTAACTTTTTCTGGCTTCAAATGACATTTATCATGGCCGAAGAAACCACATCCACCACACTTGCATGGAATCCATTCATACTCTAGGGTGATGGGATGTTCATCACCATCATCACAGGCTAAAGTGAGTTTCTGTGGGAATTTAGCAGAGTTGCTCATAAGGAATTGAAATCTAGCAAAATCCACTCGCTGGACCTAATACGTTTGGTCATCCATTCTGATTGGAGTCCCTAGAATTGAGCCAATTCTACTGAAGATTTTTGGATCCCATAATTCAATAGGAAGATTCCACACCTTTACCCAGACCGGAACACTCCTGAGCGCCGCCTTAGAAAGTTTATCTCCAAGTTTCCATCGTTTTAGCAAAATTGGTCTGCTCTTCACATACCACTCGCCACCCAACACCGTGTCCAGATCAGAAGATTCAGAGAACCAAATAAGGAAGAATCTGTTACCCCTGTCAAAAACCTCAAATGACCCTTGAGTATTACATTGCCCTGCAAAGTGATCAACCATCATCAGGATATGCGGTTGAAAGTCAATAACGGATCCTATAAGGCATTTGTTCCACCGCTCAACAATCTCCAAGGCCTCCTGCTTGGTGTAAAGTAAATTGCCTTCCTTAAGCACGAACTCCACCAGTTGAAGATCAGATGGCTTCCTCTGATGTATCGGTGATAGAAGCTCCCATCCTACCAGACTGTGTTCCAGATCTATATCAGGTATGAGCTTATCCTGGCGAGGAGTGTCGACATTCACATTTCTAGGTTTGAGTTCATCACTTTCCGCCAGATCACGTCGAAGAACCTCCGCCGCCACTGTAGTCTCCTTATCACTCGGGGGGGGGGGGGGTTGGGAGCACGGGAGCCATCCAAAACTTTTTGCAACTAATTATTATGCACATCTCTATATTATTTTCTTTTTATTTCTCTGACTAATTCACTATAAGGAAACTAGCTATTATGCTACCGATTATTCTATGCAATGCAATCAGGAGGAAATATTTTGGGTTACTTGATCATCTTGAGAAGGTGGATGAAATTTCATGAAGGGAGGGTGGAATCACATGATTAAGAGACAATGACTGTCTTAACTATGATATGTCCATCTCCTATCAACATGTGTACAAGGTTACTTAGAGATGTCTCATTACTTGTTTGGTCTGGTTGGGCTCAAACACATTGTCATACACAAACCTTGGATAAATTAATATTTCATTCATATTAAGTGTCCTCAAGTTGAGTAACCCATACACTTCTTCTAGTTGGTGTTACCTTAGACTTTGCAAATTAAGCTTAAAAAGATGTGAGCATTTTTCTTAATTTTCATTGTAAAGGCACAAAACACATTTTGCTTTGATGATAGATGAAATCATGACAATTGATCTCCACAATTACACTAGACATATGTGGATCCTATACTTGGAGATACAACAAACTAAAACAAATTAGAAGATAAAATAGATAAATTTGATCCAATATAGGACGTCCTTTATTCTACTTTGAGTTGTATGAGTTGGTGCCATCGACTTGTGTGTTGGTGGTATTGACAACTCTTTCCTATAGCTTTGTTATTTTTCTTAGAAAATTTGATGGTAACGATTTGGCTCTTAGTGGTACCAACTTTTTGCATAACTTGACCTGTCAAGGATTCGATACAACCGAATTATGTGTTAGTGGTATTGACTTTTAGCAAAATCCCTATGGAACATTTTTTAGCAGGTTGGTGGTATCAACATTAGTGTTGGTAGTACTAACTCTGAATCTACTTGCACACCAAACAAAAACATCAAGGTACCTTTTTACATCAATTTAAAATCTAACAAGAAAAATATGAAATTTAAACAAAGAAAAGTCCAAACAAAATGTAAATGCTAGAAATAAAATTGGGTTGCCTCCCATAAGTGCCCTTGTTTATTGTCCTAGTCTCGACAAAGTGATTTTTTTCAACTTGGGTTGTCACGGGATGGTTGTGAAGACTCATCCGGTTGTATGAACCGCACTCTATCATTGTTAATCCCATGTTTTAAGTAACCTGTGCCCATGGCAATGATCACATCACTCGTAGAGTGCAACATCCTTCCTAACAACATCTTTGATCCTCACATCTCATGCATGTCCATAACCACAAGATCAACATGATAGATGAACTTATTAACTTTGACTAACACATCCTCACATATCCCATATGGCCTCACAATCGAACCGTCCGCCAACGGGATTGTCATGGATGTCTTTGTCAATTTTTTCAATCCCAACTTTTGAAAGGTGGAGAGAGACTTGAGATTTAGCTCATGCCAAATCTGATGCATGTTTACTACACGTGTAAAATGCAAGTGCATGTATCACAATAATATAGGCCATAAGAGGCCCCAATATATAACTCGAGGAAACATGAATCCAAAGACTACTACTAACTACAACTCGACTGCATATACCTATTAAAATTGATTAAGTGATTAATAAACTAATTACAAGAATTAAAACTAAATTACCGAGGTTGTGATCACATATGGAATGGATTCCTTAGGAATACAGTTTCACCATTGTTTATACTACAAATGGCATTACTTATCAATATTTAGTTCTCCTAACCCTAGACTAAGGGACCTGTAGCAAGAATTACCTGCTATGTCAGTGTAATTCACTAACTATTATAATACAAACCCCACTCTCATAGCAGTTTAATTACTAGTTAGGTTCTTTAACAAACCCTTTGGGTTATACCCTTCACATTCATCACCCCTCTCTTGAAGCATGATCTAAGATATGTAGATATACAACTTATCCAACCCTTAATCCCTCTTTCAAAGAAATTAACAGTATGTTAAATCAACTATGTGATCAAGCATAGATAGTTTATAAAGAAATCATAGAGTTATGTCAAAAACTTAGAAAAAACATGTATATTAGCTCATAATGTCAAGTACAACACAAAACTAGGCTACTCGTGGGTCCTAAGGAATTAGTAGATTAGCCTCGCATGATTTCAGTTGCCATACACATAGACGGAGAAGGGAAAGATGAAGAAAACATTAAAGAATCAATGAAAACCACTAGAGAAGATGGTCCAAATGACTCCCTCTCACAAAAGTGGTGATTTTCTATCTTTTGACTACAAATCTATCCATTGGAAGTGCTCGAATTATCTGGAATGTATCTTTCTCCTCTCTTTTCTATTCTCGTGGATCTCCCTTGTCGTATAATGAACAACAACATGATAATTAGGTCTGTCATATATCCTTCCTAGTCATAGGCTTGACTTAGGGCATCAATAAGTCATGGCCATCATATTAATAATCATATTTAATCTCGTCCGATCGCAACTAGTTAGTACCTCCGATAGCTGGTCAGTGGCACTGAGTCCTTTCCTAGGTCATGACTCCATGTGAGTGTTGATACTACCAACTAAGGTGTCGATAGCACTGAGTTTCTCCCTAACATCTCCTGATGATTTTCTAGGTACACATTGGTACCATCGGTTGAGGGTCAGTGGTACCAAATGACTTTAGGTGAGTTACTATTGATCAAGTCGGTAGCACCGATTCTTCTATCTATACCATCAAACATCTTTGACTCTTGCTTGTTCTTTTCCTTCTATTATGGGTACCACCAAAAGAGCTGTCAGTAGAACCGAGTTGATCCATGACTTGTCAAGTTACCTAAAATTCAACAAAGAAGAACATTAGTCCCATAAATCATCATAAATCAATATGAAATAGTTGAAATAAACACTATTTTATGCAAATGTAAGTCACATACCAATAATGTTAAACCATGCACAAATAATGTCAAAATGAGAAAATGTGCGTGAAATACATAATAAAATTGCATTTAGAAAGTGACTATATTCCATGCATCAAAATCCCCTATGCTTAAATGTTGCTCGCCCTCAAGCAACACTACCCTCAGATCTGTTTGAGACAAGTCAACAAAAGGACAAGTAATACAAACTTCATTTCTCAACTATCTCTACATGGAGGTCTCAAACAGGCACTTACCAACCAATGATAAAATAACTACTATTAAGTGACCAAAAATGTTCACTAAAGATGTCCACCCTAGATCAAAGAAACACTATCAGTAGAGGAGTTATTGTCATAGTCAATAGGGCATTCCCTTGGTGCATCTGGTGATTCCCTATCTACATTTCTCTTTTCCTAACTACCAATCTAATTGGAAGCATTTCTCCTTATAAGAGTGAATGAGAAGATGAATCATATTTCTAGCCCACCAATAAGAGTAATGGGTGGAATGAAGTAGGTGGCTTATGAAGAATCACAAGTAACTTTTGAATCATTTATACAAAAGTAAAACATGATGAACCTATAAAATGGAAGAATTGAGAGATTCATGGATCTTAATGCCTACTATTTCAGGTGGAATGATGCATGTACTAAAAATCTCATCTAAGGGATGAGAGTGGAATAAAAGAATACATCATGTAGTTGTTTTTGTCTCTCATTGAATAAAAATTCAAAATTGAGCTCAAGGCATCCTTTTCTCCCCCTTATTTAATAATACATTTTTTTCATTTTTTTTCTTTGGCCCTACTATTTTCGCATGGTTGTAAAGTATGATTGAGCTTCACTGAAACACTAAACATTATCTTTTGTTTCATTTTTCTAAGGAGTATGGACATACATCCTTGAACTTTATTTTCAGAAGAAAACAACATGAGTACATGATGAGAAAATGAAAGATGCAAAAGATATGCAATCTACATGGATTTTTTTATGAAACTGATTGATATGAAAAACAAAATTTCTTTTTAATGCAATAGCTAATGCAAAATGTAAAACTAACTATCATGCCATCTATTATGCCATGAAATTCTATCAAGAGGAAACAATTTGGGTTACTTGGTCATCTTAAGGTGGTGCATCAAATGTATGAGAAGTGGATGGAATCAAAATTTTAAGAGACTATGACTTTATTAAACTATGTATGTCTCTCTCATACCAACCTATGTACATGGTAACCTTAAGAGTTTCTTTCTAAAAGTCCCATTTAAGGTCTCATTAATTGTTTGGTCAGTTCGGGCTCAAACTCCATCTGTCATCCACAATTCATGGATGATTAAGACTTGTTATTCGTATCAAATGTCCTCAAGATGACTAACCCATACACTTCCTCTAGGATTTGTTGCCTTTATAATTTGCAACTAAGCTTTAAAAGATATGAGGGAGGGATTTTTTTAGATGTCATTTCAAAAACAAGGAAGAACACACTCTATGGTGAAGGCAAAAATCATGATAGTAATGCTCCACAATTACACTAGATAGTTGTGGATCATACAAACTCAGAATAATAAAACTAAAAAGCAAAATAAAGATAGAACTATTCTAGCACCCCCTAAGATATAACTTGACTATGTCCTCATAGTCAAAATCCAATCAAAGAGATGGAACAATGGTACCAAATTAGAATGGTGGTGGTGGCATGTTTGGATCTCGTGGGTAGAAAGTGCCAGTGAAGCTAGGTGGCTGTTGTGGCATCTCTGGAGGCAGTGGGTAATTTCCAAACTGTACCTGACTCCAGTAATGATCATAGAACATCTACAGGTAGTTATCAATCTGTTGCAAGTAAGTGTGAATGTACTATGGTTGTCCTGTAGAAGGCACTCATTCTCAAAAATGTGTTGTTGATTCTGATAAAGCTGCCCTTAAACATCGTGGATGCTTGCCACAGTTGTTGATTGTTGTTGTTTCCCCTGTTGAATTGACTATAACATCCCATACATACCAGCCATAGAATAAGGATCATCTTTTTGACCAGGTGATGGAGCAGTGGAGCTTGATTTCCATATCTCTATGAAGACCTATGAACGACCCGCCTTTGAGTGAATGGCATGGTCTCCTCCTCTTCAGCTTATCTAAATCACTTTGGCTCGGGATCATCTTGTTCCTCTGGCATTGCTTCTGCAGCCTCTGCTGGCCACCTCAAGAAGTGTATCCCACGTAGATAGAAGATGGGTTCAAGGAGATCCCTTTCTCACTGATGATCATCTACTGTGTAATAGGCAAACACCCTATCTCCAAATTGTTGACAAGGAGATACTTCTTGAAATGCTTGAAGTCTAGCTTGGAGGAGCTCCTCAAAGCATTAGAGGTGTATAGCTAGAGGTTGAGGTGCATGTCCAATGGTGTAATGAGCTCACCAAAATGGATTTGGGACGTTCTTTGAGCTTTTCGCACCACGACCATCATGTACTATATAAAGAAAGAACCATGATCAAACTTCTCTTGTCCTTATGATAAGAATGCCTATAGGACAAAGAGGTCAACTTTCTACACCTTCCCTTGGCCTTGTCTTGATCTAGTAAATATGGTATTCATCAAATACTGAAGTAGAATTTAAGTGAATAAGATGCTTGATATCCATGATTGATGACTAGTGCCAATTGACTGTGAATCCTAATGGTAAGGCCATTATAATTCTCCATGTCCATATCTAGTCAAAATTTCCATGGGTGAAACGCACATTCCCCACCAATCACCCATAGATCACGCTAAACTCTACTAGTGTGAGATGGTGGATGGTATTGTAGAGGCAAAAACACATCCATCCTTCCTCCCATATGTCCCCGTGCTCGGGAATGGAACAAAGCTCCAAGGATTCCAAGAACTCACAAACGACCTCCTTGTAGGTGGGCCAATCACCAAATAAAGGGTGATCACCTACCATGCCTTGTCCAACACAGACTTGGTAAAGGCTTTTAGTGAAGTCTACCTCATTGAGGAGGGCTCGGTCTCCATACTGTGTCGGTATGATCTCCCTCTTCATCAGTCTAGTGTACATCTTTTTTTATCTTAGTTGACAAAGGCCATATACGCTGGCTTCGACACCATTGGATTTTCTCCTCCCACCGATGAAGTTTCCCTTCTAGTCACCATGGAGAGAAAGAAGATGAAGGAAAGAGCTCGGGGAAGACTCTAACTATTGTGGAGCATTGGTGCTTACATAAATGTAGAGGAGATGGTGTGGGTGGGTTTGAATCACAACCCCCACCTCTCCTTTTATAGTTTTCAAACTGGCCTGACTCGTCACACCGATACCACTAACAGAAAGTATCAGTGGCACCGAATTCTGCCTATATTTGTGGGTGTTGATGTCAACCATTGGTACCGACGGTTCTTTACAATCAATGTATCGAAACATGGATAGCTAAACATCAGACTGAGTCAGTGGTACTGACATCTGGTGGTAGTCAGTGGATCGGTACTACGGTCTATTGGATAGATGTGATCTTGATCATTGATTAAAGACCCACAGATTCATTTTTTTCTCGATTTGGTACCACCAACGGTGGAAATCAGTAGTACTGAGTGACCCCCTTGATATCTCAAACCTAGAATGTCCTCTTGGCGTTGGTGCTACAAACTATATGGCCAGTAGTATCAAGCCCTATATAGTGATCTTGGATTTTCCTCTACAAGGAATTAGTGCCACCGACGGGGTTGTCAGTGGTATCGAGATTTTGGCTCTCATCCCTATGATTTTTTATTCAGACTTGGTGCCACCGATTTTAGTGATAGTGGTACCGACTTGCTCTAGAATTCTTCTATTGAATTGCTAAGCAGATTTGGTTCTACTGACATGATTGTCAGTGGTACTGACTTGCTACCTTCTTGCACACCAAACAAAGCAGATCAAGGTACCATTTTTACAACTACATGAGTCTATTGCTTGAAATGCACATTATAACAGTGAAAACTCCTAAAAAGATTGCAAAAGAAAAAACTAAGGTACGATAAAGTAAAATTGGATTTCCTCCCAATAAGCACCCTTCTTTTATGTTATAGAATCGATGATCAAAATATACACGACAATGATGAAACTCAAGGATCTTCAACTTCTCTCCCTCATGTATCAACTCTCCCCCATAGTAGTGTTTCAATCGCCACCCAATTACAAAAAATGGATCAGTTCCATCACTGGTCTCCACTACAACATGATGGAATTCTTTAACCACCACAAACATTCCACTCCATCTAGACCTTAATTTTCTCGGTTGCAATTTCATCTTAGAATTGAATAGAGGCACTTTTTGTCCTGGAGTAAACACTTTATGCAATATTTGGCGGTCATGGACATTCTTTGTAAAACCCTAAACATTTCTTTGTGTTTAAACATGCTTAATTATCATAATTTTGTGATTCAAGGATTAATTAAACATTTTGAGGTGTTTGATGTCATGTGACTAGCTTAAGTTTTAAGTTTGGACCAGTTTGGACATTGTTTGTTCAAGTTATGCAATTTTGTGCACATTTTGGACTTTTCTACAATTTACCCAAACAAGAGGTTTTATTTACAATTTGTGTCATGCATTACGTTCCTTAGATGTTTTATTATCATTCTTGATCTTTTTGAACCATGGGGCACTTTCTTGAACCTTGGTTTGGTGGTGATTCCCTTCAATGGTGAATTCGGGTTTTACCCCTTCAAGAATGAACAAGTTGCTAAGTGTGGAATAAGGGAGATCCAAGGTTTTTCCTGATGGAGGTTCCAACCAATGGTTCCCCTAAATTTAGGGATGATGAAGGTTCACCCTAGAAGTGGTACAACGAATGTTTGATGTGGATGGAGGTCGTCAACCGATGGTGGGGTAGAATGTACCCTTTTACCCTTTTGTGGTTATATGTGATGACCGATGGTCCTTTTAGAGGTGAAGACCGATGGCTAGACTATGTGGGATAATTTATGGTCCTTCTAGAATGAATATATGATTTTTATAAAGATGGGAGGCCAATGGACCTACTTTGTTGCATGCAAAATAGTCTTTGACACATGGCAACCTAGATGGACACCTCAAGCTTTCTTTCTCCCTTACCCATGAGCTTTATATACCCCTCCTTTTCACACAATTGAAATGTTTTAGTCCCTTATATCTCCCCTACTGTTATATCTTTGTTCTCTCTGCTAGGGAAGTGAAGGAGGTTCTCCAACAAGAATATGATGGTTGAACTTCTTGCATGCATGGCTAGAGCTCAGATCTACCCTATTTTAGGGTTTGTAAAGAATCCTTTGCTATTTCTAACCTAAGCTATTTTTTGGCTGTTATTATTCTTCCTTCCTTCTTATTGAACGGAGCCATGGTTTTCCATGGTAGATCTTGTTCTAAAGCTTGAAGAACTCACTTTTCTTGCTCCTTCACTTAGGATTTACTCCCTTTCCTGGAGAAAAACTTTTCTTGGCCGAGTTCAGATCTGAAACTATGGTTTCCTACCCTCCTTTCTCAATTTTCGTTGGTTTTAAGAGATTCAACTTCTTCCTAGAGGAAAATTATATAACCTGCTCCATGTTTCTTGTTTACTACCACCATGCATGTCCATGCTTTTACTATAAAAATGAAGTTCTAAGCTAAAAGAAGCTACCTTGCCTAGGGTTTCAACTTATATGATAATACTTGAGTATTTTTCCTTCACTAGTGGATCCTAAACCTTGTGTACATACCCTTCTTGGTAGAATAAACCCTAGATCTTGCTTTTATGTGAGTAAACGATGGTTTTTTGTATAATATATATGGCCATGATTAGGGTTTTGGAGTTGTTTTCTTCCTTTTCTATGGTAATCTAATGGTTTAGCCCTTGTGCTGTTTGGTTTGGCATGGGTGTGCCAACTGATGATAGGTACTCTACTCTTGTTTTATCTTTCCTTTGGTACGTTAAATCAATGGTCTTAAGTGCCTAGTGATGTCCTTATATGATGGTGATTAAGTAGGGATAAACGATGGTTCCTTCTATGTACTAATGAACTAGTTTTCCTTTTATTCCTTGGTGATCAATGGTTGGTACCTATTCATGACCGATGGTTGATGCCTCATTTCTGTTTTGATGACTTTAGTCAACTATATAACCGATGGTTATGCCTATTTATTCACATGTGGTCGATGGTTACTTTAAACCTAGTAAATGATGCTCTAAGCTTGAAGAAAACTATCCTTGTTTAGGGTTTAAGTTTGAGGTGTTGTTCTTGAATTGTTTACATCCATTAACCAACCTGAGATGTTGGGTATGACTTGTCTAAGATATAAAAATATGTAGTCCTTTTTTATATGCCAAATATCACCCATGTAGATCCTTAAATGATGGGTTATATCTAGGGTTTTAGTGTTGTTTTAGCCCTTCTAAACCCTAACCCGGTGGTTGCTTTTCTTGCTATTTTAATTTTGGCTTAAGTGTACCAACCAATGGTCAACCTTAGTGATGTTTTAGAACTTTTTTAATAAAGCACAAATGATAGTTTTAGTGTCCCAAGGTATGGTCCAACCGATGGTTATGTTTAGTGCTTTATGTTGATTTCCACCTTCGTATTGGAACAAATCGTTGCTTCATGGTTGGAACCAATGGTGATGCCTTTGTGGCAAATTGATGGTGGTGACCAATGGTGATAACTGTTAGTGTCACTAAATGTCACACCTCAGTCAGTTCTATACTCATTTATAATCTCATCAACCAACAAATCAATACTATACTCATAATATCAACCAATGGTGCTAAACCTATGGTGATGTTGACCATACCAATCAATGGTGATACCTAGTACCACAACTGATGGTGAACTTAGTTCCTATATGTTCATTCTTCTAAACCCTATTCCAATGGTTCCTGATTAGATTCAAGGGTTGAATCTATGATTCAACCTAGGGTTTTTAATAGATCATATGATCCAAGGATTAGGATTTAATCTTTGAACATCCAATGATTGTGGGTGAAGCTTAAAAGTGTATAAATGTGACTCTAATGATATAAATTCAATGGTAAAATACCCTCCATCTTCTTATCTTACCTTTTCCCTCGAATGAACATAATGAATAATTATTATAATGGGAAAGTGTAATCCTAATGATGTATAGGTTGTTACACCTAACCCTAATACAACTAAGTGATGGTGATTAATCATAACTAGCCCTCTTGAATGATTAATGTGATAATGGAATCCTTTCTAGTTGATGCTGATACTCTAGTATGCTATAATATGAGGGTTAAACCTTGTGTTATTCATGGATCCATACTTGAGGATAGTATGGGATTCAATGGTGATACTTTAACCTATGACTCCATGATCCAATGAGGATGCCATGAGTTAGGGTGTGTATGAGTGTTGATGTAGACTCAATAATACTTATCTTTTTGAATCAAATGCAAACAATTGGAGAAGTCTATTCAAATGACGTTTAACGTTGGAATACTCTTCCTAATATGATTATAACCTTAATGTGTTAACTGGTAGTTATCAGAGTCTCATGATTGATGCTCTCTTATATTAAATGTGTGACCTATGAGTATGATGGTGGTTAATCATACCTAGCTTCCTTGGTTCTTAATGTAATGAAGGAATGCTCTTAATGCTAAGATGATCCTGCTATGTTACACTATGAACATCTTTTAGCTCTTTAATGTGATATTGTGATGAGCTTGTGTATCTATCACATGTAAAGTAATGTTGTTGAGCCATGTTATAAGGCATGAAAATATAGTGATGATCATACAGGGATTAGGATGATGGTCTTAATGACCTCTGGGAATGGTTGAGCCCTGAATGAGGTGTAATCCTCTTCATGATGTGATAAGGAATTGTGTACTGTGGTGATCTGATGATAAGTGTGAACTCATGTGTGACAATGAATAGTACCATGTGGTGATTGTGATCAAGAATTATGTCTCGTATGTTTTATATCTTTTGGATTTTCTATATATCAATGCTTGCTAGAATCTGAATAGGGTTTGTATGTCCACTTGTCTGATGCAACCTTAATTCACCCAATTGACCTAACTAATCAAGTGGAACCCTAATCATGTAGTTTTCCTATTCCATCTTCAGTGTCAAAACTTGCTAGATGGTGAAACGAGCATTCCTAAGGGAAACTCAAAGCACATGCTGTTGAGTATGCGAGGGTGGCAAGTTGAGTGTGTATCCTTGTCATCCATAATTACAGGTTATGGAGGATGGCTATGGCCATGCCTCAGATATTGTGATATTTGTGAAAGGTAGTAGTATAACTACATGATGCCTCATATAGAATGACCATGCGTGAGCTATTCTCTAGTGCGGTGACCTATACCAAGACGGGCTATTTACATGAATACATGTCATTGTTGGCAGTTTGACTAATATGTCACTGCACTGTAGACTTGTACTGACCAAGTATGGAGAAGATCTTGAAGTCCAACTCTTCCATAGATCTTGTATGGCACTAAATAGCACTTCATAGTGGTCAATTGGATTATGGTGGTACAACTCAAATCCTCGAGGCTTAATAAAATATCATAAACAACCATGTAGCATATTTGTTTAGGGTTATACACAATGCTTAACATTGGATGACAACCCTTGTTTGTTCTCTTTACATAGAGATGTTGCTTAATGCATTAATAGATAGTAGCTATGCTTATGCTATGGATATGCTCATATTGCTAGCTATGCCTCTATAATTAGAAACTCTTATGCTGCTAATCATACTTATATGGATAGTTTTGCTTATGTTATTAATTCTACTTATGATGTATATATGCGTAATCTATTAGACATGCTAATGTGGTTAGCTGTGTTTTTTCTTCCAGATTTATTCATGATAATAGAGATGTTATGCCACTAGACTGTTTATACTATTGAAAATGCATATGTTGAAAATCAGGCTAATGATGATAGTTGTTATCAGTTCCTTCGTGTACTATGTTAATCATCATTGCTGCTAAGATTATCTGTTACACATACTTAATCTTTGTAAATTGTTTAATTACTAAATTTCTGTAACCAATAAGTGTTGTTTGAGGTTATATATCTTGTTGGGACATGGGTCTCACCCTTGTGGTTTGCCACACCTTTTTAGGTAATCGACAACAATGACAATAGACCAGTGGCAGTGAGGAGCAGATGTAGTGATGAACATGTATGAAAGCTATTAGATGTCTAGTGTGTCCTAGAGTCATCCCTATACACTCATCTCTAGGCGGGAAAGTTTGTAAACAATGTTTTAATAGAATCATGTTTTCAACAACCTTCTGATGCTTGTACATGTGGCATATATGAATAATGTTTTCCTATATATATGTGTGTGTGGTGGATAAGGCCATGGAACAAATTGTAAAACATTTTTGGTATAATATGAGTACAAGCAACAATTGGGCTCTTATGAAATATTTCTTAGCATGTTAGTGATGTTGAAATTGGTTTTAATGTATCCTCATTTTTGGATATGTGATTAATTAGTGATCGATTGTGTTTTGTGTTTTGGCTAATCTCATTTAGTGTAATGGGTTCTCACAAGTTGGTATCAAAGCTTTAGGTTCTCTAAGTCTACATGGACACTAGGACATAGGACTGTATTATGTCTATGTAAGAAACATGATATGAAAATGTGGTGCATATTTCCTAATCTCAATACTTGGATGCGCTGGCCATATATTCAAATATTGAAGAAAAGGAAAGTATGAGACTCTTAGATTGTGGTATTTCTGATTACTCTGATCAAGTGGTCATTTTGAAACAATCTAAAGAGCATGACGAATGAGAGATCATGGTGCTAATACCTCAATCTTACCTTAGAAAGAGAGATAAACCCATGATAACAGAGTGAATTAAGGTATTAACCTATGTAAGGAGAAGAGAACTCCAAAATAAATGTTATATGAGGAGATGAATAATAACAATAATAGAGAAATAAAGTGGAACCTGAGTAAAGCTCATACCAACCTACGTGTTTAAGAACGTATTAAAATAAAACTATCATGACATATAAAGGAAATCATTAAGGAAAATGTGAAATATGATGAATTACTCCTTGATATGTGGTTGAAAAATAGGATAAAATATACTAGAATGATGAATAGTTAATGAGAAATGAACAACAAATATGATAATTTTGATAATTCTTATGCTTATGGCAATGAGCCTAAGCTGAAAGGGGTAAAATGTTATACAACAGGAGTAACCTACAGGATAAACATAGAATCAATGAACTCCCTTGCTGGTAATCCTTAGATAGTGTTTTTGTGTTTAGGAAGTATGTTTTCCTTTGTTTTCTCTCTTTATGAGGCACAACTTTCAAGTGGATCTTATACCACATGGTACACATGGATTCATTATAATCCTAATAGTAGATATCTTGATATGGCATGTGGTTACCTGGACTATGGTTCCAAAATCTTAAATTATCTGATGAGTATGATTTTTGAGTTCCAATGATTAGGAAGACTCATCTTATATGCTTTGAGATTTGTTATGTTGGTGAAAGTATATGAGATAGGGATGTGAGTTCTTTGTAGCACATAAGGTGGATACCAAGTTGATGAATCCTAGTATTCAAGATGCACAGATAGTATGGGAAGTATGTGAAGGTTGGAGATGGTTATTAGATAAGATTTCTAAAGTGTTCATCTCCCTTAGAGAGAGAGAATTAATGTTGATCCTCTAAGTGTGGTTGAAAATAATAAGAGTGATTCTAAAATGTTGTGTATGGTCTTCTGACAGTTGGGCAATACCACTAACATGTATAGATGGTTTGTTGATAAGCAAACATGTGCTACAATATCCCTTGAAGATAGACCTAGGATGAGAATATAAATGGAGAATAAGAGTGGATGACATAAGTTACATGACCATGATTAATTTAGAATTATTTCATTTCGACTAACCAATGTATTATTAGCATTTATGAATAGGAGAAACAGAGTGCTCGGGTCATGTCTTATAAGTTATGACAAGCTTTAAATGATGACCTTTGAATGTACTTCAGAGATGGTCAGTTGCATGGTTAACATATTTGCTAAACCTTAAGAATGTTGAAGCAATAATACTTATATGTGACAAGTTCAGTAAAGGGTGAATTTGAGATTACCTAATGTGTTTTCTTAGGGTTACAATACATCTGCTAAGGATGCTATGTAAACCTATATAAGGCAAAAACAATGTATGATCACTTACATAGAAAATGACACTATATGTTGATGGAATAAGTGACATAGAACATGAGGGAAATCATCCTTGAACACATGATAAAGAATGTGCTATGGTAGTCAAGTATGGCATGTAGGTGATCTGTTGATATAATAGACTATAGTAAGAGACATCATGATTCAGTAACATATGGAAGCAGGTTATGATGACAACTAGAGTTACAATATGGAGGTACTACTTGAGTTGCACAAGTTGCACATTTGTACCTATGATCCATGGCTGGGGAAGGGTCACCCTGGTATAGAACAAGTTATAGGGACAGTAGAGGTGGGGTTACATAAGGATGTTTCTTATGTGGAATTTCCTATGCCAACTCATGTCGCACCATGTAAGAGTCAACGAAGAAGAATATGACTCCTATGAGAATTATGGGACATAACCATGATATGGGAATAACCATGTGAAGGGTGGTGGTGAGGTACATGGGAAGTACCCATCTTCGTCCACCTTGGATTTTAGGGGAGAAATCCCTGTTAGGGGTTTATGGTTGTGAAACCTTAAACCTTGATTTCTGGTTAAACATGCTTAATTATCATAATTTAATTCTTGAAACCTTAATTAAAAATTTTGATGTGTTCTAATATCATGATACAAGCTTAAGTTTCAAGTTTGGTCCAGTTTGGACTCTGTTTGTACAAATTATGAAATTTTGTGCACATTTTGGACTTTTCTACAATTTAACCAAATGAGAGGTTTATTTGCTATTTGTCACATGCATTATGTTACTTAGGTGTTTTCTTATCATTGTGCTCAGATTGTTGAACCATGGGGAACTTTCTTGAACCTTGGTTTGATGGTGATTCCTTCAATGGTGAATTTGGGTTTTACCCCTTCATGGATGAAGGAGTTGCTAAGTGTGCAACCAAGGAGACCGGAGGTTTTGCCTAATGGGGGTGGAAACATATGGTTCCACTATATGTAGGGAGGCTGAAGGTTCACCCTGGAAGTGGTGTAATTGATGGTTGAGTTAGATGGACGTCCTCAACTGTTGGTGGGGCTTAATGTACCCTTTTGCCCTTTTGTGGTTATATGTGATGGCCGATGGCCCTTTTAGAGGTGGAGACCGATGACTAGCATATTTTGGATGATTGATGGTACTTCTAACATAAATGAATGATGGTTATAAATAAGGGAGACCTATGTACCTGTTGTGTTGCATGAAAAATAGTCTTTGAAACATGGCAACCTAGATGGACACCTCAAGCTTTCTATACCCCTTATCCATGAGCTTTATATACACCTTGTTTTGGACACAACGGAAATTTTTTAGACTCTTCTCTCTACCTAGATGTTAGAGCTTCATTCTCCTTACTAGATCAGTGAAGGAGGTGCCCAAGGAAGAAGATGATGGTCAAACTTCTTGCATGTATGGCTATATATCGAATCTACCCTCTTTTAGGATTTGTAAAGCATCCTTTGCTATTTATGACCTAAGCTAGTAAGTTTGTCCTTCTCTCTTTCATTTCTTTAGATTTTCTAATTCTTCCTTACTTATTCTTGGATGGAACCATGGTTTTCCATGGTTGAGTCTGTTCTAAAGCTTGAAGAACTCACTTTTCTTGCTCCTTCACCTAGGGTTTACTCCCTTTCTCGGAGAAGAAGTTTTGTTGGTCGAGTCCAGATCTGAAACTAGAGTTTCCTACCCTCCTTGGTCAAGATTCCTTGCTGTTCCAAGATGCACCTTCTTCCTAGAGGCAAGTTATATAATCTGCTCCACGTTTGTTGTTTACTACCACCATGCATGTTCATGCTTCTACTCTAAAAATGAAGTTCTAAGCTAAAAGAAGCTACCTTACCTAGGATTTAAACTTATATGATGACCCTTGAGTATTTTTCCTTCGTTAATGGATCCTAAACCTCTTTTACATACCCTAATTGGTATAAGAAACCCTATATCTTGGTTTAATGTGAGTAAATGATGTTTTTTGGTATAATATATATGGCCATGATCAGGGTTTTGGAGCTGTTTTCCTCCTTTTCCATGGTAATACGATGGTTTAGCCCTTTTGCTATTTGGTTTGGCATGGGTATGCCAACCGAAGGTAGGTACCCTGCTTCTATTTTATCTTTCCTTTTGTACCTTAAATAAATGGTCTTAAGTGCCTAGTGATGGCCTTATCTGATGGTGATTAAGTAGGGATAAATGATGGTTCCTTCTATGCAGTAATGAACTAGTTTTCCTTCTATTCCTTGGTGACCGATGGTTGGTACCTATGCATGACCGATGGTTGATGCCTTGTTTCTGTTTTGATGACTTTAATCAACTCTAGAACCGAAGGTTATGCTCTTTTAGTCACCTATGGTCGATGGTTACCCTAAACCTAGTAATTGATGCTTTAAGCTTGAAGAAAACTATCCCTGTTTAGGGTATAAGTTTTAGGTGTTGTTCTTGAATAGTTTACAAACATAAACCAACCTGATATCTTGGTATTTCCTAAGATATAAAAATATCTATACCTTGTTTATATGCCAAATATTTCCCATAGAAATCCTTAGATGATGGGTTATATCTAGGGTTTTAGTGTTGTTTTAGCTCTTCTAAACCATTACCTGTTGGTTTCTTTTCTTGTTGTTTTTGAAAAACCACTAGAGGGGGGTGAATAGGGTTTTGAAGATAATTCAATATATTTTTAACTCAAACAACCACAAATGAAAAAGCAAGAAGGAGACAAGGGATTTAGAGTGGTTCCAACCTTAGCAAATACTAAGGTAGTCAGTCCACTACCCAGTTGCTTACCCAACCGAGATTTTGAAAGTATTAATTTTATTACCTCTTCAAGGATTTTACATAAAATACAATACTTGAAAACTACTAGAGGGGGGGTGAATAGAGTTTTATAGATAATTTAACAATTATTGAACTCAAACAACCACAATGAAAATATTGGACAAGGAAACACAAGGTTTAGAGTGGTTCCAACTATAGCAAATACTATAGCCGTCAATCCACTACCCGGTTGCTTACCCAAACGGGATTTGAAAAGAAATTTATTTTATTACCTCTTCAAGGAATTTACATAAAATACAATCTCTTTTCCTAAACCCTTCAAGCAGCCTTCACCTAGAAGTAATCGCCAACCTTGAAGCAGCCTTCCCTTGAAGTAGATGCACCAACTCCCGTTGCACCAGCCTTCTGAAGTAGCTTCCTCTTGCGATATCCTTCTTGAAGTAGCTTGAAGTCCCCTTCTCCACCTAAGAAGTCAATCCTCTCCAATCCGCAGCCTCCAACCCTAGGAGTAGCAAGGAGAGTACAAAAGATAAATAGGAACAAGAAAGGAAAAGGAAATTACAACTTATCCTTTAAGCCCGAGGCTTGATATGCCTAGATCAAGCGTAAGATCTCCTAGCCAAGTGTGTGAACTTGTGATTGCTGTGGGTAGGAGAATCTAGCCTATAGGACACGAGATTGAGCTAAGGAGAATGTAGGCCAATGATCACAGTGCTCAAATTGCTTGCAAAAGATTGCTCAAGTATGCTCAAGTATATTCTCAAGTGTAACAAGTGAATTCTAGTGTCCTATGGCTTGTCCTATTTATAGGAATGGCCTAAGTATGCTTAAGGACGTTCTAGACAACTTCTAGGGGTTTCTAAGTGCTTAACTAGCTGTTAGGTACAAAGTTGTTGCTTTAACAACGGCTAATCAATTTATTCTGCAGTTGCTGTCAGAGACCATCTCGGTCGACAAATGGTCGACCGAGACACCTACTCGGTCGAACTTTTGTCGACCAACAGGCTCTCTGGAACAAGTGATTTGCAACGTCTTTCTTCAACTGCCAACTAACTTGTCTGTTGTGTCTAACGGCTACTTTGGATCTTTCTCGGTCGAGAAGATTGTCGACCGAGAGTGTCTCAGTCGAGGAGTTTGTCGACCGAGAATGATCCTGTTTCAAGGTTTCAATTTAGGCACTAATTATATGTGTGAGTGTGCAAAAGTGATCCTAATTAAATGGGATGACATGTCTAACTATGGTGTTTGGCTAGGGAAAATCTAACGCTTGATTTACATGCAATTCTAAGTACTTGTACATTATATATTTGTACAAGTTTTTACAACAATGATTACATTGCATGAAAATATAAACTTTTTAGCTTGTGGATTTTCCCTAGTTGCTTTGCCATCCATCTTAGTCCTGCACACTCAAGTAGCTCGTTAGATTAATAAGAATGAAATGTTTGTCATAATCAAAACAAAGGGATTTTTAGATGTCCATTTAGCCAACAATCTCCCCCTTTTTGAAGATGACAAACATTTCCAAAATAAATATAAAACATATGAATTTCATACCTTTAGATTGCCTTATGTATCTTTTCCTCTTGTTTATAAAATGTGTGCTTATTATTCCCAATGAATTATGGAACATGAAATCCAGTTCATTTGTGAATGTAGCAACTTTCAATGTAAATCCAAGAGTATATTTATGAAACTCATTGATTGAGTTTTTCATAAATACTAAGTTATAGTTTTATATATCTCTCCCCCTTTGTCATTTCAAAAAGATAACCGTTTTAATAAAAACTCCCCCTTAATTAGATAACCGTTTTGATAAAAACTCCCCCTTAATTAGATATCCCGTCAAATCTAATGAAAAAGATGTCCATTGAAAAGCCAAAATGAACCAAGTAAACGTATTCGTTTTAAGAACCGCAAATATCAAAGAAAACATCTTCCAAAGGAGTAATAAGCAATTGCTTCCTAATGTTGTTGAATTGATCTAGTGGAAGCAGTTTTGTAAAAATATCAGCCAATTGATTTTCCGTATCAACATGATGAAGGGAAACATGATTCTTTGAGATGTGATCCCTTAAGAAGTGATGACGGATTTCAATGTGTTTTTCCCGGCTGTGTAAAATAGGATTGTGTGCTAAGTTTATGGCGCTCGTGTTGTCACAAAAAATAGGTGTAGATGAAAGATTAAAACCATAATCGCTTAATACTTGTTGCATATAAAGCACTTGAGCACAACAAGACCCGGCTGCCATATATTCAGCTTCAGTTGTAGATAGGGCAACCGTATTTTGTTTCTTGCTAAACCAAGATACTAAGGCTCTCCCTAATAAGAAACAGCCACCACTAGTACTTTTGCGATCAAGTCGACAACCAGCATAATCTGCATCAGTATATGCTTTAAAATCCAAGGATTGTCCTTTTGGATACCATAAACTGAAACAAGTAGTACCAGCTAGATATCGAAGAATTCGTTTAACCGCTAGAAAATGAGATTGCATAGATTGGGATTGAAATCGAGCACAAAGACCAACGGAAAACATAATGTCCGGTCGAGAAGCAGTTAAGTATAGCAAACTACCAATCATGGCTCTATATAAGGAATCATCAATAGGTTCCCCATTTTCATCCTTATCAATTTTGATAGAGGTAGCCATAGGAGTAGTAGCATGTTTGCATTGATCCATCCCAAAATGTTTTAAAAGTTCTTTAGTATATTTTTCTTGGCTTATGAAAATTCCTGCAGGTGTTTGCTTAATTTGAAAACCAAGAAAGAATGTTAGTTCACCCATGAGGCTCATTTCAAATTCTTTTTGCATAATGTCACTGAATTGTGTGCATAATGAATCATTAGAAGCTCCAAAAATGATGTCATCAACATATATTTGCACAACTAAGAAATCAGATGCATATGTTTTGAAGAATAAAGTAGAATCTGAATTTCCAATAGAAAAACCATTATCAAAAAGATATGTCTTGAGCCGTTCATACCAATTCCTAGGTGCTTGTTTTAGACCATAAAGTGCCTTTTTAAGTTTATAAACATGGTCACCTTTTTCTGGTATTTCAAAGCCAGGTGGTTGAGCAACATAAACTTCTTCTTGTATGATGCCATTGAGAAATGCACTTTTGACATCCATTTGATATAGCTTAATGTTTTTATGGGCAGCAATAGCTAGTAACATCCTAATAGCTTCAAGTCTATCTACGGGTGCATATGTTTCATCAAAATCTATTCCTTCTTGTTGATTATATCCTTGTGCTACTAATCGAGCTTTATTCCTTATGACTTCTCCTGCCTCATTGAGCTTATTCCTAAAAACCCATTTAGTTCCTATGATAGTTTTGTCTTGTGGTTTAGGAACTAAATCCCATACATCATTTTTAGTGAATTGATTTAACTCCTCTTGCATGGCTATTATCCAGTAATCATCCTTAAGAGCTTCAGATACCTTCTTAGGTTCAATGATAGAAACGAAAGCCATGTTTGCAACATCTTTGAAGGAAGACCGAGTTTTGACTTTATCATTTGGATCTCCAATAATTAGTTCTTGGGGATGATCCTTGATAAGCCTAGGTGTAGGTTGTGTTTCAACTTGGGGATCAGATATAGGAATTTTCTCACTATCATTGGGAATGGTTATATTTTCGAATTGATTAGTGAGATCAATGATATCTAGAGTTTCAGATTTTGATTCTTCATGAAAAGAAACATGAATGGATTCCTCAACGTTTCTAGAGATAGTGTTATATACTCTAAAGGCTTTGCTAGAAGTGGAATATCCCAAGAAGAATGCTTTGTGTGATTTAGAATCAAACTTGTCTCTATCATCTTTGGTATTTAAAATGTAGCATGTGGAGCCAAAAGTATGAAAGTAGTCAACTCTAGGTTTCTTAGAGTGTAGTATTTCATATGGAGTTTTCTTCAAATGAGAGTGAACAGTTACTCTATTAAGCACATAACAAGCAGTGTTTACAGCTTCAGCCCAAAAGGTTTTAGGTGTGTTGTGTTCAAGCATCATGGTCCTAGCCATTTCCTGTAGGGATCGATTTTTCCGTTCAACTATACCATTTTGTTGTGGGGTACGTGGAGCAGAAAAATTATGGGTATACCCTTGAGATGTACAAAAAGTCTCAAATGTATGATTTTCAAATTCGCCACCATGATCACTTCTAATGGTACATATTTTATGTTGTAAAAGATTTTCAATCTTGGAACAAAATTGCATAAAGACATGAATAGTATCATCTTTAGTTGCAATAAAATGTACCCATGTATATCTACTATAATCATCAACAATAACAAAACAGTATCATTTACCACCAATAGATTGTGTCCTCATTGGTCCAAATAAGTCCATATGAATTAATTCTAAGGATCTACTGGTGCTAAGTACATGTTTTGATTTAAAAGATGTTTTGGTTTGCTTTCCCATTGTGCAGGGTTCACAGTTTTCAGCTTGATCAAAAGACAAAGCAGGTAATCCACGAACAAGATTATATTTCACTAACTTTTTAATAGTATGTGAACTAGCATGTCCTAGCTTTTTATGCCATAGTTGTAAGGTATTTTCATTTGCAAGAAAGCATTTACCTACTACTGATTTCATAGAGTTTGGTTTAAGGATATAAAGATTTCCAACTCTATTTCCTTCATAAACGACATTTGTAGTGTTTTCTATCAATAACTTGCAGCAGGTTTTGTTAAATAACACATCATAACCACTATCACATAGTTGACTTACACTAATTAAATTGTGATGCAATCCATCAACAAGTAGAACATTTTTTATTTCAAGATTTGTTCCAACATTACCTATTCCAACGATCTTGCCCTTACCATTGTCTCCAAAGGTGACCGTTCCACTTTTCTTTTCTTCAAAAGTTTGAAATGCGTCCTTGTTTCCGGTCATATGTTTGGAGCAGCCACTGTCAACTACCCATTCCTGCATTAGAATGTAGATTTTGGTACCCATGTGATGGTCCGATAAGGTTAGAAACTTTTTAATTGCTTATGTGTATAAAAGTTCTGATACAGAAAACCAGTCGGTCGACAATTCTTCGACCGATATCTGTCTCGGTCGACAATTTGTCGATCGAGCAGGTTACTGAATTACAAGCAAAAACACAGATAATTTCTCGGTTGACCAATTTTCGACCGAAATAGGTGCTGTAAATTTTTGATTTGTTAAAGACATCCAGTCGGTCGACAATACTTCGACCGACACAGAGCTCGGTCGACAATACTTCGACCGACAAAGTTTCTGTTTCAGTACAGCAATGCAGAGAGAATAATAACAATAAGCATGGCACCTTTTGTTGAGATAAGATGAAATAAATAGCAAAATTAAGCATTTGGTCATATCTCAACTACATTCCATTCTTCTAAGTTTGGGGTTTTTGGATCCAAACTAAGTCGGACTCCTTAGTCTTGTAGGGGCATGAAAAACAATAATGTCCAAGACGTAAGCAGAAATGGCAAGTAATAGAGTCAATTTCATTTCTCTTTCTAGCCATTGTGTTCTTGGGTACAAACATAGTTTGGGTCTTTTTGGGTTGGTTTTTCTTTGGAACATATCCCAAACCTTTTCTTCCATTGAAGACAGTACCAACTCTCAATATGTTATCAAGAATATCTTTTCTTCTTAACTTATAAAGTTCTCTTTGCAACGTAGCAATGTCATTCATCTTCTTATGTATATCTTTTCTTGCTTGGTCTAAATCAGAAAACAATGAATCCTTTTCTTTTACAATATTATCATAGTTCGAATGGTTGCACAAGATAGGTTGAGTTTGATAATCTTGTAGTTTAGCTAGCAAATCAGTCTTTTCTTTTGATAGAAGATCAACATTGGTTTCCAAATTGAGTAGCTTTCTAGTGCAATCATCTAAAGATGTTTTTAAAGATACATTTTCAAGATCAATGTTGTTCTTTTCATAAGAAAGTTCATCTAATTTAGCAATGAGCTCATTATTTGATTTTATAGCCTTCTTTAGTTTCTTCTTGGCATCAACATACTTATCATGAGTTTCTTGTAAACTAGTAACTAACTCTTCTTTAGGAAGATCAACTAGGCTTACCTCTTGAGAGTCTTCATTTTCTTCTCTTGCCATTAGACATTCCACCTCTTCTCCGCTTTCACTGTCACTTGACTCATCCCAGGCAGCTTTATAGGCTTTTTCTCCTTTCTTCTTATGTGAGCTTTTCTTTCCTTTCTTTGCTTTGGGACATTCATTTTGAAATGCCCTTTCTTCCCACATTCAAAGCACCTGGGAGTAGAGGAACTAGAAATTTTGTTAGATTTAAACCTTTTGTACTTCTTACCGTTTACGATTAAGGCTTCTTCTTCTTCTTCACTTGACTCCTCACTTTCTTGTGTGACGACTTTTGAGGCTTTGAGAGCCACATCTTTCTTCTTCCCACTTTGGTGTTCACGTTCTCTTCTTTCTTCTTCTTCTAGATCTGCTTCATGAGCTTCTAAATTACCGATGAGTTGTTCCATTTTGAGGCGAGTGAGGTCGTTTGCCTCTGCAATGGCTGTCACCTTTGGCTTGTATTTTGGAGGAAGTGATCGAAGAATTTTTGATACTTGATCTTCCTCAAGAACAGGTTTTCCTAAGGCACTCAAACCATTAACAATAGTAGAGAATTTTGAATACATTTCACTAATAGTTTCATTAGGATCCATACGAAAATGTTCAAGCTTTGTTTTAAGCAGGCTAATTTTGGAATTTTTAACTTGGGTTGTACCCTCATAAGTGATAGACAATCTATGCCAAATATCATACTCTGTATCACAATTTGAAATTCTATTAAATTCTCCTACAGAAATAGAACAATATAAAATGCTTACGGCTTTTGCGTTCATTTGGGCCTGTTTTACCGTGTTTGCATCCCATTCCGCAAAGTCATTTTGAGGGAATTCATAAGGAGTAGATACCATTCTCCATAGATCCCAGTTGACGCCTTGGAAGTAAAATTGCATCCTTCTCTTCCAGTATTGATAGTTTGTTCCATCGAACGCCGGTGGCCTAGCAACAAGAGTCCCTTCAATGTTGAGGTTGTTGAGCATTCCATCACCCATTTCTTCAAGACCTTGTTAGGGTTCCTTGAAGCCATGCTCTGATACCAATTGAAAACTACTAGAGGGGGGGTGAATAGAGTTTTATAGATAATTTAACAATTATTGAACTCAAACAACCACAATGAAAATATTGGACAAGGAAACACAAGGTTTAGAGTGGTTCCAACTATAGCAAATACTATAGCCGTCAATCCACTACCCAGTTGCTTACCCAACCGGGATTTGAAAAGAAATTTATTTTATTACCTCTTCAAGGAATTTACATAAAATACAATCTCTTTTCCTAAACCCTTCAAGCAGCCTTCACCTAGAAGTAATCGCCAACCTTGAAGCAGCCTTCCCTTGAAGTAGATGCACCAACTCCCGTTGCACCAGCCTTCTGAAGTAGCTTCCTCTTGTGATATCCTTCTTGAAGTAGCTTGAAGTCCCCTTCTCCACCTGAGAAGTCAATCCTCTCCAATCCGCAGCCTCCAACCCTAGGAGTAGCAAGGAGAGTACAAAAGATAAACAGGAACAAGAAAGGAAAAGGAAATTACAACTTATCCTTTAAGCCCGAGGCTTGATATGCCTAGATCAAGCGTAAGATCTCCTAGCTAAGTGTGTGAACTTGTGATTGTTATGGGTAGGAGAATCTAGCCTATAGGACACAAGATTGAGCTAAGGAGAATGTAGGCCAATGATCACAGTGCTCAAATTGCTTGCAAAAGATTGCTCAAGTATGCTCAAGTATATTCTCAAGTGTAACAAGTGAATTCTAGTGTCCTATGGCTTGTCCTATTTATAGGAATGGCCTAAGTATGCTTAAGGACGTTCTAGACAACTTCTAGGGGTTTCTAAGTGCTTAACTAGCCGTTAGGTACAAACTTGTTTCTTTAACAACGGCTAATCAATTTATTCTGCAGTTGCTGTCAGAGACCATCTCGGTCGACAAATGGTCGACCGAGACACCTACTCGGTCGAACTTTTGTCGACCGACAGGCTCTCTGGAACAAGTGATTTGCAACGTCTTTCTTCAACTGCCAACTAACTTGTCTGTTGTGTCTAACGGCTACTTTGGATCTTTCTCGGTCGAGAAGATTGTCGACCGAGAGTGTCTCGGTCGAGGAGTTTGTCGACCGAGAATGATCCTGTTTCAAGGTTTCAATTTAGGCACTAATTATATGTGTGAGTGTGCAAAAGTGATCCTAATTAAATGGTATGACATGTCTAACTATGGTGTTTGGCTAGGGAAAATCTAACGCTTGATTTACATGCAATTCTAAGTACTTGTACATTATATATTTGTACAAGTTTTTACAACAATGATTACATTGCATGAAAATATAAACATTTTAGCTTGTGGATTTTCCCTAGTTGCTTTGCCATCCATCTTAGTCCTGCACACTCAAGTAGCTCGTTAGATTAATAAGAATGAAATGTTTGTCATAATCAAAACAAAGGGATTTTTAGATGTCCATTTAGCCAACAATACTTTCTTACACCCCTTTGGATAGCCTTCACTTTGAAGTAGATGCACCAACTTGAGGCATCCTTCTTGAAGTAACTCCAAGCTCCCCCTTGAAGTAGCCTTCCTCTTTGAAGTAGCCTCCCGTTGCACCAGCCTTCTTGAAGTAGTCCAAAGCCTCCTTCTTCACCAAGAAGATCACGACCCTCTCCAATTCGCAACCTCCAACCCTAGGAGTCGAAAGGAGAGTACAAGCAATAAGAGTGAATCAAGAAAGGAAAAGGAAATTACACTTAACCTTTGAAGCACAAGGCTTGATTTGCCTATATCAAGCGTGTAGATCTCCTAACCAATGTATATGGAAGTGTGATTGTTGTGGATAGGAGATACTAGCCAATAGGACACGAAATTAGAGCAAGGAGAAGAGTAGCCAATTGCAAGTATTGCTCAATTTCTCAAAACAGGTTGCTAATGCAAGTGTATGCTCAAGGATTGCTCAAGTGTAGAACAAATAAGTGAGTTTAGGTATACTAAGTCATGTCCTATTTATAGAAATGACCTACAAGTGCTTAAGGACATTCTAGACACTTTCTAGGGGATTCTAAGTGCTTAACTAGCCATTAGGTATACTTTAGTTGCTTTAACAACTGCTAGTTAATGAATTCTGCAAGTGCTGTCAGAACCAATCTCAGTCGAGGAATTGTCGACCGAGATACCTACTCGGTCGAGGATTTGTCGACCGACAGGCTCTCTGGAGCAAGTGTTTGCAACGTTCATCTCCAACTGCCAACTACCTTGTCAGCTGTCTCTAACGGCTACTTGGGTCTTTCTCGGTCGAGAAGTTTGTCGACCGAGAGTGTCTCGGTCGAGGATTTTGTCGACCGAGATTGACCCTGTTTCAATGTTTCAAATAAAGTACTAAGTGTATGTATGAGTGTGCATATGTGACACTATTGAAGGGGATGAACTATCTAAGTGTAGTGATTGGCTAGGGAAGATCTAACGCTTGATTTACATGATGTCTAAGTACTTGTACATTATATATTTGTACAAGATTTACAATTGATTACATTCATGAAATTAAAACAATCTAGCATATAGATCTTCCATAATATTTGTCATCCACCTTATTCCTGCAACACTCAAGTAGCACGTTAGATCGACAAGAATGAAATGTTTGTCATCATCAAAACAAAGGGATTTATAATAATGTCCAATTTAGCCAACAATCTCCCCCTTTTTGAAGATGACAAACATTTCCTAAATATAAAATAAGGAAATATAAAACATGTGAGTTTCATACCTGAAGATTACCTTTTGTAGCCATTCTTGTTTTGCAAGTGAATGCTGGCTGAGATATTATGAAACTCATTTTTAATTTTATGTTTTTGATTTTTATATTATTTCTCCCCCTTTGTCATTTCAAAAAGATATCCAAGATAATCATTTAGTATGACTTTGTATTTTTCTTTCTTAATTTTATGCTTTTCTCCCCCTTAAAGAGATATCCAATTAAAATCAAGGGATTAATGCACACTAATTAATGTTAAATTTTGGCAAAATTTAATTCTCCATCGTTTCCAAAAATGTTATCCTTTATGATTAATTTCATATATTACTCTCCTTTATTTGTATGCTCTACAATAATATTCTTATCAAACATGTATTTGTTCAAGTGAAGCCATAGAAAAACACTTTTATTAATAATAGCTTAGTGCTTCTATAATTTGACAAGATAACCCATAAAACATGCTTGCTTATAAAAAGATATCCATTACAATCTTTGCAGAGATAACTGTTTCATTACAACCATAACCTCATAAAGACCGGAGAATTACATCAATATCTGGGTCTTTCCCAAGAAAGGGCTCAGCTCCATAATACTTGACCAATGTCTGCCACTCTAATGCACCTGTCTTGGTTAAGGCATAAGCTTCCAAGAAGGTGGGAACACGATCAAAGCGAAAATTGGCAGCAATGTCTTGAAGTTGCATTTGAGAGAACTAAGTATGTGTGAGATCAGGAGATTGTGGAGGTGGAATTTGGTAGTAGTTGTAGGAAAGATTGTATGGATTTATCATGCCAGGATTTAGAGAATAAGGATATTCATCAGGTTGGTTAGGAGAGAGATTTTGCATTCTTTGATTTAAGTAAGTCATGGCATGGTGATTGTAATCTAATTGCCTACTCAGATGATATTGGGATCCAGCAATGTAGGTTAAAGTGTTTGTGATGGGATCATAGGGTAGGTTGGTAGAAGGAGGTGGTGGAGGTATGTCTTGAGTGGATGTCTCCCCTTCAGTCCTAGCCCTTTTGTGGCCAAAGTCAATTCCCATCTTTTCTACCATATTTTTGCTTATCTTTTGAGGTCTTCTATCCCATGTGTAACCTAGATCCTCAATGTTCTTCTTAAGAAAGTGTTGAGTGATTTGGCACACAAAGTCAGCATAAGGTGGATTTCCAGAAAACTCAAGCATATTCTTAAGGATGATGCGAATAAAATTTATGGGAATACCTTTGAGAATGGTATAGATAAGATACATACGAAAGGTGGGTACTTCAGATTTGTTTGCTCTAGGATGGATATTAGTGGAAACAATGAGATTTATGATCCTAGCCTCAGGTTTTAGATTTATGGCATAATAGGTACCCCTATCTTCATGACAAGTTGTATTGGATTGAAAAATGGCTTGTTTGACATCACTAAGGCTAGTTGTAGTGTCATCTTGGGATAGTTTGTTAAGTGGATTTCCTGTGGTGAGGTCAAGAAAGTCTTTATATTCTTCTACGTCTATGTTAAGCATATCAAGAATACCCTCCTCAGTAAAATGGAATCCATACCCATTAACCATGGAAGAAAAAGAATCATGGTCGGGATGTGGGGTTAAATTGGCATAGAATTCATTAACTACTTTGGAAGAGTAGGAGGGGAAGGAAGGATTTAGAAAATTAGTCAAATGTTGCACCTCGAAGAGTTCCTCCAAGTCGACAATGTCGTGGAAGTCCATGACGTCAACTGGCCATCGTGGATGAGGAGTTTTTGAGGAGAGCCTGAGGTAGCAGTCGCATGCATCTGCATCGATGAAAGGAATGTCGTTGATGATCGGTAGCTATGGAGAGACTGTCCTTCCTTTCCTAGTTGCAACTTGCTTCTTTCCATGCGCAGATGATGAAGCCATTTTGTTGCTTTGAGGTGGAGAAGTAGCAAGAATAACTTGGATGTAGAGAAGCTAAAGATTTGCACAAAAATGCACTAGAGAGGAGCTAGAGAAGTGAGAATGTGAACGTGTGAGGAAATGGCCTGTTTTTGGTCCTATTTATAGCAAATCAGTACCTATTTCGGTCGACCAATTGTCGACCGACGACCGCAACGTTCATTTCCTAGACGTGCCTCTCGGTCGCCCAACGGTTGACCGGCAACGGTCATATTCCAACGGTTATATTCCAACGATCGGCCCTCGGTCGAGCAATTTGTCGACCGACACTTGCTTGGTCGAAAAATTTGTCGACCGGAAGTGTGTTTGAGTTTTGCCCGTGTAGTTCTTACTTGAAGTCTATCGGTCGAAAGAGATAGCTAACCGAGATGTTTTCGGTCGATGAATTCGTCAACCGAGTTTGTCTCGGTCGAGATGTTTTGCTGACCGACAAACTTGATGTGAATGGAATTTTAAGCTAGTTTTTAATGCAAATGATTGACTGGATTTGTAGAGCATATATATGTCTTCTAAGGGAGTAATAAAGTGATTATTGTTATCAATATTTGAGCAATTCTATGGTCATAATTTAATCTGTCCTTTTATCACATTTTTACTAAAATTGAGCATTGAAAATGATGTCCAAATAAGCATTGTGTCAGGCTTATTTTAGGTCGACCTTGACTACGATCATAGCGCCCCTTGGTCAATTTTAATTTCAACCAAGAGGCAAATTTTGCAGATTTCATATTTCACCACTCATTTTTGAAGTATAATTTCTGCATATAGCTTTAAATAAATATCAATTCAAAGCACAATAAGTGATACCTGGTATGAAGACGTTTTGCTATGGGTGTATGCATTTCAATTCCTTAGATTAATTATAGCAAGATTGATATCTTAAAGTCAAGATTGTGCTTTAGATTTCTTAGAACAAAACAACTAGATAAAACATTAATGTTCTTGTTCTAAGATACACTATTTGGCTTGTCATAGCAATAATCATTATCTATTATGTCAAGATGCTTTTAAGCTAATGTCATTTTCAATGATCTGAAACATAATGATCAAGAATAACATCCATTCATGGTCTGTACATATGAATCAAAGATTGTTTTAGAAAAACCAATGAAACATAGTGATCATGGCACATAAATTATGATAAGAGCATATCCTCAATACAATGATCAAGATATAAATGCAATGATTATGATCATTTCAACACATATGGTTCCTATAAAAGTATACCAAGGAGTACTTAGGAAAGACCATGTGGGTTGTGATAAAACAATAATTTTCTTTGCTAAAACTTATTCATAATTTTAAGCCAAACCATGTAGAGGATAATACCAAAATAATTTCATTCATGCTTTCAATGTTGAAAATAGACTAATAAACCTTTTTCAATCAATGAATAAAGTTAGTTCAAGATCAGTCTTCTTATAACACTTTTGCAATATGTTTAAGGATTTCATATTCATAATGTTGTATAATACAAAAGATCAATATGTCTTACTTAAAAATTGTCTTCCAAGGTTTTATTCTTGACTTACATGCTAAATCAATCATTAATAACAAATTGATAGCAAGCTAGGTTAATTGAAAACAAGTTCAGCAGATTTATTTCAGATTTGACAACAGAAACATGCTCAGTCGACCATTTCTCGACCGACAGTTCTCTCAGTCGACAGTGTCTCGATCGAGAAAAATTATGTGTTGTTTTAGAACTGTTTTCAGTAATTGCTTCCAAGTAAAAACAAAGTTCATTTTCAATTCAATTATGCAATGTGAAAACTTGGCTTGGTTGAGATTGAACATATGAATATCAAAGTAATATTTAGATCAAATCTCAACTAATTATATTTAAGTATTTATGCTTTTGAGAATTAAGGCAAATTTTCAAAGATTTGTCTTTGCATATTTGTATATTTTCAAATTAGAAGTTTTAAATACTTGAATTAATTTGTTATCCTATTATGTTAAGTTGAGATAGACATAGAAATATACAACTAGAGTCCTTGGTCATATCTCAACTTAATCTTACTTATTTAGTTTGGGGATTTTGAAACCCATACTAACTCAACATCCTTTTTCTTGTAAGGACATGAAAAAGAATAATGTCCAAGACGCAAACAATAATGACAACATATAGAATCAACCTCATATCTCTTTCTATGATTTTGTTCTAGGTTGTTCTTGGGTACATATGTGTATTTGCCTTTAGGTACATACATATATTGACTCTTTGGCACTTGTGTTCTTCTCCAACTAGGTTTTTGATAAGATTTTCCTTTAGGCTCGTATTCTAGTCCTCTCCTTCCAATTTGATGATAAGGATTATTTAAAATTTTATCAAGGATATCATTGTTACTCAAACTATTTACTTTTTGTTGCAGCTTAACAATCTCATCCATTCTTTTATTTATGTCTAACTTTGCTTGATCTAGATTAGATAACAAGGAATCTCTTTCTTTCACTATAATATCATAATCTAGATGCGTACACAAAACAGGTTGTTTTTTAATATCATTTACTTGAGTTTGCAAATTTAACTTTTCTAGAAAAAGAAGATTGCAATTTGCTTCTACAGATTTTAGCTTAATATCATGACCTTCAATAACCTTTTTGAGATCTTCATTTTTAGATGTAAGAGAAAGAAGCTTAGCATGTAACTCATCATTTGCTTTATTATATTTCTTTAATTTCTTCTTGCATTCAATATATTTATTATCTATCTCTTCAAGACTAGCAACTAGCTCTTCTTTAGATAAATCAAAAAGGCTTACCTCTTCTTCTTCTTCTTCTTCTTCTTCACTTGTTGTAGCAATAAGACATTCTTTATGTGTATCTTCCTTCTTTGACCTCCATGGGCAACCAAGTGTTGTGTAGCTTGTTCCTAAGCACCAACTGTAACTTGTTGAAGATTGGTCCATACTTTTCCTTTGCTTGCGGTTGTAGACACCACCACCCTTCATACTTCAAGACTCGATTAGAGCTCCTTGAAGCCTGCTCTGATACCAATTGAAAAACCACTAGAGGGGGTGAATAGGGTTTTGAAGATAATTCAATATATTTTTAACTCAAACAACCACAAATGAAAAAGCAAGAAGGAGACAAGGGATTTAGAGTGGTTCCAACCTTAGCAAATACTAAGGTAGTCAGTCCACTACCTGGTTGCTTACCCAACTGGGATTTTGAAAGTATTAATTTTATTACCTCTTCAAGGATTTTACATAAAATACAATACTTTCTTACACCCCTTTGGACAGCCTTCACTTTGAAGTAGATGCACCAACTTGAGGCAGCCTTCTTGAAGTAACTCCAAGCTCCCCCTTGAAGTAGCCTTCCTCTTTGAAGTAGCCTCCAGTTGCACCAGCCTTCTTGAAGTAGTCCAAAGCCTCCTTCTTCACCAAGAAGATCACGACCCTCTCCAATTCACAGCCTCCAACCCTAGGAGTAGCAAGGAGAGTACAAGCAATAAGAGTGAATCAAGAAAGGAAAAGGAAATTACACTTAACCTTTTAAGCACAAGGCTTGATTTGCCTATATCAAGCGTGTAGATCTCCTAACCAATGTATATGGAAGTGTGATTGTTGTGGATAGGAGATACTAGCCAATAGGACACGAAATTATAGCAAGGAGAAGAGTAGCCAATTGCAAGTATTGCTCAATTGCTCAAAACAGGTTGCTAATGCAAGTGTATGCTCAAGGATTGCTCAAGTGTAGAAAAAATAAGTGAGTTTAGGTGTCCTAAGGCATGTCCTATTTATAGAAATGACCTACAAGTGCTTAAGGACGTTCTAGACACTTTCTAGGGGATTCTAAGTGCTTAACTAGCCGTTAGGTATACTTTAGTTGCTTTAGCAACGGCTAGTTAATTAATTCTGCAAGTGTTGTCAGAACCAATCTCGGTCGAGGAATTGTCGACCGAGATATCTACTCGGTCGAGGATTTGTTGACCGATAGGCTCTCTGAAGCAAGTGTTTGCAACGTTCATCTACAACTGCCAACTACCTTGTCAACTGTCTCTAACGGCTACTTGGGTCTTTCTCGGTCGAGAAGTTTGTCGACAGAGAGCGGCTCGGTCGAGGATTTTGTCGACCAAGATTGACCCTGTTTCAATGTTTCAAATAAAGTACTAAGTGTATGTATGAGTGTGCATATGTGACACTATTGAAGGGGATGAACTATCTAAGTGTAGTGATTGGATAGGGAAGATCTAACACTTGATTTACATGATGTCTAAGTACTTGTACATTATATATTTGTACAAGATTTACAATTGATTACATTCATGAAATTAAAACAATCTAGCATATAGATCTTCCATAATATTTGTCATCCACCTTATTCCTGCAACACTCAAGTAGCACGTTAGATCAACAAGAATGAAATGTATGTCATCATCAAAACAAAGGGATTTATAATAATGTCCAATTTAGCCAATAGTTTTGGTTTGGCTTAAGTGTTCCAACTAATGGTCAACCTTAGTGATGTTTTATACCTTTGTGGAGGCAGAAAAACCAATGGTTTTAGTGGCCTAAGGGATATACCAACGATGTTTATGCTTAGTGCTCTATGCTGATTTCCACCTTCATATAGGAACTCATGGTCGCTTCTTGGTTATAACCAATGGTGATGCCTTTGTGGCAACTGATGGTAATGACCAATGGTGACAACCAGTGGTGTCAACTTATGGTCACACCTCAGGTCAGTTCTACACTCATTTAATAGCTCATCAACTGATGGATCAATAATCTTCTCATAGTATCAACCGATGGTGCTAAACTGATGGTGATGTTGACCATACCAATATATGGTGATACCCAGTACCACTACCGATGGTGAACTTAGTTCCTATATGTTCATTATTATAAACCCTAATATGATGGTTCCTTAGTGGATTCAAGGGTTGAATCTATGATTCAACTTAGGGTTTTGAATAGAGCACATGATCCATGGATTAGGATTTAAAGTTTCAACATCCAATGATTTTGGGTGAAGCTAAAGTGTATAATTGTGAGTCTAATGATATGAATTCGATGATGAAACACCCTCCATATTGTGATCTTACCTTTTCCCTCGAATGCATATAATGGATAATCGTCATAATAGAAAAGTTTAAGACTAATGATGTGCAGCTTGTTACACCAAGCAATAATACAACCAGGTGATGGTGATTAATCATAACTAGCCTTCTTGAATGATTAATGTGATAATGGAGCCCTTTTTGTTGATGATGAAACTCTAGAATGCTATAATGTGAGGGTTAAACCTTGTGTTATTCATGGATCCATACTTGAGGATAGTAGGGATTCAATGGTGATACTTTACCCTATGACTCCATGATCCAATGAGGATGCCATGAGTTAGGGTGTGTGTATGAGTGCTGATGTAGAGTCAATAATACTTATCTTGTTGAACCAAATGCAAATAGTTCAAGAAGGCTATTCATATGATAGTGTAATGGTGGAATACTCTTCCTAATATGATTATAACCTTAATGTGTTAACTGGTGGTTATCACAATCTCATGATTGATGCTCTATTATGTTAAATGTGTGCACTATGAGTATGATGGTGGTTAATCATACCTATATTCCTTGGTTGTTAGTGTAATATAGGAATACTCTTAATGCTAAGATAACCCTGCTATGTTATGCTATGAACATATTTTAGCTCTTTAACGCAATATTGTGTTGAGCTTGTGTATCACATGTAAAGTAATGTTGTTGAGCCCTGTTATAAGGCATGAAAATATAATGATGATCTTATAAGGAATAGTGTGTTGGTTTTAATGACCTCTGGGCATGGTTGAGCCTTGAATGAGGTGTAATCCTCTTCATGACGTGATAAGGAATTGTGTACTGTGATGATATGTTGACACGTGTGAAATCATGTATGACAATGAATAGTACCATGTGGTCATTGTGATTAAGCATTATGTCTCACACATTTTATATCTTATGGGGTTGCTATATATCAATGCTTGCTAGAATCTGAATTAGGGTTTGTATGTACACTTGTTTGATGCAACCTTAATTCACCCAATTGGCCTGACTAATCAAATGGAACCCTAATCATGTAGTTTCCCTATGCCATAGAACCATCTTCAGTGTCAAAATTTGCTGGATGGAGAAATGAGTAATCCTAAGGGAAACTCAGAGTGCACACTATTGAGTATGTTGGGGTGGCAAGTTGAGTTTGTATACTTGTCATCCACAATTACCGGTTATGGAGGATGGTTGTGATCATGCCTCATATATTGTGATATTTGTGAAAGGCATCAATATAACTTCAGGATGCCTCTTATAGAACAACATGCATGAGATGTTCTCTAGTGTTGTGACCTATACCAAGGCGGGCTAGTTATATTACTATATGTCACAGTTGGTAGTTTGACTAATATGTCACTGTAGTGCAGACTCGTATTAAGATAGTATGGAGAAGATCTTGGATTCTGACTCTTCCGTAGATCTTGTATGGCACTGATTAGAACTTCACAGTGGTCAGTTGGATTTGGGTGGTATGACTCAAATCCTTAGGGCTTAATAAAAGATGTTAAACAACTGTGTAGTGTATCTGTTTAGGGTTGTACACAATGTTTCACATTGGATGATAGCCCTTGTTTGTTTTCTTTACATAGAGATGATGTTTAATGCATTAAGAGATAGTAGATATTCTTATGCAATGGATATGCTCATTTTGGTAGCTATACCTCTATAATTAGAAATGCATATACTGCTAATCACACTTATACAATTAGTTGCGCTTTTGTTGTTAATTCTACTTATGATGTAGATATGATCAATATGTTAGACATGCTAATGTGGTTTTCTATGCTTATGCTGCCATATTTATTTATGATAATAGAGATGTTATGCCACTAGACTGTTTATACTATTGGCAGTGCATATGTTGATAATCAGTATAACGATGATAGTTCTTATCAATTCCTTCATGTACTATGTTAATCATCATTGTTGCTAAGCTTATCTGTTACACATACTTAATCTACTTAAATTGTTTAATTACTAAACTACTGCAATCAATAACTTGTTGGGACATGGGTCACACCCCTGTGGTTCACCACACCTTTTTAGGTAATTGGTCGCAACAACAGTGGACCAATGGCAGCAAGGAGGAGTAATAGTGATGAACCTATGTGAAAACTTTTAGATGTCTAGTGTGTCCTACATTCATCCCTGTACACTCATGTTCGAGAGGGAATGTTTTTAAATAGTGTTTCAATCGAATCATGTTTTCAGCAGCCTTCTGATGCTTGTACACATGACATATATGAATAATGTTTCTATATATATATATATATATATATATATATATATATATATATATATATATATATATATATATATGTGTGTGTGTGTGTGTGTGTGTGTGTGTGTGTGTGTGTGTGTATTTTTTGTGGCTAAGGCCATGGAACAAACTGTACAAGATTTTGGTATAATATGAATACAAGCAATAGTTGGGCTCTTATGAAATATTTCAGAGCATGTTGGTGATGTTGAAATTGGTTTTAATTCATCCTCATTTTTGGATATGTGATTAATTAGTGATTGATTGTGTTTTGTTTGTTGAGTAATTGTTTTAGTGTAACGGGTTCTCACATTCTTGGGTTTTTCCTTATATTCCTTGACTTTTCATAGGCATCTAGCCTGAGCTCATCCGATTTATTGAGCTCCAACATTTGTTTTTTCCTACAACATCTAGATTGAAATTCAACTTCCTCAAAGCCCACTTGGCTTTCTGTTCCAACTGTACAAGTAAATGACATGCTCTCCCATAAACCATCCTAAATAGAGTTGTTCGAATTGGTGTTTTATAGGTTGTCATGTATGCCCAAAGAGTGTCATTTAATTGCATGCTCCAATTGGTCCTATTGGTTGAGACTATTTTTTCTAAAATATTCTTGATCTCTATATTAGAGATCTTAGCCTAACCTTGGGTCTATACATGGTACGTGGTTTCTACTCTATGCCTCACTCCATACTTTCTGAATAAAGCTCCAAACTTCTTATTAGTGAAGTGAGATCCCCATCGCTTATCATCACTCTCAGCACCTCAAACCAGAGCATCATTGGTGCGGGTTGGAATTGCTTCCACCCACTTAGACATGTAGTCAACCACAAGCAAGATATTTAGATTATAATTAGAAGACATGAAGGGTCCCATAAAATTGATTCCCCATAAATCAAGACCTCAACTTCTTGAAAAATGTTTAGGGGCATTCATGTCTCCTAGATATATTTCCTTCTCACTGACATGTATCAAAATTATGCACAAAATTATAAGCATCCTTAAAAAGCGAAGGACAATGAAAACCACTTTATAACACCTTATCCATTGTCCTCGAGCTAGCATGGTGTTCACCAGTAGGTAGGGAGTGACGATATGTTAAGATGCTCTCAAAATCACACTCAGGCACACACTTCCCCAAAATCCCATCCCTACATTGTTTGAGTAAGATTGGGTCATCCCACATATAGAACCTCAATGAGTGGAAAATTTTCTTCTTATCTTGATATTCCCAAACTTCTGGCAGCTACCCATCATGCCAAGTTATTCAAGATATTGGCTAACCATGGGTCTTTGTTGCTCATGGCGAACAACTGCTCATCCAGGAGCTCCTTAACAATGGGTATCTCAGGTCCCTCTCATCCACTCTTTCCAACTTGGACAAATGATTTGCTACCACATTTTCTATACCTATCTTATCCTTGATTTCTATGTCAGATTCTTGCAGTAGCAAAGTCCATCTTATCAATCTAGGCTTAGCATCTTTCTTCTGCAACAGATATTTTATCACTGCATGGTCAATCCAAACAATAACCCTAGCCCCAATCAAATATTGGTGAAATTTTTCAAAAGAAAACACTACAACCAAAAGATCTTTTTCTATCATTGTGCAATTAATCTGGGCAACATTAAGGGTTTTACACACATAATAAATAAAAGTGGAGGATTTATCCTTGCATTGTCTTAGAACAACCCCTATCGCATAGTCTAATGTGTCACACATGAGCTCAAATGGTTGGCTCCAATCTAGATCTTGTACCATAGGTGTAGAGACAAGTTTCTCCTTCAACACCTCGAAATCCTTCAAACACCACTCATCAAAATTAAACTCAATGTCTTTCTCTAACAATTCAAAAAGTTATTTTGTAATATTTGAAAAATCCTTTATGAAATATCGATAAAAGATGGGTGTCCTATAAAACTCCTCAACCCCTTCACCGATGATGGTGGAGGCAACTTAGAGACCAATCCAATCTTTATCAAATCAATTTTCATTCCTCTATTAGACACCTTGTGCCCCAAAATTATCCCTTCACTCACCATCATGTGATGCTTCTCCCAATTCAACATTAACTGAGTGTCCTCACACCTTTGCAAAACTTAATCAAGACTTTCAAGGTATTCTTCAAAAGACTCTCCATACACTAAAAAATTATCCATAAAAACCTCAAGACAGTTCTTTACCACATCAAAAACAATAGCAAGCATACATCTCTAGAAAGTAGCCAATGCATTACAAAGGCCAAAAGGCATCTGTCCATATGCAAACGTGCCATAAGAACAAGTGAAGGTAGACTTCTCTCTGTCTTGTAGTGTGATAGAAATCTGATTATACCTAGAACAGCCATTGTGAAAATAGAAATGAGAATGGTCAGAGAGTCGCTCAAGGAAAGGAAAGTGGAAAATGATCTTTAAGCATGGGTGGATTTAATCGGCAATAATCAATACACATGTGCCACCCGATCACTAATCTAGTAGAGATCAACTCACTGGCATAATCTATTGTGACCATTATTCCCCCTTTCTTAGGAAACAAATTGAGTTATCTAACCCAATTTGAATAAAAAATAGGATAAATTATACCTGTCGATAGAAGCTTCACTGCCTCTTTCTTCACTACCTCAGTCATGATTGGAGAGATGTTGTTGAGGTTGAACTATCGGTTTGGCTCCCTATTTAGTTCTGATCTTGTGCTGGAAAAAACTAAGGGATATCCTCTTGATGTCTGCATCATACCACCAAATGTTGCTAAGTGGTTCTTCAGCACCACAAGCAATTGCTCATCCTAATGCATGCTCAATGAGGCTGAAATGATGACCGAAAGCTTGTCATTTGCTTCCAAGAAAATGTACTTCAGATGCGGTGGGAGTGGCTTCAACTCAAGCTCTAGAGGACTCTGCAAATGATGGGATCAATGGTGGTGGAGGTGGCCCTAAATCTTCACAGTGACTGGTGTAGAAGCATGACAATGTCTTTAGAAACAAAACACACACCTCCAAAAAATGACAACGAGTGTAATCATCCACCACATATATTATGCAAGCATCTAATGGTAGTGGCGGATATGCTTGAGTGAGAGTGAGAGATGATGCCTCCTCAATCGTCATTCGACATGCTTCCTCCTCTTTATCATCAGGATACTATATTGCCTTTATTAAGGAAACTTCCTTTGTATTCTCCATGATATCCACCACTAAAGTGCCTTTTAACACCTTCGTCATGATGAGAGCCATGTCCAAAAATGGCCTCCCCAAAAATAAAGACACCTCACTATTCAACTGCTGCAACATGTGATAATGTGCTTTATCGTCATCTGTCTGTTGAGCGTTTGGCATTTTTATTTCAAAATGGTCATCTTGGATACCAAGTGTCAGTCTTCCTCTACCCAACTCTAGGATCATGTCTTCTATAGCTTGGAACGACCTCCCTAAGAGTATCTCATTGCCATGATCATCTTGTATTTCCATAACTACAAAGTCTGCTAGAAAAAAAATTGTCCACCTTGACCAACACGTCCTCACAGATACCATATGACATCACCACTAAATTATCAACCAACTGTATGGTCATATTACTTTTCCTGGATTCATTCAGTCCCAATTTCTTGAATGTTGTCAAGGGCATGAGATTAATGCTTGCCCCTGAGTTGCATATCACCAAACTTGATCTTGTTGAAGTAACATGGTATATTAAAGCAGGCTAGATCTCACCTCTTATGTGGAAATCTCCTCTATATAAGTGCACTAATTTCTTCCCTCAATACCACTACATCTGAATCATCTACCCTTTTCTTTTTATTGATTATGATTTTAAAAAACTTTTCATAGGATGGAAGCTTCTCTATTGCATCTACCAACGGTATGTTGACATGATTTTTTTTAAAGTATCTAGAAACTTCTTGAATTGCTGGTCAACCTTCTTTGGTTTCAATCTGTCAAAGAATGATCCCGGAATCACCAACTTCCTCTGGTGGGGTGGAACATATGAGTCCTTCTTGACATCCTTTGGCCCTTCAATCTCCTCTACTTCTTCCTTTTCCTGTGATGTTGTGTCTGGCTCTAAGGGATCGAAAACCAACTCTGGTAATGTGCTACCTCCATTGTTGTTTTCCTTCAAGATGGTCTTTTGTTCATTCAAAAATTTCTTGCCACTATAGAGTAACACTACCTTCACTTGCTGGTTACTAGATGGAATATTAGTGTTTTCTAGGAACCCTTCTTGTCTTGGCTTCTTCAAGGATGCCACTTCTACTGGTATTTAAGAAATTTGGTTTTCAATAGTGTGGATCTGTGATCCTTGATTCTATAGGTCCCTTTGTGTTTGGACTATGATAGTCTTGTTTTGAGTGACCAACTTTCTTGGCATGTCTTCTATGTAGTCTATCTTGTTAGGGCCCCTGTCCTACTGATATTGCTATTGTGCAGTGTCTAGTTGTGGATTGCCTTGTTGTGCATGAGATGAGTACTACTAAAAGTTGTTGGGATCCTTCCATAATAATTTAGGATCCTTCCTACATGAATAATCATTGCTACCCCTACAGTACTACTTCCACATATACTTTCATTCTTCTTCTTCACCTCCGGATGAACTTCCTGATTTTTGATCTAACTTCTTGGCAAGGTTGCCCAACTTCTCACTTAGTGTCATGATGGCTCTAGACTCTCCAATAGTTTTGACTATTGCTAGAGCTTCTCTTTCCTCACCATGACTAATTTTTAGCCATGTTCCTTAGGATTTCATAGAACTTGGACACCTTGTTGCTGAGGAAAAATCATGACCGTGCACTATCCAGTGAGGTTATTTGTTATTTAAGAAATTCATAGTAGAATGTCTTTGCTTGACCGTAGAGGTCAATCCCATGTTAAGAAACTTTCCTCAACATGTTCTAGAACCTCTCCCATGCCTCAGAATAAGACTCCTTTGCAAGTTGTTTAAAATTATAGATCTTCTCAACTAACTCGTTTGTCTTCTGGGGTGGAAACTAAAGCTAGAAGAAAATGTCTATCATTTGGTCCCAGGTTTCTATTTATTCTAATTTCAGACTTAGAAACCATGCATTTGCTTTGTCTGATAGTGAAACTTTAGATGTATAACTGTCACCAAGATCCGATCAATCTTCAACATGTCACAACTTTCCACAAAGCTATTAATGTGCGACATTGGATCCTCCATGTTGTGGCTATGTAATGATAGAGATTTGCCTAATGCCACCAGACCATGATCTATTTTATAACTGCCCACATGCACTTCCTTCCTTTTTATTGGTCCCAACTAAGTTGTTGTTGAGGATGCCTTGATTTTTCCCCATACATTCTCCTCCTTAGCTTCCACATTACCATCACCCATGTTTTCTTGCTCCGGTTGTGTTGCTTGTGGTGGTGGAGTTTCAGGTGGTGGTGTTAGGAGAAGTCCTCCCACAAAATCATTGTACTCCCATGCTCTACATTGGAGTTCCTTTACACTGAAGCAAGGAGGGTTATCTCTCTATAGTCGGTGGTTCTTGTCTAAACCATGCACTAGCTCCTACAACAATTAAAGAATGTGAGAGCTAGATGCTTGTAACAAAATGAAGAACTAAATTTTCAGATTAAAAATAATGGAAAAAAGAAAAATAAAATGTGGCCTAGAGTGGCGGTCACAACACTCATAGTGTTGGATTGCCATTTCCCTAATAACGACACTAAAAACTTGATGTGTGTTTACTACAAGTGTTAAGAGCAAGTGCACATATCACAGTATTATAGGACAAAAGAAGCCCAAATATCAAACTTGGGGAAATGTGAATCCAAAGACTACTACTAACTATGACTCAATCAGCTAAACCTATTCAAAAAGGTGATTGAATGATTAAATGACCAATTTCAAGAATTAAACTAAATTATTGATGTTGTGATCATAGATGGAATGGATTCCATAGGAATATAATTTCACCATAGTTTATGCTATAGATGACATTACTTATCAATATTTAGTTCTCCTAACTCTGGACCAATGGATCTGTAGCAAGAATTACCCACTCTCGCACCGTAATTCACTACCTAATCTAATACAAACCCCACTCTCATAGTAGTTTAATTATTAGTTAGGTTCTTTAACTAACCCTTTGGGATATACCCTTTTTAGTCATGAGCACTCTCTCAAAGCATGGTCTAAGATAGGTATATCTATAACTTATCCAACCCTTAATCACTCTCTCGAAGCAATTAATGGTCTGAGAAATCAATTCTGGTGATCATGCATAGATAATATATAAAGAAATCATAGAGTTATGTCTAGAAATGAGGAAAAACATGTATATTAACTCATATCGTCACAACACAAAATTGGGCTACTCTCGGGTCCTAAGGAATTAGGGGATTATCTCCACATGATTTCAGTTGCCATACACATATACGGAGAAGGGAAAGATGAGGAAACATCAAAGAATCAATGAAAAACCCTAAAGAAGATGATCCAGATGACTCCCTCTCATGAACATGGTGATTTTCTATCTCTCAGCTACAAATCTATCTATCAAATGTGCTCAAAATATCACAAAGTATCTTTCTCCTCTCCTTTCTCTTCTTGGCAACTCTCCCTTGTTGTACAATGAATAGTAATGTGATAATTACCTCTGGTCAAAATTATCCCTAGTCATAGGCTTGACTTAGGATGTCATTAAGTTGTGGCCATCAGATTAATCATCATCTTTAATCTCGTCTGATTGCGACAAGTCATTACCACTGACGGGATGTCGGTGGCACCGAGTCCTTTCCTAGGTTATGACTCCATGTGAGTGTTGTTACTACTGACTAAGGTGTCGATAGCACCGAGTTGCTCCTTGACATCTCCAGATGATTTTCTAGGTATATGCCGGTACCACCGACTGAGGGTCGGTGGCATCGAATGGCTTCAAGTGAGTTATTGTTGATCAAGTTGGCAGCATCGATTCTTTTGTAGGTACCACCGAACGTCTTCAACTTTTGTATGTTCTTTTCCTTCAATTGTCAATACCATCGACAAAGCATTTAGTGGAATTGAGCGGGGCCAGGAGTTGTCAAGTGAACTAAAATTCAACAAAGAAGAACATAAGTCTCATAAATTATCATAAATCAATGTGAAATGGTTGAAATAAACACTATTTGATGCAAATGTAAGTCACAGGCCAATAATGATAAACCATGCAAAAATAATGTCAAAATGAGAAAATGTCACATGAAATACATAATAAAATAGCACATGAAAAGTGACTAATATACAATGCATCAAAATCACATTGGGTTTGCTGGAAATGTTTGTTGCGACATAACTAAGAATGCATAAGCATCTTGGGTTTCTCTTCAATGGCAATCTTCCTAAATCATCACACTCACCACTTCATCAACATTCAAGACACATGCATCTTTTATCTGTCTTTCATTGTTAATGTTATACTTCAAGAATCTCCCATATGTAAGAATCTATTGTATTGCCAATGTGGAGCTTTCAGAAGATATCTAGAAATTTCTTGGCTTTAGACTATTGGTGAATGGCACTTGTGGCTTCTCTCTGCACTTGAGGGGAGAAATGTAGGGGAAATTGGGGATATCCTCACATAAGCTTGCTTCAACACCACCTCCTAAGATAGAATTTAGAATGTCTCCTATGGGTGGGAATCAGGGGTGGCATAAAAGCCCGTACCCAACCCAACCCTACCCGAACTGACCCAAAAATTTGGATCTTTTTAGGCCTGTTCAATTTTCGGTCAGGTACGTTTGGGTCCATTTTAATTCGGGTCGGGTCGGGTCTTATCTACTTTGGGTTGGCTCTGTCTGGGTTGGGTTTTGGGTTTGACATATTTTTTTTAGGTTTTTATAATAGAGTATTTTTTATGATTTTATGGTCCAGTCAAGCCCAGTTGATTTCGAGTTAGGTATATTTGGGTCCAGGTCCAATCAGATACTCTCGGGTCCAAGTCCATTTTGGGTCTAATTTATTTGGGTTTGGTTCCAACTAGGTCAGGTCCAATTCGGGTGGGGTCCAACAAAATATGACCCATTGTCAGGCCTAGGTAGGATGGCATGTGGTTGCTCCTTACTAAATTGTGGGTGCTTCCTTTTTTGTCGTGACTACTCCACTATGAAGTAGAACTTTCACCTATTCTTCTTGCACGACACCACCTTTTTTGGAACTGAGGGTGTGGTTATGGCAATGGTGGAAGTTTGATGTTCATTTTAGTGCTAAGACGGTGAAGATGAGATGTCCTTATTTCTTATAGCTAACCCTGTATATATTGAGGTGCACGTGTGAGCATAATGCACATGTATTCTACATCCTCCTCATCTTCTGTACATGCTTCTAGGAAATGGAACTTTTGGCACATACATCCAATGTGGCTCTGGAATGTGTTGTTTTGGCAATTCCCCAGTATTCTTCTTTATTTCCTCAACAATAGAGATTGATTATACTTGATGATGTTGTTGTGTTGTCTCTATGTTCCCAGGAAATACCTATTGAATGGGATTCTTTATGGATGCCACCTCAATGGCCAACTGAGAGATCTGATTTCAATATTGTGGATTTGAGCCCCTTGGTTTTTCTACACCCTTTTTGTCTAGTTCAATAGAGCCTCATTCTGACTCACCAACCTACCCAACATGTCTTTTATTCGATCTATCTTACTAGGACCTCTATCCTGGTTTAATGATGATGTGAGTATGTGCATGCCTCCTCTTCACCTCCAGATGAGGTGCTAGATTTGTGCTCCAACTTCCTTGTGAGCCTCTCCATCTAAGCCTTTAGTTCAATGATCTCCCTAGATTCCTTAGTAGTCTTGATTGTTATTGAAATTTCTCTCTTCCCACATAGGACTAGTTTTTAAGCATGCTCTTCAAGATCTCATGACACATGGTGGACTTATTGTTTAGAAAGAATCCTACTCATGCACTATCAAGACTAGTCCTCTTCCCTTTGTGTTGGCCATAGTAGAAAGTCTTTACCTAGTTGTATAGGTCAATCCCATGATGAGGGACCTTCCTTAGAATATTCTAAAATCTCTCCCAAGCCTCAAATTAGGACTCTTATGCATGTTGCTTGAATTTTTAAATCTTCCCGCCAAGGTCATTGGTCTTCTTAGGTGGAAAGTACTGCTCGAAGTAGGCATCAATCATTTCATCCTAGGTATCTATTAGTTCTAAAGGAAGACTAAGAAACCATGATTTTCCTTGTCTAACACTAAGTAGGAGAATAGCTTCAAGTAGATCACTATATTTTGGACCCTATCGATCTTCAAAATATCACAACTTCTCACAAATGTGCACCATTAGGTCCTTCATATTGTGGCCATAGAATGATTGATCAATGCCACTAGTGCAAGATCTATTTTGTAACTGCCCACATTGACTACTTGCCTTTTTATCATCCTTAGTTGTGCCATGGTTGAGGATGTTTTTATCTTCTCCCATACAGTTTGTTCCTAAAGTTGTACCTTTACATGTTCTTTAGAGTTAGGGTCCATGTTTACCACTAATACCTACTCTATCAATAGTGTCATGGTTTGGATGAGCTTCTCACCTGAAGCTCCAAACTCCCCTGCTTTACGGGAAATCTCTTCTGGATCTACAATAGTTGGAGTAGACTCTCCTTAATATGTGGTTTGAGTGTGAACCATGCACTAGTATCTGAAACGTAATAGCAATGTGAGAACAAAAAATACTAGTGAATTGATTAAAGCAAAATTTTCAATTATGCTCAATTTCAAAGAAAATATTTGAAATATAAATAAAAGAAAAAGAAATGACATAGAGTGGCTGACCAAAACACTTGTAGTGGTGGAGTTTCCATTTCCACAAAAATGATGCTAAAAACTTAACACGCCTAAATTGTGCATGCAATATGCAAGTCTATGTGTTGAGTAGTATAGGCCTATGACACACAAATGTCGAACTCAGGAAAATGTACTCTAGAGACTACTACTAACTATAACCTAATCATTGAGGCCTCAAAAAGGTGATTGATTGTTTGTTTATAACTAAGGACAATAATTGAAATCCAAATTAACTAGAATATGATCAAGAATTGGTTGATTCCTTAGAATTACAGTTTCACTATGGTGTACATTGCATTTAACTCCATTTCATTAATAATTATTTTCCCTTAACCCTAGACTAAGGACATGTACCAAGTATTACCCTCTCCCACAACGTAATACCCTACCGATACTAAGATAATCCCAACTTTGTAGCGATTTAAGAATTAGATAGGAACATTGATGATATTTCTAGGTTGTTCCCTTCATAGCCATAGGTCCTCTCTTGAGGAATAATATTGGTTGTATAAGTATATGGCATGTCCCACCCTTAATCCCTCACGCAAAGAAATTTATGGTCTAAACAATTCATTGTCGTGATCAAGCACATGAAATTAATCAAGAAATCATAGATTTACATCCTATATTAAAGAAAATATATATATTAAATCATGAATCCAAATACAACACAAAATTGAGCTACTCTCGGGTCCTAAGGAACAAGGGGATTATCCAACATAATTTCTATCAATGAGTAAAAAGAGGAAAATAGAACAAACGAGCTAAACATCAGAAGAACTAGTGAAAACCCATGTATAAATTGGTTTGGACAATCCCCTCTAGTGAGTGCCTTGATCCATAGTGTTTCAACTAAAAATCAACTTCCCAAAGGTGACTGAATAGTCCAATACGTGGTCGTCTCCTTTGTCTCCTCCTCTCTCAGCTTTGTGCTATGTTTCAATGAGATAGAACCTACTGCCAATGTTTTGGCTGAACTCCCCGTAGGTCATAAGTGGAAATAAATCTGTCATTAAGTTGCGGCCTTTGGATATGTTATTATCGTTAATTTGTAGTGATCCCACAAAATCAATACCACCGACTAGAAAGTCCATGGCACTAAGTTGTCAGCTGACTCAAAACCCTAATAAATATTGATACTACTGGCCTGTGTGTCAGTAGAACCAAGTTGCTTCCTATGAGTTATGAATTGTTCTGGGTGCAAAAGTTGGTACCATCGACACCAAATTCAGTGGCACTAAGACAATGTTGATACCACCAACATGAAAGTTAGTGGCACCAAGTTTTCTCTAGTTTCCCTATTGTATTTTTGTGAAATGTAAGTACCACTGACTTATAATTCTGTGGCACCAAGTTGTGTTGAAAGTGCTCAAATAGTCTGAAATGAGGAAAAACCAACATAAGTATGAACAAAAATCAATAATTTGACATAATTTTGTAAAAATGCTTATTAATTGATGCAATAGTGTTTCACAGGCAAACAATGCATACATAATAATAAAGTAAGCAATTATGCAATATATACATGGAGAAGTAGCATGTGAAAAGCAATTAAAATCCAATGCATTACATGCACCCTAGGCACACACAACTAGGTCTTTCAAACTTATAAGACCCTAAGATTGAACATGCTCACTTAGACTAAGACAAGTCACCCACAAGTGTAGGGGATCATATCGTAGTATAGGGAAATGGAAAGTTAGGTGTCAATCCTCATATTTATAATTTCCCTATTTAGACACACTATTGATATAATATCTACAAGCACAAATCTCAACATGTAGTATATAGAATGTGGTAAGTCAGGGTCAATCCAGAAAGAGACATGGGGGTACTCAAGCTGAGTTTGTATTGATAGGTTATTAACATGGAGTGTGTGTAACATACCCAACTCTGGCTATCTTACTCATCCCTCCTCTTTCCTTAGAACCATTTTATCAACATAAATAAATCTTTGATCTAAAAAAAAACTAAATTAACTTAGATATCATGACACCTTGGTGTTATTAAAGTTAATAGATACATCAAATGAATACTTAGAATGCAAGTAATGAAATATTATAGGAAACACTTTCAAAGAGTAATTTTGAGACCAAAATTGAGTTCTTCATGCCCTAATTACCCTAACCACCTATTTTCAAGTCAATTGAACGATAATTGCTCTCCCAATTTCATTTATGAGTAAAAGAAATAAATTGACATAAGTTCTAAATTATCAAGGATCTGTTTCCTAGTTAATTAACCATGTAACGCGTTAATTAACCCTATAACGCGACTTCGTCACGTTACTTTTCTTCTCCCTTCCCCGTATAACCCCGGCGTTGTGCGTCCCCAGCGGACGTTTCCTTCCCTTCACCTATGCCCCTTTGCTTATTTATCCTCTCCTCTTCCTCCCTTTGCTTGCCAGTCTATCCCCAGACCCTAGCCATTGCACTCCCTTTCCCCCTATAACTGGTCATTGTGGCTGTTCAACGTCAGCACCTCCTGGTACAGCGGTCCTCACTGGCTTCATCAATCACCAGCAAGCAACACAGCCACTTGATTCTACTCTGTTAGATCTGCAATCCTTCGACATCAGCAGAGAGCTAACCACCAATGGCATGCCTTTACTCACTCTTCTGCACACGTGACCAACTCCTGTCTGAGACAACATCGTGACGCCTCCTTCTCCACAAATCCTCTGCCTCCCCGTCGTTGGTTTCTATATTGTGCTGGGAGTCATGTAAGTAGTTAGAGCCATCGAAGATTCTGCACCCTCGACAGCACCAAGAACACCATGATGAAGGAAACGTCTGTGTCCCTCATTCTCTTTCCTTCGGTCTCCTTCCTCGCACCCAGCCATTGTGGCGGTAGAAACCAACCACCACCATGACCATGGTGATGAGTTCCACCACGTTTAGCGACACCCCGAGACAGATCCCTGAACCCAACCAGCCTGCTCCATCTCTGTGCCGCCTTAGGCACCTTGGCCGGCTCAAGCAAGCCACTGCCAGGCCGCCTCCCCCTCTGTTTCATCTCCTCGGTCAGACACCTCCTTCACCAGACACATCTTATCCTCTGTTGGCTCCTCCTTCACCTGCGCCCAGCAGCGTCAAACAACGCCAAGCAAAGCAAGTGTCGCCAGTCTGTGTCAGGCACCTCCATGTAGCATCATCGCCCCTGCATCGATGTCTTCCTCTCCCACTCCGCTAGGCTGCGCCACCATCCACCACCTGTAACACTGCCAGCACTGGGAAAAGGAAACCTCTATCCTTCCCTCACCAACAACGACGTCATTGTCTACTGAAGGAGTCACCGCAGACCTAGCTTCATCCCTGAACACTGCAGCTGCCTCCATCAGGCACCACAGATCTATCGTGGTTCCTCCTGTCTTCTTGAATCTCGGCTGCCGATAATACTCCCTCATCCAAGGGTGATTATACTGCAAACCTGAATCACAAAACCCTCACAACAGTCGGTTCACCTCAACGGCAAGACCACCTACGACATGCACCTTGGGATAGGCATCTTGTATAACTTCCTCTTGGAAACTATGATCAAAGGTACAACTTTACATACATTGAATAAACCCAACTTGCATATTGATAACTAAAATTCAGTTGGTTTCATCGTCTAAAAGATGGGCAACCTTTCATATGATCCAAGTCGTTAAGTAGTTAATCAATGAGATTAATGAACTAGTATAATATATTGGTAAATTGACACATGGCTAAACATTAGAATAGTAGACTCAAGTATGTATATTACTACTGGACTATCATCTATATATATATATATATAAATATTTGTGCGTCAATATTTAGTAGAAGCAAAACAAAGATCTAAAATTATATATGACTATGACCCTAATGCTAATATATATAAGCAAGTATAGGAATTAGTCATAATATGTCATGTATGTAGAGTTTGGTTAAAGATGATATTAAAGTATTCGATCTCTTGGTTCGAATCTGAAATATTAATATATGCATGTTAATGAATATCAAGCTTTCATAATTAAGTATAAGTCTACTTACAACACCTTATGTACCCAATGAAATCCCTTCTAAGCATGAAAAACCCTAGGTACACATACACATATTTACACAAGTGATGGTAATTAGTAATACAAATATAATTTGGGAATACATCTAAGTTAGTCAGTTTATGAAATAAATGATGAAAGAGAGAATGACATGTATAAAATGTACTTTTATAAACATATACCTAGATGATATCTTAGTTGGATTATATGTGAACCTAATGAATTTTCATATGGAATATACTTGCATATACACATAAAGATCTAAGCATGAATATATGACCAATATACATATAAAGGCAATTCATGTTAAACTCAAGATATTTCTAGCTAGAGTATCCATGTGAATAATAGTTAAACCATCCCTAACACTATAAATGAGATTAAAACCCTAACTTCACAATGTATGACCGATACTATGTTTATATATACATCCAGTTATGATTTGATATCTATGTACTAATGGGTATATCCAACACCTTTAGGTCAAGATGGACAAACTATGATATTTACCCCTACAAATAGTGTTAACCATGAACATAAGGTATGTACTCCTTCCTATTTATAACTGGGCATTTATGTGACTAAATTTTCCCATAATGAGGCATCTTTTGAAATACTTTCTCTTATTCCATTTGTTGGACAGTTCATATACTTTCAGTTGGATTTGTTATTCTTTTGAAATTATTATCATATTGAATTGGGTTAATGACCCCATCTGCTATTGTGGTTAAATCATGCCACATGCTTGTGGAAGGTACATCTTGCCACTCTATTTATGCATGTTAGATAATTCGACTAGTTTAACTATCGTAGATGCTTATGCGTAACCATTAGGGTGCACTACTTCCGCTCGGGGTGTGCTACTTCCACCTTTTTATATACAAAGGTGTGCTACTTCCGCCTAGGGTGCGCTACTTCCACCCATTTTTACTTAGGTCAATGACTCAGTGGTGTCTTGGCCCTATTATAGTTACTTTAGTCAAATATATCTGCATGCAAATATTTGTTGTGATACTGATGATTTATAATGGTAAGATCTGTTATTTCACTTGTTTATTTATATGCCTCATTCTTTTGGAAATTCTTTCTTTTGATAATTCTCATTGAAACTTACCTAACTTTAATGGCCCCCTTTTTTTATGGGAGCATCTTACTTTACTTTTTAAATGCCCTAGTTAATCTTTTATGTACATACTCAGCTTTTACTGATTCATACCTTGTTTTCCTATTATTCTGGGTGTTCCCTCCACCTAGGTGTAGGTGTTTTACAGGACAGAAATTCAGGATGATTGTGATCTAATTGGTGGACATAAGGACAACTTGAGATAACCTTGTTACCCTCTGCATATGGGGATCATGTGTATATAAATGTAGTGTTTTCATTCTTTGTACCACCCTTAGGGTGAGAAAGTTATGTACATGAGAACATTTTGTAACTTTGTAAATAGTTATGTTTTCCACTACTTAAATATTACATGGCTTGTGTTTTTACCATTGAGAGGGCCCATTATCAGGTCCCACTCCTTACAGAATGGTATCAGAGCCTAAGCAGTCGATAACTAGACTATTTCAAGTTATCCTAGATTGTTCCTTAGTAGGAAGGTGTCCCTTTAGAGGTTGTTTCCATGCCTAAACCTAAGTCATACATTACCAAATAGGGTTTCAACAATTCATTTTGGAGTTATTCATCTCAAAAAAAAATCTATGGCTTTGACTTTTGGGCAAACCCTCATTAACCCTACCCTCACTATAGAGGTATAGATTTATACACCAAGGGTTGACTATCTTAAACATTAAATCTTTACCCTTGCCTTATGGGTAGATACGTCATCTAGAATAAAGAGTAGATTGAATTGAACTCACATAATTGTCGGTCACCCTAGTACAAGTCATTAAACCTTTTTCTTTTGTTGATTTCTAGCATTGCCTATGATACATGTGTTATGTGGACTGAGCATGGATGGATACAAACTTAGGATATTGATGTGATCTTTATATTTTGAGATGTTTTATGATAGTATGTGATGATATGAACTAGTTCTTTTAATTGATAGGATTGCCTTGTCAGCAAATGGAATCATCCCAACATAGTTTTGCTTGAGACTCGCCATACAAGGGTTGGTTACTATTATGATATTTCATGAATGAAGAATTGCTAATGTAAGATACAGGTTTCATGTATCTATCCTTGGGATTTCATCCCTTACTACCCATAAGGTAGGAATAATTCTTATCTCCCTATGTCATAGAAATGAATGATTGCATAGTTGGAATACAAAAAAAATATCCATGTTATTTTTCCCCGAGGACATATCGAGGCATACTCATGTTTGGAAGCTATAGTGAATACTCTTTTCCTTGAAACTTTAGATGTACACTGACACCGAGGTTATGTGAGGTAGGTACATCTAGGTTTTCTCCTTAAAGAGTTTACCACTCTCTCATTGCCACTGTGTAATTAGCTTACCTGATGTGTGAGATGAGGAGTAGTTGGACTATCTACTTCATCTGGACTTGTACTGACATCATGGATGTAAAAGGACTAGGGAAGTAGAGACCCTAATCTCTTCTTATTATGGTTATGCAATCTTACAAATATCTGATGTTTTGGGATTTAATGGCCTAAGTAACGATTATGGGAATGGTGGAATGATGGAGGTCATGTGTAGTTGGACCTACTAGAAGTTAATGGTGTGCTAGAAGAAAACATGTATCCCACATTCATCTAGAATTGAGATATACTGGTCCTATGCCTCGATGATGTGTGTAGAGAAGCTTCTTGTGAAAATGAAGTGATGTTAGAGTGATAGTATATGTGGTACATGGTAGAAAGTGGTCGACTTGGTTCTCGTATTGATTTTGGCGTCATTTTCGATTCCAATCGCAAGGTTTTTATCGTTCAACTTAATTTTTCATTATTAAATTATATTTACAAAAAAAAACTTTTTCAGATTTCATCGATGGCTTTGGAACCAAGTCACCATGTCAAGTAAGTTGTAGGATTATACATGCCTTCATGTAGAAATCTTGGTATTGCATGTTCAACCCTCCAACCCCAGGAATAAAGAGAAAAATATACTAGCTATAATCTAGTCAGCTACCTCTCTTGATTCTTTGTATGCTTAGATAGGTCCTTTCTAGGGGTAGGGCCTTACACACTTGGGTTTTAACTTAATTTGATGAATAGTAGAAACCAATGGTTATTAATATAGGGAACTGGTTATGGAAGGGATACCACATATTATAATAGTATGATGAAGAGACTCCCTTAACAATGTGGTTAACTGTTACGAATAAATTTTTTTGAGATAATCTTCAATCTTAGTGTAGACTTCCTAAAACGGTATACTATATGAGTAGATAATAAGACTTGATGAATGGATAAGATAAGTCCATGTTGGGTTTCGTATATAAGTGTAATGATTATGTGTTATGCTAGGACTCACTACATTAACTCAATCTAGTGAAATAGAAACTTATAATAGGTTAGAAATTATAGCTTAATAGTTTGGGCTATAGCTTGGTGGATTTCGGGGATGAAATCCTCTTTAAGGGGTGGAGTGTTGTAACATACCCAACTCTGGCTATCTTACTCATCCCTCCTCTTTCCTTAGAACTGTTTTATCAACATAAATAAATCTTTGATCTAAAAAAAACTAAATTAACTTAGATATCATGACACCTTGGTGTTATTAAAGTTAATAGATACATCAAATGAATACTTAGAATGCAAGTAATGAAATATTATAGGAAACACTTTCAAAGAGTAATTTTGAGGCCAAAATTGAGTTCTTCATGCCCTAATTACCCTAACCACCTATTTTCAAGTCAATTGAACGATAATTGCTCTCCCAATTTCATTTATGAGTAAAAGAAGTAAATTGACATAAGTTCTAAATTATCAAGGATCCGTTTCCTAGTTAATTAACCATGTAACACATTAATTAACCCTATAACATGACTTTGTCGACGTTACTATTCTTCTCCCTTCCCCGTATAACCCCGGCGTTGTGTGTCCCCAGCGGACGTTTCCTTCCCTTTGTCTCTGCCCCTTTGCTTATTTATCCTCTCCTCTTCTTCCCTTTCCTTTCCAGCCTATCCCCAAACCCTAGCTGCCGCACTCCCTTTCCCCCTAGAACTGGTCACTATGGTTGTTCAACGCCAACGCCTCCTGGTACAGCGGTCTTCACCGGCTTCATCAATCACCAGCAAGCAACATAGCCACTTCATTCTACTCTGTTAGATCTGCAATCCTTCGACATCAGCAGAGAGTTGACCACCAATGGCATGCCTTTACTCACTCTTATGCACATGTGACCAACTGTTATCTGAGACAACACTGCGACGCCTCCTTCTCCACAAATCCTCTACCTCCCCGTTGTTGGTTTCTATATTGAGCTGGGAGTCATGGAAGTAGTCAGAGCCATCGAAGATTTTGCACCCTCGAAAGCACCAGGAACACCATGACAAAGGAAATATCTCTGTCCCTCATTCTCTTTCCCTCAGTCTCCTTCCTCGCACCCAGCCATTGTGGCGGCAGAAACCCACCACCACCATGACCATGGTGATGAGTGTCACCACGTTTTGCGACACCCCGAGACAGAGCCCTGAACCCAACCAACCTGCTCCATCTCTGTGTCACCTTAGGCACCTTGGCCGGCTCAAGCAACCTGCTGCCAGGCTGCCTCCCCCTCTGTTTCATCTCCTCGGTCAGACACCTCCTTCACCAGACACATCTTCTCCTCTGTTGGCTCCTCCTTCACCTGTGCCTAGCAGCGCCAAACAACGCCAAGAAAAGCAAGTGTCGCCAGTCTGTGTTAGGAACCTCCATGTAGCATCATCGCCCCTGCATCGATGTCTTCCTCTCCCACTCCGCCAGGTTGCGCCACCATCCACCACTTGTAACGCTGCCAGCACTGGGAAAAGGAAACCTCTATCCTTCCCTCACAAATAATGATGTCATTGTCTACTGAAGGAGTCACCGCAGACCTAGCTTCATCCCTGAACACTGCAGCTGCCTCCATCAGGCACCACAGATCTATCGTGGTTCCTCCTGTCTTCTTGAATCTCGGCTGTCGATAATACTCCCTCATCCAAGGGTGATTATACTGCAAACTTGAATCACAAAACCCTCACAACAGTCGGTTCACCTCAACGGCAAGACCTCCTACGACATGCACCTTGGGATAGGCATCTTGTATAATTTCCTCTTGGAAACTATGATCAAAGGTACAACTTTACATACATTGAATAAAGCCAACTTTCATATTGATAACTAAAATTCAGTTGGTTTCATTGTCTAAAAGATGGGCAACCTTTCATACGATCCAAGTCGTTAAGTAGTTAATCAATGAGATTAATGAACTAGTATAATATATTAGTAAATTGACACATGGCTAAACATTAGAATAGTAGAATTAAGTATGTATATTACTACTGGACTATCATCTATATATATATATATATATATATATATATATGTATATATATATATATATATATATATATTTGTGCATCAATATTTAGTAGAAGCAAAAAAAAGATCTAAAATTCTATATGACTATGACCCTAATGCTAATATATATAAGAAAGTATAGGAACTAGTCATAATATGTCATGTATGTAGAGTTTGGTTAAAGATGATATTAAAGTATTCGATCTCTTGGTTCGAATCTAAAATATTAATATATGCATGTTAATGAATATCAAGCTTTCATATTTAAGTATAAGTCTACTTAAAACACCTTATGTACCCAATGAAATCCTTTCTAAGCATGAAAAACCCTAGGTACACATACACATATTTACACAAGTGATGGTAATTAGTAATACAAATATAATTTGGGAATACATCTAAGTTATTCGGTTTATGAAATAAATGATGAAAGAGAGAATGACATGTATAAAATGTACTTTTATAAACATATACCTAGATGATATATTAGTTGGATTATATGTGAACCTAATGAATTTTCATATGGAATATACTTGCATATACACATAAAGATCTAAGCATGAATATAAGACCAATATACATATAAAGGCAATTCATATTAAACTCAAGATATTTCTAGCTAGAGTATCAATGTGAATAAAGTTAAACCATCCCAAACACTATAAATGAGATTAAAACCCTAACTTCACAATGGATTATCAATACTAGGTTTATATATACATCCAGTTATGATTTGATATCTATGTACTAATTGGTATATCCAACACCTTTAGGTCAAGATGGACAAACTATGATATTTACCCCTACAAATAGTGTTGACCATGAACATAAGGTATGTACTCCTTCCTATTTATAACTGGGCATTTATGTGACTAAATTTTCCCATAATGAGGCATCTTTTGAAATACTTTCTCTTATTCCATTTGTTGGATAGTTCATATACTTTCAGTTGGATTTGTTATTCTTTTGAAATTATTATCATATTGAATTGGGTTAATGACCCCATCTGCTATTGTGGTTAAATCATGCCACATGCTTGTGGAAGGTACATATTGTCACTCTATTTATGCATGTTAGATAATTTGAATAGTTTAACTATCGTAGATGCTTATGTGTAATCATTAGGGCGCGCTACTTCCGCCCGGGGTGTGCTACTTCCACCTTTTTATATACAGAGGCGTGCTGCATCCGCCTAGGGTGCGCTACTTCCACCCATTTTTACTTAGGTCAATGACTCAGTGGTGTCTTGGCCCTATTATAGTTACTTTAGTCAAATGTATCTGCATGCAAATATTTGTTGTGATACTGATGATTTATAATGGCAAGACATGTTATTTCACTTGTTTATTTATATGCCTCATTCTTTTGGAAATTATTTCTTTTGATAATTCTCATTGAAACTTACCTAACTTTAATGTCCCCCCTTTTTTATGGGAGCATCTTACTTTACTTTTTAAATGCCCTAGTTAATCTTTTACGTACATACTCAGCTTTTGGTGATTCATACCTTGTTTTCCTATTATTCTGGTGTTCCCTCCACCCAGGTGTAGGTGTTTTACAGGACAGAAATTCAGGATGATTGTGATCTAATTGGTGGACATAAGGACAACTTGAGATAACCTTGTTACCCTCTGCATATGGGGATCATGTGTATATAAATTTAGTGTTTTCATTCTTTGTACCACCCTTAGGGTGAGAAAGTTATGTACATGAGAACATTTTGTAACTTTGTAAATAGTTATGTTTTCCGCTGCTTAAATATTACATGGCTTGTGTTTTTACCATTGAGAGGGCCCATTATCGGGTCCCACTCCTTACAGTGTGGCTATGTAGGATTTCATGGGTTTAATCTTGGGGTTTTGAGTTAAACAAAGATGAACATGCAAAATAATAAAGGCAAGAATCAAACCTAGATTAAACATACTCAATTAAGTCTAGATAACTAGGTAGGAATGACAATTATATCATAACAAAAAATCAGGTGTATTAATTAACTCTACGCTAATAGAAGCAATCCTAATTAGGAACTAATAGAAACAATGAGCTAAACAAGGCAAGAGAGAGAAAAACTAGCTACAATAGGTTAGCAGTTACACTAAGAAGGATACAAAGGCTACACAGAGCAATTGGTAGAAAGATCTAACAATCACAATGAAGACTAAGTGAGTCTAGCAAAGGCAACTGGCCATGAATTATGAAAATTAGATTATAGAAACAACAAATAAAGCTAAGGAAATAACACTAGATAATGAGTGAGGAAGTAGGGTTTTAACACGCAATTAAGGGCAGTGGGCCATCAGAGAATATGTAATATCAATCATGTTATGTATCATATCAATTTAATCCAATCACATACAATAATAATTCTATTAAACCAAACAACTAAGGGTAATGAGGATAGGTTTCCCTATTCTACTACTTGTCCATGGGTTACATAGGGTGTACATAGAGGAACTAGTCCTTGTTACCTCCTATCCAACTTTTCAAGGCTCAATTGTCTAGGATTTAGATAAACTCCAATCAAGACTACCTTAGTCTTGATTTCTAGGAGTGATTCTCCTAATACACCTAGTGGGAAGGGATGGAATGGAGATTAAACATGTGTCTCAATCAACAATAGATGCACTATCAGAGAAACCAAATGTATCACTATGAACCACAAAGGTGCAAAGGAACCCCCAAATGGTGTTACTACTTGAGTGCCTTGTGGGGATAGCCTGATATGTAGCTGCCTCCATAGGTGGACTATTGGGTCCACTACTACCAGTATCCCCATCTTAGGAGGACCATTGTATCTGCCACTGCCACAATGACAACACCCTATCATTCCTAAGATTTTTCTTCATGATAAGGACATCATGATTCAAGATCTTGGGGTGGTAGGATGTTATGCCCTTTTGTCACTCTTGATCACTATTCTATCTGTCCCACCATATTTTGATAATGTTTGTTTTCACCACCCATATGTGGTTTGGTTTTCATTTCTTTACGTACATGCAAGTCTGGTTTAATTCTTACATTTTTACATAATTTTTCAAAATGCTTACATTTCTTGCCATACTCTCCCCTGCATTTCATTGCATCTAATTTTCAATATGTTTGTGTGTTCTTAGATATAATTTCTTTCATGTTGTTAATTTATTAGTAAAGTAAATCTTTATGTGAATAGGGGCATTTGGAACCATTTTGCCAAATCTTCCCAAACTTGAAATTACTCTCCCTAGAGGACATACGTATTGACTCAATCTCTACATGATTGAATGAAATTTGTTGACATTTGAAAAATGCATATCATATTATCTTGGGTTATTACCATATGCTCTCAATGTTTGACTTTAAACTAGTGAACCACATCTTTCATAATTGTTGAATTTTAACATAAGAAATCCACAAATGCAAAGGGTTTGTCAAATCTCATGATAAAAGTGTAGTTTTTATGTTTTTCATTCTTATAGTTGTCCAATGATAGATGATGAGTGATGAAGTAACCTAGATGAAGAAGATTTTGTGTTAAGATCCACACTAGCGACTCCTCTCCTGATGCACTATTTTTACATCATTTCATATCACTCTACGTCATCAAATGATACCAAAAGACATACAAATAGTAACCCTTCCTCCTCTTTTCTTCACTCCTATAACCCTCTAGGCCAAGCCACACCAAGGTTTATGCAAAAGAAAGAAAAATACAAAAAATAGAAGGTGATTCTATGTAATAGCCCTCAATAGAGAAAATAAAAGATGAGTGTTGATATGTAATAGAACTTCAACTTCCTTCCACAAACCTATATTCATTTTGCACTCCATTTGGGCATGGAAAAATCAAACCCAACCCTTCTACCCCATTACATATCCAAGTGGGTCACTACAAGTAGATTGGAGTATAAAGTTGAACGTATGCAGGTGAGGCAACACTTCTCATCACTTTGGCCATAAGCATAATGAAACAACTTAGTCAGATCTTTTTGAAGACCATGTGGTTTGATTATGCATTTGATGCCCTATATGAGAAGTTTGTAGGGTATGTTATTTCATTGAAAATGGTTTATGAAACTAGAAAGGATATAATTGGAATACTTGTATTTAGTCATGATTGAGCCCATATAATCAATAACTATCTACTTGAATGCATGTGTCATTTCCCACGTTTCTAAAATTTAAGAGAGATTGAGTTGGAGCATAGATGCATACAAGTATCTTTTAAGATTTAGGTGGTGATTAATCCCTTAGTTGGGTCTTTCTTTTGTGTCATATCAATTATTATTCACATCTACATGTTTCGTAATGCATATATTTCTTAGTAAATGGTGTTTATATAGAAATGCACTTATGAAGGCTTTTTGCATATTTTTTTTCTAGTACCTTGGAGACTAATCAATGGAAGGTGTAGATGCATATGATCCCAAGGACTTCAAAACACATGTAGGAGTCCAAGGATCCATCATAGTCAACTTTAACCTACCCCAAGTGTCTAAGATTCCAAGTTGACCAAAACACAGAGTTGATGTGTGTTTCAAGATCAAAGTGCTATAGAAAATCCACAAAATAAGTGTGGTATATAGACACAGTCATTCTACTAGAGCTAAAACCACATATTGAAATTAAGTTGGAATCTAGTCAAAGCCACCAAATCACCATGAGTGTGGTTATCAAAATAGTCTTATTATGTAAAGCCCAGAATGGATGTGTTGCCCAACATGTATGTGGAAGAAGAATCCTAAGATGGCCATTCTTAAAACCACAATCTCCCACTTCCTCCACCACAGTGGTTGGCATACCCACCATGGTCGTGCTACCCTGAAGGCACCACAGTTGTGGTCCCCATCACTATTCTTATACCTCACTTATGAATTTTCACATTCTATTTGATATTTGTCCTTCACCACTACAACCATTCTTCACCATCACTATGATTCCTAAACCTACCCACCATGGCCTTGCTACCCACCTAACCATAATGATACCTACTATCATCATACCAATTTCCTCCTACTTATCCCTAGGCTCCCTAGGACACTATATAAACATTATTGGTGGTTGGTAGCTGGAGGTTAGCTCCCATTAGCAATGAAGGTCGTCACCTACTCCTACCTACCACATTCCTTCAATTTTCTTGCATCTTCCACCCATAAACCCTAGTTTTAAAGGATTCTTGCCATTCCACATCCACTTATCATGACATTCCTCCTTTGAGGAGGGATGATCTCATCCTTGATGCTACTTGAGAAAAAGTTGTCAATTTCTACTTTGAGTTCCATCACCATTTCTACTTCTTCCTTCCCCATTTTTGCATTTTCTTGTGCAATGAGTAGGTAGGTTTCCTTGGTGGGTTGTATGGGGTGAATAACTTGAATACCATGTTGCATGCAAGCACTTTTATTTTGTTGGTAAATATTATATTCTTTCTTGCTCTATTCTTCTAACTCTTTCCATGTGATTGACGCATTAAAACACCTAAGGTATAGAGAGAAGAGGAAATAAGATGCTAGGAGGGAAAAACTCTTAAGTCCAACTATTGGATCCTTAGGAGCCGTTTGCGTTCCAACTTTTAGACTACCAGAATTTAATACATAAATTTTACGCTTTCGGTAATTCAGCTCCTCCATTAAATAAGACATGTTGCAGTAGTTCCATGTTAGAGCAGGTGTTGGGAGCCCCATTCTGACGAAATTGTTGTGATTAGGAAGCCTGCCAATTTTGGTGGGTTTCATCAATGCAAACTTTAGTTACTAAATTTGTACAACATGGTATTTGTTATCACCACCTACTAACTATAATACAGATGCTGATGTATAATAATGCCACATTTCTAAATTCCTCTCCCAAACTAGGCCTTATATAGTTTCCCTATATTACCATTTATCGATATGATCAACTAGCCCTAGGTGTGATATCTAAGTATCTAAGAATGCTCCTAGATATGCACTTAGCGAGGAACATTTTTGGGGTTGGACGGGAGTAATGGGGAGTCAAAGTCCCTTCTCTACTCCATACTACCCATTGATACTATGTGTGTTAGTAGAATCTCTCTGGAAAACCTAGAATAGGGTAGTCTTGATCAGAGTTTTTATATTCCTAGTCAATTTAGCCTAGTTGGATACAAAATAACAAGGATTAGTTTTCCTATTTACACCCTATACCACTAATAAGCCTATTGTTATCCTTCATTTCCCTTATTTGCATATACTTATTAGATATTCATGTATATATGTTCATCTTTTCCCTTTTTGCCTTAATAAACAACAACTACACACTTTCATGTAGGAAAAACCATCAAATTCTACCAAGGTATCCAAACGATTGGTTGCTGGAACATGCAACCCAGGAACTCATGGAATCTAGCATGTCTAGACCAACCATCAATATCTGCCTACTGATGGCCCTACAAACCAATGGCTCAAGTGTAAGTGATAACTGATGGCCTACCCATAGACTTCATCTTCTGATGTTAACATTGAGTGATGCCAATTGATGGTCGTGTCTACTAAATGCTCAACAAGTAGCTACCAACCAAAGGCATGAAGAAACTTCCACTATTGATGGTCTCATTGGCCTTGTAAACTGAAGGCTCAACATGGTTTTAGAATAAAGAAGGTTTGGCAGAGGCTCAACTCCTGAAGGACTCCCTATTCCCTAGCCTGCCAAAGACCCCAAAGACTCTTCTCTACCAAAGGAAAGTTTTTTGGCTTTGTCTACTGATGGTTCAACATATTTTTTTACTACTTATGGGTTCTCAGTGAGAAGCCACGGCAATGGACTATTAATTGTGTGCCCTGAGGCACATTCCATGCCACTTTGGAGCACAAGTAAATCCAATTATGAGCACCTCGTGAACCACACCATTCCCTATAAAAGGGACCCCTTGCTACATGAAGAGGACCTTGGCCTGGACAATGAAGTGATGCCCCATTCTCCACTCTCCATCGATCTTCAGAAGATCGAGGATGAGAGTATGAGTTCTTCCATAGAATTGTAGTGACCAAGGATGAGAGTCGAACGCCTCTCACACCCTCACCTTGCCTCGACCAGTTATGACAACCCTCTTCAAGATGAGAAGGATGACATGATCTACAAATATCATCATTGCCACCATCGCCAAATACAATGAGGTCTCCACAACCTTTAATGCCCCTCCTATGATTATTGATACCATGTTTTCTTCCTTCGTACTCCATCATGTTCATCTCCCTCCATCCATCAACATTCCACGTATTCATTCACTTGTAAATACATATTGGCACTCACTACCATGAGTTTCTAAACCATTTTCTTGGGTTGGGAGTAGCCACTAAGGCTCTCCCAGCATGTAACTGCTTATATCCATTGAATATATACTCTTAACAATTTTTATCTCCATACTCCATGTCGTTAATGCTTCACATACATGATTAGCTACCATCTTGTACTTCTTGATTGCTAACTCTTTGAGAGAGTAGTATTATCCTATAGATAGAGTCATATAGTAATATGAATGCATGAGAATTTTGGGTTACTAAATCTAATGATCATATGGTTGTATGTTTGATTGTTTGTTTTCCATCTTGAGAGAGGGACATGCTTATGATCTAGATCTATCTCGAGCTTGATAGTGGAGGGAATAGACACTCATGTTGATTCATTATAAACTATGGTAAGGGTATAAAAAGGTGTGAATATTGCATGCTTGTAAGTGTTATTAGATGGTGAAACCCAACCCAAGTTTTGTACATACATTCAATCACACCTAATGTTCTAAGTTCTATTATTGTCTTGTTAATATATATTTGCTTTTTTTCTTCTCATTCTTTGTTTGGTTACCATCATTCCGTAAGGAATACTTATCCCTCTTTTGATTAGGTGTAACTAAACTAAGCCTTTAGATACTAAACACTTGTCATCCTTGTCTCTGAGTTCGACCCCATTTACTACACAAGGACCCATATTACTGTTATGAGTGCCTAAGTATCGAGTTATAAATATAGAGTCTGATTACTCTATATCCCCCTCCTTTATGAACACACAATTTATGCCAGACAACATTTTCACACCATTTTTGGGGACAAGGTAAATCATAACTAGTTAGGACCCAAGGATTTCAAAGCATACATCAGTGCCTTAAGTCTAACAAAAAAATAAAATGCTCAATTTTAGATCTTATATCTTCAAAACTCATTCCATGTTTCTGGTTGAAAATCTTGACCATATAATTAATTTTGATAAGTTTAGTGTGAACTAGATATGTATCTTTTCATGAAAAAAGTCATGCCTCTCCAAAGAGCCAGAGTGTTCTAGAACAAGGATGAAGGATACCATCATGATGAGCAACCAAAAAAATGGAAGGAGGAGCTTGAAGCTGAACAAGAAGATCAAAACAATCAATACCCTCTCGTTCATGGTCAAAGAGGAACCATATATCCATTCCTTGTCCGCCACACGAGCCAATGCATCAAGGAACACAATTATTCTACCAAGGTTTAATGTTGCTAACTATGAGTTGAAGCCCTCCTTCCCAAATCAGATACAAAATGGTGGAAACTCATCGGATGAGAATTCATACCACCACCTAGATTCCTTTAAAAATATATGTGATATCCTCAAGATGAATGGGGTCCCTTAGGAGGTTATCTACTGTAAGGTCTTTGCTTTTTCTCTGAGAGACAAGGGCATCGCCTAGTATCATCTATAAAGGATATGAGTCTTCATGACTAGAAAAGCACTAGTTAACTCCTTGATCACAAAGTTCTAACCCATAGAAAAAAAATGTTTGCTCCATAAACAACATTACTAGATTCATGCAGAAATTTGGTGAGAACTTGAGCAGTTCTTGGGAAAGAAACCAAGAGTACCAAAGGGATTTCCCACATCATAACTTTGACCAGGGATACTTGGTGACAATCTTCTACAATTGGTTAGCTACAACACAGATAGCATCCTTGGATGCTTTCGTAGGAAGTGATTTCATCAGGCAAAGCCTGAAGAAATTGAAGAAGATCATCGTTAACATGGCCACCTTGTAGGCTGATATGGGATATGATAGGGGACCAACAAGTACCATCTCCACTATGAGGACTATTGTTGAATATAAGACACTCAAATATCATACTTCCAAAATTGACAAGGTAGCTACTGATTTTCACAATTTGCAAGATACTTGGAACAAAGGAAAGAGTCATTTTGAAATGGTAATAAATTATGACACGTGGATAGAGTGTCCATAGAACTAATTTATACATCCATACTCATGAAGAAGAGGACAACCAGGCTGGGCCAACTAAAAGATATTTCCTCACCAATTATAAGAGACAAGACCATCTTGGGTTTCTAATGGGAACAAGAACACTACAAAAAAGTCTCACCAGCTGAATATTCCTAAGAATCCACCTCTTTGGACACCCGGATTTGGTAGAGTCAATAAGCCATATGGATTCAACCACAACTACTTATGAGAAGAATAAGAACAATTTTTAGGGGCAAGTCCAGAACCAACTCTCGAGTCAGAATCAGAGCCAAGGTACACCCTGTCTTTATGTCTATGATGTTAACCATTGCAGAAAGATAGACTGGAATTATTGATAAACTCAATCAAAGAACGATCAACAACAACAACCTACTAAGCTTGATGCAAGCACAGATGAGTTGCATAGTTGGGCATATATCTGATCTGCAAACCCATAACCAAATGAATGACCAACAATTGGAAAATTTATTCGACCTGATCAAGAATCCTCAAGGGGGGATACCATTTATGAACAATCAAAAAATCTTGGAGGCCAAGAGAATGCAAAAATGACCATGCTTAGGTCAGGAACTGTCTTGGAAAACCCTACACTTAAAGCTCAATAAGATAACTCTCCATTTCCAAAACCCTTGCTGAAGTAGTTGAAATCAAATAGGAGGAGTCTCCTTTAGCAATTCCTAAACGGACTAAGTCCAAGGAGAAAATCAAGAAGAAAAATTCTACCAAGTAGAAATAGATTTTGCTACAGAGGTCATTGTAAATAAGGATCCATGTGGACTAAGAATACCTTTCCCATAAAAACTCATAAAAGGTCAACTCAAGAGAAGGTACAAGAAGTTCATTTAGGTTGTGAATAAACTGCATCTTGACATCTCTTTCTTGGATGCCACTTATGCCAAGTTTTTCAAGGACTCAATTAATAAAAGAAGGCATGGCGATGAAGTTGAAATGGTAAAGCTGGCTAAGATGTCTAGTGCCTTTGTACAAGCAAAAATGCCAACCAAATAGAAGGATCTAAAAGCTTTCACCATCCCATTCAACGTGGGAGATACTTAGGAGAGAAAAGGACTAGTCAATTGTTTCAATATTGTTATATTTTAGTTTTTCCTCATTTTACAATATTATTGTAACTTTATTTTGTTAATTCTCATGTAAAAAGAATAAAATTTAGTTGAGGGCATAAGGTTGAATTGATTGATTTCAGGAATATTGTGTAAAATCAACCAAGAAAATATTCCTTTAGCTGACCACTCAGAGGAACAATAGGTTTTGAAGAGCTAGGTTTTCCTTTGGCTGTCACATTGCTTAACCTTCAATTCCTATGCATCTTCATTTGCATCAATTTATAAAACTTGATCAACAATCGAAAGATATCTTCTAGCAAAACCATTAGAAGATAGATTCAGAGTCACCTTTGATCTTTTCCATCATAAGGTGTAGTATCAAATTTCCATTGATTCACGAAGACTGGCTAACATTTAGAATGCAGCCTTACATTCAGAAGGTGTTAGAGTTTTGTTTTGTTTAGTTTCTTAAATTGCTGCAAAAGGAATACCCCATCTTTCCTTTGGAAGATGTTTCCCCTACTCGCCTACTAAAGGTGGATAGAGGCCTCAACCAAAGCCTTGAAGGGGCCCACCACGTGATAGCACCTGAACTACAAAAGAAAGGAGGGGCGAAACCATTGAACTTTACCTGCTAAACCCTAATCTACAATGCTCCAATGAGTAAAGAAGCCATACTGACCACCACCTACTACCATCAGTTGTCGTTACCGAGAACCTTTGTCTCTCAGTCTTTGACCTACATCACTGGAAGTCAAAGCTTCTCATCAACAACCTCACCTCAGGTGACCCCTTGACATCCACTTATCACCATTTTGGCATAAAGCGTTCTCTACCAAGTCAACAACAATAGAAGCATGTCTTCTCAGGAAAAGAAGGACGAGGGATGGAAGAACGACATGAATCTAGGACCAAGTGTCAACAACCACCTTGACACTCACCTTGGTGGTAGTAAGATTTGCTTATGTCATCTTTCCTTTGTCATTTTCTGAGATTGACCTATCATAGACTTCCCAATGTTTTCCCTCTTGATGAACAACCTACCCTTCATCTTTCCTTTTATGCCACCAATCCATGATTGCCCATCAGAAGATGATACCTTCATTTTCCCTAAACCTCTTGAACTGTTATGTGTTGAAGCTAGTGGTCCATTGTTTCATCAGTTGTTCAAAATAGTCAACCTTCAATCTTGACAGACTTAGACAGTTGACCTTTGGCTTAAAAAACCTTCCAAATTTTGTTCCTCCCTTCCCTCAGATTTATAAAGCATCAATTGGAGAACCTTATGAAACCTTCAGTTTCTGACACCCTTCTTTTTCCTTCAACTTTTATATCTTCCAAAGACTAAGGTTGGTCATCCATTAATTTCTAAAGTTTTCGATTCCTGTACTCTCTTTTTATTCTTTGGTTTCCATCATTTTTGAAAAGCATCAGAAGAAGAGTTTTGGAAACCATCGATTTCCTACATTTTACCTAACCTTGGGTTGTTTCCTTTCTACTGGTTTTCAAACTGATTACTAGCTAATGTCAATCATTGTTTCCCTTCCATCGGTTTTCAACTTGATTACTAGATAATATATCAATCATCTAATTCCCTTTTCTACCAACATTATCTATGGCCTTAACCATTTACATGAGATATGATGTATCTATATATTGCAACTAAGTTCAATTAGTATATAATACAAATAACTAGATGGCACACTTATCACCTAAGATGTCTAAGAATGAGACAAAGATGCTATCAAGGAGCAATATATAAAGAACAAATGGACAAGGTAGAAAGACTGAAGGATGAATCATCCACATACGTAGAAATCCATGGGGACCCTACTCCAAAGAGTAGGAAGGCTATGTTTGAGGATGATAGAATGAAGTTCCTATAAGATCCAATCCTGAAACATTCCTAAAACTATGCAGAATCTAGAGGGGTTGAGACTTCAGTACAGACCTTCCGAGGAGATTGGACAATTTTAGAAGAGAAAGGTGCTCCACCCCTTCCCAAGTGGCATCATATAGAAGTCATCCATAATAGAAAAAAGGGGGAGAACAAGAAGGCAAGCATGGAGGAATATGGATAGGTATAAGCACTCTAGATGTCCAAAAATCTACAATTGTGTCCAACCTACCCCTAACATCAACTACCACAACAAAAACCCAACCAAACAATCATCAAAAATACTGGAAGGATATCCATGAGTAGAAATTCTTTCAAGGCAACCCAATATAGTTGTGCAGACACCTTGAAGAAATTGTGGATATACAAAAGGGTGAACGAGCACCTTAACAATGTCAACCTTTAAAAATATGTTTTAACACAACATTTCATGAAGAACTCATCCTCAAGTTCATTTCCTCACTAAAGAAACTATATATTTTAAATGAGGAGGTTTAGTGTTGTGGATGAATCTACACGATTGTTGTGTGAATAATCAAGAAACACCACATTTTGACTATCAAATGGCTTTATTTTATATTCACGAACACAGAGTAGTAGGTTGAACATGCCAATAAAGAAAAATGGGACAAATAAGTTTGAGGGTTGTCCATGGACAAAATGTAGGAAATGCTTTTGGGAGAAGAGTAACACAATTCTAGATACTGTAAAGCCACCCGGATGAATTCAGGCCTAATGCATATAATTCACAAGATTTTTTCCAATGTCGTCTTTTTCTGGTCAAATACTGCAAATATCATGAGAATGAATATCCCATCCCATGGAGCATCTTAGAGGAGAAGCCACTCAACATTGAAAAATACTCTTATCGACAGGCTAGCAGAAGAAAATGGCCCTGAAGGCTCACGAAATTTTTTCATGGGGGGTCGCGTGAATTACCTCACTCACATAATGGGACACCCCACGGAACTCAAACACTTCACCCAATCTAAAGGGGAAAGACCGGTAGATATGAGATATTTGATGTCTACAAATGTTCTAATAAGGAAGAAGGATAAATACTTATATCAATCCTTAAAGTCGAAAGACATGTCGCCTCTACTTGAGATGATCACCTATGATTGTGATATTCTCTTCTTCTCTATAGAGGACATATTTAAAATAATATCAGGATATACTCCACTTCCTCATCTTAGTGAACCCAATACATTGGCAACATTACCTTCCCCTAAAGCTAAGAAAAGAAATCTTATAGTCTGACTCCCCAAAAAGACAGCCACAGGGCCATGAAGGAAAAAGACCACCGCACCCAAACCAGTAAATGCAAAAGAAGTTGAGTAGTCCATGACTATTCCAATAGTACCCCATCTTAGAAGCTAGTAGCCAATATACCTCCTAAAACTCATCTAAGGAAGAAGGAAACTCGGACACCCTCTACAGCTACAAGCATGGTGTGTTGTCACATAATTATAGAAACTAATAAGGATAGAATTCCTTGTGAAGATACCTCCATGCCTAGATCCAGAATGGGAAGTATACACATCAAACAAGGAAGAATCCAATAGGAGGGAGGAGGATTAGAAGAAAGCTTCAATAAAGAGACCACCCATCAGATAAAGGGGTGGAGAGTAATATATGCCACAACAAGGAAAGAGACAACCCCCAATCACCACAAAGACAGGAGCCCATGTAGGAAGCAATCTCACACCACCATGATACCACACACAAACGAGCCCCTACCACTACAAAAATCATAAAATTGGGCAAGATATAGGCAAATTGTATGAGATCATATCTAACTCTTCTTTTAATATATAGAGTTAACTCTAGATTTGCAATCACTAACAATACATGTGAAGGAGATGAAGGCAAACATCCAACCCTTGAGGATCCTACCACAACAATGACAATGATGGAGGTGAAACAACTAAAGATCATGTAGGGTTTAGATGGCATGAAAAAGGAGATCGCCACATTGAGATAGGAGCATGACGTGTTGTGACATAAAAATAAGTTTCTAGGAGCCTCTAGTGTCATGAAGAAGCATAAGGAGATAACCTCAACATCCACAACCCTCGATGACTCAAATGCCAAAAGGAAAAAGATCTTCAATGAAGAAGAAATTTTCCCTCATAACGCAAGGGTAGATATGGATGTCCACCTTAACACAAACATACTGCTTTGCAAGATATGCATCACTTGAGATGTGTCGTCTCTTAATGACGATGCAAATATAAAGATATAAAGTGAGAACCAAGAAGATGCCTCTGTGAAGAATGTTGAGAAACTTGTTGAGGAAGATGATGATGCACATTCCTCATCCTCACACAGACATTCCACCATCATAGTTGAATCATCTAGAGTGAATCATTCTAGTGAGTCGCCCCACGAGAGGCATGCCCAGAAGATAACGAAGAGGGGATCTTGCCTAAAAAACTTGACAGAGTCTTCACCCTCGCTCATGTAGAGGAAGAAATTAGTGAAAATGAAGTAGAGCCAGAAATCATCGAAGGAAGGGGCAAAGAAGAAGTAGGACAGACCGGTGAGGATGTAATGAATGGGTTAGACTGACTATTTGTCTAAAAGACATTTTCAGCCCCTACAAGCTATCTCATTGTGAGTTCTTGTTGGACAAACCCAATGGGAGGAGGCCCACCATTCAACTTGTCTGGTGAAACAACGAAAGCATTTGTTGCCGAAGAAGTAGAAGAACAAGGGAACTTGAATTGACTCTTTTGTAAATCACCTAAGAAGATTGAGAATTTAGTCTTCCTAGAACCAAATATAGCTGATAATTCCAACTTGGCATCACCCTCACTGCTACCACATGAAATGTAGGATATGGATATGTCATCTACATATGCGATGCTCCTTAGAGATGTCAATAACCTGGACAACATCTTAGACAAAAATAAACCAAGGGACGATGTAGTTTACAACAATGTATGATATTCACTAACAAGGGAGGACTTACGAATAGCTTTCAAATCCTCCTGCATATATGAAAAGTTCTTAAAAGTTATCTATGATATGATAATAGAAGAATACATGCACAGAGATAAGGTGGGAGTGATTTTCAATGCATCACTAAGTTTGACATTTTGCATGTACTACAAAAAGGATAATGTGCTAAATGTCAACAAACTTGTATCAACACTAAAAAAACCCAGAATCTAAAGCTAATCACTCTCCATACAGGATCATGAACCACTAACTATTGACAATGGAAGATGTGACAAGGTGGATTTTCTCCTATTTGTGCATAATTAATCTTATTGCTTTAAGTCCTCACTATTTATGTATCCTTTGACTTCATAACTCTATAATGTCCACCAAAGTCAAAGATTCCACATTTTGAGTCAATATGATACACATATATGCATGAAATGTTAGTGTTGTTATACCCTTGAACCCTTTGATTAAATTCTTGATCATACGTGCTTATTTTGATTTGATATTTTGCACACTTGTTCTATACCCTGTTATGAAGCTATGGTACAAATTTGAGATCATTTGGACATTCCAACGATTTCATATGAATTTTCTAGGATATAGCTTTGTTCTATCCCGGAATATCCCTTTTCTTGCTTATTGGGCCCGATCCATTTAGTCGCTTGGGCGCCTTCCCTCTCTGACCCAGCTCCAATGCTTGAATCGGGATTTAATACCATTGAACTGGTGTTAAATTAGACAAAAATCCACCCCGATCTGGGTCAGACCCGCCCCACTGGGATGACACAGCAGCCGTTGGATCTTGATCCAACGACGTTGGAGTCATCTTCTAGCTCGCGCCCAAGATGGCAAGTCTGCCCAACCTGGTGAGAACTAAGCCAAGGGAACACCCGACTAACCCCCCTCTCTAGCTTTGATTTAATGTTGTAACTCTCACTCACGCTCTCTCAAATCTTCCACACCTTCCCATCTTGTAAAATCTTGCCTTGGAGGCCAAGGGAACCCGCCGCCACCCTTGGCGATCTGCACCACTCTCGGAACCCTAACCCTAGCACCATTCCACCTAATAAAACCCTTCCATCGAATGCGGCCTACTCCCATGAACCTGATCGACACACTCTCTTCCCCTCTCATGGTCTCTCTATTTGTTTCTCCTTTTGCTCTGGCCACCCTTTGTCGCGGCACCGCCAAGCTCGCGTGCGGGCTCCTGCTCCTTGGAAGACAATCTGCAACTGTCGGATCAGGGTCAAAGGATGACCAAGATCGGAGATCAACAGCCACAGGTCGCCCACCCCATTTCCCTCTCTCATTTCCTTCATGAGCACGTAATAGAAGCACTACATCTCTCAGTCGTCGATCTTTCACGTGGGTCAAGCTTTGACCAAAGGATCAACGGTCGTCATTTTTCGTCATTTCTGGTAAATAGCCCCTCTCTACTCAATATTCAGATTATTTGCTTGTTCTTGTAAAAATGATAACTCTCAATTCCCTTGGCCAAAATATACGAAATTATATACCAAATTGATCCTTTCAAAAAGATATACACAATGGACTAAATTGTAGGGCTTAATTTCATCGTTTGCTCCATGTTTTCCCAAAAGATGCATACTTTAATCATTTGGAGTATAGTTGATTTATGATTTTGATGCAAACCTGGATATTGATTACTTAATATACTCTATGATCCTTAAATCAGTATCGATGATGTATGCTTGAACTAAATGAAGGTCCTATTCTCCCTATTGCTCATAATGGCCTCAACTATACATATGTGCCCACTTTGGACTTTAATGTTGAACTTTGCCCTAGATTGCTAATCTTGCTTCTAATGGACAACCATCCAATCTTATTATATGTTTTTGATGACTTAATATTGCTGATCTAAATCATATTTTAGATATAGACCTCTTGAATCGATGAATCATGATCTAGGTTGGCCTATTGTGAGTCTTTTGACCCTAGAATGCATGTAAATGCCTTAAACCTTGATATGATCATAGAAAGTGCATGGAACGTCATAATGGCATGAAACTTGAACCACACCCACACGATGGACTCTAAATCAGTATAAGGTCATCAAATGTAATTATAAGCAACTTGTAACCTAACTTGGCCAAAACCCTAAAATGCACCTAATTAGGGTTAATGATAAGAATCTAATGTGTATATGCAATCTTGTTCTTAATCAGGTTTGGCATGTGGCTAGATGGCGAAGGATATGTTAGGTTATGAAACCTCTGAATTAGGTACGGACCTTATCTAGTTATATGACTAGATTTCTTATTTGAAATGATATGTATTGTATGCTTGTTTGTTTACTTGCCCAATATTGGCATGTAGTATTTCTATGTCTTACTCGATGTTTGCCTCGTCGGTTTTATAACTTCAACACACATATATATAGAACTCCATTATAATATTGTTGATAAAGGGTTAACTCTTGGCTATGGCCTTGAGGTCCCTCTGTATAAAAGGGTTAGCTAATTTTTGTAACCCTTATGGACCCTTCTGACGAGAAGATGGTCAAAGGCCTTAAACATGCTTGATATTGTTGGTCTAATGGAGTGAAATGACATAAAATATGGTTTCACATTTGTTAAATAGTTAACATGTTTATTCTTGTTCATTTTGTCTTGAAATCTTTTCAAATTATGCAAAGCTTATACATATATGTATCTTTCTACCCCATAACACCTCGTGTGTTGACCCGTTTCTCATATTTTGTTTTTAGGCTCAAAGATGGCTAGAAGGTTGATGGGCTCGGCGAGCTATGCTAGGTGTACTTGTTGTAAGATCCAAATTTAGTGCACATGAATGACTTGTACCTTGACTCTGGAAATATGTAACTGAATTTGTGAATATAATGCATTTTGTATAATTTATACTTGTTGAATGTTGAGACTATGTTGGTGCCTTTATCTTGTTATCTATTCATGTGCCCTAAGATTTACGCTTTTGCATGTTGCCTTTGGTATACGTTTGGTTCATGGGACTGGGATTCCAGTTCCGTGATAGATGGTATCAGAGAATGAACAATAACTACACCAAACATTGCTCAAATGAAACACAAACTAAACTCACCCTACATCTCAACCCTAGAAACTTAATGAAATATCCTTGTGGATTAGGTTGACTTAGCCTCTAGGTTAGAACCTAGATATTCTAGAAATAGGTGTAGACTTGTGTAAATTACCTCCCTAGACATGATTTGCGACATGTGATTAGGATGTCTACACAAGTGTGCACCATGTTCTTGCTATTTCTCTAGGTGTCATGATACTAGACTGCCTAATGAGTGTGGTAACTTGTTTTGGTTTTGGTTTTATTCGGATGGAGTATGGTGGTTTTCATCGCCTATTTAAATGTTGGAGAAAACATATTTCAAGTATTATTATATGTACATATGAAAAATGTTACCACACACAGAAAGGTAGTGAGTTTCCAAGCAACCTAGGAGAAAGAGATGTAACATCAAGTCTAGATAAGAGATTTTAGATGATAGTGATAGTCTCTAGAGTTGTCTAGAGCCATGATATAGGTTAGGCAAGTGAGTAACCTAGAAACCTAAGATGATGATAATGATATTGATGATGATGTTGATGTTGATAAGACCCAAGTTTGTCCTTAAGAGGGCCAAGTAGTTTGATGATATGAAATGAGTTTGACCATGTAACCCTAGCTAGACCTAGCACCTTGTTGATACACATGACTTGGTTGATGTGCTAAACATAGCTAGTGGGTTGGCATGTTTGCTTGTACCTAGTCTTGTGTGTGTTGAGATATGATATGTGACATATAGTTTGAGACCAACATGGGCCTCAATCTATTTACAAAGGAGGACCTATGGCATGGGACATATGAATAGGGTGACCTTTTGATATGAGTTGACCCGTCTCGGGAGAAGGTTAGAGTACCTAAACTCCAAAATATATGAAATGTTGAGAAATAATGATGAAATACTTGATGATGAGTCCCTAACTAGAATACTTCTAAGTATATGAGTTGAGTGACCTAGTGTGCAGTTTCCTTGAAAATATTGAACCCTAGATGTCCTATGAAAATATCTAACCCTTGAGAAAGAGGCAATTGAAAATTTGATGCTTGCTATATAGGTGAGGGAGATGTCCCAAGACCCTAAGATGATGTATATGATGTGTGATATCCATGATGAGCCTCATATACGGGTTAGTAATTATATATAAAGGAATCTAGTGGTTACCCTTATTTCCCCAAAGATGGGTAGAAATTTTTGTTATGGGTAGAAGTTATGGTTAGCAGGTCTTGTTGGACATATACATGTCTTAGCTTGAGTGGTTTGAGCTTGTAGAGCTCTTCCAGGATACAAGTGAGAAAATTACAAACCTTGACGTTGATGATAATGTTGTCCCTCGAATGATGCTCGATACATGAAAGAATCTCACTTAAGTTAAAATCTTGATGTATGTGCAATAGGACACTCTCATAAGCTATACCTAATATGAAATTATACTATACATAAAATATGTAGATTTCAAATCATGAAATTAATATGATGATGTCATGAAATCTTAGCTTGAAGAATTGGGGGTAACGTGCCTAATCTCATACCCAAATGAAAAACGATCAACTCGATATGATGATACTCTTGGAGTCATAACTAGAATAAACATGCGAATAAAAAATTTTAATTTTAGATTTGAAAGGAACAATAATGAACGTAATTGTTTAGAGTCGATAGAAATTTTGAAAAAAACAATGCATGAAATCTAGAGTAAAGATGAGATACACACTTGATGATAGTCTTGTTTGAAGCCATGACCATGCATATATTCATTTCAGAATTGATAAAATAGATTTTAATGATACCCCTTGGTCTCATATAAAGATATGAACAAAAACCCTAATGTGTGGACACTAAGGGATGAGTAAACCCTAATGTTGTGATGATGTCATAATACAATATTAGAGTACAAAGTAATATGTACATAGATGAGACGAGTACACCTTTAATGATGATAACCTAAGTGTACACCCTATTGTGTATAATGACTTGACAACTATGGTCAGATATCTAAACTCCATATATTTTGACTTTGACTCTTAACTATGATCTTGGATGAATTTGGAGGATGAAATTTCTTTTAAGGAGGGAAGGATGTGACAAAGTGGATTTTCTCCTATTTGTGCATAATTAATCTTATTGCTTGAAGTCATCACTATTTATGTCTCCTTTGACTTCATAACTCTATAATGTCCACCAAAGTCAAAGATTCCACATTTTGAGTCAATATGATACACACATATGCATGAAATGTTAGTGTTGTTATACCCTTGAACCCTTTGATTAAATTCTTGATCATATGTGCTTATTTTGATTTGATATTTTTCACACTTTTTATAGACCCTGTTATGAAGCTATGGTCCCAATTTGAGATCATTTTGACATTCCTACGATTTTATATGAATTTTCTAGGATATATCATTGTTCTAGCCTGAAATATCCCTTTTCTTGCTTATTGGGCCCGATCCATTTAGCCGCTTGGGCGCCTTCCCGCTCTGACCCGGCTCCAATGCTTGAACCGGGATTCAATCCCATTGAATCGATGTTAAATTAGATGAGAACCAGCCCCGTCCCTGGGTTGGACCCACCCCACTGGGATGACACAGTAGCCGTTAGATCTTGATCCAACGACGCTTGAGTCATCTTCTAGCTCGCGCCCAAGATGGCAGGTCTGCCCAACTTGGTGAGAACTAAGCCAAGGGAACACCTGACTAACCCCCATCTCTGGCTTTGATTTAATGTCATAACTCTCTCTCTCTCTCACCCTCTCTTGAATCTTCCACACCTTTCCATCTTACGAAATCTTGCCTTGGAGGCCAAGGGAACCCGCCGCCACCCTTGGCGATCTGCACCACTCCGGGAACCCTAACCCTAGCACCATTCCACCTAATAAAACCCTACCATCGACTGTGGCCTACTCCCACAAACCCAATCAGCACACTCTCTTCCCCCTCTTGTGGTCTCTCTCTCTCTCTATTTCTACTTTTGCTCCAGCCACCCTCCGCCACGGCACCGCCAGGCTCACACGCGGGCTCCTGCTCCTTGGACGACGATTTGCGACCGTCGTATCAGAGTCAAAGGCTGACCAAGACCATAGATCAATGGCCACAGGTCGCCACCCCCTTCCCCTCTCTTGTTTCCTTTACGAGCATGTGCCATAAACGTGGCATCTCTCAGCCATCGATCTGCCACGCGGGTCAAGCTTTGACCAAAGGATCAACGACCGTCATTTTTCATCATTTCTGATAAATAGCCCCTCTCTACTCAATATTTAGATTATTTGCTTGTTCTTGTAAAAATGATAACTCTCAATTCCCTTAGACAAAATATACAAAATTATAGACCAAATTGATCCTTTCAAAAATATCTACACAATGGACTAAGTTTTAGGGCCTAACTCCATCGTTTGTTCCCTGTTTTTCCAAAAGATGCATACTTTAATCATTTGGAGTATAGTTGATTTCTGATTTTGATGCAAACTTGGATCTTGATTACTTAATCTACTCTATGATCCTTAAATTGGTATCGGTGATGTATGCTTGAACTAAATAAAGGTCCTACTCTCCCTATTTCTCATAATGGCCTCAACTGTACATATGTGCCCACTTTGGACTTTAATGTTGAACTTTGCCCTAGATTGCTAATCCTACTTCTAATGGACAACCATCCAATCTTCTTATATGTTTCTGATGACTTAATATTGTTGATCTAAATCATCTTTTAGATCTATACCTCTTGACTCGATGAATCATGATCTAGGGTGGCGTATTGTGAGTCTTTTGACCCTAGAATGCATGTAAATGCCTTAAACCTTGATATGATCATAGAAAGTGCATGGAATGTCATAATGGCATGAAACTTGAACCACACCCACATGATGGACTCTAAATCAGTATAAGGTCATCAAATGTAATAATCAGCAACTTGTAACCTAACTTGGCCAAAACCCTAAAATGCACCTAATTAGGGTTAATGATAAGAATCTAATGTGTATATGTAATCTTGTTCTTAATCAGGTTTGGCATGTGGCTAGATGTGTTGGATAAATTGGATATTATGATAAATCCCTTTGTTTCGATGATGACAAACATTTCATTCTTGTTGATCTAACGTGCTACTTGAGTGTTGCAGGAATTAAGTGGATGACAAAGCTCTAGGGAAACTATACGCTTGAATGATTGTAAAAGTCATACAATGTAATCAATTGTAAACTTGTACAAATATATAATGTACAAGTACTTAGATTTCATGTAAATCAAGCATTCGATCTTCCCTAGCCAATCACCACACTTAGATAGGTCATCCCTTTCAAATAGGATCACATATGCACACTCATACATTTACTTAGTGCCTAAATTGAAAGATTGAAACAGGGTCAATCTCGGTCGACCAAATTCCTCGACCGAGACACTCTCGGTCGACAAACTTCTCGACCGAGAAAGACCCAAGTAGCCGTTAGACACAACTGACAAGGTAGTTGGCAGTTGCAAATGAACGTTGATCCAGAGAGCATGTCGGTCGACAAAACTTCGACCGAGTAGGTATCTCGGTCGACTATTTGTCGACCGAGATGGTCTCTGACAGCAACTGCAGACTAAAGCAACTAGTCATTACTAATGCACCTAACTTATACCTAACGGCTAGTTAAGCACTTAGAAACCCCTAGAAGTTGTCTAGAACGTCCTTAAGCATCCATAGGCCATTCCTATAAATAGGACATGCCTTAGGACACCAAAATACACCTAAGCTACACTTGTGCTATACTTGAGCTTGAATACACATTGGCAATACTGTTTTGAGCAATAGAGCAATTCCTACATTTGCTATTCATTCCCATTGCTCCCATTTCGTGTCCTATAGGCTAGCATCTCCTTACCACAGCACTTACACTTCTACACTCATTGGTTAGGAGATCAATACGCTTGATATAGGCAAATAAAGCCTTGTGCTTAAAAGGATAAGTTGTAATTTCTATTTTCCTTCTTGTTCCTTTTATTCTTTGTATTCTCCTTGCTACTCCTAGGGTTGGAGGCTGCGGATTGGAGAAGGTTCTTCTCGGAGGAGAAGGTGGACTTCAAGCTACTTCAAGAAGGCTATCGCACGGGAAGCTACTTCAAGAAGGCTATTGCAACGGGAAGCTACTTCAGGAGGAAGGGTGATTCAAGGTGGTGCAATTACTTCTAGGTGAAGGCTGCTTCAAGGTTGGGCGATTACTTCTAGGTGAAGGCTGCTTGAAGGGTTTAGGGAGAGAATTGTAATTTTATGTAAAGTCCTTGCGAGGTAATAAAATTAAATTCTTTCCAAATCCCGGTTGGGTAAGCAACCGGGTAGTGGACTGACAACTTTAGTATTTGCTAAAGTTGGAACCACTCTAAATCCTTGTCCCCTTGTCCAATATTCTTGTGGTTGATTGCTTGAGTTCAATAATTGTTAAAATTATCTATAAAACTCTATTCACCCCCCCCCCTCTAGTAGTTTTTCAAGATGGTGAAAGATATGTTAGGTTATGAAACCTCTAAATCAGGTACGGGCCTTATCTAGTTATATGACTAGCTTTCTTGTTTGAAATGATATGTATTGTATGCTTGTTTGTTTACTTGCCCAATATTGGCATGTAGTATTTCTATGTCTTACTCGATGTTTGCCTCGTCGGTTTTATAACTTCAACACACATATATATAGAACTCCATTATAATATTGTTGATAAAGGGTTAACTCTTGGCTATGGCCTTGAGGTCCCTCTGTATAAAAGGGTTAGCTAATTTTTGTAACCCTTATGGACCCTTCTGACGAGAAGATGGTCAAAGGCCTTAAACATGCTTGATATTGTTGGTCTAATGGAGTGAAATGACATAAAATATGGTTTCACATTTGTTAAATAGTTAACATGTTTATTCTTGTTCATTTTGTCTTGAAATCTTTTCAAATTATGCAAAGCTTATACATATATGTATCTTTCTACCCCATACTCAACACCTCATGTGTTGACCCATTTCTCATATTTTGTTTTTAGGTTCAGAGATGGCTAGAAGGTTGATGGGCTCGGTGAGCTATGCTAGGTGTACTTGTTGTAAGATCCAGATTTAGTGCACATGAATGACTTGTACCTTGACTCTGGAAATATGTAACTGAATTCATGAATATAATGCATTTTGTATAATTTATACTTGTTGAATGTTGAGACTGTGTTGGTGCCTTTATCTTGTTATCTGTTCATGTGTGCTAAGCTTTACGCTTCTGCATGTTGCCTTTGGTATATGTTTGTTCATGGGACTAGGATTCTGATTCCATGACAGAAGACCTCTCAGACTAGCAGATTATAACATACAACAATAACATTTATCGTGCGATAGAATGGTCTTTGCAAAGGAAGATGCGACGGAAATTTAGAAAATATCAGCTTGTCTAGAATGCTTGATACAAGGGGTAGATGATTGGAATTGCATCGATTGGAAAGGGATATGGATCAACAACAACGTTCCCTAGAAAAAGTCTGATTCGCGGGACAATGTGTTGATTTGACTACGTCTCATAGAAGTTTTGAATAGGAGAATCCCCTTAGGGGATATTACTAGTGAGGACTTCCATTCTTTGTAAGAAAAATATGTTATGGAAATCAGCAATGACAAAAGATTTTCCTATGACCCTCCAATGGAAGACATCTCCAAGAGAATGTACTCTCTTGTACCTCTTCCAAAAAACAATCCTTGAAGAGAAGTACTAAAAGAATCTATGGAATGATCCAGCAAACCATGCTTAGTATAATAGTATAGTAGTTCTACCCAATCCAACACCTGAACAACACCCTCCCACCCCATCAGTGCAATCTGAGTCTGATATAACTTCTGATCGTGATCCAGAATCTAAAGAAACAACTAAAAAAGAAGTTGAAATGTCTTATGAAGAACATGTAACTGACGAGTTGTCACCTACGGATTTGGTCACTCCAACATTCTAATTTTTTACCAGGGTGCATGCTACAGGCTATCTATGGAAGACTTGGTCCCATAATGGATAGACTAAAACCCCAGAAGGACTAGGTAGTTACTATATTTAAAAGGATATTGTCCAAGCCCCAAATTCATGCCTCTTTGAGATCCTCATACTAGGAGGCTATACGACTATTAACGTCATGACCACATGTCAGCTAATTTTAGTTGATGAGCTTGATGACATATAAATGGCTTGTAATGAATAGGTAGGGGACATTATCATGAAGAAAGAATTGGGATGATTAGAAAGGCTCACTAAAAAAGGTAAATCAAGCATCCCTAAGATGATTCCTATCCTTAACGACAGTCATTTGACTCTATTATCTATTTACAAAAAAGCCAAAACTACTACACTCTACAACAACATCAATGTCATGTACATCATGAAATGAATGACATATCACAAGACTGCAAATATCATGACTAAACAGAAAGATGATCAAGTTGCAACACATGTCATTGAGATGATAAAATTATATGGTCAAGGTTTCTCAACAAAAGATAGAGATTTAAGGAAGCCATAATTATGTCCTAGGAGTCCACAACATCCTCCAGGTTCAAATGACTACAACTTCTATGTACAAATTTGGATGTAGGTCCTTACAACAACTAAAAAAGGTGGATCGAATTCCTAGATGATTATTATCACCACTTATGAGGATCCCATGACATCCAAAATTTTACTTCACAATGGGAAATGATGACTTAAACTATAAATCACATGTTTACATCAAACCTCAGTCTTTGTCACTCTGGGGACAAAGTGTGTGATAAGTTTGGGGTGCATGTGTGAACAGACAAGTTAGGTAGATTTTCTTGCCCAAATTTTTCCTTACCGCTATATATATTATATTTCCTTTCTTTTACACTTATTCCTGAAGAATTTGAAATTTCAAAAATTGCTAGCTTGCACATATCTTATCTAGAAAGTTCTTAATGAAGGATACAATTTTGTTCTAGGGAAATTTTGAATCTTGTTGTCCTGGAAGTTATCCTCTCCCCGATTAGACCTTTTTGTCTTTATTCTACTTCTTAGAATAATCATTACCACTAGTGATGGATTGAAACCATACATTCACCTAAGAACATGATATGTGATTACATTTTCATGTCATCTTTATACCAAGACTTTTTTAGACCATGAATAAATCTTTATATGCCTAAAAATGTTCTCAAAAACTAGGAGGACTTAGTCTGACACTCTTGATGAATCAATCCAGCATCCTAGTACAGGTTGGAAAGTGAATACATTTTGTAAAAAGGAAAAATCTACCCCTTTGAATATTTACTCCCCTCTAGGGATAAAAGAAGCTTGGAGGCCCACAAATCCTTAAAGTCCCATCAACCTAAGGCTTATGAGAAAGAATAAAAGCTTGAGTGAGAATAGAAGCATGAGATTTGTGCCCAATAAGATCTAAAGGGGCTTTCATGGATGGTGTCTACATGCACTCAATAATGTAGATATGTCATTCCCAGTAGTGGAACTCCAATGCCAAAATCATCACCTTGTCTTTCGAATGCCATCATACAAACCACCAGAAGTTACAATAGGACTGATGGTTAAGCAATACTATTATTATAAAAATACTCATGGTTAAGAATGGGACCACACCCTACATCCTTGTCCAACCCTTACACATCTCTCTTGACTATCCAAAAAAAATTAAAAGTTGGGAGTGAAAGATAACTTGAGCAAGAGTGGTGTGTGCTCTAGTACATATAAAAATGGAATCTATGAGTGAGAAACATGAAGGTGAAACCTTTCCTAGAAGAAGGACATATGAGATAAAAAGGTCAAGAAACTCTAGTCTATGTGAAGTAAAATGAGGACACAACAAGAAAACCCAATATTCAATCAAATATCACCTAAAGATGTAACAAGAACATGACATACACCAAAAAATACTAAACTAAGAAAGCCCTTGGATGTTGTTGGATGATGCGACTCTACTTATTAGCTTGTGGACATGCTAGGATCTATGTTTGGGGGGTTTGATAACATCCAATTTTGTGGATGTTTCATGTCAATTTTAATCCTTCATTTCCCTCATTATCATGGACTTATGTAGATATTACGACATTTATATTCATGTTTTCCCTTTTTGCCTTAAATAAGTAGTAACTACTCACTTTCATTGAGGACATCCATGAATTGTACCAAGGAAGACAAACCATCAGTTGTTGGCACTCACAACCCAAGTACCAATGGAATCTAGTATGTCTAGACCAACTGTCATAGCGGCCTACTGATGGCCCTGCAACCAACAATTCAAGTGTAAGTGACAACCAATGGCCTGCCCCTAGATGTCATCTTTTGATGGAAACACTAAGTGACACCAACTGATGGTCTTGTTGAACTCGTCTATCAAAAGCTGAACAAGTAGCCACTAATTGAAGGCTCAATAGAATTTTAGCTACCAATGATCGTGCTAGTCTCGTCTATTGAAGGCTCAACAATTAGCTGCAAACCAAAGGTTTGATTGAACTTCATCTACCAATGGCCTTGCTGGCCTCATCTAGTGAAGGCTTAGCAGGGGTTCCATCTACCAAAGGTTCAACAGAGGTTCCTCCTTTTTTAAGGACTCCTTACAATCACCTACTTAAGACCCAACAAACTTTTATTTACTAAAGGAAAGTCTTCTGTCTTCATCTACTGATGGTTAGGTAAGATTTTGACTACCAATATGCTCCTTCCATAGACCATTAAGTTTGTGCCTCGAGGTAAGTTCTAGGTGACATTGGAGTGAAAGTAAAGTCAATCATGAGTTCCTCAAGCACCGCACCATTCCCTATGAGTAGGGACCCCATCTCTACATGAAGAGGACATTCTCCTGAATAAAGAAGTGATGCCTCGTTCTCCACTATACATTGATCTTTAGAATATGAAGGTGAGATTCAGAGTTCTTCCATAAATATGTAGTGACTAAGGATGAGATTCTAAGGTCTCTCACACCCTCACCTTGCCTCTTCCAATTTTAACAACTCTGCTCGAGAGAAGAACGATGACGGAAGGTACTATCATGATCACCTCTCCATCACCAAAGAAAAAGGAAGTTTCCATCAATCTTAAATGCCCTCCTACAGTCACTATTATTGTGTTTTATTCTTTTTTTCCTTCATCCTACTGATCTCCCTCCATCCATCCATCTACCATGTATTCATTCACTTATAAATCCATACTACCACTCACAACCATGAATCGCTAAACAATTTTCTTGGGTTGGGGTGGCCACTATGTCTCTCCCAACATGTTAATATTCATGTCCATTTAATATATACTCTTATCAATGTCTATCTCTATACTCGTCAACTTTAATTCTTCACTTGCATGATTATATACCATCTTGTGTTGTTTGATTTCTAATTCCTTGAGAGAGTTGTATTAGCCTATATCTAGAGTTATGGTGTAGTATGAATGCATGAGAATGTTGGGTTACTAAACCTAATGATAATTGGGTTGTATGTTTGATTTTTTGTTTTTCATCTCGAGAGAGAGACATGATTATGACCTAGATTTATTGCAAGCTCAAGATAGGAGGGAATAGACACTAAAGATGATTTCTTGTAAACTATGCTAAGGGTATACAATAGGTGTGAGTATTGCTTGTTGGTAAGAGTTCTTAGAAGGTAATATACAAACCAAGTTTTATCCATATATTTAAAACACACCAAAAGATCTGAGTTCTATTCTTGTCTTATTAATATAGATTTTCTCTCTTTTGTTTTGTTACTCTTTGTTTGGTTACCACCATTTCATAAAGAACACTTATCTCTCTTTTGGTTAGGCATAAGTAAGTTAAGGTTTTAGATCCTAAAGGTTTGTCACCCTTATCTCTGAGTTTGACATTATTTACTAAACAAGGTCCTGCATTATCATTACAGGTGCCTAAGTAATGAATTATAAATATTAATAAAAAGTTTGAGTACTCTAGACCACCTCTCTTTTGGACATGTGATTTAAGGAAATCATCCACCCATGACCAACAAGTATAATAGGTCACTCTATCCGCATAACCTTTAGTTGTTTGGTTTAATAGTATGCTTTTTAGATGTCATTACAATAATATGATCCATAACATGCTTGATAGTTACATACCCCAAACGGATCACTACCCCTAATTCATTATTGTAACCCTAATTGCTCATTCATTAGCTAATGTTTGTTTGGTGACATTTATACCTTACTTCTTTAGTCTAATTTTCATAAATTGATAGTTAGTTTCCTTGGTTAGAGTTTCTTATTCATCTTGTGATTGTTAGGTTTTTCTATTCAATTCCTTAGTGTACTCTTTTTTTCCCATCTTAGTGTAATTTCTAACCTAGTGTACCTTGTTGTTCTCTCTCTTGCCTTATTTAGATAGTTGTTACTCATAGTTGCTAATTAGGAGTGTTCATGTTATTGTAGAGTTAATTAATTAACTTTATTTGCTTTCTTTAGTATAATTACCATTCTTTCATAGTTGTCTATTCATCTTTATGCAGGGTTAATCTAGGTTTGATTATTTCCTTTCCCTTCTTGTGTATTCATCTTGGTTTAACTAAAACCTCCAAGATTAAACCCTTGAAATGTTGTACTACACAATAGGAACCTAACAAAACAAACTCAATTCTAGTACCCCATATTTCCTTGTGTATTGATATCGACTTACCACATTCTGTACACTACATCCTGAGTCGTTCCCTTGCATATATAGCATCAAAAGTGTGTCTAAATCTGGCAATTATAAGTATATGTTAGTCTAATTTGTTGTGAAATTCATCAATATTATAATTTATTTATATTAACTTCATCTTAAGTGATATAATTATATGTTTATAATTTTTGCGGGAGTTATACTCTCATGGATACTCTTTTTGACTCTCATTTGGTTCATCCATGATTTTTTAGTTATGTTGTGACAATTGACATGACATATTGATAAAGATGTGAAAAGCTAGAACATAGTTATATCCACAATTGTCCCTTTACTCTTGTTTCTAAGTTATGAGTAAGTATCTAATGATGTACATAATATTTTGTTGGCATTTTTTTAATATGCTGAGTTGTAAACTAGATTAGTCATATTCTAGTTTGATGTGCTTTGCCCCCTTTGCAGGAGAGCCAATGAAAGCCACGATCACCTCTTCCTTGATTGCAGCTACACCAGGCTCATCTAGGCCTTGATATGTCTGAAGAATGAGTGGGGCCCGAACCAGAGTCACAGCTTGGATGATATGGCGGACTGGTTACTGCTCAATCTTAAAGATAAACATCGGCTGGCTTTTGGGGGCCTCTGTCTAAATATCTTTTGCTTCAATATATGGGATGGAAGAAATAGAAGAGTCCACTCTAAAGGCAGCCGAACAGAGACAGAACAGATCAAAAAGATAAATTTCAATCTGTGTAATCTAATCTATGTTAAGAAAGACATTTTGAAGGGTGTATCTCATCATGCTAAAATATACTGGGGATTTTGTATGTAACCATGTATATACTAGTTTAGTTACGAGGGGTTTGTTTGTTTAACCCCCCTTCTTTACAGATCATGCCCCATGATCTCTGACTTGTAAGGTGGTAGTTTTCTCTACCCTCCTTTTGGCAATATATTTACCCATTTCCAAACAAAAAAAAATTAGTCATATTCTTGTATTTTTGTTTCATGCATATGGAAATTCTTGTAATAGATTCATTAATATTGATAAAGAAGTGGCAGTTTTATCTCTATCATGTCTACTCATGGAATTATTAAGATGTGAAGTCTAGTATGATTTAATATGACATCATGTGAGGTTTTATGATATTCACTCATATTTGGATCTTTATCTGAGTTAGCCATTGTAATTTTTCAACTCAAATTTTAATGGTTGTTTATTTTAAGTTGGGTTTTTTTTCTGGGGATTTGTCCTAATGGTCATTTGGTAGTTTACCGGTGGAATAGGTTCTTGAAAGTGTAATCATAGAATAGGTTAGATAATTATATAGGGGAATAGTAATTAGGATGAAAATGATAAGTACATGTTTAACATGATACAAGCATGATGCATGCTACCTCAACCTACTATTGGAACCTTCGTTAGGTATCCAAGTATTCAGCGAAGAGATGGTGTGCAATTATTTTGTTGTTTACCTTCTGGGTACTCTAATAAGTATTTAGTTGGAAACAACCCAAAGTGTATAATAATATATGACATCATGATGAGAGGAGTGATATTAGAGATGAAAATATATGAGGAACCCATATTACGTTTGGAGATGTTGTGTAACATCCCTGACCTAGGTTATGCCATAAACCTGGAAGTTTTTCTTAAGTAAGTTATTCATAAACATGTTTTAATCTTATGAAAAGTAAATTAGACTCAAGGAGAGTTTAATTTTAAAGTTTGAGCTTATTTGCAAACTGTTTGTGCGTTATATGATAGATTGGGTGTAAATTGCAATTTACCCAAGATGAGGGGTTATTTTTCAATATGTCACATTTTGAACGTGACTAAAGTTCTTTGGCATCATAATAGAGAGTTATGTTAAGGGGTGGCTTGTGGAAAGCCTAAGTTCCAAGTTGGAGCTTGTTTGAATAATGCTTGTGCCTCGTGTACCAATTTTGATGCAAATTGCAATTTACCAAAAATGTAGGGTTGATATGCAAATTACTACATCTAGAGTGTCCCTACTCTCTCTTAGAATCATCTATAGGAGAGAGAAAGAAAGAGGCACCGTGTTTGAATCATATTTGAGTGATGGTATTCTTGGTGATGAAAAGACCAAGAAGAGTTGTATAGTTGATACCCTAAAATGAGTTGTATTGAGTTGTAGAGCTTATATGGGAGTGCCTATTGGCCTAGAATCCATATAGGAGGTCCCATATCGTTTTATAAACTTTTGTAAAAGGCCATGATGAGTTAAGAACCTCAAGAAGGTGATGGATATTGTTTTACAACTTTCCTTGAAAAAGTTGTATCGGTTTGTGAAAAAAGTGATGTTGGGTTGAAATATCTTGTTCAACAAGATAACTAGTGGCTGAAATCTTATCCCTAGATTATCCCCAAGAGTTTTTCAAGTCAATTTAAATATTTGTGCATGCATGGACACGTTTCAACCCATGCATGGACATGTGTCACCTAGTAGTATAAGGTGATGACACCTCTTATACACTCTCTCTCATGAGCCTCAATTATATATACCACTCCCTTCACCTACTAGTGAAACTTTTCAAATCATACAACTCTCTTTCTCTTATATATCATTCATAGTAGTTGAGGATCAAGGAGGATCTCGATCCTTAAGCTTAAGGTAAATCCATTGTCATCTTCAACCTTGGTTGAAGCATGAATCTCGGGTTGTGATTCTTCTATTCTTTTCTTCTTCACCAAGTTCTTATCTATGGTGATTCTTTGCATATAGAGGAGTTGTGAACAAGTCTTGGATCTTTTATAAGTTCATCTTCAACCTTGGGAACGTGAAGCTTTGGAGCTTGGAGCTTTGGAGTTGTTCTTGAGGTGGGTTATATAACTTGAACCCAATCATGTTATTATTCACCTTCAATCTTGTTATACTTGTTGATCTACTTTCAATTTCGATTTTCTTGAATGATTGCTGATTCTATGAGTTCTAATAGTTGCATAGGACTATTGTCCATGAATTAGAACAGTAAGGGACGAAATTCTAGATCTTTATGATGATGACATCATCATGGCACAAACCGGTATCGAGTTGAAGCACCTCTAACCCGATATGGTAATGAAACCCAATATGGTAATACGAAATTTGTTATACCTTAGAACCCCACACCCCTATCATTTTGTACATTTGGGTTGGTTGAAAAAGTACTAACTAGTTGTCTAGGTTGTCACTCAACACATGGTAGGTTGATACTTTGAAGGTTTGAAAAGGTATGAGCATAAGGGTCTAACCTGATATGCAAAACCCTACACTTGAGTAACCCGATATAAGTGACACACACATACACCTCTAGCTAGATATGGTGGAAGCATACACCTCTAGTCTAATATGGTGGAAGCATACACCTCTAGCCCGAGATGGTGGAAGCATACACCTCTAGCTCGATATGGTGGACCTCTAACCCGATATGGTGGAAGCATACACCTCTAGCCCGATATGGTGGAATCATACACCTCTAGCCCGATATGGTGGAAGCATACACCTCAAAACCAATATGGAGGTAAGCACCTCAAATCTGATATACTTGAATGAGTAACACATGAAGTGTGTTATGTCAAATGATACATTAATATGTAAAGAGTTTAATGCATTTCGATAAGAGTAGGCAAATGTACCTTGAGAAAGGGGTTGAGCCAACTTAATAAAGTATGATGTAATCAATATCCTAGTGAGGATGAGAGAGAAACTCATACTTTGTGTGAAAATCATTTAATGATAGATGATGAGAATAAATATGATTGAATACTTATGATATCAATGTATGCTCCTATTATGTTTGGAGCTATGAATTAGGGTTTTGATTCTTGATAATATGAACTTGAAACCCTAATCGGCTAAAGAGGGAAACCCTAACCCTAATAATGGGAAGGTTGTATTTCTCTTGTATTGCACGGTGATGATATGTACTTGATATTGTTTTTATCATGAAATGCTAACCATGCAGGTATCATGAGATGATGAGCATAGCCAGGTATGAGCTATGATGTTTCATACGATACATATTAAATGGGCCTTGTGAACCATGTGAAATACTTGTGCAACAAGTATAATGTATACCTGGGTCTGAGGACCTAGAGGTAATAGTTACCTGATAAGAGGTGACAATGTTCAGTGATATACTAAGGGTTTGAATACCCAGATATAGCAATCATGATGAGGAAATGTTAAGGGATGAGAATCCTCAGTAATGTGATAAGGCACTAAAATCTCGAGTGTTATGCATTCAATGTGTTCCAAAGATTATGAAAGTACTTGATAAATGTATTACACCTTTCTTTGTAGCATCTGTTATAATTCATGCTTGTAACTTGGTTGATGCTAAAAGATATTGTAATTCACCTAATAAATCAAGTGGAACCTTATCATGCAGTTGCCCTGGCCATAGATTCACTCAGTTTCACAATTTGATGAATGGTGAAATGAGTTTAACTCGGAGAGCATATTTTTGAATATGTGGGGGTGATGGGTTAAAATATCCTTACATCCAAATAGGGATTGATGTGTGATCTTTCCCTTCATCATAAGAGTATGGCTATATGCCATGACTCAATATATCGGGGTTGCTATGTGAGCTCACCGAAGAGAATATACCAGGGTTGTTGTGTGCTCTCCCTGAAGAGAGTGCATGTTGCAGATGCAACTCTATAGCGAAGATGCCACTATACCCTGGCAAGCTAATTGTAGTTTGACACATGATGTCACTTCCAGTGGTCTTGTACTGACTGAGACATGTGAGGTCTTAGAAGTTGGCTCTTCCTTTGACCTTGTATGGTACCGATGATTTACGTATCCATGGTCGGTTGGAGCATGAGTGGTATACCTCATCTCAGTAGGGCATAAGTGTGATTGTAAATATGTAATCAGTTGTTTAGCGTATTGATTAAGGATTGAATACGGAAACATTGGTTGATGTTACAATACTTCTATACATCTTAAATGGATAGATGTTATATGTGCTCTTCATATTCCTTATAAAGTGAATAGATGATTTATTTCTCTATCATAGATAACTGCATTGCTTTAAAAGATGATATTGCTCTGTTCTGCTTATAAATAGTGATTAATCTTGATTATTAATATAAAAGATCCTCTGCTCAATTTTATACTTATTACCATGTGATAATAATATTGTTGGCGGAGAGTTATATCCCTCGCTGGGACTTTTGTCTCACCCCGTTGGTCCCAACAATTTTTTAGCTGGACGCAGATGAGGAGGTAGAGACCGTACTGTAGAGGGAGGTCAATAGCAACAAGGACATTAGTAATAGCTCAGGTTGAGTGTGTTGTCTGTCGTGTCTTGTAGATAGAAGTCCTATGTGTCATCTCTATACTCTCAGGTGCTTGGGAGTTAGTACGTAATGATTTTATAAATGATATGAGATTTTGGCTTGTATGACTCGAGGTTTTATGTTGCTTATGTATATGTTTGGGCAAAGCAACTAGTATATGATATCCTCGAGATGAGATGGTACAATGTATGTACAATGTGAACCATGATATATATATTGCTTTGGTTCTTTCCTTAGGAGTTTCTTAGCAATGGATCTCTTTGCAAAATGGTTTTAATTTTTAGTGATTTTTGTTAATCCGCTGGTAATGGTTATTCCGCGTAATTACTGTGCAATTTGACTATCAGTTTGATAGCGGTCTTCACATGTTGAACAAGAACTATGTATATAATTAGTTAACCTAATTATGAGATGTACTAATATAATCACTTAAGGAAGACATAAACCATGTTTAAACTCATCAAAACATAAGAGTTTGATGGTTATAGGAAAAGATATGATAACATGATGCTTGATCTATATATGAATAGAAATGACACCTTGTATGGATAAGAGTCTAATGTTTGAAGATGATATTTTAGAGAATTATAACGTTAAGGAGAGATGAATCTATGCATGAAGATTTATTCATGCACAATAGTTAGGGGAATCCTAAAGTAGTGTATAGAATGTATGGTTGTGTACATAGAATTTCTTAGGGAAGATGTGTAATATGAAATATTTTAGATTTAAAATTGGGGTACGAAGAGGAAAATTTAGATGATGAGTATGTCTTAAAATGATAAAGATGTTGAGTGACATGTGAGGAAAGTGGATCTTGAGGTAAACTCAGAGAAGCCAATGTATGTTATGAAATAATTAAAGCAAATGATTATGATACAACAAAGAGACTAGAAAAATTACTTAGGAAAAATCTCTTTGGGAATGAAAGAGATGACTAATCATGAGGATAAGACAAGGAGGGTAACAAAGGAAGCAAAATGTAGCAATTATTTGTAGTTTTAGTAGTATAGATTGATTGTTTTACCCTGTCAAAAATCAATAATGAGGATTAAAAGTAAGTTTAAATGAAGATGAGGTGTAAAAAAATCGTTCATTTCAAGGAAATATGGTGATATACAAGATGGAAATTGAGGTTCATGGGAAAAGAGGGGAAACAAATATATTGCTAAAACAATAAAAAATCCCATGAGGAAAAACTATGATTAGACAAGAATAAGTTATTACATGGCAATGGAAAAGGATGTTGTCTTGACTCCTTCCTATGACTGTAAATTAAAAATGTAATAATTGGATGTTTCGCGAGTAGGCATGTTCAGAAAGAAAATGTTCAATCTTAAAACGAAGCCATGATGGTGATGATTAAGAGATAAAGTGAGGTAATGTGGAATGTAACCATTAAATTGTCCACTAATTGGATTTGGTATAGGAACACATGAACTAAAAACCTTATTCTGAGAAATCCTATACACAAATATTCAATAACAAGAATAATTACTTGAGAATGAATGTAAAATATTGTGAATTACCATTTATGGGTGAATGTAAATCATGGTAATAAGGAGACATAACAGTGATAAAAAGATAACTACCAATAACAATATAATATGATAATATCACTAATTCCAAAGTAGATGCCAAGGAACCTAGAAAAAAAACAAGGAATAATGCATAAGAAGATGAACCTTGGAATTGATTATAAAATATCTACCCTTAGAATCCAAAGGAAACTTCATGATGGTTAATCATTAGCTATGATGAGATAAAAAAGGTTGTGGCTAGGCACTATCAACATATAATTACTCATAGCCTATTGTTTCTCTTTGGCTTAGCTCTGGGTTTTGGGGGGTGAAATCCTTTTGTGGAGTTTATAGCTGTGAGACCCTAAGCCTAGATTAATCCTGAATTCACTATAACTTAATTAATTACCTCAATTTAGTGCTTGAGTTAACTTTGAAATTAATTGATAAAGTGAATATCCAAGCGGAAGAAATTTGGACTTTGCTACCCTAATCTCATGTTTCTTACAAAGTTATGGATTTCATCACAAATCTTCCATAATATGAGGACCCAATTTCAATTATGTTAAATTAGGTAAAATTGTGTTTTCCTTCGTATTCATTCTTGATTGAGCTTTGAAATCAATTTATTAAGAGATAGCTCCAATTTGGCTTCTATTGCACTTGTTTGCCTTGATCTTGTAATTTCAAGTACGCTTGTGGACAAATGTGAAATTTCACTACAATTGATGGCTTCAGTGCAATTTGTGTATAAACTAATGAAGTTCTTAGTTTACTTCATAAGTCTGCTTAATTTGATGAGTTTGTATGCTTTTGAGCTTAGTTTGAGAAGGTCTCATTTGCCCTCCTTGCCTTGGGTCTTGATAGCTCACTTAAGTTGTGGACTGCTTTAGTATTTTAACCACTTAGCCTACTGATGCATCCCTCTTTTGGGGCTTTGTCCTATGTCATATTGTATTTCAATCACATCTATACCTGTTATATTACATGTTATTTACCCTAATATGCATATTTGTGTAAAATGCACTTATGGACATTATTTGCATGTTTTTCAGGCATTTGGACCACACTTGCATGGAAGAGAGGGAGAGAATGAGTGATCCTAGGGTTTATTTACCCTTAGAGAGGCCCAAAGTGAAGTCTGAGGCTCTATCAACCTACCCCTAGTGGCCAAAGATCCATTGAAGCAAAGATGTCCAAGAATGAACAAATATTCAAGTCAAAGTGTTGATACAGAGACCAGCTATAACACCCGGGCCCACTGCCCAAGGCTCTAGTAGAGTTTCAGGAATGATGACTGGCCCCACAGACCACCACTGGCCTTAACTACGACCATTTTCCTCACTCACACGCAAGTCGGGGTCAACTTCCTAACTGATCACCCATCCTAGTACTACTGCAAGCTGAGCACTCTTAATTATGGAGTTCTTTAATGATGGTTTCCTAGAAAAGAAGGTGCACCTTGGTGGTATGGGTAGTCAAATCATTCCTTTTAAGATCATTATATTTGAGGTCTCAAATCCTGTGATGTTACAATCTCTCCAACTTAGACTCTTGACGTCCTCGTCAAGTCTCAACTATGTGGCCTCATAACATTTCTCCATTTCAGTGCAGACCCAACATGGCCCATGCACACCTAGCTCCCGATCACAGCTACCTGTGAAAGGGTGGCTCCATCAACTTAGATAGCCCTTTCCGACATGCTTGGACACTACCAGAGCAAGGGTGACTCCATCAACTCGGATAGCACTTTCCAACATGCCTAGACCGCGCGACTCAAAGACTGGAGGTGCACCTTGGTGGTATGGGTAGTCCAATCATTCCTTTTAAGATCATTATATTCGAGGTCTCAAATCTTGGGACATTATAATCCCCCCCCACTTAGACTCTTGACTTCCTCATCAAGGCTCAACTATGTAGCCTCATAACATTTCTCCATTTCAGTGCAAACCCAACATGACCCATGTACACTAGCTCTCGATCACAGCTACCAGCACAAGGGTGGCTCCATCAACTTGAATATCCCTTTCCGACATGCTTGGAAACTACCAGTGCAAGGGTGGCTCCACCAACTTGGATATCCCTTTCCAACATGCCTAGACTGCACGGCTCAAAGGCTGGAGGTACACCTTGGTGGTATGGGTAGTCTAATCATTCCTTTTAAGATCATTATATTCGAGGTCTCAAATCCTGGGACGTTACAATCTCCCCCACTTAGACTCTTGACGTCCTCTTCAAGGCTCAACTATGTGGTGTCATAACATTTCCGCATTTCGGTGTAGACCCAACTCAGCCCATGTACACCTAGCTCCCGATTATGGCTACCAATGCAAGGGTGGCTTCATCAACTTGGATAGCCCTTTCCAACTTGCCTGGACACTACCAGTGCATGGGTGGCTTCATCAACTAAGATTGCCCTTTCCAACATGCCTGGACCATACGACTCAAAGACTAGCATGTCATAGGCTCATGTGGGCCCCACCTACTGGAGAAGAATTGGCTCTGATAGCATTTGTAACACCCATGTCTACTGTCCAAGGCTCTAGTAGAGTTATAATAATGATGTTTGTCCCCACAGACCACCATCAGCCTTAACAAGGCACTTTGTCCTCACTCACGTGCAAGCCAGGATCAACTTCCCGACTAGTCACCCATCTTAGTACTATTCAAGCTGAGCACGCTTAACTATGGAGTTCTTTAGTGATGGGCTCCCAGAAAAGGAGGTGCACCTTGGTGATATGGGTAGTCCACTCATTCCTTTTGAGACCATTTTATCCAAGGCTTCAAAAGGAATGATTGGACTACCCATACCACCAAGGTACACCTCCTTTTCTGGGAGCCCATCACTAAATAACTCCATAGTTAAGCATGCTCATCTTGGAGTAGTAATAGGATGGGTGACTAGTTGGGCGCAGTCAAGGGCAATGGTGGCATGTGGGGTCAGTCATCATTCTTGAAACTCTACTAGAGACTTGGGCATAGGGCCTAGGAATTACAAATGGTATCAGAGCCATTTCCCTTCCAGTAGGTGGGGCCCACATGGGCCTGTGGCATGTCGGTATTGGAGTCATGCGATCCACACATGTTGGAAAGGGCTATCCGAGTTGATGGAGCCTCACATGCACTGGTAGTGTCCAGGCATGTTGGAAAGGGATATCTGAGTTGATGGATCTTCCCTTGCATTGGAAGCCATGATCGGGAGCTTGGTATACATGGGACATTTGGTTCTACACTGAAATGAGGAAAGATAATGAGGCCATATAGTTCATCCTTGTCGAGGGCATCAAGAGTATAAGTGGGGGAGATTATAATGTCCCAAGATTTGAAGCCTTAGATAAAATGATCTCAAAAGGAATAATTGGACTACCCATATCATCAAGGTGCACCTCCTTTTATGGGAACCCATCACTAAAGAACTCCATAGTTAAGCGTGCTCAGCTTGAAGTAGTACTAGGATGGGTGACCAGTCGGGAAGTTGATCTTGGCTTGTGCGTGAGTGAGGAAAAGGCGCCTTATTAAGGTTGGTGGTGGTATTTGGGGCCAATCATCATTCTTGAAACTCTTCTAGGGAAGTAGGACCAGGTGTTACACCAGCACGGTCGTGGTACCACAGAACAGCTGTGTTAGCTCACTCCAAATCAACAGAGTCGAAGATTGAAAAGTGTAGACATCAGTACGATCGTGCCATGAAGAATGGCTGTGTGAATTTGATCCAGAATGGTTGTGCCACCTTGCACGGCCGTGTTGCAACTGAGCTAGAATGACTGTGTTTTCAAGAATAGGCATCCAACTCCAAGCTACCATGGTCATGCCACACCTGCCTCACCACAGCCATGGTGACCACCGCGGTCATACCACTTTCAGTTCAAAACCACCAACTTCCCTGATCATTTTCTCCACTTTTCACCTCGGCCGTTCCCATCCACCATGGTTGTTCCACTAACACCCCACCATGTTCGTGCTATGAAACATGACCTTTCTACTCACAAAAACCTAGCTACAGTTCCACTACATTTCCTATTTTACCCCCCACTTGACCTAGTGCCTCCCCACCACCTATATATACATGGGTGGTGGCTAGGGGACAAGGTTAGCTGCCTTCTAACCCCTCTTAGATCCCCATTTTCGCATTCCACCCATTCCACTTCATTTCCACCTCCATCCCACTCCATTTCTCCATTTCCACCACCAAAACCCTACTTTCCAAGTGTTTTGACCTTATTCCACCATCATTCCATGTCCTTACACCTTGGAAGGAGGAGGACGTATTACAGTAGCTAAAGAGGATGATTACTCCATTTAAACTGAGATCCATGGCTTCTTCTACCTCCTTCTCCCTTTCTTTTTGTATTTTGCATTTCCATGAGTAGCTAGGCCCCTTAGGTGGGCTGTTTGGGGTCAAAAATGTTACTTTGATGCCGTGTTGGGGGAAAATGATATGTAAACATTATAATTTAGTTTGCTAATGATTATTTGTATTTCTATCTCACTCTTCATTAATTGTTTGTTGGTTTGTGCTTGAAATCAACTAGGAATTTAGGGGCATTTCTAATATGTGTGAATCTGGGATTTTCTACTAGGTCCAATTCATGGATCCCTAGCTAACCACCCATCTTTGTACATACTAATCAATTCTCCTAACCCTAGTTGAGAGATCTAAGAACTGGTTTAGATGAATTTAGTGTGATTCGCTTAGAGCTTTCTCAAGGATAGAATGTGGGTGTTGTGTGTCCTAAAACCTCACTTCCACTCCCATTACTACCCTCAACCCCTAATCACTCTAAGATCCTCTAAACTAGAAACCCAGGCTTGTTTAGACTCTAATTGAATTTTAGCTAAACCCTGACCCAATTGAGCCTCGTAAGGGTAGTAGGCGGTGTTAGGGACTAGTTACCCTATACAAAGCCTATCATATCCATGGCCAGTTAGTAGTCTAGGGAAATTCATTAGACTCTATCTTGTTGTTTGGTTTGGTAATCTAAATGAAATTATAATGTTAACATGTCACACCATAACCTAATTGATAAGTGCCTCCCCCAAACAGCTAACAATCCCTTTATTTCTTTAAAACCCTAATTGCCTTCTTTCTTATCTAGTATTAGCTTAGTTATCTCTTTACTTGCCCAGTTAGCTTCTTGCCTTGCTCTTACTTTGCTCATGCTAGTTTAGGTTTTTAATTGCTCTTTTGCCCTATATGCTAGCTTAGTGTGGTGTAGATCTTTCATTGCTTGCCTTAGCATAAATTGTTATTTTCTTACTTGTCTTGTCTTTGATTTCTCTTTGGAACTAACTGTCTAGGGTTAACTTAGGTTTTAAACTTGTTTGCTCTCCTTTAATTGCTTTCTTTTTCAACCCTTAGTGTAATCAACAAATCAACTTAAAACCCTTCAACCTTAGATTGTGCAGTAGGAACCTAGCCTAAAACTAACCTAGCTATAGTGCCCCCTTTTCTCCTAGTGGATCGACCCTATACTTTCCACCCTCATGTACTATGACACGGCCTCATGCACTTGTGGGTGTAGTGTTTTAGTGTATGTGAGTGTGTTCGTGTAGGTCCCTATAAATTTTGAAAGTTATCCCAAGTGTGTCCGATCTCGTGGGATGCATCTAGTCAAATCCCAATTGATTAGTGTGTGCACCTCTGGAGGGACACACAAGGCTTTCTGGTGCCATTCTCAGGGAGAGAGGTGCTCAGCCTAGTTAGTTAGTTTTGTTTTGATCTTTTCCTACTGCCCTCATCATTGCTATTATTTATTCTTTATTCTTTGTATTCTTTGTGCATATTGGTTTGCTAACTTGATTTCTTTTATTTGGTTTTGCCTTGTGCATGTGACAAGCCACTCTGAGAAGACAAGATGGAAGGCCAAAATGCACCTCACAAGACACTTCAAGATTACTTCATGCCTAGAAACTACAAATTGCCAATTGCTAGCAGAGTTGATCAAATGCTAGGGGAGAAATTCTCCATCCCTCCAGGTTTTCTTGGGCTCCTGCCCATCTTCTATGGCACGGAGAGTGATAACCCCTACAAGAACTTGGAATCATTCCTTGATGTATGCTCCAACTTTAGGATTCTGACATCCAGTGATGACATAATTAGATTGACCTTGTTCTCATTCTCCCTCAAAGACAAAGCCAAAGATTGGTATGATTCAAGAAGGGACATCATGAGTTGGGAAGGATGAAGAATGCCTTCTTAAGGCATGTTGAATGCCTATTTCTTTAGTACTAACATTCTCAATTCATGGATGTATTCCTATCCTAGCTACCATGACCTGCGAGACCTTGAAGGTTTCCAAAAAATCTTTGACCCTATGTTTACCCTTCTCGATATACATAAGTTTTTGAAGAAGCTTGACGTCCAATAGAGGAAGAAATCCATCCTTCCCTCCTCTTCCCTCAACATCAAGAATCATCTGATTGCATTAGTTATTAATTGCAATATCCATCCCAAGAAGAATCAAGTGGATATTGTAGAGAACATTGTTGTGATAATGTATTGTCCCTTTAATAATGTCAGAGTCAAATGGTATCTCTATATTCTTCACCATATGACATGTTTCGAATCATGAAGAACACCATTGGCACCCGTCCTCCCTATCCCAACCTGATATGTGATCTTTTTTCTTACCATGTTGAGAATTAGATTTTCCATGACCTTAACTAAAAACTTAGCCAGAAGGGGTTTGCATTAGCGAGACCACAATCAAGAAGTCTTTCCACCCTACTTCCTTTAACACACCAGGTGCTTCCACCTCTACCCGAGCTCCTCCTCCTCCACCTCCTAGACCTAACCATGATTTGATTTTGGTGTCAAATGAAGCACTTATGGGATATATGATACACCAACATGCGTAAAACCTTTAGGTTCAGGACCACATCCACCAAGACTTAGTTCAGATCATGTTACATAGGAACATGTCTTACAGCCACCCCTAGCCCACAGAACATCCTTACCCGGGTGTTGACTATGTGTTTTATGCATATAGTCAGTTCTACCTGTTCCCTCCACCTACTGCTTTTGTTGTTCCTCCTGGCTCTAATTGTGGATATATCCATGTTTCCTCTTAGCCTACTACCCCTCAGGTTCTTGCACTTCCAACTAGACCTACTACTACTTTCCTTTTTATATACAATTGGGTGTCTATACTCAATTAGGAGCAAGCAAAGGCTCTGCATGAGTGTGGAGTCTCTTGGGAAGAGCAGATTCATAGATGGACCGGTCCTCACTCCTTTGTGCTTGATGAGGACACTAAGATGGTCGATGAGGAGGATGAGGAGGATGTTGAGGATGATGGTGATGGCTCTATTGATGGTGATGATGGTTCTTCTAATGGAGGTGATGACACTCCTACTACCCCAAATGCACCTTATAACGGGGATGTGGACTATCAGCCTGAGGATGTTGTCGAAGACCCGTTGATATACATAGACTAGATGTTTAGTGCTTAGTCTATAGAGTGCTTATCTATATCTAATTCTGTAGCTAGATGATGATGCTGATGAAGACCTCATTGATATATATAGCCTAAATGTTTAGTTCTTAGTCTATATAGTGCTTATCTAGATCTATTTCTGTAGACTTTTTTTATGTATTGAACATCTGGTAAGTGTATCTGAGTGTAATGAATTGAAATCTATGTATATTCTTAATTTAGCCCTTTTCCTAAGTTTCTCCTTTCCTTTGTGTCCCTTTTGTCCTTGATGTTGATTAATGGGAAATATTTGTGGTTTGGTGTGAATTCGATCACCATTTATGCCAATATTTAGGTTTATGCACAAATACCTCAGTGAATGTTTCAATTAGGGTCTAAAATATAAATTTTCCTTTTTTGTGAAATAATGATAAAATAAATTTGTTCTAGAGTTTTCTATAACCTTTTGGAACAAGGAAGATATAAAAGACAAATAATAACTCTTTAATCAAGATAAGGTGATATTGAATAATTAATATAGGAAATTGTGGTAATAATGGATAGTAGGCCAAAATTCATTAAAGGAAGACTAAGTTGGTTAAAAACAACTTTGTATTTGTTTTCTTTGGGTTTGATTTGTCTTCGTGGACAAGTTTCATTAAATTTGGATAATATTATCCATGTCTATTTTATTTATATTAATAAAAATATTCAACAATTAGGGATTTACAAAGGACTAGAAGATAAGCGAGCAACAAGTTGTGCCGCTAGTACTTTCTAGATTGCAAAACTAATCCTTTGAAACACTACATTCGTACATTAAGGAGTCATAACATTACTAATCATCACTTTTTGGACCCTCTTCAGAAGATCCACCACCTCTAGTGCTAAGAATCCAGAAGTATCAAAACCAAAAGGGATAAAGGTGTGTTGATTGTCAATACATGCTTTCTCATGCTTGACGATTTTAGCTGAGGCAACTTTAAGGGCGACCTATCTTGTTGTAAAAGTACCACTCGTCAATCCCACCAGTGGAGAAACTATTGTTAGATCTACACATGCATGTTTTCCTCCAACCCATCCAAAAATTAAAACATCGGCAGGTCTAAGCGTTGATCTCCCCTCTTTTGGATATGTCAAAAAGTTCACATGTGCATCTTTCTTGGCAGCAACACCTACATGTACGAGTACATCTAAGAGAACATCCCTTCAAGATCATGCATGTATTTAAAACATGGAAGCACCCTGTAATGAACCACATCCTCCCCAAAAGTATCCAAACATGCCTTATGACAAACTGGACATATCTCATCAACTGGAAACAAAGGAATCATAAGACGATATCTGAGAATAGTGTGGCACTCCACTGGTGACATATGCAAGCCAAGTCCATCAATAGGAATAACAAGGAGAAAGTCTTGAGCATGATTAGCTTGTAGACATCCAAAAACTGCCTTCTACCTAACAGTCATGTCAAACTGAACTTCCATGTCCTCAATTATTTTACTAAAAAGGGCACTCGCCAAGACATTTTGGGCCTTTGAGGGGACAATGTCCTTGTTATTCCTTGTAAAATCCCAAAATTTAAACAATATAATAAATATATTCAAAGGATAAAATTAATGGCCATTTCATGTTCCATATGCTTAGTCTTACTTGAGGATGAAGTTTCACAATAATTGGGTGATTCTATAAGTCTCTAATGTATTAAGAAAGAGAAAATATGAATTACTTTAAAAGAATTAAATAAAATACTTAATGTCATTAAAAGTAAAAACTAAGGCCATATTTAGATTCTACATGTCCAAAATAGGCTAGTTGTCAAATTTTGATTAATTTTGGATTTGTTTACACCCTCAATTGAGGAGAGAGAAAGAAAAATAATTTAACAATTCTTTATAGTCTGATTCGGTTAGGGAATTTCATTTAATGTCACATGGGTATTTTTATTTTTCAATCTCATGTCACATCACAACCATTGGATTTTTGATCAAACGGCCCGCAAGCTATCACCTTCCTCGTGACCCCCAAAGGAAACAGGTGTCGATTGGTAGTCTAGTTTTCAAGGATTTCTCGCTCATTTCTAGACCTTTTCACTCGATTTTTCTTCCAACACATTCCAAATAATATTGTGCATACATTGATCCATTGTTTTTGTTGTTTCATCAAGAAATCGGGAAACACCCAATTCTTGGGCACCAAGGCATCTTGGTTACTTTGTAAAAACCCTAGAACTACACCTAAAACCTATAATTAATTGTACCTAGAGCTTCGTCTCGCCTTGTTGTCTCTCCTCTCCATCTAATTTCTTTGTACATTTCTTATGTTGTTGTCGGTGATCGAATCTTGGACCTAGGTTTGCGGCGGCTATGGCTCGCTCCTCGTGTCACCTTGGTTCGATTCCACACAAGAGAAGGTCTGGTTCTTCTTCCTCTTTCTCTTCATGTTGTTGCTTCGTCAAATTATCGCATAGATTGGATTCATCCAAATCTCGCAAGCTACTACTTGCTATCGATGGTGCTCAAATGAGGGGTAAGAATCGCATGTGTTCTTTTACTCATTTACCCCTCCTCATTTCTTCTTTATTATGTTTTTTGCTCAGGAGCATATTCATCTTTTTGCCCTCATTTTCATTATTTTGGATGAGTCGAAGCTGAGGTTTGACCCTATGACTTGGTCTCCCCTGGTTGGGCCGAGTCAGTGGGTCGGCCCTTCTCTCTCTCGAGATTTTCTCGCCCATGTGGATTTTTCTAGTTTTCTAATTGGTCGAAATTATAAAATTCATATCTTTTTTTATTGGGGGGGGAGTCAGGAGACCATCTTATTCATCTCGCCCTCCTCTTACGAGCTAGTCAAAAGGATTACTACAATCTACTCTTGCATAACTAGTACTAAACATGGTAGTACTACTACCATTACATTCTTTGTTAACTACTTGGATAAGGCTATTCGGTAGACGGATACAATATGCCTTATTCAAATTTTGGTTTTGGTGGTGCTTGGCCAAAGCATCAGCCAAGTTGTTTCTTTCTCTCTTCACATGAACTATCATCCATTCATCCTTCATCATCGTCATAGCCTTCCTAATCTTGATGGTGAATCTAGGTGCATTCACTGGGTTCTTCTAGAAAATTTGAACATCAACTTTATAATCGGACTCAATGATAACCTTCTCAAGACCTATCGTATTGGCATCCACCAAAGCTAACAGAATAGCTTTCACTTTATCCTCCAAGGCATCATTTGTAGGTGTAATAGTACCTTTACCAGCCAGCCAACCTCCTTTCCAGTTGGGGGCAACATAAGCGCAGGTTCCCACTATCCTCCTGAAGACTACATCAACATTCATCTTGATGTAGCCTTCCACTGATTTCTTCTAGCTTTGTTGATGATGTTCCTGAGCAGTCTGGTTCACACTTCCCCAAGCTTCTATACTCAGCTCGACGTCCTTCTGAGTCCTCATAGCCACCTGAGATGGGTTAGTCATCTTTCCCTCCATCACCTGATAGTTGTGACTCTTCCAAATGTGCCAGCAGCCATACATGAAATTCACTTTGTCATCCTTGCTCCTCAGGTTCGTGCGCAACCAGGCATCTAGATTCTATTCAGTAAAGAAGTATTGCAGAGTGGTGCTTGTAAAGATCAAGTTCCAACCTTCCTTTGCATACTGACAGTCCCTTAACACATGAAGACTATCCTCTTCACTTGCATTGCATCGGCTATAGATACTGCTTACGGTCATCTATCTCTCGACTCTCCTCTTGTTAGTCAGAATAGCATTGTGAGATAGAGTCCACATGAATACTTTCACCTGAGAAGATATAGGTGTTTCATAGATGATCCTCCACTCCCCCTGTCTATTACAATCTCCTCCACTCTTGATGGCTTTATATGTCATATTAGTAGAAAATTGTCATGTATTGGTATGCTTCTAGACTCTAATATCCCCTCCATTATTCCTCCTCGGAGGTTATATCTTTAGAATCTAAGCAACAGTAGGTGTCGGTAGCCAGTCCGACAAGAACCCCACATCCCAATTTCCATTATCAAGGACCACACTGTTAGGTCTTGGATATCGGAATGAATCAGTTTTGTAGCTTCATTTCTCAGGCAGCCTTGTCCCTTCACCCATTCCTCATCCTATAAGTTGGTATCTTTACCAGACCCCAATCTGATATACGAGTTGTCCGATATGATGTTCTTCCCTTCCACAGTATATTTCCCCAACTTGGACAAGTTAGATCCATCCTTGCCCTTATAATCAGTGTACCTCTGTTGCAATAGTTCACACCAGATGGTTGGTCTTTTGGTGGCAACATACCAGGAATTTTTTGCAAGTATGGCCTTATTCCAATCTCTCATTGTTTTCATTCCTAGCCTGCCATTGGCTCTATTGTTGACCACTTTATTCCAAGCAATGAGGGATATAGGTTGTTTATGTCAACAATCACCCTAGAGAAATTTTCTGATGGTACTAGCAATGCGATCACAAAGTGCCAGTGGCAGCACTACTATTTGCATTAGATATGTTGGCATCGTTGTTAGAGTTGTCTTGGCAAGACAGACTCTACCTACAAAGGAAAGACATTTAGCTGACCAAGAAGAAATCTAATTTGAAAATTTATTCAGAACCTCATCGTATGTGTGCTTATCGACCCGTTTGTGTAACGAAGGCACTCCTAAATACTTGCCCAAGTCCAAGGTTTCCACAAATTTACTGATTCTACACACAACTCTTTACATTCTTCTTGGGACACTTCTAGAGAAAAATATGCGGGTTTTGTCTACTGATATTTTCTTCTCTGATGCATTACTGAATTCCTTGAAGCAGTTTGTAATCGACTTGATATTGGTTTCCGTCAGCTTCCCAAATAAAATGATATCATCTACAAAGCACATATGTGCCGGATTCGATCATGTCGCTGATAGTTTAATCATTTTCCATGTCCCATTGTGAACCCGGTTCTGAATCATCTGGCTAAGTCTTTCAATACATAACACGAACAGATAGGGAGACATAGGGTCTCCTTGTCTCAGTCCTCTAGTAGCCTTAAAGCTCAACATGGCCTTTCCCTTCCATAAGATCGAAGTGCTCCCAGATGTAATTGAATTCATTATGTATCTTTTCAAATTTACTGGGATATCAGTGTGATTCAGTGTATCTTCAATGAAGTCCCACGACATCATGTCATAAGCTTTTGACAGATCAATTTTTACTGCCATAGTTTGAGAGTTGTGTTTCCTTCTCATATTATGAATTACTTCTTGAACAACTACAATGTTATCAAAAATTCTATGCCCTGGAACGAAACTGAATTGTTCATGTGAAATCCAATCTGGGATACATTTCTTCAGTCTTTCCACTACTATTTTAGAGCAAAGTTTCAAACATAGGTTATTCAAGGAGATAGGCCTTAGTTGATCGCACTTCTCAGGATGTTGCACCTTAGGGATAAGAACTATAGTGGAATTATATATCTCCGTCGGTAAGATGCCTCCTTGTATGGATTTAGTGATGGTCAGCATTACAGAATTTGTAATTATACTCCAGTTCTTGTTCATTAAATTGCATGTGATCCCATCTGGCCTGGCAGACTTATTGGGGTCTGTGTTTTTTAGCACTAGGAGGACCTCTTCTTCAGATGGCTTGGCTGCCATCAAGCTTTTCTCCTTCTCCGAAAGTTTTCTAAAGAACCCAAGAATGTTACTCTATGTAATAGCAAGATTCCATGCAGGTGCTGTGAAGATGGCCTTAAAATGGGCCGAGACGTGGGTTTGGATTTCTGCCTCGTCAGTTATCCATGTATCATTTTTGTCCTTCAGAGTGTTAATGCTAGTACCCTTCCTTCTCTGATTCACATAGGCCTGGTAAAGTTTCATGCTATTGTCACCATCCTTCAGCCATTTGACATGGGTTTTTCTTTTCTACTCTTCCTCCTCCTATCTAAGAATACTAGCCAATTCATTCTGCATAGATAGAATTAACTCATCAGTTGTAGAGTCATATCTTACCTCCAACATAGCTTGTAGTTTGTTTAGATTTCTGAGAATCATGTCCTTGTTTTCACGCTCTTTCTTCCTGTACTTACTGTCCCACTCCTCCATACATCCCCTGACATTTTTGAGAGCACTGTAAAAGTCTAGATTACCTTGCCATCTATTATTCAGCATTAGTTTAAAATCATCATTACTTCCCCAATAATTCTTAGCTGTGAAATGACTATGCTTCTTGTGAGTTTTACTAGCTTTGATAAGAATAGGACAGTGGTCAGACATAATTATGGGCAAGTGAACAACTGAGAAGTTTGCACAATCCTAGATAAAAGATGTGTTAGCTACTACCCTATCGAGACGTTCAAGAAGAGCTCCGTGTTTGTACATGAATCTTAGGCCTGAGAAACCCAGATCTGTCAATCCTTCTTCCAAAAGAGTATCATTGAAGAGACATGCTTCTGAGTAGTTATAATGCTTCCCCCCACCCTTTTTCATCAGGGTTAAGCGTAGTGTTGAAATCCCCGATGACAATCCAAGGATCTTTTATACTGTTTCCCATGCTCAGAATGTGTTTCCAAAGAGCTTTCCGCACAGCAATATAAGGATTGGCATATGTGACAGTGATATATGTGCTTCCATTCACCCTACAGGTGACGAATTGTCTGTGACTTTGTAGAATTTTTGTCTTACAGTTGTTATCTTTCTACCATAACCAAATCCCACCTACAAAACCCCTGGCTTCGACACGGTGAGAGTTTGTGAATCCCAGCGCACAGATGGTTCTAAGGGCAAAGTCTCCGCTAATGCAATGTTTAATGATGGCAACAAGTTTAGGTTTGTGAATAGTCATGATCTCTCTCAACACCCTGCATGTATCATCGTTCCCTATTCCCCTAATATTCCAAAAGAGTGTATTTATCATTAAACACAGATGGGAGGTTTCGGGTTTCATCACCATCAGTGACCTCATTTGGTCTACTACTGGGTCATGTCTCCTTTCTCTACATTCCCCTCATTCTCCTCTTGGTGCAGTCTAGGATTCCACCTTCTCAGGTTGTAAGGTGGTGATACCTTGGGTTGCTTCATTTTGGAACTGCTGCCCTTAATCTTGCGACCTGTGGAAGCTACTGAATGTTGTATGGAATTTTCATTAGGTGTGGTACATGTATCTCCACTTTCTTCATCTTTCTTATCTGCTTCCATCTCTTCCACATGTTCTATCTCGATAATGACCTCGTCCACTTCAGGATCCACCACTATATGTATGTAATGTATGTCTTCCTCTTATTCATCCACTTTCCATATTTGTTTAGATGTCGTCATTTTCTCTTTATTTTTAGAAATGCCCTTCAGTGATTCTCTCTTATCCTCAACTGACACACTCTTCTTATCCGTGTTCTTCTTTTTCTTCCAGACCTTTTATTGTTGTTTATGTTTCTGGGTTACACTTTGGTCCTCCTGTGCTTCAGGTGTTTCCTGAACCTCGGCATCATCCTCCTCTTGTTCACTTAGGTTTTCAAATCTGTTATTGTTCCTGGTAACTTGAGCTTTGCGTGTGGTATGGTTCTACATTTTTCTCGCTTGATTCCTCCTCTTCTGTGTTTGTCATTCCTCTCTCTCCTCATTGTCATGAGTTGTGTCATTCTCACCTCATTTACTTTCTTGCCTATTTCTCAGAGGACAGTTCTTTAGTGGGTGGCCAAGTTGTCCACATCCACAACAGGTTTTCGGGAAAGCTTCATATATTATCTCATATTCCTGATCACTGATGATGATTGATGTAATCAACTCCTTTCTGGTATCTACCTCCATAGCCAACCTAGCAAAATGACTTCGTGTTCTGCATTGTGTGTGTCCTTCCACCTTAAAGAGGCCCCCTAGAGCCCAACCTATGTATTCAAACATAGTGTCTACATATAAATGCATAGGAAGATTCATGACTCTAGCCCACATGATAATATGGGTAGGCATATCCTTAGTTAGCTGTAATCTAGGGTTCCAATCCCAAACCACTAAGAAACACTCGAAGATCTTCCATGGACCTCCCATGATCGCCATGTCGTAATCCTTCCTGCATGACAGTTGATCACATAGTGACCCAGGTTGAGCTCTAACATATTAAACATGTCGGTAATGTTCCATAAAAGCTTGACCCTTTCCCTCAAAGTCATATACCCAATATTACTACCAATTAACCTAACCACCACTGCATACCTCCATGGTTTGGCCAGGTTTTCTTCTAACTCTTCCGCAATAGAGATAATGGGGGTGCCTGCAACACTTTCAAATGAAACATCATTCTCATTTAGATTTTCTTCGAAAAGAGATTCTAGCATCATATTCTCAAGATTTACTTCAACATAGTTATCTCTGACGACTACTTTACTGAAGGATTGACGTGCAGAAGTGTTCTTGTCATCGTTCCCACCTTGCTGCATGTTAGGGCTAGCCTCTATGGTATTTACTAGAAGTGGGATGTCTTCAACAAATCTCGGTCTCTTGCTTCCCGTTATTGTATCCTTCTTGGCTACCCTGGAGTCCTCGACGTCCATGGCTGCCTGATCTGGTTCTCTATACATGCCCTTGTATTGGAACTGGAATTTGATTTCAGGTACTGAAACCCTAACATCGTCGTTCCCACTTTCATAGCCTCCTTTAGGATCATGCCTTTCCTTTCTCGTGTCTTCGGTCCAATCTGTCACCTTCTTGCAATGAAACTTCGGCCCCTTTCCCAGAATCTCACTTCCCCCTGCGCTGCCGCCCTGATTTCCTCTCACCCCAAGTTCCCCTTACGCTGCCATCTTACACAAATTAATATATTTTAATTCACTTGTCCAAAAATTATTAATAAATATGATTTGAATCAAAAAAATGTGATCTTTCTAATTAAAATAGTTTAGATGCTTGATTTCAATGTTTACCAAAGGGTGATTTTTGGTAAATGAATTTAATGCATAAATCCACAAAAATTATAACTTAATCATATTAACACAAAAATTAACAAAAAAATGTTTTCTTGATCAGGAGAAACTAATAAGTCGATTCATGAGATTTTCAGAGTCAAAATTTGAGTTTTTCTAAACAGGTTTACAATTAGGGTTTCTTTACATTAAGGTGCATTATGTACTCTAATGCATGTTAATGAATTGATATAGGCAAGTTGAACTTGGGATCATCTAAAAGTGGTGAAAGATGGTAATTGGACTCAGTAAGAGAGGTATTTGCATCCTTATACCCTGAGTTGGGATATTTGTAAACCAAACCCCATATTCCCTAATGAGGCTCTACATAAACCCTATTCTCTCTATTTATATATCTTTTGCTATATTTTCCTCAAAATCAATATTAATATTATATTTCTTGGGTCTTGAACACCACTATTATGTGTCAAATATATGATGCATCTACTTTCCATAGTTTCTCTTTAACATGTTGATTTTATTAGACTATTTAGCTAATGTAGTGGTACTTTTGTATAACCACCCATAGATAGGGCATGTGTTGTTTTGCCTTGGGGAATATGTTTACTCTCTCCCTTATAAACTAATGTAGGTGACTAGTAATGTGTTTCTCTCCCCTGACATATGTTTGAGGTCTGGTAGGTGCATCAACCCTACTTAGTGTAGTCAATATTAATCATGCATGCAAATATTTTACTATTTTCTTATGGTAAGCATCTATTTGATTATGCCTCATACTATTTATCTCTTCATCTTATGATGAAATGTTAGCATTTATTTCCATGTTATTTCTTTATCTTTGTTCTTTTTCACTATTGACACATACCTTGTTTTTCTCTCTCTTGCTGGGTAATTTCCCTACGATCCAAGTTTTGAACAAGGTGCTGAATAAGACCGAGGAAACCAAAACCAGGAGTAGATTCAAGTTTTGCTTAAAGGATGTCTAGGTTGCTACTACTAGATCCTTAGTCTTATCATCTTTTTCTTCTGAAAAACTTATGTAGTGAACAATGGTGAAAGCCAAGTATTAGCTTTAGTTTCTTTTCCTTTATGCTACTATTGACATTTTACATATATCAGGTGCATGCTTATTTACTTGGAATATTATACATGCATCCCTTAATATCTATTATCCTTGTGAAAAGACAGGTGTTTTGTATTTCCTTTAAATTTTAGTAGGGAGGTGATCTCGCCTCTTAACAGCATGGTATCGGAGCCTATTGGGCAGTAACTAGGGAATAAGTTGAAAGTAAGGGTGTCTATAAAGGATCAGGGTTTGGGGGCTGACAAGATTTTCCTCCACGCCACTAGCTTGGTTTACGAGGATTCCCAGATCGGTATGATGCCATCCTGGCCTGAGCTAATACTGGCTGTCTGAAATAGCATGCCCATAGGCAATTGTACCCATATATATCTCTATTGTCTACTCCTGGGAATCTTAAGTTATGCCTTTATCTTTCAGGAGGGGTGATTTGAAAGCATATCCAAGGGTGCTTCTTCTAGCAACACCAACAATTGGGACACCCCGGTGACTCCCCAAAACAACAAAATGACATCTACTCCTCTTATAGGTGCACTGGTCTAACCCCTAAACAAGAGTTGACCATGTTGCGCCAGCTACTCTTGACTACCTTGGTGGGACAACTCTCCAATGTGAAGCCATTCCAAGCAAGCATAATGAGTTCACTCTGACAGATTTCATCAAGATACAACCAACATACTTTAAGGGTGATCCAAACATGGTGGATAAGGATGATGACTGGGTGTTGGACCTAGAGCTTACTTTTGAGGACATGGAATGTCCTCCGCATCAGAATGTTTGCTTTGCAACCTATGTGTTGGATGGGCCAGCACGAGTCTGGTGGAATGGTATGTCTCGTACCCATGACACCTCGATCATGACCTGGGAATAGTTCCTCAAGTTTTTCAATGAGAAGTACATTTGTGCCACTTATCTAGAAAGGAAGGAAGCAGAGTTCTATAGCCTGTGACAAGGAAGCATGAGCATTTCTGAGTACGTTCAACATTTCCTACTTCTGGAGCGTTATGTTGTTGATCTCAAAACTAAATGAAGATCAACCCTTTTCCTGGAAGGACTTAGCTACAGTGTTGGACGCAATCTTGTTCCCTAGATTCCTCATACTTTCCCACAAATGGTGGTCAAGGCACTTGTGATATAGTCATATCCCGAATTTAGGCTTCTGAACACAGAAATAACAACAAGAGGAAGATCTCAGGAGGAAACCAAGGATGCAACAAGTGTAAATGTTGCTCCCACTCTCATCATCCTGGGAGGTGCCCAGTTGGCAATGCCTTGCCCCATAGAGATGAACAACCTACACCTATCTACCATCAGTGCAACTAAGTTGTATATATCTGACCTAATTATCCTAAGCTTCAGCATGGGCAAGCCCCAGGTCAACATCTTACTCAGCAACCTACTCAACAACTGTAATAGAAATAGAGTCTACCTCCAAGGAAAAACAACTAGAAAATGGAAGGGTGTTTGCTCTTAATGTTGAAGAAGCAAGAAAAGATAATGAAGTTATCTAAGGTACTTCACATCTTAATATGCATCCTATCAAAGCAATTTTCAATTCTGGCTCATCAAATACCTTTATATTAACTCAACTTGCTTCAATGTTAGAGATATAATCAGAATACATAGATCATGTGCTAGATGTTCAAACCCATAGTGGTAGAATCTGCTCTTCTTATCTCAAACTCCCAACCTTAGACCTTTGTATCTCTGGGAAGAAGTTTCCTTCTTATTTCATCCTACTTGATATGTCTGCCTTTGATGTTATCCAGGGGATGGATTGGTTGAAAAAGTATAAGGTAATTTTGCTTTGTGAGGAATCAAAAGTTAGAGTGTTACATCCATATGGAGAAAGGATGTGTAGCAAGGGTAGGAAGTGAGAGGATCGATAGTTCATGATTTCCACTATCAAGGTTGAAAATCTTATCTCATAAGGGTATAGAGCATATTTAGCATCTATCATTCTTGTTGCCACACCCCCTGCTCTAGATCATATAGATGTGGTAAAGGACTTTCCTGATGTTTTTCCTAAGAAGTCTTATGGGTTTCTACCAACTCGCAAGGTGGAGTTTTCCATCGAGCTTGTGCCTAGAACTTCACCTATCTCAAAGCCGCCTTATCTCTTGGCCCCTGTTGAACTCACCATGCTTAAGAAGCAGCTTTAGGAGCTTCTTAACATGGATTTTCTTTGCCCTAGTGTCTCACCTTAGGGATCCCCTGTCTTGTTTGTGAATAAGAAGGATGGTTTGTTGCAGATGAGCATGGATTATCGTATGCTTAACCAAGTAATGATAAAGAACTATTATCCCTTACCATACATTTATGACATGTTCAATCAGCTGAATAAACCAGTGTGTTCTCAAAGATGGATTTGCAAAGTTGCTACTATCAGATGCAGGTAAAAGATGAATATGTCATGAAGATAGCTTTCAGAACTTGTTAGGAGCATTATGAGTTCCTAGTGATGCCTTTTGGTTTGACTAATGCCCCTGTTACTTTCATGGACTTGATGAATTGAGTGTTTTGATGATTTTCCATCAACTCCAAGTCTAAAGAACAACATCGTGAACATCTACAAATTGTGTTGAACACACTAAGAGAGAATCAACTCTATCCTAAACTCTCAAAGTGTGAGTTATAGATAAAGAAAGTGATGTTTCTGGGTCATGTGATTTCTTCTAGACATATTGTTGTTGATCTTGCAAAAATAGAAGTTGTGACCAAGTGGAAAGCTCCAAAGACTCCATATAAGAAATGTAGTGTCCTCGATTTAGCAGGTTACCACCGAAGGTTCATCAAGAGTTTCTTTGAGTTATCTCTCCCTCTAACAAAGTTAACATAAAAAGAAGTCATGTTTTTTTGGACATCGGAATGTGAGGACAGTTTTCAGAAGCTGAAAGGATGTTAGACATCTGCTCGTGTTCTTGAGTTGCCTATAGAAGGCAAACCCTCATCATCTACACTGATTTTTCTAAGCAAGGATTAGGGTGTATCTTGATTCAAGAAGATCGAGTGATCACCTATGCTTCATGATAGTTAAAACCCAATGAAGAGAATTGGCCTACGCATGATTTAGATTTAGCCTCTATTGTGCATGCTTTAAAGATCTGACAACACTATCTGTATGGAGTAAAGTTTGAAGTCTTCTTTGATCATAAAAGCTTGAAGTATCTTTTGATTCAGAAGGATCTGAATCTGAGACAGTGAAGATGGATGGAATACCTTAAGGACTATGACTTTACTATCACTTATCATCTTGGTAAAGCGAATGTAGTTATTGATGCTTTGAGTCAGAATAAAGATGTGATTTGTGTTGCTATGAATCTGGAGTATGTTTCTTGTTGACAATTGTAGCCTATTGATGAAGATGATTCTAAGAAGTTGTGTATTCACATGGCTAGTTTTTCCATTAAACCATCGTGGATCTCAAAAGTTGTTGCTGCCTAGCTAGAAAGTCTTGAGCCTGATGAGATGAAAGCCTTAGTAGAGAAACCACAATCTAACTTTTCAATTGGAGTGGATGGTGATGTCCACTTCTGACATAGGTTGTGGATACCTGAAGTTGGTGACCTGCGACTGAAAGTTTTGAGAGAAGCCCATGGGTTTAAATACACTATTCACCCTGGTACGACCAAGATGTACAAGGATCATGAAGTTTCTGGTGGAAGAACATGAAGAAGGATATTGCTATGTTTGTTGCAAAGTTTTTGACCTGCTAGCAAGTCAAGATAGAGCATCAACGACCTATTGGTCTTCTTCACCCACTTGAGATTCTATAATGGAAATGGGAGAAGATTACTATGGACTTTTTGTTGGTTTTCTTAAGACTAGGAAAGGATATGATGTGGAATGGGTAGTGAAAACATCGACTTACTAAGTCTTTCCACTTTTTTCCTTTCAAATCCACTTACAAGATTGATGAGATGGCTCAGTTTTATGTGGATTAGATCATTCGTCTGCATGGTGTTCCTAGAGTGATAGTATCTGATCATGAACTAAATTTTACCTCTCATTTGTGGAGTTAGATTTAGGAAGAAATGGGAATTGACTTATGTTTTAGTACAACTTATCACCCATAAACTGATGGTCAGTCTGAGAGGACGGTGCAAATTCTAGAAGATTTGCTTCGTGCTTGTGTTATGGATTGGGGAGGTACATTGTGATAATCCGGATTTTTGGGTTTTGACACCACATATAGAACCTGAAGATCATGAATGATTATTAGATATAATTTAGTTCAATTACAATGAATATATTTATATTCATCGACTTGGGTACTTAGGAGGCCAAGGGGTTCATTTAGTATTCATAACGAACATAAGTGGCAAACTGATGAGACTTGATGTATGCTTTGACTATAATGTGCATTTAGGACTTGTGGGATCAAGATTCAATTATTATTTGATTTGAGATCAAGGTTTATACACATTCAATGATTTAAGTTAGATGATCAAATTTTGGATTTTTGGTTTTAAATTTGTGGATAAGAGAGTTTGTGGGATGACCCCATGTTTCAAATATCAGTTCTATTGGATTTTTGTGCTAGAGGATACCATAGTTTAAGGTATTGATCTGAAGTAGATGAATAGCTCCCTGGTCTTTGCACTTCCTCCACATATGGAGGAACAGAATACAACTTAGGCGCCCTCTAGATCCGAAGATAGTGGGGAAGCCTAAGTGAAATTCGTGGGAAACCCATAACCTACTCAACACTTGGAACCATTTGAACCCTCACTAGATGCTGGAGACCCTGAGTCCTCATTTCCACCTTCTCCATCATCTATCCTAGATCCCCGTGGTGACCATCCACAATGGTTGTTGTCATGGATGAAAGTAGGTCATAAACTCATATGGGAGGGGTTACATGGGACTACCTGTAAGGAGGTCATGTGGATAGTGAGCCTTTTTGGCTCCTCGTGACGCAACTCCTAGAGCAAGAAGACTTGCTGGCAATTGCATAACAGAGAAGTGGAAAAGGAGAAAGGAAGAAGAGGAAATTCTACAGGTTTAAGAAGCCGCCATCATTGGGCAGCATGGGAGGCCTCACAGAGGTTCGATCAGAGACAGATACGATGTGGGGAGGTTCTTGCATCCATACGTTCCTTCCGAGAACCTAAGGTTTTTGGAGAGCCGCCGCAATCCCGCTGCAGTTGTAGATCAGCAGAGCTATGTTTGGCAGAGGAAATAGAGCACCTCGCAGGCTAGGGGGGCACAGCTACCTAGCCAAATTAGGATCCTCAGCTATATCTAAGGATCTAACACATCGTCTGGTTTCCATGAGATCTGATGATTTTGAAGTGTCCATTCTTCCTCAGGTTGATGCCAGCAGATCGTAAGAGAGGGAGATCTCTCACTGTCCCAGGGATTCATGGAGCCTCGTCGGATTGGAGGTTTGCCACCAAGGTTTCCTCCACCACCACGAACATATAAGAGGGACATAGATGCTGCTATGTTCCCTTACACCCACTCACCAGTGTGTCGGACTTCTTCCGTGCGGCGGCACTGCAAGCGGCTCGCAGAAGCCTGGTCGAAGATGCGAGTGGGAGGGAGAATAGTTGGGGGGCGCATAGAGCTCCTGGACGAAGAGCTTCACCTGCCTGCCAAGAGTTTTTTGGCATAAAGGATCGAGCCCCAAGGACCTTCTAAGACCTGGTGTTCTTACCGCAGATGCCCCCATGGTGGTGATCATCTTATGGCAGAACAAAGGGGTCACGCTGCAAGGAAGACAACGAGGAGATATACCAATCCTGTATCTCTGACCACCCAGTCTAGTTGGGTCAATGTGTGATCCAGCATGTGGAGGCACCTAACCACAGATCTCCCTACAGATCCATCCTGCAAGGCGGCGTCAATGCTCAGTAGAGGAACGCGAGATCTTCCGCAAGATCGCGTCTGGGATGGAGGAGAGGACTGAACCAGCATTCGATTTACCCTGAATCGGCCGAACCAAGCTATCAAAACTGCTGAGCCACGCTCCACCCTGATGGCCAGCATGGACCAACCAGATGCCGCCTCATCGGGCAGTGGGACCCACAACAGAAGGTAATTATCATTTAAATCTTGGAAATTCTTAGACACATAGAAAATGCCTAATAAATAGCCCCCTTGCCCTAAAAATACCCCAAAAATACCTCTAGACTTAGAAAATGATCCCCTATATCACTGAACCCTTAGTTCTGGTTTTTGAAGCACAACTACTAATGATATTCAATTTATGGTGAAATGCATCTTTTAGGGTTCATTTAATTTGTATAATTAGAAAATGATGGATATAAAATACGAGAAAAATACTCTTGAATCCTAATACCACTTGGAAACCAAATGTGAACTCTGATATGAGAATTATGTCAAAATACTAGGTCTTTTCCAATTTATGCTTTTTTAAATGCTTTTAATCTTATATTAATTATAGAAAATAGTGCAATCATCAGAAAAATACGAAATGTGGACCAGACCTCTAAAATGATCACATGATCAGTAGAAAAATATTAGATACCATCCTAAGATTAGATGGAACCTAGATTTGGCCAAACCCTAATTTGGACCTAAAATACCTAGAATATGTATGAACCATGTGTTAATGATGAATATTTGTTATTAATCAGGTGATGACCAGAGATGTAGATGATCCAGAATATAATTATGAATCTCTGAACTCAGGTACGTGGATATAATTATATGACTACATTTTTTGGATATTAAATATATGTACTTGCTTGCTTGTATTTGAAATACATTGTTGGATGTAGATCGATATGTATTGTCATTTCTTCCTTGACCAATAAGAACACTAAAGAAAGAAAATGGAATGTATTTATTGATGGTTCATTAATCTCCCTATTAGAGAGGGAAAGTATTAATGTTGACTAACACCTCCCTAATGGTACAAGTTACGCGGGGATAGGGCCCAATAATATATGTTTGTGCTAAGTCCACCATAGTAATACATGTCCATTGAAATATGGTTAATAACTTGGGTTTACCTGATTTTCTGCCTTAAATAATGCTTTCACTTTTCTTTCTTCTTTTTAAAGTATTTTAAATATTCCAGCATAGTATAGTATCTTTCAACCACATACCAACTTTATGTTGATTCGTTGTTTCACGTATGTTTTAGGTTCAGAGATAGCATGGGATAAAAGGATGGGATGTGAGCAGTTGTATAGGTTTACCTATTGTGTTAAGATCCTGATTAGCATACATGTTCATAGACTTAGGTAAAATTTTCTATTCAATGTGTAAATGTAATCTGTAATAGTTCATGTTATAATTAATATTCATGTTGAATGTTGAGTATGTTATGGTTGTATGTTCATGTATGTGTATTATGCTTCCGCAACACATTTTGATACAATTGCTAAACATTTTCAGATTTTGTTTTCTCGTCTCCATGGGGTTTTGAGAAGATGAAAATTTGGGGACGTTGCATACATGGGATAAGTATCTTACATTGGTTGAATTTGCTTACAACAATAGCTACCAAGATAGCATTGGTATGCCACCTTATGAAGCTCTGTATGGAAGTCCTTGTCATTCGCCATTACACTGGGATGATATGGGAGAACATTCTTTGGTGAATACTGATGATATGCAGATGATTATAGAGAAGGTTTAGTTGATTAAGAAGCGTATGAAAGCTGCACAAGATCGACAGAAGATGTATGCAGTCAAGAAAAGGTCTAATGTTAGTTTCTTAGTGGGTGACTATGTGTTCCTAAAGATCAAGTCTATATGCTCTATAGCATGATCTAAAGTTAAAGGCAAGATTTGTCCCCACAATGTTGGACCATTTGAGAACTTAGATAAGGTTGGAGATTGTACATGCCTTTCAGCTCTTCCTCCTGCCTATGACAAGATCCATAATGTGTTCCATGTATATGTGCTAAAAAAGTATGTGAAAGACCCTTCTCATGTACTCACAATAGAACCTTTGGAAGTTTAGGTGAATCTGACCTACGGGGAGCTACCTGTGAAGATTCTCAACTCTTGAGTTAAGAAGTTGAAGAACAAGGAGATTGAGTTAGTATAAGTCTTGTGGAAGTACCATGGTTTGGAAGAAACTACTTAGGAGCTTAGATATGAGATGTTGTGTACTCACCCTTCTATTTTTGTTTGAGATTTTGGGGACAAAATACATTTTAACAGGTGGAGTGATGTAATGAATTGAAATCAATGTATAATCTTAAATTAGCCCTTTTCCTAAGTCTCTCCTATCCTTTCTGTCCCTTTTATCCTTGATGTTGATTAATGGGAAATATTAGTGTTTTAGAGTGAATTTGATCACCATTTATGCCAATATTTGGGTTTATGCACAAATACCTCTGTGAATGTTTCAATTAGGGTCTAAAATGCAAATTTACCTTTTCATGAGATAATGATAAGATAAATGCATTCTAGAGTTTTGTACAACCTTTTGGAACAAGGAAGAGATAAAAGACAAATCATAACTCTTTAAGCAAGATAAGGTGATATTGAATAATTAACATAGGAAGTTGTGGTAATAATGGATAGTAGGCCAAATTTCATTAAAGGAAGACTAATTGGTTAAAAATAACTTCAGATTCATTTTCATTGGGTTTGATTTGTCTTGGAGGCCAAGTTTCATTAAATTTGGATAATATTAACCATGTATATTTATTTTGAAAAGAAAAGGGTCATTTTCCTCCAAAATATGAAATAAAATAATTAATGACATCAAAATGTAAAATTAATCTTAGATTTGTAATCTACACATTTAAAATTTCCTTTGGGTAAATTTTTATATAATTTGGATAATATTTAATGTGCATGTGTAGATTAGGAGAGAGAAAGTATGTAAATCCCAAAATGTTAAATAATTTGATAAATACTAATGGCCATTTCGTGTTTTATATGCTTAAGTTTACTTGAGGATGAAGTTTGACATTAATTGGGTGATTCTAGAAGTCTCTTATGCATCAAGAAAGAGAAAATATGAATTGCTTTAAAAGAATTAAATAAAATACTTAAAGTCCTCAAAAGTAAAAACTAAGGCCATATTAGGATTCTACATGTCCAAAATAGGCTAGGTGTCAAATTTTGATTAATTTGGGATTGTTTGCACCCTCAATTGAGGAGAGAGAGAAACTTAAATATTTAACAATTTAGTAGAGTCCAATCGGTTAGGGAATTTCACTAAATGTCATGCGGGTATTTTTATTTTTCAATCTTGCATTGCATCCTAACTTTCAGATTTTTTATCAGACGGCTAGTAGGCCATCACCTTCCTCACGACCCATGAAGGAAACATGTGTCGATTGGCAGCCTAGTTTTTCAAGGATTTCTTGCTCGTTTCTATACCTTTTCACACGATTTCTCTTCGAAAACATTCCAAATAAGATTGTGTATACATTGTTACATTATTTGTGCCATTTCATCAAGAAATTTGGGAAACACCTAGTTTTTGGGCACCAAGGCATCTCGGTCACTTTGTAAAAACCCTAGAACTACACCCAAACCTATAAATAACTATTCCCAGAGTTTTGTATCACCTTGCTTGTCTCTCCTCTCCATCCAATTTCCTCACACATTGCTTACATTGTCGTTGGTGATCAAATCTTAGACCTAGGTTTGTGGCGACTAGGGCTCACTCCTCGTGTCACCTTTGTTTGATTCCACACAACGCATGTTTGGTTCTTCTTCCTATTTCTCTCTATGATCTTGCTTCATCGAATTATCGCATAGATCATATTCAGCTAAATCTCACGAGCTACTGCTCGCTATTCATGGCACTCGAAGGAGGGGGAAGAATCCCATGTGTGGTTTTACTTATTTACCCATCCTTGTTTCTTTTTTGTTATGTGTTTCGCTTAGGGGCATATTCATCTTTTTGCCCTCATTTTCTTTGTTTTGGATGATTCAAAGCCAAGGTTTGACCTCGTGACTTGGCCGCCCCTTGTTGGTCCAAGTCAGCTAATCAGCCCCACTCTCTCTCAAACTTTTCTCGCTTATGTGGATTTTTTTATTTTTATTGGTCGAAAATGTAAATTCGTATCTTTTAACCCACTTGTTTAAAAAATTATAAATAAATATGATTTGGAATCAAAAAATGTGATCTTTCTAATAAAAATAGTTTTGATGTCTGATTTCAAGGTTTATCGAAGGGTGATTTTTGGAAAATGAATTTAATGCATAAAATCCATAAAAATTACAACTTAATCATATTAACTCCAAAATTAACAAAAACATATATGTTTTCTTGATCAAGAGAACCAAATAAGTTGATTGATGAGATCTTCATTGTCAAAATTCGAGTTTTTCTAAAAGGTCCAAAATTAGGGTTCTTTACATTAAGGTGCATTATGCACTCTAAAACATGTTAATAAATTGAAATATGCAAGTTGAACTTGGGATCATCTAAATGTGGTGAAAGTTGGTAATTGACCTTGGTAAGAGAGGTATTTGCATCCTTGCAACCTAAGTTGGGATATTTGCAAACCAAACCCCATATTCCCTAACGAGGCTCTACATAAACCCTATTCTCTCTATCTGTATATATTTTTCTATATTTGCCTCAAAATCAGTATTGATATTCAATTTCTTGGGTCTTGTACCCCACTGCCATATTTCAAATATATGATGTTTTTACTTGCCATAGTTTCTCTTTAGCATGTTTATTTTATTAGACTATTTAGCTAATGTAGTGGTACTTTTATACAACCACCCATAGATAGGGCATGTGTTATTTCTCCCTGGGGAATGTGTTTACTCTCCCCCTTATAAAATTGATGTAGGTGACTAGGAATGTGTTTCTCTCCCCCACCTATAGGTTGAGATCCAGTAGGTGCCTCAACCCTACTTAGTTAGCGTAGTCAATATTAATCATGCATGCAAAAATTTTACTATTTTCTTATGGCAAGCATCTATTTGATTATGCCTCATACTCTTGATCTCTTCATCTTATAATGAAACCTTAGCCTTTATTTCCATGTTATTTCTTTATCTTTGTTCTTGTTCACTATTGACACATACCTTATTTTTCTCTCTCTTGTTGATTGATTTCCCAACCACCTAGGTTTTGAACAAGGTGTCGAATAAGACCAAGGAAACCAGAACCAGAAGTAGATTTAAGTTTTGCTTAAAGGATGTCTAGGTTGCTACTAATAGATCCTTAGTCTTCTCATCTTTTTCTTTTGAAAAATGTATGTAGTGAACAATGGTGAAAGACACATAATATCTTTAGTTTCTTTTCCTTTCTGCTGCTATTGACATTTTACATGTATCTAGTGTGTGCTTATTTATTTGGAATATCATACATGCATACCTCAATATCTATTATCTTTGTGAAAAGATGGATGTTTTGTATTTCCTGTAAATTTTAGTAGGAAGGTGATCTCATCTCTTTACACTGAGGATTAATATTTTTCGTATCTTGTTGCTTTCTTCACTGCTTGTAGTTTTTCATATTCAAAGTACATCTACTGTTGTTGTAATCTAAATCTTATGTACCTTAACTCTTTGTTCATATCTATAGTATGAGAGTTCTTGGTATGTGATTCCATATTATGATTACGACTCTAGTTAGTTTGTTTTCCCTATTTGATGCTTGCTTGGTGGTTGCTTGTACAGTTTATGCCTATCAATCAGACATGTGTTTTGTAGATCTTCTACCCCCTGCCTTTTTGAAATGATTAGGGGGGGATATGAGAGCACATGTATTGTGGGTACCATAGGGGAGATTGTGAGATCAAGTACATATTCAATTATGATCCTTTTCTAGTCTATTATCTAAAATATCATGTGACTTCCTAGATGACACAATATATCTATGTGTGTGCTACAGTTATGTTTTTTTTTTGGAAACTAACCATGTAGGTGAAAGAAAAGAGAAACTGAGGTAAGCATGAATTGAGTGGGAGAAATTTCAATTGCTCAATCATGTATCTATTGGATCTAAGGCTCTCGAGCGGGGTGAATAGATCTTCAAAATTCTCACAAGATAAGTTAGACCTTCAAATTATATCAATTAAAATCAACATCTTAAGAGAAATTTGAAGTCCTAACTAAACAAGCATAGAAAGGGTGAGAGAAAATGAAACAAGCACTTAGACAAGGTGGTTTAGAGTGGTTCCACTCTCCAAACTAGGAGAGAGTCAATCCACTACCTACATAGGTCAACCTCTAGGACTTTGCAATCCATGTAAACATATATTCCATTCATAAGAGATATAAGGAGACCACCATACATACAAGGACTTACCTATTCAAGACAAGAGTCTTCCACCTACATAAGGACTTACCCACTTGATCAAGATGTCTTCAGCCTTCAACAAGGACTTACCCACACTTGCATCAAGTCTTTGACCTTGAAGGAGTTTTCCCACTCTTCTTGAATCTTGGCCTTTCCCTTCTCCTTTACCTGGAGAAGATCTTCACCTCTTTTTCAACCTTGAAGAATAACAACAATAGCTTCACCTTCACTTGGAGTAGCTTGCTTCGCCTTTGATTCTTTGATAAAGGGGGTAGGGAAGATAGAATGGATTGAGAACTTTACAAGCACAAGGAAGTGTTTCTCTTACAATTGGCCTAACTCACTCATAATCATGAAATACTTTGTAAATGAGAGAGAGAAAGGGGCTCAAGGAGTTGCAACACGCTCAACTATATCAAGGACTTAGAATAGCATGAATGAGAAAATTTGGAATGAACTCCAAGGGATCCTATTTATAGCTAGGGTGTTCCCTTGAGTGTGGGATCACTTAAGGATGAAATATAGTCATTTTACAACTTGTAACATATCTATTTTTTCTCACAAACAATCTCCAATGGTTGTAATCACTTTTTCTATGTTTTCGTATAGTACATTCACTTGAGTTTCAATAAAGGTAACTCGACCAATCCACTAAGTGACAAAGCCCATTTTCAAACTATCGGTCGAGTTTGTTTTGGGAAACTTGACCGATGAGTCAAAATCAGTTTTGCTTAGTCAGTCAGTCGATCGATATATGTGTGTGCTACTCGACCAATTGGTCTCTTCAGAAAATCCATCACTAGATCGGTCAAGATTCCAATTCAACCGATAAATAGCTTGTGACAAATTTTTTAATTTGACTTTTGAGTGACCAAATGTTGGAATTAAGTGACCCTAATTTTTTTCTCATATTAGTTACAAGTCATATCATCAATATAAGTGATTACAAAATTAATCTAAGGTCATTTGGAGTGATTTCCCAAAATGCACACTTGTATTGCTTTTGACTTGAACTTGAACAAGCTAGGGCTTGTGTAATTTGATCCTTTCATGTACCCAAAGCCTGAAATCAATCTTGAACAAACATATTAGATACATAGGAATAGAATGGTTAAGTCATTATCAAAATATGGGCAATTTATAACTCTCAAGTCAACATTCTCCCCCTTTTTACAATGAAAAACCATTCCTCAATCATACTGAAAGAGATATGTAAAGTTATACCTCTGCCTTGTGAATTGCAAGGGGATTCATGATTTGAACAATGTGAATTTCTCCCCCTCAATATATGCTTACTCTTACCTGCATAGTTAGTCTATCTACACAAAGTAATATGACATATATATACTATATGGTCCTTTAGCAAGTCACATGATAAAGCATATAATGAACAAGAAAAGGATCACATAGACAATAAAATCAATATGGTTGAGCTTCAAAATGTTGAACTCATGTCCCCCTTTTGACGTTGTCAAAAAGGTAGTGGAGTAGAAAAGCATAAGAAAAATGAGTCTTCTCCGAGAACAACCAAACATACATCCACAACATGCAATCTCAAAGCATACATCAAACAGAGATGAGAGAAACATACAATCTAAGTCATAATCAAAATATGGTAAACATGGCACCAACTCATGAGATATAGTAAATCAAAGAGTAAGTTTACATATGATTAAGATTACAACACAGAGAGCATGTCCTCAGAAATAACTATAAGCCAAAACGATGAAAACAACATGATGATAAATAATACATCTCAGATAATGTGCCCAGATGTTTTAGTACAAAATAGCCTTGAAAGATATATATTATTAGAATATAATCTAAAAAATAAAAAATCTAAACATCTAGGTCATCTATGTCTACATCATCAACATCAGCATCTGAGGCCTCGGGCTCATAGTCATAATCTCCATATGAAGGTGCAGCAAAGATAGCAACATCTTCATCACCAAAATCACTAGCAGATCCATCATCAGAAGCATCATCATCATCATCATCAGAAGCGCCGTCATCAGTAGCAACCTCCTCATCATCCTTATCGAGCATCTCCTCATCAGTAAGAGAGACAAAACCATGACTGAGCCAACGGGAATTCTTCACAGCCCAAGACATGCCAAGAGCATGAAGCTCATTGGCCTATGGGAAGGAGGGAGCAGAGGTACCCAGACTGGCAAGTAGGGTGGCCAAGGGGCTAGTAGGCAGAGGGAGAACATCAGGGGTAGATCTACCGATAGCAGAGTGTATAGTAGCGGAATCAGCATGTGGAGGGGTTGGGTAAAAGTAATCATATGCATAGGATGCATAGTCACCTTCTGGGTAAGGCTGGTAGGTAGGGTAGGGGTGAGCACAGGACATGTTCATGGTAGACATGATGGAACATAGATCATGATGCATGTTCTCTTGAACCTGAAGCTTTTATTCCTGTTGATGCATCAGATATCCCATAAGGGTTTCATTTGACACATGAAACGAGGCATGAGCAAGTCAGGAAGGCTGAGGTTGTGGAGGTGCACAGGTCGAGGTAGAGGTAGAGGCTCTGGAAGTGGAAGAGGTAGGGATAGGCACACACTTCTAAAGAGTGGTCTCACTGATGCAAACTTCTTCCTGGGTTGGTTTGTAGTGAAAGAGTGGAAGAGAGATTTTCCAGTGGCAAGCTGAAAAAGACCATAGATCAGGGTAGGGTACGGTGGGTGGGTGCCACAGGTGTTCTTATCGGAGTCAAAGAAAGTCACGTGATGGAGAATATAGCGAGACCAATTAACTCTGATGTTCTTCAAGATCCAATACATAATTACCGCAGTGTTCTCTACAATTTCTGTCTGATTTTTCTTGGGATGAATATTGCAGTTAACAACTAGGACAAGTATGCGGTTCTTGAGGTATAAGGCAGAGGAGGGAAGGGTGCACTTCTTCTTATATGGGAACTGAGGCTTCTTGAAGAATTTATGAATATCATGGAGAGTAAGATCATACTACTTTTAGAAGGCCTCAGGGGTAACTAGGTTAAAATACTCAGGATAGACCTTTTAACATGTGTCAGTCACTTTAGTACCCCAAAAGAAGATGTTTAGGGTATCTTCCGTGACTTGGAATTTCTTCCCGATGATCATAGAGGTGAGTACTACTTGATTATTGGGTGGTGGTATGAGTGTGTCATAATTCCATTGCAAGTTTGCATAGAATTCATGAATGACTTTTGTGTTAGTCATGAAATTGTGGTAGCACTCACGTTCGACACACAAAGCGGATAGGTGGTGATGGTAAAGCAACTCAGCCACTTGATCAATGACCCTTTGTCTATGAGGTGTTGGATCAAAAAGGGTGTGAAAGGAAAAGGATTCCTAGGAAGGAGCTCCTTGTACATATTAAGAGCCTCATGGGAGACAAAGAAGGTGTCATCAAAGGGAATCAATTGAGAGTTGGAGGACAATGAAGGTGCACTATCAGGGGCAGCCCTCTTTCTCCTATTTGATGCCATAGAGATAAAATGGAGAGGAGGAAGAGAGAAAAACCTATATAAATACCACCAAAACCCATCCAAACATCTAAGGTTGATAGGAGGGAGGTCTATCTAGGTCGAACTAGGGCTAGGGAGAGAAAGGTCGAGGCTAGGGTTGAGATCTTGAGGGAGATAGAGGAGGGATCGCTCAATTTTTCTCTAGTTGAGAGGGAGAAAAGTCGGCCGAATCATAACTCAAGTTTTCTTCAGCCTGGCCATCGATCGAGTTCTGTGAGTTGGAAACTCAACTGATAGGCTCTATAAAAAAGCTCTCAGCCTTTGATCGGTCGAGTTGGCAACTCGAACGATGGTCCACCTGAACCAACTTTAGAAATCTTAATTTCTAGCCATTAGAGTGCTAATTAAATTTATTTTCAAGTCCATTTTGCATTTTAAACATACTTAGGCACATATCACTCATCATTGGGTACTAATTTGATAGAAAATAAGAGTTTGATAAAAATACCCAAAAATAAGGCAAAAAAAACATAAAACGGATTTTTAGCATATTAGCAAGAAACGATGATCAAACCATAGGCTAAGCATGTAGGATATATGACAAATAGATAGAAGGCATATCAGATTCATTCAAACCAGTTAGAAGCAGTTTAGATCTAATAAAGTTGAATTTCTCTCTAGCTAGAGGTTTAGTGAAAATGTCCACAAACTAGTTTTCCGTGTCTACATGTGTGATATAGATATCCTTTTTGGCAATGTGATCACGAATAAAATGATGGAAAACCTCTATATGATTAGATCTACTATGCAAGATAGGATTATATGACAAGTTGATTATACTAGTATTATCACAATAGATAGGAGAAGCATAAAAATGAATGTTGAAGTCTTGGAGCATTTGCTTCATCCATAGGACCTGGGAACAACAACTCCCAGTTGCAATGTATTCAGCCTCAGTGGTTGATAATGCCATTGTGCTTTATTTCTTAGAGAACCAAGACACCAAGCATGGTCCTAAGAGAAAGTAAGTGCCACTTGTGCACTTTCTATCAATCAAGCATCATGCGCAATTCGCATCACTATAAGTTGTAAGAACAAAGTCCCTTGACTTGGGGTGCCATAGACCAAAATTTTGAGTTTTGACTAAGTACCTTAAAATCCTCTTAACAGCTATAAGATGTGTTTTCTTGGGATTTTATTGAAAGTGAGCACACAAGCCAACAGTAAACATTATATCAGGTCTAGAGGTAGTTAAGTAAAGCAAACTTCCAATCATACCTCTATAGGTCTTCTCATCAAACTTCTCACCTTCTTCATCTTTATTAAGTTTGGCAGTGTTTGACATGGGTGTATCCATCGGCTTGGTGTTCTCTATCCCAAAGCACTTAAGTAGATCACTTGTGTACTTGTCTTGGTTGATGAAGTTCCCATCTTTAGTTTAATTGATTTGAAAGCCGAGGAAGAAAGTAAGCTCACCCATCATACTCATCTCAAACTCACTATGCATAAGATCACTAAACTCCTTGCAAAGATCAAGATTAGTTCCGCCAAAAATGATATCATAAACATATATTTGAATGATAAGAAAATTGTTAGAAGTGTGCTTTAAAAACAAGGTAGAATCTACTTTGACGTGATATACTCATGATCTAACAAAAAGTTATTTAATTTCTCATACCAAGCTATAGGTGCTTGTTTGAGACCATAGAGAGCTTTTTGCAACAAATAAACATGGCTAGGTAAACTATCATATTTAAATCCTGGAGGTTGTGCAACATACACTTCCTCCTCAATTGTACCATTCAAAAATGTAGTTTTAATATCCATTTGATAAATAAGAAAGTTTTTATAACTATAAAAGGCAATCAACATATGAATGGACTCAAGTCTAGCTATAGGAGCATATGTTTCATCAAAATATATACCTTCCTGTTGATTGTTACCTTAAGCCACTAACCTTGCTTTGTTCCTTACCACTTTTCTACTTTCATCAAGCTTGTTGCGGTAGACCCATTTGGTACACCAATGATCTTTCTATCACATGGTCTTGGCACTAGGGTCCAAACTTTTTTCTTTTCAAATTGCTCCAACTCTTGTTGCATAGCTAGGGTCCATTCATCATCCCCAAGAGCTTCTTTGACGTTCTTTGGCTCTAATTTTGAGATGAAGGTGTTGTCTGCTTGTTCTTTGTTTAATGCAGCCCCCGTCTTCACTCTTTCAAATGGAGAACCTAAAATCAGCTCTCTTAGATGATTCTTTGCAAATTAGGGAGTTGGATCCTTCTTCTCTTCATCTTTCTATTCTTCTTGATTTGACACCTCTTTTCCCTTTTGGGTGATGTTGAGTTCTTTTATAATAGGAATTACCTCACCTGCAACATCATCAGTTGGAACAATATCTTTGGGAATAGAGGGGTTAGTCTCAATAAACTTAACATTGATAGATTCTTCTACTTTAGAAAGATCAACATTAAATACTCTATAAGCCTTATTAGTAGTGCTATAGTCAAGAAAGAAAGCTTTGTAAGATTTCAGATCAAACTTGTCAAAAGAATCTTTTGTATTTAAAACAAAACAAGGACATCCAAATATATGTAAATACTCAATAGAAGGCTTTCTTCCACGCAATAGCTCATCGGGGGTTTTCTTTAAAGAAGGGAGTGTAAAAACCCAGTTTTGCACAAAACATGAGGTATTGACGGCTTCAGCCCAAAACTTCTTTACTAAAAGCATGGTCCTAGCATGTAACATACCATATCTCAAACCCTACCCTAGATGTTTAACCTTTTGGACTTATCCAAACAAGGTTGAGGTTATAGTGATCCTAATAATCAAATGTATGAATAATGCAATCTAATATGTCATATAATTTATTTGGAGATAATAAGATGATAAAGAACTTAATTGGTTAAGTAATTAAGATAATGGGCCATAAGGCATATCTCATAAAAGGAAATCCCAAAAATGAAAAATATGTTTAATTTTGTGTTCCTTGGGCCCCAATTACCTTGGGAGTCAAGTTTCACATTATTCACATGATAATAATTCATTTAATTCAAATTAGAAAAGAAGATGTGAGTTTTCCCTAAAAATATCAAATAAAATAATATATGACTCCAAAAGAGGAAAATAATCTTAGATTCGTAATCTACATAGTAAATATAGCCTTTGGGTGAATTTTCATCCAATTTGGAGAAAGTTTGCTTAAAAGGTGAAATCAGGAGAGAGAAAGTTTGTAGAACCTTCAAAATATTAAATAAATGTTCAAACAACTCCAATATGTAAAATTGATGGCAAATTCGTATCCAACCCATTAAATATGACTTGTGAGTCAAGTTTCATAAAATTTGGATAATCCTAAAGCCATTAATGAAGGAGGAAAGAAAAAATGAGAATTGATTTATTTAACACATTAAAAGTTTTCAAAAGAAAATTCTAATTTTATATTCGGAATCTACATGTTTTAATTAGCCTCTATACAAAATTTTATCCAATTTGGGGTCTGTTTGTGCCCTCAAATGAAGAAAGAGAAAAATGAAATTAAGTATCAATTTCACTTTATTAAATATCCCAATTTGGATGTCACACGTTAGAGTTTCCTTATTTCTCAGTTTTCCCAATTTTTCGATGATCTCTGACCCTTGGATCTTGATCTGACGGCGTGCGATTCAACTCCTACCTTTCCTAGGAGACGCGGGTCAGCTATAGTGATGCGGCCCTGGTAAATCGTGAATATCTTGTGTGTTTATCCATCTTTTTGCTTGATTTCTTCACCGTTGGACTATAAAAAGAATTCTGCTCCTTTTAATCCTCTGGTTTTGGAATTTTCTTTAGAGTTTAAGAAACCCCCAAACCTTGCTCTCCAAGCAAGTACTATCCCATCTCGTTTCGGGGTGTCCCTCAACCACACCTATATATAAAGGTGCATGGGTCTTCGTTGGCGATAGATCTTTGTTTATACGCAACCAATTTTGACCGAAACATGACCTTGGACCGTTGATGAGTAGCTTTCCCTGAGGTTTTGTGGCGATTCTCTTTCTATCCATAGAACAGCTCTGTGAAAATTTTGAGTACCAGTGAGTCCGGTTTTCTCTATTCTTTCTTTTCCTTTTTATGCTTTTTCGTTTCGTCATATATTGCGTATTTTCCCAATTCGGACCTTCACCTGCTGTCGCCATGGCATGCGAGCAAGGTTGAAGATGGGATTTGGCCAAGTTACAATCTTGCCCTTCCGCCTCCTATTTCTTAGTTGTCTCGCGTGAGGGTAGCGTCATCCTTTCGTCCGCTTGGGCGACCTACATCTGGGTGGGCCTGGGCTATGACTTGGCGGCGTGCCATTAGCCCATGTCACACGGCGGGTCCCGTTCTTTTCCCCTCTCTCTTTTACTGGTTTAAATGTTGACTTGGAATTTTGTCATTGGTTGAATTTCAAATTTTCATAAGTAATTATCCACTAATCAGAAAATTACAAATAAATGCTCGTTGGATTCATAAAAATAAGGGCTTTCTAATTGAATAAGTTTTGATGGCTAGTTCTAATGTTTAATAACATGTGTTTTCAATGGATGTAATTAATGATGAATTAACTTATAAAAATTATAACTAATTATATTTAAGTCATAAAAATATAATAAAATATGTTTTGGAATCCTAATATCTCAATCTAATATATGGAATGGTCTTGGAAACCTAATTCACATATTAATAAAAAGGTTGTTTTTAGGGTTTCTAAAATCAATATAAATCTAACCCTAATCCCACATATATGCTAATAGGTGCTTTGGAAGCCTAGGCTTGGACCTAGAAATGGCTTTGGATTGTTTGATTCTGAAGTTGAGGTATGTTTGCATCTCCGATTTTTCTTCTTGAGCAATTATCCTATATTTTATTCTTTCTATTGGTCCTATGGACAATAAACTAAAAACCATATCTTTTCCTTTTAAAAATGATGCTTCATGTGAAGTACCCTACTTGATACTGATATTGTGATCATAATATCTTCTTGACTTTCTTTTGGAATCTTTATTGTGCCTTGTTCATTATGGAACTCAATTTGTTACTATATGCCCACTTTGAGGTGGTTGTTTTATGATGATCACTTATGTGGTGATTAAATTGTAAATCCGACTATACTTTTTTACTTGCCTCCCTATTAAGCATGTTGTGTAACTCAGTAGCCCTAGAGTAATATAATTTGCATTGGTTTTGGGTTATGTGCCCTTATTGTTTATTTTGGGATGGTGGTTATGTGCCCCATACCTGGGTTTCAGCTTTATGGGGGTTGGCCCAATTTTTTAAATATATTGGAAGTTTGGTTATGTGCCAAATCTCTATCAGGTTTCAACTTTATGAGGGTTGGCCGCCAATTGTTATTTATGTTGTTCTAGTGTTATGTGCCAAATCTCTATCAGGTTTCAACTTTATGAGGGTTTTATCTCACATGCATGCAGGATGCTGATTGTGGGGTGTGTGCCCTACTTTCTTTATGTGCCAGTATTGCACAATCTTAATTGTTTTATTTTATGGCAAGTATCCCTCTTATTACGATTCTTTTCTCTTGATACCCATTTGGGTGGTACTTATCTCTTGCATGGGAAGCCTTTTATTTTTATGTCCCTTATCCTTTATAATTTTCTCAATTTTACTTTTTAGTATGCACATACCAGCCTTTGATGGTGTCTCGTATTGTTTCGCTTTTGCTGGGGTATGCTTTCAACCCTAAGTGGAGGACATGGATGGCTTGACACGTGGACCCAAACTTAGATTGTGAAGTTAAAGCTTGGAGATAATCTTGAGGTGGTTTATATTTCCTCTACATGGATCCTTATGATATAAGTTTAAGTTGCTCCCTTATTTTATAATTGAATATAGTCATGTTTTTATGTCGTTGCTATACTTTGGTCTTTCGCTACCATTATATAAAGATTTGAAAATTTTACACCCACTCCAACATACCTTCTGAGTGTGTTTGGACTGGAGGTTTTATTGTTCAAATTTTTAGTAAGGAAGTGATTTCACTTCTTTACATAGCCATCTCCTGTAAAGACCTATTGTTCCTCTATACAATCCCATTTCATTGAGGTGTTTGAAGTGAAGAGAAGTTATGTGCATAGCCAGATTCATTACAAAAATGTTCAAAAAGATAATTTTCAAATTCTCCCCCATGATCACTATAGATGGAAATGATCTGGCAAGAAGCTTCATTCTCAACTCGTTTGTAAAAACTCAATAAAACATCAAGTGTATCACTCTTGGAAACAAGAAAGAAAGTCCAAGTATGTCCAGAGAAATCATCGATAATAACAAGGCAATACTTGGTACCACAAAGCGGTTGAGTTCTCATTGGTCCAAATAGATCAATGTGAAGAAGTTCAAGAGCTCTCTTGGTACTAAGGACTCCTTTGGATTTGAAGTATGACTTGGTTTGCTTTCCTAGGGTACAAGGTTGACATTCCTCATCCTTTTTCAAATTCAATTTGGGAAGTCCATTGACCAAGTCCTTTTTGCTCAACTTCTTCAACTGATGCATATTTACATGACCAAGCCGACGATGCCAAACAGAAATATCATTTGAGTTGACTACTAGGCATCTACTGACAGCAAGCTTAATAGATTCAAGCACAACTACATAAAGACTACCACTTCTAGTTCCTTTATATATGACTTGATAATTGAGGGAATCTAGAATCAAGCATTCAAAAGAAGTAAATAGCACAAGGTAACCATTATCACATAATTGACTTACACTTATTAAATTGTGATGAAGGCAATCCACAAAGAGAACATTATTTATACATAAGGATTCACCTACATCACCCTCACCTTTGACCTTACCTTTCTTGTTGTCCCCAAAGGTAACCGAACCTCCTTTCTTTTTGGTGAAGTTGTAGAAATGTCTTATATCACCTGGCATATGCTTAGTGCAGCCACTATCAACAATTCATCTACCTTTTTCCTACAAGAAAGGAGAGTTTCAATTCCCAACTCAAACTTTGGGATCCAGAGTTAGCTTGGGGACCCATTTAATCTTTGGGTTGGTCCCCTTAGTCTTGTAAGGACAATAAGTAGAGTAATGATCATCACACTTGCAATAAGAATAAATCATAGATTCATAGTGTCGGAAGACTCTCCAATAAAAAGGAGGTTTCCTTGCTCTTTTTCTTTCCTTTGGCTTTGTTCTTGCCCTTATAGGATCCCACTTCAAATCCCAAACCACTAGTACCACTTTGTTTGGTAGAGTGATCAAGGATTTCATTAATGGATTTTTTTACTTTGAGAAATTTCTATAGAGAGGCTCTAAGTCTACGATTGTCATCATTTAAAGATATGATAGTAAAAGACAAAGGGCTTTAGTCAAATATAAATATTTCTCAAGAGAAATAGATGCAATATCATTACAAGGAAAGATAGGTCTAGAAGATAAATTATTAACTTAATCAAGCAACCTATCATTTTTATATTTAAGCACTTGAATTTCCTTAAGATAAACATCTCTCTCATCCCTACCAGCATCAACAATAAGCTTAAATTATACATTTTTAGTTTGAAGAGTTTCGTGCTCATTTAGGCATTTTTGGTTCTCTTCCTTAAGAGTTTTAATGTTCTAAAGGTAAACACCATTCTCTACTTCAACTCCATTTTATTGGAGCTTAAGATCAAGACATTGGCCTTGCAAGTTATCAATGCTCTCAAGATGAGTTTTCTCATTTAGCTAAAGAATTTCAAGTTTAGCATACAAATCATCAGTAATTTTTCCTAGCCTTTTTCTTTTAGATTTACATTTAGAAAAACAAGAATGGATAGAAACAAGCATATGAATAATAGTTTCCTTAGATAACTCATGCAAGCTTACCTCACTTACCTCACCAATTTCTTCACTAGTAGTGGCCATGAGTGCAATTTGGCACTCTTTATCTTCTTCGGAGCTTGGCCTACTTGAGGATGAAGCTTCCCAAGCTGCATGAGATCCATTCTTGTATCTTTTACCCTTCTTTTCTTTCCTATTATACTTTCTCTCCTTCTTGTACTCTTCCTCCTTCTTGTAGTTGCCCTTGTGGTATGACTTTCTTGATTTGGGACATTCACTCTTGTAGTGTCCCTTTTGTCCATGCTTGTAGCATCTAGGAGTATACGAGGAGGATTGTTTTCCCTTAAAGTGATTTCCCTTGATGTAGTTGTCTTCATGCTCACTAGGGTCATCATCTTCACTAGAGAAGGAAGGAGAGGTCTGGCAAGAAAGTTGTTGTTGATGGGTGACTCCCTCCACTTGTGCTTCGAAGGCACTATCTTTGATCTACTTGGCTTCCTATTCTTCTTGCTTGGCTTCTTCTTCTTACTTGTCAAGCCTTGACTCATGAGCTTGAAGGTTTCCAATGAGCTCTTCGGTTGGGATGTCACAAAGGCTCCTCACTTACTCAATGGAGGTCACCTTTGACTCCCATCTCTTTAGTAGAGTCCTCAAGATCTTGGAGTTGATTATGCCTCTATCCAAAGTGTTTCCCAAAGCAGCTAGGCCATTGATGATGACATTGAGCCTAGAGTACATCTCCACAATCTCTTATTTCTTGCCCATCTTAAAGTTCTCTAGGAGGATGTTCAACATGTAGATCTTAGCCTCCTTTACTTGCTTTATGCCCTCGTAGGTGATGCACAATTTATCCCAAATCTCATAGACGGTGTCCCAAGATGAGTTGTGGTTGAACTCCGTTGTGATAAGGGTTGCATAAAGGATGCTTATGCCTTTAGCATTGAGCTGGTCTTCTTTGAGTGTAGCATCACTCCATATTGCAACAACTCTAGTTGGGTCCTTGTATGGTGTGACCATCACCTTCCACATATCAAAGTTCATCCCTTGATATAGAACTGCATATGCCTCTTCCAATAGAGGAAGTTGGTGCCATCAAAGATTGGAGGATGCATGGAGAAGCCTCCCTCTAGGTTGAGTGAACCAAGTAGGTTGTCATCCATCTTCTCATCTCGTAGGATATTGTTAGAGAAGATCCTTAGCTCTGATACCACTTGTTGGATCGAGGGCTTTAGAGGGGGGTGAATAGAGCTTCAAAATTCTCACAAGATAAGTTAGACCTTCAAATTATATCAACAGCTTCAGAGCAATTTGAATCCTTAACTAAACAAGTATAACAAGTATGAGAAAATGAAACAAGCACTTGGACAAGGTGGTTTAGAGTGGTTCCACTCTCCAAACTAGGAGAGAGTCAATCCACTACCTAGAGAGGTCAACCTCTAGGACTTTGCAATCTGTGTATACTTATATTCGATTCATAAGAGATACAAGGAGACCACCATACATCCAAGGACTTACTTATTCAAGACAAGAGTCTGCCACCTACACAAGGACTTACCCACTTGATCAAGATGTCTTCAGCCTTCAACAAGGACTTACCCACACTTGCATCAAGTCTTTGACCTTGAAGGAATTTACCCACTCTTCTTGATTCTTGGACTTGCCCTTCTCCTTTACCTGGAAAAGATCTTCACCTCTTCTTCAACCTTGAAGAAGAACAACAACAACATCACCTTCACTCGGAGTAGCTTGCTTCACCTTTGATTCTTTGATAAAGGGGGTAGGGAAGATGGAATGGATTGAGAGTTTCACAAGCACAAGGAAGTGGCTCTCTTCCAACAGGCCTAACTCACTCATAATCATGAAATTCTTTGTAAGTGAGATAGAGAAAGGGGCTCAAGGAGTTGCAACACACTCAACTATATCAAGGACTTAGAATAGCATGAATGAGAAATTTTGGAATGAACTCCAAGGGGTCCTATTTATAGCTGGGGTGTTCCCTTGAGTGTGGGATCACTTAAGAATGAAATATATACATTTGACAACTTGTAATATATCTATTTTTTCTCATAAACACTCTCCAATGGTTGTAATCACTTTTTCTGTATTTTCCATACAGTACATTTGGTTGAGTTTCAATAAAGGTAACTCGACGGATCCACTAAGTGACAAAGACAATTTTCAAACTATCGATCAAGTTTGTTCTGGGAAACTCAACCGATGAGTCAAAATTAGTTTTTCTCAGTGAGTTGGTCGGTCGATATCTATGAGTGTGCAACTCAACCAATTGGTCTCTTCAGAAAATCCTTTACTGGATCGATCAAGATTCCAATTCGACTAATAAACAGTATGTGACAAATTTTCTAATTTGACTTTTGAGTGACCAAACATTGGAATTAAGTGACCCTAATTTTTTCTCATCTTAGTTACAAGTCATATCATCAATACAAGTGATTACAAAATTAATCTAAGGTTATTTGGAATGATTTTCCAAAATGCAAACTTGTATTGCTTTGACTTGAACTTGAACAAGCTAGGGCTTGTGTGATTGATCCTTTTCATGTACCTAAAGCCTAAAATCAATCTTAAACAAACATATTAGATACATAGGAATAGAATGGTTAAGTTATTATCAAAATATGGCCAATTTATAACTCTCAAGTCAACAGTATCTACTTACAATTCACAGGGTAAAAGTTTTAATTTCTAAATTCTTTGCAATATGTTAAGGAATGGTTTGTCATTTTCAAAAAGGGGGAGAATGTTGACCTAAGTGACCGGCCTAAATTGCGCGTCCAAAAGTGGAGGCGGATTTGAGGTAGTCGAGCTTTTACATTTATAAACTTGATTCCTTCTAGGCCCCCGCAACTTTGTTTACGGGGTCGAAGTAGATATACGGGGTCGAACACAGGGACAAGGGGGGTAGTGTTGAGAACCCAGAATCGACACGCTACACTCCGGCAGGTATAAAGAGATGATAAATTCCCCATAAGGGAAACAACAAGATGTCACAAATAAAACAAAGAAAACTATCTCCAACTGGAGCTACAAGAGAGATTCAAGGTTTTAGTCATTTAGCAGTTTTTAGGGGTTTTCATGCAACAGAAACAGAAAGATAATACTAGAGCTAGAGCAAGGTACGAAGGATAAGACTACAGCATAACAAGCAGTATCGGTAACATCCTGTACCCCTCCTCTCAGAGTGGATACCTCTAACCAAGCCTCGGCACCCCTCTCGAGGTTGTTGGGCTCAAAGTTAAAGTGGAATGTCACTGAAACGACTCCGTTCCAGGCACTCTCGTACTCCAGAATCGGACCAAACACTAGAGCCACAACACAACTCTCGAAGTTGTTGCGACGGGAAAACACGATTCGGTAGCTAAGTGAAACACGATCCAAGCATGCAAGCTAGAGTTTGGATATCAAACATAGCAGTCATCCAACAGATTGTACCAAGCGCAGAGCGGCAAGCAAGTAATTAAGCATCTTCTATTTCCATAGACAAATAAAGGGTCTTAATTACAATGCATAAGTAAGGAATTTAAATGACAAAAAATAAAGATAGGTGTCGCCTTCTTGATGTAGAAGGACTACAAATTACTACGGGTCTCCAGTCCGATATCGGTCAGGGGCCTAGCCCGATACAGCCGTATCGGGTGGCACACCCTCTCGAGTGGCACTCCTGATGGGCAACTGTATCACTCAAGGATCCTGGCCGTTACATTCACGTCGGGCAGTGGACCCTCTCGGGTGGCACGTATGACGGGCGAAGCGCATTGGGTTCGATATCGTGTCGGGCATGGAGCTACGCATTCTACTATCGAGCATGGGTGTCAGGCACTCGTGTCGCGTATCTACATCGGCCGAAATCGGCCCTCGGTGTCGCCCGGTACAACCCTAGGTGAACTAGTCCCCTCCCTCTCGAGATGAGGAAAAGCTCAACTAGTGCCGCCCGGTATGAGCACTGGGGCACGATACGTCTGCTCTCGCAATTCTCCTCGAAGATAGCTCAAGTTTTCAACTGTCCGAAATGTCCGACCTGTCTTTTCGACTTCTTGTAGCTCTTATTTATAGCCGGCGAGTGGGGGAACTTATGGTGCTCGAAGCGCCACGTGTCCTCCTTATTTGCGGGTCGGTGGATGGGCGATACTCATATCGCTCGACGCAGGGTTGTCGGTCGTTGGTCACGTGACGGGAAACCGCACCTGCCGGTGGGTGGCTTTATCGCCCGACGTACTTGGGATGTCGTGGAGACTATGGCTCCCTGTCGGGTAGAAGACATGTCGTCCGTCAGTTTCTTCTTGCGCGGCATCCCTTTGTCATGCATCATTGTGTCGCTCCACCCTGTCAGGCAGGGCGTGTATCGGGCGTCAAGAAGGCCGGTGCAGACTTGGACTTATTCTGTGGGCCGGGACGGCCTTATTGCACCAAAATAAGGAGAAACTCTGCAAAAGATGGAAATATAGGATTAAGAACATTGCTTGGCCAATTATTGCGAAACTGCATACAAAAGAGAGGAAAATAGCTAAAAATGGCAGTTTTGATAACAGAAAAATAGTCTAAAATATCACAAAAATTGGTGTTATCAACTCCCCCAAACTTAGCGTTTTGATTGTGCTCAATCAATATTTAAACTATATTTAGTGATGCTTCTTCTGCTCGGAGTAGCTTTCTATTCAAAAAGGTGAAATAAGAATCGTAATGCCTTAGAGATAATGTTGTCTCCCTACGAACAAAAGACTTAGTTTTTCCAGCCTTATTGTTTAAGTTAGATTCTTCTCTACAGCTTCGGAGAGACTTTGTTGTATGATTTCGAAGTTAGCTTACACACTAAACAGCTTTATTTTTGGGGTAGAAAGTTGTGTATAGGGTAGGCTAAGGCTTTTTGGGGTTTTTCTTGTTTCCCATCAGTCCATCCAGCTAAGGGTCCGTTAGCGGGCAAGTGGTCCCTGCAGTCCAAGCCAGTTGGCTTTAGAGCAGTGATTTCACATCCTACGTACCACTGCCCCGGATCTACCATGCCTAAAGATGGGTACTTTTGGAAAATAAGTATGTATATATATATTTTTTCTTTTCTTTTATTGGGCCAACTCTCATGCTTTTATTCGCACTCATAAGGCTTCTCTCTCTTTTTGGGATTTTCGTTGGGTGAGGGAAAACAAAGGGATTTCTGCTGTTTGGGAAGCTTTTTCCTTCTCCATACTCGTCTCTTAGCTGTTTGCGAGATTGTTATATTTTTCAAAAATTTTGACATGGCAAAACATAATCTTTTGTTCGTTTGAGGCAGCATTATCAGAAAGATATAACAGAACTTGTATCTCGTTAAGCACACAGAAAACAAACTTTGCAAGAAGTCGCAACAGATTTTTACTAATATAGACTTTGTACATTAAAAAAAAATTGTATGATCATGACATTTTATACGAGCATGGATACATACACATGATAAAGAGCAAGAACAAAATGGCACAAAGGGTAGAGGTGAAGAAAATTTTTATACCTCCTTCACTGGTACATGGGTACCCCCCCCCAAACTTACTCCGCACTCTGTCCCAGAGTAGCGAAGTAAACAGGGTGAGTTCGTGTTAGCTCAGTGAAGGTTAACTAGCGGGTTCGCTTGTGCCTTGGAGAAGCTGCAATATGCTTCTTTGTTGCAGCCTCCTTCTTTTCTCATTTGGAAACAGCCGGAACAAGTGCAAAGCTCTCAAGATGGAAGCTTGAGAGCTCTTGAAAACACTTGTGGCTGCTTCCTTCTCAAGAAGATGGAACTGGAATGCCCAGATTCCATCCGGAAGTCACCTGCAAAAGACTCGTGTTGTCTCTGTAGATGGTCCTAAACCATCGCAGAAGATAGACTATTATAGGAAAGTGACCTTCCTCTGAAGCTACCATATCAAGAAAAATTCTCCTGCTCTCTATATACTATAGTCGACGGCTAGCTTCCTTGGGATTTCTACATTTCTGCCCTACAGTTGTTGCTTCAGCTACGGCCGCCATTCTTCCTGTTATCAAGATCATTGATCATTTATATGTTAGATAGAAACTCGATAAACTTATTTTAAGCTCCGGGTATCGTCCGTCAAAAGAAAACTCAAATCGATACAAAATTGGGTGACACGAGGAACGCGCGGCATGGCAAACTGCCCGACAGGGGTATATCGGGCGATAAGACTGCCAAAAAGCAACTGCCCGATAGGATTGTACAAAAAAAAAAACATGTCACCCGATATGGTGTATCGGGCGAGCACTATCGGTCGTTACTTTGTGTCTAACTGCGTTGGGCGATACAAAATTGGCAAGGCTCGTAAAACCCGATAAGCAGCGCGATATGAAAACTTGTGTCAGGAGATAAGCTTGTTGGGCGATACCTTTGCTCATAGGAGCCATCGCCCGATATAAGGGTGAAAGCAAGCTGGCCGACACGCGAGCAAAGGTGGATCACTGCATGTGTTACAGGTGGCTGAAAGGAGAAGTGAGGCACCCCGACACGTTGAGCCCACATTTCTATATATAGCAAACTCAACTGGGGGCAAATTGGGCAGATTTGGGCACGCGCGTCAACATGTCGTTTCCGAGTTGACGGTCCCGTCAGTCAAATCAAGGGCATTTACTCCCTATGCACAAAACGGTTGTCGCTCAGGGATGCTAACCGTCGCGGCAGTTGCGGCGCCTAAGAAACTCCGACCCGATACAAGCGTGACTACGTGCCAGCTGAGCTGCTGCCCGACACTGCTTAAAACAGGCGGCCGAAAACCATCATCGGTTTAGGGTTAAGTCCCCGACCTTAGAAAGCGTTACTCCTCAAAGCTCGTAAAATCCAGCGATGACCCATAAAATAGAAGAGTCGGCACACTCAGCGCGTGCTCTGACTCGCGCCTTATTACAACTCATAAATTTTTTTTTACTTGTTATAACAAAATGCGACCTATTCTATGAAAGGAAGGAGAACTCGGGCTGCCTCCCGAGGAGCGTTGAAGTTTGCATCGCCAGCTCGAACGGTGTAGGATCATCTTGTTCAGCTCTTGACTGTACCCATATCTTGCAGACTGATCTCTGTTCTCCTGACAAACGCTTCATCTTCATAGAACCTTTTTACCCTGTGCCCATTTACTTGAAAGACCTTGGTCAGATCGTCTTTATCATAGAGCTTCATCATTCCTGATGGGTATATTTTGGACACCATGAACGGTCCAGACCACCTCGTTTGTAACTTCCCAGGGAAAAGACGAATAGAGGACTTGAATAATAGGACCTTATCCCCTTCGCCTACATATTTTCTCCTAAGGTGGGCATCGTGCCACAATTTTTTCCTCTGTTTGTAGATTTTTGCATTTTCATAGGCGTTCATTCTCAGCTCTTTGAGCTCTTGAAGCTGCAAAAACCTTTTTTCTCCTGCTTTTTCGAGGTCCATATTTAGGAACTTGATTGCCCAAAGGGCCTTGTGTTCCAACTCCAAAGGCAGGTGGTAGGATTTTCTGTAGATGAGACGGTAGGGGGTGGTTCCAATGGGTATTTTGTAAGCAGTACGGTAGGCCCAAAGTGCATCGTCAAGCTTCATGGACCAGTCTTTCCTCGTTCAGTTGACAGTTTTCTCCAAGATTTGCTTGATTTGCCTATTGGAGACCTCTACCTGCCCTGACGTCTGTGGGTGGTAGGGTGTAGAGATCTTGTGCCTCACTCCGTACTTGCACATAAGTGCTTCAAACTGTCTTTTTCCAAAGTGCGACCCTCCGTCACTTATCACAGTGTGTGGTACACCGAAACGAGGAAAGATGGTCTTCTCGAAGAGCTTGATAACCAACTTGGCGTCGCAGGTTTGGGTGGCTACCGCTTCCACCCACTTTGATACATAATCTACTGCCACTAGTATGTATTGATACCCTCGAGATGGGGGAAACGGTCCCATGTAGTCGATCCCCCACACGTCAAATATTTCTACTTCGATCCAACTTGCCATTGGCATTTCATTCCTCCTCCCTATGTTTCATGTAAACTGGCACTCTTTGCAAACCTTCACAAATTGCACAGCGTCTTTAAACAAGGTGGGCCAGTAGAAACCTGACTATAGCACTTTTCCAGCCGTTCTCTCGCTACCCAGGTGTCCACCGTATGGGGAGGCGTAGCATTCTTTCAAGATGTTTGTGGTTTCTTCCTCTGGGATGCACCGCCTATATAAGTTGTCAGCACATCTTCTGAACAGGAGAGGATCATCCCAGTAGTAGTTTTTGAAATCCGCAAATAGCTTCTTTTTCTGATTGTACGTGATGTCAGGAGGCAGTTCTCCGCAGGCAAGATAATTGCAGATGTCTGCAAACCAGGGTAAACTTTCCTCTTGAGCTTCTGCCAACATAAGAGCATTGTCGATGTAGTCGTCGTTGATTTGAGGCCCTCTCTCTCTCTCTCAGTCACGATCCTTGATAGGTGGTCTGCAACCACATTCTCTGTGCCCTTCTTGTCGATAATTTCATTGTCGAATTCTTGGAGCAGCAAGGCCCACTCAACAGTCGGGGCTTTGCGTCTTTCTTTTGCATTAAGTATTTTATAGCCCTGTGATCTGTGTATACCTTGACCTTAGCTCCAACGAGATACGACCTGAATTTATCAAATGTGAAGACAATCGCGAGCATCTCCTTCTCAGTTGTTGTGTAGTTTACTTGAGCTTCGTCCAATGTGCGACTAGCGTAGCAAATCACATGGTGCTTTTTGTCCTTCTTTTGCCCCAGGACTGCTCCAACCGCGTAGTCGCTAGCGTCGCACATCAGCTCAAAAGGTAAACCCCATTCTGACGCTTGAAGGATAGGTGGTGATATCAAAGCATTTTTCAGGGCCTGAAAGGCACTTAGACAATCGTTAGAGAAAACAAATTCAGCGTCTTTTACCAGAAGATTGGACAGCGGTTTGAAAATCTTTGAGAAGTCCTTGATGAATCTTCGGTAATATCCCGAGTGCCCGAGGAAGCTTTTCACCCTCGTCACGGATCTCGGCGGAGGAAGCTTGAATATTGCTTCAACCTTGCTTGCGTCCACCTCAATCCCATGCTTTGAGATCTTATGCCCGAGAACGATGCCCTCCCGCACCATGAAATGGCACTTCTCCTAGTTTAGAACTAGGTTGTTCTCCTCGCACCTTTGAAGGACCAATGACAGATTCTTCAGACAGCTATCGAAGTCCTTCCCATAGACGGAAAAGTCATCCATAAAAACTTCTACGATGTCTTCTAGAAAATCTGAGAACATCGATATCATGCATCGTTGAAAGGTGGTGGGGGCGTTGCAGAGTCTGAAGGGCATCCTTCGGAAGGCATAAGTGTCGTAAAGGCGGGTGAATGTTGTTTTCTCTTGATCATCGGGCAAGATGGGTACCTGGTAAAAACCTAAAAATCCATCAAGAAAACAAAAGAAATCGTGATGCGCTAACCTTTCGAGAACTTGGTCAATAAAAGGTAGCGGAAAATTATCCTTCTTTGTAGCCTGATTTAGCTTTCGGTAATCTATGCACGTCCTCCAGCCGGTGACGGTCCTTACCGCCACCTCATCACCCTTGTCACCCTTAATTACCATCATTCTGCCCTTTTTGGGCACTACGTGGATCGGACTTACCCAATTGTTATCGCTGATTGGGTAAATGATCCCCGCATCCCTAAGCTTTATTACCTCTTTCTTGACGACCTCCTTGAGCATTTGGTTCACCTTCCTCTGGGGTTGAGCTAGAGGCTTGGCAGATTCATTCAAGTTGATGTGATGCATGCACAGGGCGGGGCTAAGGCCTTTGATATCATCTACTAAATATCCTATGGCCCTCCTGTGGAGCCTTAACTCCTCAAGGAGTCGGTCCAGCTGGTTGCTTGAAAGATCGGCATTTACGATGATGGGTTTTATGTGCTCTTCATCTAAGAACTCGTACTTCAGGCCTTTGGGCAATGCTTTTAACTCTGTCTTTGGTCTGGGTGCCTTCTCCTGAGGCTCCTCCTCGAGAGAGGCATACTTCGTAGACTCCACCACTGTATCCTCTTCTTGCAAATCCTCATCAAAAAGGTTGAGAAGGTTGAGGTGCTTCGTGACCTCAGGATCTTCGAGGTCGGGATCTTGACAGTTTATAGCCCTCAAGAGGGGGTCTACTGTCCGGATATCTTCCTCTACTTCCTCGCAGAATTTATTGTAGCTATCTGTGAAACATGCTGATTCAGATAGGGACGGGCTCTTCATGATCTCTTTCAGCTTGAAGTCGATATGGTCGTTTCCGACCCTTAAGGTGATCATCCCCTCAGAAACATCAATCAGCGCCCTCCCTGTCGCCAAGAAGGGGCGACCAAAGATGATCGGGCAACGGGGGTCTTCAGCTGTGTCGATGACGACTATATCGTAAGGAATGAAGAAGTCGCCAACCCTGAACGACACATCTTCGACAATGCCGACGGGTCTCTTAAAGGTGTGGTCTGCCAGTTCAATCCGCATGTTGGTTCGAACCATGTCGGTCAAACCCATCCTTTGTGTGAAACTTAGGGGCATGAGGCTTATGCTTGCCCCCAAGTCTGCTAGACCCTTACGCTCGACGTTGTCTCCGATGGCGAACGGGATTGTGAAATCTCTGGGATCCCTTCTCTTATTTGGTGTGTTGGGCTTCAAGAAGGCGGAGGAGGCAGAAGCTAGATACATTGTCTCTGTCCTTCCTCCCCTTCTCCTCTTTGTGATAAGGTCCTTGAGGAACTTGGCATACGTTGGCATCTCTTCCAATGTGTCAAGGAAGGGGACTTCAAGATGCAGTTTCCTGATCGAGTCTGTGAACTTCTCATGACGCTTCTTCATATTCGCCTTGATCAGCTTATGCGGAAATGGCAGCCTTGGAGCACAAGGATTCCTCCCACCAGGTAGCTCATCGGAAGGCTTCCGTGCAGGCTCTTGAGCTTCTGCTTGTCCACCTTCGCCCTCTGCTGGAATGATACTCTCCGACCTCAGTACAGGTTCCGGTTCGGCATCAGCTGTGCGCTCCACCGTCTTCCCAGACCTTAGTACCGCCATTCTGGTAGTTTCCGGATATGAGAGTGTCTTTCCCGCAGGGTTCTTTATCAGAGCTGCCATCTGGGCCAATCGTTGAGTGACTTCCCATTGGCGCATCCGCAGACTTGCCACCTGGTGTTGCATGGAATTCTGAGCTCCAGGGCTGAGAAGTGCACCCTGCACTAGCCGGTTGATGATAGAGTCTTGCCTTTTTATGAAAGCATGCAACTGGCCACCCAGGCTGGGCTGGTGTGAAATCTCATCTTAGCCTTGACGTTCACCTTCAAACAGAGATTGCTCACAATGAGACATTGCGTCAGATCTCGAAGGAGTAGGTCACCGTTATTTAAAGTTCCTGAGATGGCACGAGAAATCAAGTTTAGAAGATAGATTTATTAATTTCAAGCAGAGAATAATAGTAAAGAAAAAGAAAAAGAGTGTTGTCAAACTCATTGCTAAGCTTGAGGCACGAGAGTGTAGTTAGTGGATTTGGATTCGTCAACAGTGCTATTTTGCCTTGTCCCCGGCAACGGTGCCAAAAAGTTGACCGGCCTAAATCGCGCGTCCAAAAGTGGAGGCGGATTTGAGGTAGTCGAGCTTTTACATTTATAAACCTGATTCCTTCTAGGACCCTACAACTTTGTTTACGGGGTCGAAGTAGATATACGGGGTCGAACACAGGGACAAGGGGGTAGTGTTGAGAACCCAGAATCGACACGCTACACTCCGGCAGGTATAAAGAGATGATAAATTCCCCATAAGGGAAACAACAAGATGTCACAAATAAAACAAAGAAAACTATCTCCAACTGGAGCTACAAGAGAGATTCAAGGTTTTAGTCATTTAGCAGTTTTTAGGGGTTTTCATGCAACAGAAATAGAAAGATAATACTAGAGCTAGAGCAAGGTACGAAGGATAAGACTACAGCATAACAAGCAGTAATGGTAACATCTTATACCCCTCCTCTCGGAGTGGATACCTCTAACCAAGCCTCGGCACCCCTCTCGAGGTTGCTGGGCTCAAAGTTAAAGTGGAATGTCACTGAAACGACTCTGTTCCAGGCACTCTCGTACTCTAGAATCGGACCAAACACTAGAGCCACAACACAACTCTCGAAGTTGTTGCGACGGGAAAACACGATTCGGTAGCTAAGTGAAACACGATCCAAGCATGCAAGGTAGAGTTCGGATATCAAACATAGCAGTCATCCAACAGATTGTACCAAGCACAGAGAAGCAAGCAAGTAATTAAGCATCTTCTATTTCCATAGACAAATAAAGGGTCTTAATTACAATGCATAAGTAAGGAATTTAAATGACAGAAAATAAAGATAGGTGTCGCCTTCTTGATGTAGAAGGACTACAGATTACTACGGGTCTCCAGCCCGATATCGGTCAGGGGCCTAGCCCGATACAGTCGTGTCGGGTGGCACACCCTCTCGAGCGGCACTTCTGACGGGCAACTGTATCGCTCAAGGATCCTGGCCGATACGCTCACGTCGGGCAGTGGACCCTCTCGGGCGGCACGTATGACGGGCGAAGCGCATCGAGTTCGATACCGTGTCGGGCATGGAGCTACGCGTTCTACTGTCGAGCATGGGTGTCGGGCACTCGTGTCACATATCTACATCGGCCGATATTGGCCCTCGGTGTCGCTCGGTACAACCCTAGGTGAACCAGTCCCCTCCCTCTCGGGATGAGGAAAAGCTCACCTAGTGTCGCCCGGTACGAGCACTGGGGCACGATACGTCTGCTCCCGCGATTCTCCTCGAAGATAGCTCAAGTTCACAACAGTCCGAACAGTCCGACCTATCTTTTTGGCTTCCTGTAGCTCTTATTTATAGCCGGCGAGTGGGGGAACTTATGGTGCTCGAAGGTCCACGTGTCCTCCTTATTTGCGGGTCGGTGGACGGGCGATACTCGTATCGCTCGATGCAGGGTTGTTGGTCGTTGGTCACGTGACGGGCAACGGCGCCTGCCGTTGGGTGGCTTTATCGCCAGACATACTTGGGATGTCGTGGCGACTATGGCTCCCTGTCGGGTAGAAGACGTGTCGTCCGTCAGTTTCTTCTTGCGCGGCATCCCTTTGTCGTGCGTCATTGTGTCGCTCCACCCTGTCGGGCAGGGCGTGTATCGGGCGTCAAGAAGGCCGGTGCAGACTTGGACTTATTCTGTGGGCTGGGACAGCCTTATTGCACCAAAATGAGGAGAAACTCTGCAAAAGATGGAAATATAGGATTAAGAGCATTGCTTGGCCAATTACTGCGAAAGTGCATACAAAAGAGAGGAAAATAGCTAAAAATGGCAGTTTTGATAACAGAAAAACAGTCTAAAATATCACAAAAATTGGTGTTATCACTAAGTGTTATACATTGTCCATATTTTGATGATGACTTAACCTTTCCATTCATGTGTATCTCATATGTCTATTTGATATTGATTTTAGACATTAGGTATAAGAAAAGGATCATTTACATCAAGCCCTAGCTTGATCTAGTTTAATTCAAAAGCTATGCAAATGCACTTTCTTGGAAAATGCCCTAAAATCCTTAGGATAGTTTTTTTAACCATATGTATTGATGATATAACTTGTAACTAAGATGGAAAAAATTAGGAGCCCTTAATTCAAACGTTTAATTACTCTAATGACATTCTCTAAAATTGATCACAGGTTGTAAAATCGACCAAGTTTCCTTCCTAGAAACTCCATTGATGCCTTGGATTAATCTTGGAAAATGCCCAGGATCAAGCAAGTTTGCCCAGAACAGACTCAAACAATCCCTGCACTCAGAGTTAGATTTAAGTGATCGATCAAGTTTCATCCAAGATAAACTCGATTGATGCTTCAAATTTGTTTTGATTGTGACCATCGGAGTGTTACCAAACTCGAAGTTATATCCGTTGCAACACCCCAAATGGCTAGAAAATGTTCCTTAGTACTCTTAGTCTCTAGTGAACACCCCCAAATATAAATAGGACCCCTTGGAGTTCATTCCAAGGTTGCTCTTTCATGCTTAACAAGCTTCTAGCTATAGTTGAGTGCATTTGATCCACTTGAGACCCTTTCTCTCTCTTATTTGTAGCTTAAAAAGTCCATACGAGTGAGATGGGATATATGTCAAAGATCTACTCCATTTTAGACTTTTAAAGCTCTCAAAGCTTCCCTTCCCCAACCCCTTTCATCAAGATCAAAGTTGCTGAAAGCTTCTCCAAGTGAAGGAGGAGGTGAAAGGCTTCTCCAAGTGGAACGAGAAGGTGTAAAAGCTTCTCCAAGGTGAAGGAGAAGGCCAAGGCTGAATATCCAGGAGTAGAGTGGGTAAATCCTTCAAGGAAAAAGACTCAATATAAGAAGGGGATCTCCTTGGCCAAGGTATCCACCTTCTTGCAAGAGTGGGTAAGACCTTCTAGAGGTAGAAGACTTTAGCTCAAAGGATAGGCAAGTCCTTGGTTGGTTTATTGTCTCCTTTTGATCCTTAAAAAGGAGGTTGGGTATCCTTGACCCGGAAAAGGAATATCATCTTGTATGTCTTATAATGGAATATAAGTATACATGGGTTGTAGAATCCTAGAGCTTGACCTCTCTAGGTAGTGGAATAACTTTCTCCTAGTTTGGATATTCAAACCCCTCTACATAACGTTTTCATGTGTTTTTTCAATCTCTCTCATGCTTTCTATGTATGCTTGGTTGCACTACAAATTCAATAATTGCAATCCCATATCTTGTAGTAAATTGAAGGTCTAAGGAATCTTATTTAAGTGCTTTTAGATCTATTCACCCCCCTCTAAAGCACATTGATCCAAAACATTCTGCATCAAACAAGTTTATGTACAATGTACTATGTTGTTTCTATAAGAATCATAATACATAGCAACTCCAGAAGATATAAATTTATGGAACATATCCGTTATCACAAAATCATAGTATACAATTCAATTGACATCATTGAAAAGGATCAACTTCCATTAGGGTTTAAAACTCCTAAAAAATGCCATCTATGAAGAGGTTATATCTCCATCAAGGCTCAAAGCATTCCCAAAAGTCATTTAGGACAAAACAACACTAGTTCTTGTAAGAACATCATTACCATTTCAATACTTGCAGAAGGTTTAAGGATGTCACTAAAAAACTTATTACCTTCAAGCCCAACATTGGGGTTCATCAATCATAAAAGTTATGACATTCTTAAGAGTAACATAACCAGATTAACTTTAGGGGTATGAACTATGTCCATTCATCATTTCAACATTAACGGAAGATACATGCATTAAACCATCACCATTCAACCATTACAAGAATGATTCAACTTTGTAGATTGGATTTTTATCACAAGTCAACATTCATAGATAAACCATCAGTTCAATATCACTTTTAGCAATACATAGGTAAATCATTGTTTCATTGGCACTCTTAGGTAAATCATTATTTCATTAACACTCTTAGGTAACCCATCGATTATTTTATATCATATAGCAGTATATTGGTTCATTCTTGTACTTAGTCAAAAACAAAAATTCTTACACCTAGAATCCCCACAGTAATGTTGATGTACTTAGTAAAAAACAAAACCATTGGATTATTAAACCACTAAGCCAAAAGAAAAACCACCAAATCATTGATGAACTCAATCAAAAATAATACCATAGAATCATTTTTTTATTTGTGAGAGAACCACCCCCGCACGAGCGCCACTTTTGTAACCCCCGCAGGCGGCGTAAACTCTCGGGGACCCTGACCCACCCATAAGGGTGGCCCCAACTAGTAGCATCATTGGTCGGCTGATGCTATGGGCAAATCATTTCTGAGGCCATAGCCAGGAGTCGAACCCGTGACCTCTCGTAGAGGCATTGCGAGCCGCACCGCCTGAGCTATGCCTCACCGGCTACCATGGAATCATTAATATTACTTAGCCAAAACATAACCATCGATTCCCTTATGTACTTAGCAAAAGGAATTCATTAGTTCAAGGGAACCAAAACCATTGGATTATGTGTTGGATAAAACACCCCATATGTTCATTGATGTACATATATAAAACCATTAGATCATTGGTATTCTTAGCCAAGATAAGGCCATCCGATCATGAAGATACTTATCTAATATCAAAACCATCGGATCATCAAGGTACTTACCCCAAATCAAACCATCAGATCAAGGTACTTAACCAAAATCAAACCTTTATATAATCAAGGTACTTAACCAAAATAAAACAGTTGGATCATCAAGGTACTTAACCAAAATCAAACAATTGAAACATGGCCAGCAAGGCCATCAATTCATTTACTTAACACAGCCCTTAGATTATTGACTTACACAATTGTTGGTTTATTTACCAAGTAGAGTTAATGTTTCTCATTCTAGGAAACACCATCATATTCTACTCTTTAACAAAACCATTGTCCCAAGTACAAGTAGAACCATTGATTTAGAGACTAAGTATGACCATCAATTTCATTGCTAAGTAATACATCGATATCTACACCAAGGGAAAATTGATTATTCACACTAAGTAAAAACCATTATTGCATACTTTCAATACCAAGGTAGTTCACGTTTGTACTAGAAGGAATTTTTTTATTATCTAAGGTTAGTTTAACGACGCACTACTATCATGCATGTATACAAAGTAGTGCACATAAGATCATCTCTTTCCATAATACCGGGTTTTATGTAAGATTTATATAGAACAAGTTATAAGCTAGCAAGAAACGGGAAGAAAGTTATACAACTTGCCTCAAGATGAAGATGAACATCCAAACATCAAGGTGACTCAATAAAAACCCAAGCTTTACACTCCCAAAACTCCAAGGTAGCTTCTGTCTTCAAGAACAAGGTAGATCTAAGGCAAAAGAGAGAAGAAAAGAGTTTCCTCAACCACTTGCATGAGTTTCCATCAAGAACTCTAGTGTTACACCCATGGATGAAGAAGTAAGAAGGATATCAGCAAGAAAACTAGGTTAGAGAAGAATATCTTACTTGTTTAGGGCAAGAAACTAGGTTAGGAAGCTCCAAACATCCCTAGACAAGCTTGATCCAAATCCTAAAGCAACTTGCATCTGTGATCCATCCAAGCTTCAGTCTCCAAGAGATTCTTCTTCACAAAATGATGGACTAGAGTATCTCTATCAGAAAGAATAAGATAAAGGTGCAAATGGTTCATTTTGGATAATGGTGGAGGGTATATGTATCCAATAAGAGACATAGGTGGCAAAAAGGTTGAAAAACTAGCTTGCCATGTGTCAAAACTCGAAATCCATCTTATCCATGCATGTCGACACTTCCATCAGATCTTTACTAGGATTATCCATTTGTTCATGCCTAAGTGAAATCATCAAGATGTGTGGTCAAGTAATCCATTGGATTGTGTATGCATATCATTAGAAAAACCATCAGATTCCAGGGTTTACTTAGTCATTTTGCAAATTCTGATCTTCCATCAAATTGTATGCTTAAACCAGGGTAACCATCATATTATGGACCTCAAGGGAAGGCCATTGGATCTTATTCCATATGGATAAACCATCAAATCATTCACCTACTAGGTGATACCATCATATTCCTAACATACTTAGAAAAACCATCACTTATGCGAGAAACCCTAAGTTCTCAACCCTAGAGGGAAAGAATAAATAATATGATGGTGCATCTAGACATACATAGGTGCAACTATATCAAAAATTATGAAGAATACTATGAATCACAACATTCATGTGTGAAAACTACAGATAGAACCCTAGAAATGGGAAAATTGCATTAAGGTCCACATAAGCACATAAATTGCATAACTTAAGCAAACAAAGTCCAAACTGGACCAAATTCGAAATAAAACTTTGTAACATGATATAAAAGCATAAATTATGGTTTGATAAAGGAATTAAGCACCCAATTAAGTTAATCAATCACGTTTGACAATAAATACAAGTCATGGGTCTTACACTCACTCTATCGACCTCCTAGAACCTGAAGCAACATTTGGCTTTGTGGATTCCCCAGCAAAAACTCTAAAGGATCTACTCAAATATATGAATTCAAAGTTGTATTAGATATATAATCTCATATCAAAAGGTATTCTTTCCTTTTATTTGACCCGAGTAATGGTATTCCCTATAATGATTGATATGTATCCTTTTCGTGTGCATTTTTGGGTATCATACTTGTCTGAGCTACTCTATTTACTATTGATTAGTGTTTTGAATGCATTATTTATATGTTGATGAAACTTGAACATAATTAGTGAAGCATATTCCATTATAATTTAGTATTGTGCTTTATGTGGAAGTATCCCATATCATTTGACATGACATATCACACTTCATGTGAAAGTGGCCATATCTTGAGGAACTTATCTTGATTCTTGTTGGCTAAAAGTCACAATGGAAGAAATCATGATAAAATGATAATGCTTCATATGACATGGTTTTTTGTAACAATAAAGTGTTTACATTCTTTCTGTAAGCCATTCCATGCACACTTTACCTTTTGTATGTGAACTACATTGGCTTCACCGCTAGTGTATCATTGCTTTTCCAATGACAACAGTTCGATTTTGTGATTTTAGGTATAATAGGTGGACTGCCAAGGACTTGATTTTGCACTCAATTATACTACTCTAATGATTATACATTGAACATGTAACACCACACCATATTCATGAGGTATATTATCTTAATGTAAAAAGGGTTGAATAGTTGTAAATTTAAGGTTCTCTTGTATATTTTACCAAGTTTACCTTCAATCCTTGTTGTAAACCTTGAAGGGTTCATTCAATTACTGAAAGAGAAGTTTCTATGAATTATCATATATGTTTTGTGTGTAATCTTTGGGATTCTTAGAGATAGAAGCTTCAATCTATAACAAACCAAAACCTAGAATCATACCCATTCCCTAACTAAGAGGTTAGTAAGTTTAGCTCCTTAGATTTTACCAAACAAAGATAGAGTCGTATCTTAATGAAATTGTTATTACATATAACATATTACGTGGTAATAAGTTCTTTAATCAACATCACATGTCATAGTAGACTCATATTAACATAACCATTTAATTATGTGTCAACCTGTAAGTAAATTCATGAAATATATTACATATATTTCCTTTGCTAACTATTATTCACATAATCGTTAAATAAGAGGAATAACATGCTTAAAACATGTATTAGAATAACAATTGGAATATTCATGTGAAACCACCTAAGTTAAAGTGTAATTAATGGACTAAATATGTTAAACAAGTAAAATAGGTAATTTTGTGCATTAGAATAAAGGTAATTGATAACAATGTGAAATTAATGTGACTCTAATTGAAGATTATGAATATATATATGTAGATAAATTTATTAAGCCATAATGGTGATATAACTCACAAAAAGAAACTCAAAAACTCAAATATAATGGTAAAAACGTGTTCCTGGGATCCCAGATAGCTTGGGTGCCAAGTTTCACATTATTTGAACGATAATAACTAGCCTAATTTAATTTAGAGAAGAAAATATTAGAAAAGGCCAAAAGTATTAAATAAATTACTAAATGACTTCAAAAGTGGAAATAAATCTTAAATTCAAATTATAAATACCAAAATTAGTCTATGTGTGATTTTTAATAATAATTGATAAATCTTATATATCCTAGTTTTATTTAGGAAAGAAAATATAACTTAAGGTCTAAGTTATTAGATAAAATAGTAGACAATCCCCAAAGTGGAAAGTGATTATAAATTCGGGTTTTAGATATAAAAATTAGTCTAGTTGTAAAATTTGATAGTAGTTGAACCATGTTTGAACCCTAAACTAAATAAAGGAAAGAAAAATATAAGTTAATATCTAAAATAATAAATAATAAGAAACTCAGATTTTTCATGCTCTAATTATCCTATATACCAAATATGATTTCACTTGAGCTTTGTTTGATCCATCAAGTATAATAGGAAAGAAAACATTGGTTTTGAATACTTAATACCCAAAGTATCTAATCATTTCTGATTTTAATGTGGTCAACATTTTATTTCATGTCACACCAGGAATCCTTATGAGAATGTGACCTAGAGTCGTTGGTCTGAGTCGAACACATGCATCTTGTCTTAAAGCTTTGAAAAGTTTCTCGTTTCCTCGTAAGTACACAACTTTCTTCTCCTAATTCTATCTCACCTCTTTCTCCCTCAAATATCATCTTTTTCCCCTATTATTTCTCCTCTACTTTCCTTTCTCCTTTCTCCATCAGGATACCCTAATAAAATTAGTGTTTTGTGGTTTTTACGCTATTTTTGCATCTCAATTCCATCCTTCCCTTGTTTCCTCTCTGTTTTCACCTTCCTTCCCATCTTCTCACTGTAGGGAATCCCTTCCTCAACCTTTATCAGGACCCCAAGTTCTATCTTGGGATTGGTGTGGCCTTGTTTGACCATGAGCATGTTTCCCCTACTCCAATCACCCACATCGAGGAACCTAAGTTGGGGTGGGCCTTTCGAACCCAGAAAAACCCCAAAGATGGCCTGAAACGCTTCCCTATATTGATACAAAGGTATTTCACTCCTCAATTGATTAGTCTGTTGAGTAATTCCTTTCCCCTTTTTTGATTACTTTGGTTTGCGATCGATTCTGTTGCATGATGGTGCAAATCTAAGGTCATTTTTCATCCAATTTTAGTGTGTGAGGTTTATTTTAGAAGCTTGGATCTTCCCAAGGTCTCATTTCTTCTTGAACTAGTCTTTCTAATACCCTCTATGAGTTTCATGTTCTATTTTAATGGCAATGGGATTTAGGGTGGTACTTGCCTCTTTTACACTCTAATTTTAGCTCTTGGTCCTCATTATGTCCTTACGGACTCATTGGGATTTCTTCTTGGAGCCAAGGTAGCATGGGTAGATAGTTCCAATCCAGGATTTGATCCCATGGCTGCTATTTGTGAATAGTTCTTCCCAAAACGATGAGATCTGGCAGATTGCTGGTTGACCCCCCTTGCATACTCATTAATCTGGTCCTTGACCAGGGGTATTCCAATATTTTACTTGTCCTTTTGTGTCACGTTATGTTTTAATGGACCATGCCACGAGGAATATTTGATAGGGCCAACTCATTTAGGGCCTTCCCATCTAAAAGGATATGAATTATATGTGGCTTTTCTAAGTTTCCTGATTGGTCAGATCTTTAAAAAATCATTATAAATCACTCATAAGTTAGAAGAATACAAACAAACATGTTGTAGAATAAATAAATACTTTCTACCCAACAATAATAATTTTATCACCTAAGTCCGATTAGATAAATATATGATTTTTAGGTATTTAATTAATTGGTAAGATTTTCTAAAATTCATAAATAATCATTTATAACTCATAAAAATCAAGTAAAATATTGTATGGACTCCAGAAAACATAATATATAAAATGTTATGATTTTGATAAGCTAATTCCTTAATAATTAAAACACAATTTTCATGGTTTATATAATTATAACTACCTAACCCTAATCTCATATAAGCCTTTGATAGGTTGCTTGAGGAGTGAGATGGAATTAGGGTTTTAACTTTGGATATATGTAGACTTCATGTGCAGTATGTTGCATCCCGTATGAGTTATATTGAGCAATTGATATGATTTTTCTTTGTTTTGATGTATATTGTATCAATATTCATCATATTGAGAAGTCACCTATATTCTCTCTCTCTCTCTCTCTCTTGGTCCTATGGAAAAATTCACCTACACAATTCCTCTCTCTTATGAGAATTTACATAATGTGAAAGATTCTATGTTGGTTTTGATCTTGTGTTCATCTTACTTTGTTGGATATTCTTATTGGAGTCTTATATATAAATTGTTCATTTTATTCAATTTGGAAACCCTAACTTTGAGTATTTGATATCCTAATCTTCTTGTGGTGCAATTTTATGATCTCTTGATGAACCTTATTTGTGGACATGATTGGATATTTGTTTGTGGGTCCTCTAACCCCACATTATAATGGTTGGATGTTCTCATCCTATTATTTTAGTTTGACTAAACTTTAACTTGCCTTTCTTTGTTTGAGTGCATGGATTAGACTAATTTTGTTTCTTTTATTGATACAAGTGTTGGACAAAATTCTCTTCCGATGGTGGAGTTTTGTAACGAACCAAAACCTAGAATCGTACACATTCTCTTACTAAGAGGTTAGTAAGTTTAGCTCCTCAGATTTACCAAACAAAGATAAAGTTATACCTTAACGAATATTGGTAACGCATATAACATGTTATGTGGAAATAGGTTCTATAATCAACATCACATGTCACGATACACTCATATCAACATAAATACTTAATTATGTCTCAAAGTGTAAGTAAATTCATGAAATATGTTACATATATTCCCTTTTTTTACTAAAATTTACATAATATTTAAATAAGAGGAATAATCTATTTAAAACATGTATTAGAATAACAATTGGAATATTCATGTGCAACCACCTAAGTTAAAGGGGAATTAATGGATTAAATATGTTAAACAAGTAAAATTTATAATTCCGTGCATCAGAATAAGATATAACTCTCTGACAAGAATGTGAAATAAAAGGAACTCTAATTGAATATTATCAATATATATGTAGATAAATTACCCAAACCATAATAGTGACATAACTCACAAAAGGACATTACAAAACTCAAATACAATGGTAAAAATGTGTTCCTTAGGTTCCAATTAGCTTGGGTGTCAATTTTCACATTATTTGAACAATAATAACTATCCTAATTTTATTTAGAGAAGAAAATATGAGAAAAATCCAAAAGTATTAGATAAATTATTAAATGACTTCAAAAGTGGAAGTAAAAATAAATGTCGAATTACGCATACAAAAATTATTCTTTGAGTGATTTTTCACAATATTTGAACAATTTTATCTATCCTAGTTTTATTTAGGAAAGAATATATAACTTAAGGTCTAAAATGTTAAATAAAATAGTAAACTATTCCAAAAATGGAAATTGATTATAAATTTTAGGTTCTAGGTATCAAAATTAGGCTAGGTGTCAAATTTGATAATAGTTGAACTATGTTTGAACCCTAAACTAAATAAGGAAAGAAAAATATAATTTGATATCTAAAATAATAAATAATATAATGTATGACTCCAAAAGAGGAAACTAAAAACAAATTCGAGTTTGTCATGTTCTAATTAGCATATGTATAAAAAATTACTTGTTTGAGATTTGTTTGATCTTAGCAGCTATCAGCCTACCCGCCCGTCCCTAAAGAAAATTCTAGCCGGCCCTAACATTTCATGAATGAATTGCAATTAGGAGCTACCTTTTCGGCTGCTAATTAACCAAAACCAGCGAGGGAACGAGTTGTTCTTTTAAAGTAAATGTTGTAACCTGTATGGAGCCATCTTCTTCGCCAGACATGCGCTAATCAAGTGCACATGTCTTGTCTTCAAGCTTTGGCAAGTTTCCCATTTCCTTGTTTGTACGCATCTTTATTCTCCCAATTTTATCTCACCTCTTTCTCCCTCAACTATCCATCTTTTCCCCTATTATTTCTGAGAGACCCTTAACCTTGATTAAAATGTTTAACAAGCTTCATTATAATAATTTAATGTTTATAACCCTAATCTAACCTTGTGATATGATTTGGAATCATAAGAAAAGCTTAAGTATCAAATTTGGTATAATTTGAACACTATTTGTGCAAGTTATGCAATTTTACACACATTTTGGACTTTTATGCAATTTACCCAAATATGAGGTTTACTTGCAATTTGTCACGTTCATAATGTTCCTTATATATTATATTATCATTATTGATCTATTTGAGCCATGGGGCGCCTAGTTGAACCTTGGTTTGGAGGTGTTTTCTTCAAGGGTATTTTAGGGTTTACCCCTTTATGGATGAGCTACCTTTAGGAGCAATCAACCAATGATTTATTTGATTGGCTTGGAAATTCAAGAGACTTGTGTGGCTACTTATCCTTAAGCACCCAAACGAAACCTTGGTCCCCTGTCTATTTTTATATCTCCATATCTCATCTTTCCCCTACTAGTAGGTTGAGGATCTGCCCAAGTAAGAAGAAGGTGTTGATCTACTTGGTGGAAGCACCTAGGTTTTGTTTTGCTTCCTTTAGGGTTTCTAAAGCCTCCTTTTTGGTGATATTAACCTAAACTAGTAAGTATCTCCTTCTTTCATCCATTTCTTTCTATGCTCTTCTTCCTCCTACCTTTATCCAGGTCGGAACTATGTTTTTCCATGGTATAAGTTTCTCTAGAACTCAAGTATCTACCTTTCTTGCTTCTTCTTCTAGGGTTTTGCTTCTTTATGGAGAAAAGTTCCTACTTGGCCAAATTATGATCTATATCTTGGGTTTTCTTGCCTTCTTTGCTTGATACTCTTGTTGTTTGGGATCAAAACTACTCTCTAGAGGTGAGTTTTATAACCCTCTTTACTTATATTGCTTACTATAAGCTTGTTAGCTCATGTTCTTGCTTAAAAATAGTGATTTAAGCCTTAAGAAGCTAAGCTTGCTTGATATTTCGAATTTTTTTGGTGTTCCCTATTCTATTCCAGTCCTAGATGAACCTATAAATAGATGTACATCCTTTCTAAGGTATAGGATGATCTAGGACATGTTGATAGCACAATCGATGGTGCTAAGCACATAATCAATGGTCCAAATTAGGGTTTTCAAGCTATTTCCTTCACTACCAAACAACTTATGGTGATACCATGCAACAACTGATGGTGTTTCTATCTTGACATCTGATGGTGGGGATCAAAGGTGTCAATCTTTGGTGACAACCGATGGCCCCCCTTAGTTCAAGTTTTGGCTTAATTAGAAGCTTAATGATTAACCACTAAGTACCCTAATGATGTTGTCAATCAATGATGACATTAACTTAATATTCAATGGTGTTAAATGAATATAGTGTTGATCTAAAAACCGGTGGTGGATCAGGTCACCAAAACTGATGGTAAGTTAAGACTTTCGATGTAGCTTCAATTAAGCCCTAACTCAATAGTTTCTTGGGTCAAATGATTCAAGGGTTAGACCTATACTCCAATGGATGGTTTTGAAATATGAACCTGATCCAATGGTTAGGATCTAACACTTCTTCATATAATAGTTTTGAATTATATATTTGATCCAATAGTTGATATTGGATGCTTTAAAATCCAATGACTTGGATTGAAACCTATAGTATTACATGTGATTTCTAATAATCTGAATTTTATGGTTTTCCTTACGTGATCAATTTAAGGAGCGTGATGGCTGGGATGATGGCTTGCTTAAAATGTACAACCAATGATGGGTTTTAACCCCAAAACCTATGGTGCCCCTTCATGCTATTAATTGAGGGATGTCTATAGTTAGATGGTGACTCTTTCTAGGTCACAACTCCATGACTTCATTGGTGTCTTATTCAAGGTGTTTTCTTATGCAAATAACCAAGGTCCTACCTTTTCAACATCCAATGGTTCTGGGTGATGTTGTGGTATGGTGATATTGGTAGAATTATGTTGAAACTAATGGAGACTTGCCCTTAATGAGGTAGTCTTACCTTTTCCCTTACATGAATAGAATGAATAATGAACATATTGTGTTGATATGTAACCCTAATGGGTTATAGTTTGTTATACTTAATCCTAATGAACTCAGGTGATAGTGATTAACTATGATCAACCTTCCTTAGTGGAATAATAGAACAATGGAGTACTCTCTTATTGTTGTGGAACACTAATATACTATAATCTAAGGGTAATATCCTAAGTTATGCATGGATCCATACTTGATAATGGTATGGAATGTGATGAAGATGCTTTGTCTTATGCATATAATATTATATTTGGGGATGCTATGGGTGATGGTTTGTGAATGAATGTTGAACTATAAGTTCAATGTAAGTTTCCTTGCTAAATCTAACCCTAATGCAAGTAGAGAATGGTGTCTAATCATTTTATCCTTTCTTGAATGATTAATATAATGATGGAGTATACTTCCTAATGATTGATTGAAACTCTAATGTGGTAACTGGTGGTCATCTTATCTTCATGATCCATGATTTCTTATGTTAAACTTGTACATTATAAGTGTGATGATGGCCAATCATACATGGATTCCTTATATGTTTATATAATAAAGGAATGCTCTTAAACTCTAAGATAATCCTACAATATCATCTTGTGAACATCTTTTAGTTCTTTAATGCCAATTATGTTGAGCATGTGAATCACATGTGTGGTGGTGTTTGTTGAGCTTTGTAATAAGGCATACAAAAATAATGATGAACTTGGAGGAAATTGTATGATTGTCTTAGTGACCTTTGGGAATGGTTGAGCCCTAAATGAGGTATAATCCTCTTATGTTGACAAGGGTTGATACCATGTGATGTCATGCCATCATTTCATGAATGGCAAGTGAATAGTACCATGTGATGATGAGATGAAGAAACATATGTCTCATACATTTTATATATTCTGAAGTTGTTATATAGCCATGTTTACTAGAGATGATTTAGGGTTTGTATGTCCACTTGTTTGATGCAACCTTAATTCACCCAATTGGCAATAACTAATCAAGTGAAATTCTAATCATGTAGTGACATGTGTTGTAGAACCATCTTTAGTGTCAAAACTTGTTGGATAGTGAAATGAGTATTCCTAAGGGAAACTCAAAGTGCATATTGTTGAGTACGTGAGGGTGACAAGTTGAGGGAATATTTTTGTCATCCATAATTGTAGGTTATGGAGGATGATTGCGGTCATGCCTCAGATATTGTGAAATATGAAAGGCAGCAGTATAACTACAAGTACCACTTATAGAATGACCACGGGTGAGCTTGTTCTCTAGTTTCGTGACATGTACCAAGGGCAGACTAGTTGTTAGCAGCTTGACTATATGTCGCTGCAGTGGCAGCATTGGCTGATATGTCACTGCCTTTTTACTTGTACTGACTGAGGGGAAGAGATCTTAGGATACCGGCTCTCCTAGATCTTAGACGGAACCACCAATAGCCCTTCGCAGGGGGTGGTTGGACTTTGGGTGGTATGACTCAAACTCCCTAGGGCGTAATAAAAGATGTAACACATTTGTGTAGTATATATGTTTAAGGTTATACACAACGCTTCATATTGGATGTTAATCCTTGTTTGCTTTCCTTACATAGAGATAATAGATATGCTTATGTTGTATGTGTGCTTATGTTGTCAAATATACTGATTACTGATAGTTAATATTATGCTACTAGCTATGTATAATACTCTTAACCATGCTTTTGTAATTAGAAATGCTTAAACTACTAATAATGCTTATGTAGTTAATTGTGCTTATGATGATATCTCTACTTATGATGTAGATCTATTCTCTTTATTAGACATGCCAATATTGATAGCCATATTATGCTACTAGGCAAATTTATTATGTTGGATATGGTTATGCTACTAGATTGCTTTTGATGTTAACAAGGCAGATGATGATAGTCAGACTAATGATGATGATTGTTATTAGATGCAATCTTATGGAACCTAAGTATATGTCTGATACAAGAAATAAACTTATCTATTACTTGTATATACATTGATAATCATACTTGTTGCTAAGCTTATTTGCTTAACCTATTTAGCATACTTGAAATGTTCAATCTGCTCAATTGACTATTAAATACTCCAATTGCTCAGTTATTTACTATTTAATCTGATGTAATCAATATCTGTTGGAGAGAGTTATATCTCTTACAAGTAATAGATAAGTTATATCTCTTACTGGGATTGGGTCCCACCTCGTGGATGACCACATCTTTTTAGGTGATTGACAACAACGACAAAAAAAATCATGGTAGAAAGGAGAAATCGAGGTGATGAACCCTATAGATGGTTGTTTAGTAGTCTAATGTGTCCTAGAGTCGTCCCTGCACTCTCAGGTCCTAGTGAAAAGTGTGTATACGATGTTTTGATTGAATCAAGTTTTTGATAGCATATTGATGCTTGTATATGTGGAATATGTGTATAGTGTTCCTTTATAAAGTATATGTTGTAGCTAAGGTTGTAGAGCAGCTGTAAAGGATATTGAGCCTTATATGAAATAAAACAAGTTTTCGGGGGCATTATGTAAATGTTTCTGAGCAATTGGGAAATGTTGAAATCGGTTTTAATTTACCCTATTTTCTCGGCTTGTGTTGAATTAATGTGTAATCGTGTTTTGTGTTTTGAGTAATCTTGTTTAGTGTAACGGGTTCTAACAATTCCTTCTCTACTTTCCTTTCTCCTTTCCGCATCAAGATACCCAATAAATGTTAGGGTTTTGTGGTGTCTATGCTATTTCCACATCTCAGTTCCATCCTTCCCCCATCTCTTCTATGTTTTCGCCTTCCTTTCCATCTTCTCACCTCCTTATACCCTTAGACCGTTGGGGATACCTTTCTCGACCACCATCAGGACCCCAAATTATGTTTCTTGGCATTGGTTGGGCCTTGTTTGATCCCAAGCACATTTCCCCTACTCCAACCACCTGTGCCTAGGAACCTAAGATGGGGGTAGGTCTTTCAGCCTGAGAAAAATCTTGAAGATGGCTAGGCTCCATGTAGTGAAGCAAAGGTATATCGCTCCTCAATTGATGTGTCTATTGAGTAATCCCAATATCCCCCTTTTCTGGTTGATTTGGTCAGTAATCGATTCTTTTTGTGTGAGGGTGTGAATATGAGATCATTTTTCATCTGATTTTAGTATTTGAGGTTCCTTTCACAATCTTGGATCTTCCTAATGTCTTATTTCTTCTCAAACTGGTCTTTCTAGTATCCTCAATGATTTTCATCTTCAATTTTAATGGTGATGGGTTTTAGGCCTACCTCTTTTCCACTCGATTTAGTTCTCAGTCCTCATTATGTCCTTGTTGAATCATCAAGATTTCTTCCTGGAGCCAAGGTAGTGTGGGTAGAGATTTCCAATCCAGGATTCGAACCCCATGATTGTTATTTGCGAGTAGTTATTCTGAGAATGATGAGCTCTGGTTGGATTACTGGTTCACCCTTCTCGCAAACTCATGAATCCAGTCCTCGGCTAGGGGTATTCTAGTATTTTACTCATCATTTTGTGTCACATTTTGTTTTGAGGGACCACGTCATGAGGCACTATTTGATAGGTCCAACTTGATTGGGCCCCTCCTATCTAAAAGGATACAAATTATACATGTGGCTTTTCTGAGTTTCCGAACTAATTAGATCTTACAAAATTCATTATAAATCAGTCATAAGTCAAAAAATACAAGAAAACATGTTCTAGAAATAATGGTTTATTCTATACTCAACAATATCAGTTTTATCACCTAAGTCTGATATAATAAATATATGATTTCTTATGGATTTAATTAATTGGTAAGATTTTCTAAAATTCATAATTAACAATTTATAACTCAGAAAGATAAAGTAAAATATAATCTATATAATGGTGTGATTTTGATAAATCTAACTCATTAATAATAACAAGGTGATTTCTAGGGTTTATATAATTAATGTAAACTTAACCCTAATCTCATATATGCCTTTAATAGGTTGTTTTTGGATTGAGATGGAATTAGAGTTTTGAATTTGGACATATGTAGACTTCACGTGAGGTAATTTCATCCCCTTTGAGTTATATTGCGAAAGTGTTCTATTTTTTCTTTCTTTTGATGTATGTTGCATCCCTATTCATCATATTGAGCAATCACCTATATTCTATGTCTCTCTTGGTCCTATGGACAAATTAGCCTACACAATTTCTCTCTAATCTAAAAATTTGTTTCATGTGAAAGATTCTATGTTGGTTTTGATCTTGTGGCCATCTTACTTTTTTTTGTTTGACTCTTTACTTGTTTATTTTATTCCATTTGGAAACCATAACTTGAGTATATGATATCCTAACCTTCTTGTGGTGGACTTCTATTATCTCTTAATGAACCTTATTTGTGGACATGACTGGATATTTGGTTATGGGTCCTCTGACCCCACATTATAACGGTTGGATGTTCTCATTCTATTGTTTCAATTTTACTAAACTTTAACTTGCCTTTTGTATTTACTTTTGTGCTTTAATTTTGTCTTTGATCAGCTGAGAAAACATGGGTTGTGCTTTACTTTTGTGCTTTACTTTTGACCAGCTGAGAAAACATGGGTTGTGCTTTACTTTTGTCTTTGATCGCTTCTCAAAAAAATTGATGCTATATATCGCTCATGAAAATAGAATATCATGTACTTTTTTTGCGAGCATTTCATTTGCCTCCAAAAAACCTACATCGCTGGTTCTTTTATATATAATCGACAGGATAAAGAGGTGCATGCACCATCTGTCCCACAAGAAAGAATTGGCATTTCTTGTCAGTTGTTTCTATAGCATCTAACGAGAAAGATGTTTGTGTCATGTGTCCCATAGAAATTTACCCCCCCCACACTTTTTATTTCTCGTCGGTTGTTCTAACGATAGTCGACGACATAGGTATCACTAGGTTGTAAGGTTAGGCATCAGTTTATCATAGACAACCAATAAGAAATTTGTGTATTGGTTGATTGTTGTTTATGTACAACCGACAACATAAACCCTAGATTGTTGGTTTTATATAGAACTAATGGTAAATGTCTTACTTAACCCCATGAGAACCCCTTCCCCCCTCTTTCCCCTACCAGTGTTTCTCAGGAATCAAGGCACTTCGACGATGGCAATTTCTGCTCTGCATTTCTCCACCCCTGACGTGTTGTTGATGGTTCTCTTCTCCTCGATGCTACTCCAACTGCTTCCTCGTCACCACTGGCCCCTGACAGCTTCTTTGACCGCCTCCATCACCACTGACGATGTCAATTCCTCCTCATCTGCCACTGTCGATGCATGTTCTTCCGCCTCCACCATTGGATGCATATTCCCCCTTTACCACTGATATCGACTGCTCCTCCTCTATCATAGGTTTCCTCTCCTCCTTATTCTCTTGCGTTCTCCTCTGTCTCCACTCTCTATCTCCCTTCCCACTCTCCTTCCTCCTCTCCTCTCCTTCCCCTGCCCTGGTACAATTTCTTCTCATTATTGAGAAGAAATTGTACCAGGGCAGGGGAAGGAGAGGAGAGGAGAAAGGAGGAGAGGGGAAAGGATATATAGATAATTAGGTACCCTATTTTGACAAAATTAATAAAAATCATAGTGAATTATTATGAAAATTAATTAGATTGTGATGAATTGTATGATTGCTATGAAAATGCATATATGTAACTATGTATTTAATGATGATTCATGCTACATTAGGCAATCAAATTAGTATCTTTATGATGCTTGTGACACATAACTTCAATTGGACCTCATATATGTTGTAATGATTACGCTTACATGCAAAATGACTCTAAATTAACTTGAATTGACAATGTAGATGTTTATTGTTATAACCTAAATTTTGCTTATATGAATTGAAATGCAAATTTTCAAATAAAAGGGGGTTTGACTGGAAAATTGTATGATTGTTTTCAAAGAATGAATTATTTTGCAAATTTTCTCTTGAATGCATGATTTCATTGGTTTAATTTTTCTTGATAATCCAATGATGATAAAAATGGAAAAAGGATAAAACAAAATCCTATAATTAGTAAAGAGAAAAAGAAATAAAGAATAATAGTGTGAATATGTGAGAATTGTGTGGAATTCTCTATAAAGTGATAAGGATGACCACTATTCATTAGTTTTCATTTCCACATGGTATCTAATAGGAAAATAAATAAAAAATAAAATAAAATAGAAGAGAAATAAAGAGAAAAGATGAATTTTAATTGCAAAATACATGACTTTTGAGTGAATGACTTGCATATGAAGAAAAGACTCTTTTACTTTTAGATTTTGGTTCTAAACTTTGCATACAAGTAATTTAAGTCATTAAAGAGTTTCCCTTCAAATTTTGGATTAAAAGGATGTGTGGTTTGAGAGATATGGGTTTTTGAAAAAGCCCTAAAGTGTGGATAATACAAATAGAAAGTATTAAATGTCACATTATGTTGATTTCTATTGGAAATATAATTATCTAGCACACACAATATCAGCCGTAGGATCAAGGATCTGATAGTGGGGTCATCATCTCCCAGCTCACACCTAGTTTGAAAAGGAGAACATGAATTTAAGTTTCCTAGATCAATTTTCTCATTGATCTTTGAATGAGAAAAGTCTGGAAATCATTTATTTGGCTTCGTGAGGCAAATCTGAGTCAACCTACCCTAGGTTTTGCCTAGGTTCAAGGTTTCTACAAGTATTCCCCAAATCTGCTTTTGGGGGATGACCCTGTGGGTGAGGGTGGGTATATATATTGGGGTGTATCCTCTCTGCGAACCCACAAACTCTCTTGAAAGAACCCATGCGATCAAACAAACTTGCTCCCATCTCTAATTGCTTCGCAAAACCCTACCATCACCCTCGTCTCACCCTATTTCACTGCCAGTAGCCTTCATTGTTGTACCTATATATGCTCTAGGCCATCTTCGGAAGAATTAGAGGTATCAACAGGTTCGTGAGAGGCCAGTGAAGGAGACCAAACCTTCGCCTTACGGTCACAAGGGAGGAATTGAGAAGTCAACCCCTTGATTGACCAGTTGCTAGCGTGCAAAGAAGAACAGAGGTAGAAGATGATGATCTGTGGATTTATCATTGGCCCTCGACTCCCCTCTTCAAAGGTAAGACCATTTTTGGTCTTTTTCCCGCTTTTGACCCCGCCCCACAGTCCTAGCCATGAGAGAAAGGAAGTTGCATTAGCTAAAGCCTATTGGCTTGGCTCTATTGCGTGGGCAGATCGGGCACAATTGCCTGGTGCCTAGGTGGCAGCCCATGATTGGTCTAAAAATTATTTTCTTATTAAATTCATAACTAATGATAGGATAATCAGATGAAGGCAAATGGTATATGGTTTTTGATCAAAAAAATCGATAAAATCTGATTAAATGAACGTGAGGCCTAAATTTGCTTGTAATTCGAAAAGTATGTATAGGTGCTACCTTTAATGGTTTTAATTAATTTAAAAACCTAAGTTTTGAAGAATAAAAGATTTAATGAACTTAGTTGATGTTATTAAGCAAAGTTTAGCCTTTTGGAATGAAAAGGATCGATTAGATCTAATTGGGTGATATTTTTTCATAATTTGCTTAATTAGGGTTCCATTATTGTAAAGGTGCATTAATGGACTATAAAATCTAATTTGATATTTGTAAGGTTCAATGGTTTCCAATGTGGAAATCAATCAAGAAGGCATGAAAATGATGTTCTTGATCTAATTTCTGAATATTTGGATAATTTGAGTAATTAGGGCTTTTATGGGTGGAAAAGTGCTTCTAGGGTTTGTTGACCTAAAAGGGTAAAATTGGAAAGTGAAACCAAGAAAACCTAAAGAAACCCTAATAAGGATTAGAAATCTTAGAATGGAATCCCAAGTCAATAAGAGAGTTTTGGATGCAATTATAAAAATTAGGTGTTATATATGCTTTTCATGATCAAGCTGCTTGATCTATTGCTTGGATTGGTTGATTGAAATTCTTGATTGGATTAGCTACGTTGATTGATTTTGAGACTACCAAATTAGGTATGTGGTTACGCTTATGGCTAATCGCTCTAGTTTCATGGTGATTTTTGATGCCTTATTGATTGATTGAAATCAAATGCTAGGATGAACTTTAATTCTAGCAATCTATAAAGTGACTATGACTATCACCTTATAAAGCTTAAAACTTGTTCAAACTCGCATACCACCTATGGGACTTATGAATGAAAATATGAGTAAAGGACCAAGCCCCAGTTGGGAAGGTCAGACCAAGCCCCAGGTTGGGAAGGTCAAAAGTGGATAAGCCCCAGGTTGGGAAGACCTAATGGCACCTATCTCTAGATTGAGAGGTGGACAATGAGGTACCTAGCTATAGATTCAGAGGTATCCTAATGTCTGTTGTAGGGATAAAACCCTAAGAGAGGGTATACCAAAGGTTAGGTAAAATCGGTTGAGAAGTTATGAAAAAAATGTAAATTTTGTTTTGTAACAAATATTTGTTGTGGTTATGTTGTTACAATTATATGCAAACTTTTGGTTTCCCCCACATACCAGTATAATTTGTTATATTGACCGACATATTGTTTGTCAATGTTTTAGGGTTTTATGCAGTTACATCTACAAGCTTAATGGAAAGCGGATGTTCAGTAAAAAGTGACATTGAAAAAGAGCAAAGCTAAATAATGTTCAGAGGATTATAGTTAGATAGTTCTTACCTTGGGTAAATTTCTAAAAAACTAATTTTGAAATGTATGTGAAAAGATTTTTTTTTATCCTACTTTAAGCTTAGTTGTGGTATAATTTATTAATTATTCTTGATTATTTGTAAAACCATATGATCTTGTTTGGGATAATGGTTCTAGCTTCTTGACTTTACTTAATCGGAGTTTTCCTAGGGGTGGGGTCGTTACATTTATGTTGACTATCTTGCTCGAATCATGTGATTTCCAATTTTATGTAGATATTCTAATAATTGGATCCTTGATTCAACTGTGATGTGTCACACTAAGTCTAAATGAATTCATGTTGTATGATGTAACATGGTAATGAACATGCATGACCTAGTTTGAGATATTGAAACTAATATGTGAATAAACCCTAATATGTGAACTTGAATATGTAAAAAAACCTAATTTGTGAATAAAACCTAATAATTAAACACTAATATATAAATGTAATATGTAAAACCTATATTCAAGCCCTAATTTCTAAATATTGTTGTTGGCCTAGAAACTCGTTTGAGATTTACTCATTAGGAGTAAACCTTGGATAGTCCTCCATTTGGGACTATTCTTGAGCACTTCATCTCACTTAGTATGTAAGTGTATAATGTGTGTTTGATTTCAATAAATTTTGATAATGTTTCCCCTTTTTTGTTCTCTGGGTACATGTGTAGGTGGGTATTTGCCCATCTACATCAAAGTACTTGGAGAACTATGGGGAAATGTTGTTGAAATTTATTGAAATCGAACACACATTATACACTTATTGGCGAGATGAAGTTCTCAAGAATGGGATAGGTGGTACAAATTCATGAATGTGAATTCTACTACATTATTAGGGCTCAATATTCAAACATATTTTTTTCTTATGAAATTAACTTACTAGCTAGAACCTAATGAGATACTCATCTCCCATCTAACCATATAGAAATGGATCAATCATGGATGTCTAAACTAAATCTATACACTCCAGAGTTTATTAATGGTATCAATGAGTTTGTAATATTTGCATAGGAACATAGAAAATGACATGGATATAGATTATATTACCCCTATAGAAACTGTAGCAACAACATAAAAGTTGACATTGTTGACATGATCAAAGTTCATATAATGTGCAATGTGATCTGACTTTTTATATGTGATCTGACTTTTTCATGTGTTTACTTTTGATTTTATAGATGACATCTGACCAAGAGTACAGTGATCACAGGCGTGAGGATGCTGAGCATCCTGACCAGGGTGTTGAGCATCATGACTAGGGCACTGACGGTGCTTATAAACCAAAACGTAAGGGAGTTAAAGGGATAATTGTGATGAAAGATATCACAAATAGGCAAAGGAGGAAGGGTTTCATTGAATTCAATGAAGTAGGCATGTCGCTTACTAAAGAGATTGTCAGATATTGTGGAGTCTTTGATCGAAGCAAAGTACCTATCCTTATTGAGGATTGGAGACAACTGAGTGTGGTCCACAAAAACCTCATCTAGAAGGAGTTAGAGGTGAGATAAAGCTAAGTTTTATAGTCTTTTTCCTATTCTTTCTTTTAACATTTCTAAATAGTTATTGAATGTTGAACCTTTTTAGGGCCGGTATGAGCTTTATGAAAAGTTGCATCGTAAGTCTGTTATGCATCTGATCGAGAGAAGATATAGAGATTGGTTGACAATCCTCACAAGAGACTATGTCCTTGGAGACAAGAAGGATCGTGGTCCCTCTCTTAAATGGAGCTACATTGATAAAGATGATTGGAAGGAGTTTGTTCAGTGGAGAAAAACATATGCGTTCAAGGTATTGAATTAATTACATTTTTATGATTTCTTATATTTACTTAAAAATATCACTTGTATGAATTAGTCAGGCCCTTCATGATACTCAAAAAGATAGATGTGACAAGAATGTGCACAATCACCGGTTAGATTCAAGTGGTTATTGGAAACACCGCCTGACGAGAGAGCTACAGCAAGGGCAAGAACAAGGGGAAGAGCAAGGGCCTTCTACTTCTACTCCTTCTACTATCGAGTCTTCTAGTGCTTATAGATGGTTGCCTCGCTATATTGAGTGGATAGATGTGAGGAAAAACAAAGCTGGAGAAATCCATGTCCAAGAAATATAGGAGGTGGCTTCAAAAATGGTAGTTTCTTGGTCTCACGATAATATCCTTGTTCTTTTTTCACTGGATTGTTAAGTTTGATTTATTATTTAGTTTTTTATGATAATTCGTTGGAGCTAGCTGCCCAAGTAAAGGAGGTGAAATTTATCCCTCAAGGAACACATAATGAATTGATGATTTCTCTAGGGACAGAAGAGCATTCAGGACGTGTTAGGGACGCTGGAGCTGGGTATGGGATAAAATATTTTTTTGGCTTATCCCAACAAAAGTGCAAACCATCTAAGAAAGCAGAAATGGACCACGAGTATTTACAGATATTGATAGATGCAACCTTAGAGAAATATATCACATCTCAGGCGGCACAAGCTTCTCCAGTAGTCACAAAACTTGTTCATCACTTTCCTATAGAGTGTGTTGGGAGTAGTCCTTAAAACATGTATGGTACAGCTGGGGTAAGATATAATTCAAGTCAATTTCTATATATATTATGATAAAATAATCCTTCAATTCAATATTTATTTTGTCAAATTAAATTTTATGTTTCATAAAATTGTAGAAGGCAAAAAAATGTTATCTTGTCGTTTATGTTCGAGCAGGAAACATCGTGGCAGATGTCGAGGCTTCTATCACCGATGTGGTTCATGGTATTCCCCTTCCCACTAATCACTATAGTGTGAGAGTCATAAGTGTCTTTTCAGGAATGAGTGACACACCTCTCCCATATGAGCACCCAGATGCCACCACAGTGAGAGGTAGAAGGGAGCTTTATTGGGGCCCCAAATGACTCGTTATATTTATTCAGGTATGACACATGTATATTGAAACTTATATAAAATAAGCAAAAGCTAATATTAGAATACATACATGCAGCCTACAATAGCTAAGAATCCCCCTAAGATTGCAAAGTCTCCACCCCCTCATTTCACTCCACATGAGTTGTTTGACTCCTTAGGCCCTAAATGTAAGATGTTGACAAGATGATTAGATATTATAGACCAAACATATACCATTGTGATCAGCCTGGGGGTCGTAGGTATACAACAAGACAATTTTATAGTGTTGATAGATATTTCTAAGCTATTTAAGTATGATTGGTTGAACACTTCAGTGATAGAACTTTGGATGCAGTGAGAGTGAATGCCCCATCATATGTGAAATTTTTTTAAATTGTTTCATACATATAAATTGACAATTGGTTATATATATATTAGTCATTTGTATTACACAGCTCGTGACTTCAGAATAGCAAGTGTGGAATTTCTATTGCCATCATTGATTAGCGATGTACTTAGAGATCTGAGTGGTATGAAAGAATATGTGACTATTGCGATGCAGTTTTTTGGTGCTTCCAAGACCGTGATCATATATCCCTTTAATGTTGGGTAAGTTTTTGGCTTGTTATTTATATGTCTAACCTATGAGTACAATTTTTTGTGGGATTAATTTTTCTTCTATTTGCATTCTATTCACTCATAAATAGGCATTGGAAGTAGTTAGTGATTGTTCTTGAGACTTAGACTATGTATTTCTGTGATCCTTTGGGTGAAAAACTACCACCAAATGAGGGAAGCCTAATGAAATTGCCTATCCATGTGTAAGTATAGTTTTTTGGTGCCCAACATATTTGTTAATATTTATATTATATGTCAGCTTAATTACGCAACATATATGTTAATTTAACTTAAAAGGATGTGAAAGCATTCTGTATCAGCTGAGGGAGGGTAGATAAGAAAAAGAAATCAGTAACTTGGACGAGTGTTGATGTATAATTTTCTCATTCCGATTGCATAATATATGACCAACTATGCTTAATTATATCTATTAACGTAATTGTAAATCTGCATGCCCCTATACAAGACAATGGTTGGACATGCACATATTACGTGATGTTGTATATGCAGACGATTGTTACTCACGTGCAAAAAATCAAATGTATATAGAATATAAGTTATTAGTCTTGGATCATATTAATGAAATAGTCTCATTTGATAATATAAACAATCAAATTTAATTAGAAGCCTTGTTCTCTTTGTAGTTTTATTGAGAATACTAAGCCTTATACATTGGAGCATCAGAATGAGATAAGCAAACAATGGGCAGATTGCTTCATCGAAAATGTGGACTTGAATGAAAAATTGATAGTTGATTGATATTTTTTGGAAGTTTGAACTTTGATGTTAGATTTTTGATATGTATTTGTGAGTGTGAATTGAATGTTGATATGTATTTATTATATAATTTATGATAATATTGTGACTTCAAATTTGAGATGATAGCTGATGTTGGTATGTATTTGCGAGTGTCAATTGAATGTGTGCATGCATATGTGTGTGGAAATTTGAATGTGAAGGCATGAAGAAGAGAATGATGTTTATTTGTGCATATATAATGTATGAAGTTCAAGTGTGGTTGAAAAATGAAATAATTGAGTTGTGAGTTCATGGATTTGTGTGCATTTAAAGTGAACAAAAGATAGAATGTGACATGTTTGTGCCTAGTTTGCATAATATATTTTTCTTACAAGTGTGTCGGCCTGTTGGTAAGTTGTGATGCTTGCAAAGAGCCTACTGTTCTTGAGAACTTTCAATTTTGGAGAACAATAATCTCCAGAAAGGCTAGCAGTCTGGATAGCAAAAACATTTACATTTCTCGTTGGTTATTTGTAAATAACTGGATACATAAAGATTCTACATCTGTTATTTACAAAAAAAAGTATTAGGATTTACCTAAAATTTTCACTGTTCAATCACTTATAAAATCAACATCAAGTAATTTTGCATCAGATATTTATTTTTAAACAACTGATGAGGAAAGGTCAGAGCAACACTCACAGTGAGTTAGGTCGTCGATTCCTTTGTAACAAAGAACTGATGATGAAAGTTCTGTTGATGATCATTTTAACTGATGAAGAATGATTCAGTTTTAGCGTCGTCCACTGGGTCGTCAATTTGTAACCAACATTGAATGCCTAAAATAATGGATTTTGTATCCCCATTTTGTGGCGGTGCTAATATTATGGCATTGTTGAAAGGCAAGAAATATCTTATTCTTTATTATCATTTTATTGAAATTCATATCCTCTTTGATATCATCTTGGATAATACTTTTCCTATTCTATGGGAAGTCTTATCATATTTGATGGCATTTTCCCCTATATTGATCAATTCTCAATTAATATACTCATACGAGATTTGTGTTGATAATTTTCATTTTTATCTTCTCTTGTAGGGGTATGCTTCCAACCCCATGTGTAAGACATGGAGGAGTTTACATGCAGACATGGACTTGGCTTATGAAGATGGCTCTTAATGGAAGATAAACTTGAGATAGTTTGGATATCCCTCTACTTAGATCTTGATGTTGTACTTTCATGTAAGCCCCTTAATGGGAGATTCTTTTATATTCTTGTATAAATTGAATATAGTCATGATTTATTATCACGATGCTACACTTTAGTCTTTTTTAATATCATAATTTAAGAAATGAAAATTTTACACCTGTTTGAGCATACTTGTTAGTATGTTTGGATAGATGAGTTTATTCCTCAAATTTTAGTTAAGAGTGGATCCCTTCTCGAGTCTCAATCCTTATGCAATCCTTTAACATTGTCTACATGGGTAGTGACATTAGGAATGGGTTAAAAATGAATCCATGGCAATTGGTATTAGAGCTGAAGAAACATCCTATACATGATGATTAATTGAAATTTCTAATCTTGAATGAAGCAAGGAAATCCTAAAGTCCACAGTGGTAAAATTGGTGTGTCTAGAATTGAGCACTAGGTGTTCTATAATTACTTCCTTTTCATATAGCTATGGTGGCTAAAGTTTCCCACTCTACATGGCCCTACTAGATCTAAGATGGACCTAAAGGTTCTCCTATTCACCCTAGAAAGTCATTCCAAATCTTGTGTTACCTATAAGGAATACCCTAAACCACTCATTTAAAATGAAGTATGACAACCTCTCGTCTTTTTCTATCCCTAATATCATGTCTTGACTTGAGCATTATTCTCTCAATTAGGGGTATCCGAAGATGAAAAAAAGCTCACTGAAATAATTTGAGAGATATAAGACTATGAACATATCTTCGAACAGACTAAAAATAGAAAAGACAAAAAATGATCATGTCCATTCCTAATGTACCCCCTATTATCATCAATGAGAGGAATGAATTCAATCATGATATTTAGATATGTTGTTCTAGAACTTTAACCATCGTTGATTGGTGATGAAAATTTTATTTTGATTATTCATGTATTCTATCCTAACCAAAAACTCTAGATAATAGAGTATAGGTGAGAGAGTACCCAAACTTGAGTACAATCTAGAATTCTTGATGTATCAATAATGGGTGTCATACCAATTTCTATAGACCTATTACATGTCATGTGCGGAGATGAGAGAGGTGGATGCATGAAAAATGTCTACACCAATGGGTGTAGAGAGGATCTAATGTATTTGAAATATATGCAAAATGTTCTATACATGTGGGTGTAAATAGGACCTATACATTAGAAATAAATGCAAAATGATTCGCACCAACGGGTGTAGAGAGGATCTAGTTCATAAGAAATAAATGCAAAATGATCCACACTAATGGGTGTAGAGAGGATCTAATGAATATGAAAAACATGCAAAATGATACGCACCAACGGGTGAAGAGAGGATCTAATGAATGTTATATACATGCAAAATGATCTGCATTAGTGGGTGTAGAGAGGATCTAATACATACATAATAAATTTAAACCAATTGGTGTAGAGAGGATTTAATGCATACAAAATACATGCAAATTAGTGGATGTAGAGATGATATAATGGATACCAAATACACATAATAAGATCCGCACCTGTTGTGTAGAAAGAATCTAATGAATACATGCAAAAGGATCTACAACTTTAGGTGCAAAGAGGATCCAATGCATGGAGATGTTGACACGAAAGTTAATCATTTTAAATTTTGACATAGATTTGATCAATATAGTAAAACATGTGAGGTCAATCAGATGACATCTAAACAATGATGAGTTGAATGAGAAATCAACAATAATGTGTAGTGTAACATCCCCTACATCTTTGAGGATGATCTAAAATTTGGGTACAAAATTCTTTCTAAGGCGGGAAGGATATGATGAAGTGGATTTTCACTATTTATCCAACTTGTTACCTTTCTTTGTGCCATTATTGTATTTATCTTGTTTGATTTGAACCCGCTTCATTGTTTCAATCATAACGAATCACATGTAAAAATTCGGTAAGAAAAACAATTGGAAATAGTGTTATTTTAAGAATTCAAATGATATTTACATTCTTAGATAAATATAAGTCAATGAGCAAAATTTGATCATTTTTCGTCATCGTTTGAGTAGATAATACATTCAAGAAAGGTAAGTCATATATGGTTCATGGATAGGTAAATAAAATAATGTAAAGATAATAAACATAATATTTCTTTTATATATCAAGATGTTAATAGTGTAAAATTTGGAACTCTGGTCAAACATAATAAATGTAGGCTCTAGAGCTCCAGTAGAATTTTTAAAGACTATTCTATCATAATAATAATATATCACATTTGTAAAAAACTTTCATTAATTTTTATTGTTAGTTAGAAAGGGGTTTTTCGATGATAAGTTTTCATGTGGACATAATCGTTCAAATCAACATTATTAATTATGTGATAAGAATTATAGAGAAAATAATGGATTAAATGATTGTTACACATCTCATACTACAATCAGACACCATAAATCCATGGTATATGGTGAGATGAATAAAACATGTAAGAAGGAAAGTTTAACGATATCCACATATTTTTTAATGTTTGATCATGTCACTCTTTGTTTTATAAAAAATATATATAGGGAAAAATTATACTAGATGTAGCTCGTCAAACTGAAATTTTTTTATTGCTTTTAAATTTTTTTATGATAGGTTAAAATGTGTTCCACAAGCAACAATGAGTTATATGTGTTTGGTACATACTAAAGTTAATGAACTTAAAAATGCTTTCGAAATAAATGGTCTTGTGACTTTTTTGTGATAATTAAAGGTTCAAATGAATATGGAAGGCCACAAATATACCCACAACTGATGGAAGATTATTAGAATAAAAAATGACAATGACACATTCTATGTAAAAATAGCATGCTTACCATTTTATAAGCATTACATCATGTCAAACAATTACAAATTCAAACAGGTGTATAATTACATTCCATATTTTTTGGAGCGGTTTAATAATTTGATATTATTAAGGATGAGTGAGAATGTAGTTTTATTGGTGGTCAAATTCTTTTTGTGGGACAAATAAATTTGACCATATAGTCAGATTTATTTGTTGCAATGGAAAAGTCTTTTGGTGAGTAATGCTATGATAGTATATGCCTTGACAAAGTTGTGTGAACGACCAAAGATAGTATGCTTTTGGTCAAGGTATAGTTTGTGTAAAATGGGAAAAAAGTCTAATTTTTCCTTGACTTGGAATATTAGTTAGAAAATTACACAAATCTAATTGATGATGTTTTATTTTGAAGACCAGACAATTATTGTTCAATGTAGTATTTTTATTAGGATGATTAATTATAAGAGGTCCTCTGAGTGCAAATTGCCTTCCATATATGACATTAGAAATAGAAAAAGGGATGAGGGAGAGATGTGTGTGCTACCTTTCCTTCACCAAGCATATTATCTAATGTATTTAAACAAAGATCGGGACCAATATGGAAAGTCTGAAATTCATGTACTTATCCCAACCCATATTCTATAATAAACAATGCTCTAAATGAAGATATATATACATCCTCAAGTTAATCTACCTTGAAGTCACTTACCTAGTGAACAAAAAGAGGCATCAAAGTGGCCACTGTCTCCTACCTCACTACTCCACCTGCCTTAGGTATAGCTACAGAGTGCTAGACAAAACTCTTCATGACTCTCCCAATACCTTTAGCATGATATGAAGACTCTGAATCCCTCCTTCCTTTGACCTCCCATGACATGAAGTGTCATTCAGCTTTGTGTATGTCCCAAAAAAGACTCTGAGGAGTGTAATCCAATCTTTTACTTCACAAAATTAATAGATCTCTGCTCTTAAATTAAAAATTAAAAGGTACATTTCCTTGTTATTTGACTTGACTAATGACATTTCTATAATGATTTATGTGTATCCTTTTTGTGTGAACTTATTTCTTTTATACTTAGTATGAGCTACTATGTTCCCTACTGATCAGTTTTTTTGTATTTATTATATGTATGTGATTATACTTGAGTATAAGTAGTGAATATTCCTCTATTATCATTGAGTATTGCACTTCATGTGGAAGTACCCAATATCACATAACACATTGTATCACACTTCATGTGGAACTGTCTATATTTTGAGGACCGTATCTTTGTTCTTGTTGACTAAAATTCATAATGGAAGAAATCATGATAAAATTTTAAAGTTTCCTATATCGTGATCTTATCCAACAGAAAAGAGTTTACGTTCTTTCTATATGTCCTACAAAGCACACTTTATATTTTGCATATAAACTATGTTGGTTTTACAACCAACTTACCTTTGCATTTGCAATGATTGCATGTCCAATTTTATGATATTATGTATAGCATGTGGATTGTCGATATCTTACTTCCACACTCAATTGTACTACTTTGATGATGATACATTGAAAAACCCGGCCAGCGTAGCCCGGGCGGTCAAGCCAGTGCGCCCCTCATGAAGGGTCGATGGTTCGATCCCGCTCGGGTCAGCTGTATTTACCAACCTCTTGGGTCATCCGGGCTCTGGCACCTGTTTGGAGAGGGGGTGGGCTTCGTCCCATGCAGATCCAAAAAAGATACATTGAACAAATTCCACCCACACAATCTTCACAAGGGTTATTTTCTTAATGTAATAAGGATTGAATATGTGTAATGTTAAGTATTATCTTGTATCTTTTGCAATTTATCCCTCAAGTCATGTTGTAAACCCTGAAGGGTTCATTCAACTGGTAAAAGAGAAATTCTTATTTAATCATCACGTATGTTGTGTGTGATCTATAGAGATGGATGCTTCAATTCCTTTAGCACTATCTATCTGGGCAGTGAGATTCGATTTGGGTAATAATGGATCTGTGACACCCATCTAGGCTTAAACCCTATAAGGGGTAGGGTACTCTCCTATACAAAAAGTTTCACTTGACATATCTTGTTCACATACCACTAACACAATTTAACTTCTGACACCATTGCAATGCATGTTCTTAAATTCCATGTTAGTTGTTCCTTTTCCTATGTAAGCTCTGAGTATCTCTTAGATGATGTTCTCCTAGATGTACTACCCTTTTGGCTTGAAATAGAGAGACAAATTTATAATAATTAATATCTATGGTTTCAAAAAAAATGTAACATATTCACTATCCAAATTAATAGCTTTCACTAATATTTTAGTGTTAGAACTGATTTAGATTTTTTATCATTACAAATTTTTCTATTATTTATTTCTTCTATTTGCATTACTTTTATAAATTCCCCTTTCCAAAACAACTTAATACTATTATAATCCAATTGAGTACGAGCTAACTCTCCATTAGTGTAAATTATAAATTTTGTGCGCAATAAGGTATATCCCATCATTGTTATTGATATGGATATATTCAATCTTGTTTCAAGCACTACAAACCACTTGGTTGAATCGATTACATTAGTTAGTTTTTTGACACATTATATATATGTGCATGTATGAATACTTACTAGTATATACCATTCCATTTATTATTATATCACCCTTGCAAATTTATATCTTTTGTTGGCATTAACTCAATATCAAGTTAATCATGTACAACATGTTATATCATGCGAGTTACGATGGATCATTAAGATTCCATGTTAATATGTGTCCATCAGTATCAAAACTCTTATTATCATACTATTAAAGTCAAAGTTGTCTTAATGGGGGGTAGCCCAATGGTGTGGCTCGATAATCCCTAATGAAGAGACTCGGGTTCCACTATGGGGGCTAACTATGGTACAATAGTGACTGACATTTGATCAGGCATGTCATGGTTTCCTCCCATGACACAAATGGTCCCGTGATTTACTCTTGGCTGGGTCGAGTCCAATAGTGACCTTGCCCGGGAGGGGTTTCTCGTTATAAAAAAAAGTTGTCTTAATGGACTATGTAACCTAATTTTACTCAATATATAAATCTTTTTGTAACCATGAAAACAGACGGAGTGTATGAAGACCATTAAAGAATAGTGCTCAATTTGAAGCCTAGGATCATAATATGTATATGTTAAGTCATTTCTAACCACGACTAGGGTTGGAATCCGAATTATCATTATAAGCTCAATCTGGAGTTACCATGGTGTGACATACACTTTGTTTTATAACTTTAGTATGAACTAATCCTACTAGCATCTACTTTAGGGAAATCAGATTTCTAGGATCTGGGAGCTAGGTTTCAGTATGCTACAGATACATGTATGGGTATGTATAACGATCAACCTAACCCTCCCAATCTTTTTACATGCCTACTTGGACATTCGCAAAGCCACTCATCACATATGTTACAAGACATACTCAAACATTATTTAGATTTTGATATTTTATGGCTATTAAGTATGTGCATTTATGGTACTTTCAATTGATTTTGGGCCTAGTTTGGCTGTTGATTTATGACTCCTAGTAGTTGACTGTGTTTTAAATAGAATAAGGGAGATCGAGTTCTAGACCACTATGTCTTGAGGATGCTGGCATGGGTGGAAGAGCCATGAACTGACAAAGATACTGGTAACTGTAACTGCCTAAAATATTGATGTGATTATACAAGTCCTTAGTTTGTATTATGCCCAAAAAACTTTGATAGTTTTATGTTTCATGTATAATTAGATAGGATGCTAACTAATACATGAACTACTGCATTTAAAGAATAGTTAGTCCAAACTATGCCTTGAAGCATTCTCAAAATCTATTTAAATCGTTTTAGGCCTATATTTATTACTTATCAATTATGTCAGATCTATCTAACTTTTAGTGAAAATCCTAACTCATGTGGGACTTGGAATGGTAAGTGATAGACATCAACTGAATTTTGAAGCTGATGGAAAATTTTACACTTATTGTGTTCCCCTGTTAGTATTGGCTTTGTCTTTATCAAATACACATGTGTATACCTAGCCTCAACTTTAGAACTTGGTGTAATTCAATTTAGTGTGTGCATGAGTAAGAGAAGTTTTCTTTCTACTGAACAGTTTATCATTATTATTTCTAGTTGATTATTTTGATAAAAATTTGGAAACTAAAGGATGTATAAGTTGATTTCAAAATTATCTATTGATGTGAGGTCAGAGCCATCCTCTGATGAAACTACTAATCGATGAAGCTCCATTGATGGCTCTACAACTTTAAACGCCTATATTTATCCGCTAGGGCTATAAATACCCCTTGCTTTTCCTTACCTCATTTGTGTGATCCTATCCTTTGTGATTTGGAGCCATGATGAGGCACCATCGGTTGACATCAATAGATGAAAATCCTATCTCCATTGACCATCAACGGAGATGGTGTTTTCCCTTCTTTTCTTGATATGTGAAGATATATGGTCTCTTTGCACCTCTCATACTATAATCTACGTAAGTGAGGTTCCTTTACTCTGTGTTACTAGTGATATTTCATCTTCCTCCTCCTCCTTGGTTTGTGTTCTTAGTGGATCCTCTTTTTAGGGTTTCGACTATAGTAGTCTTACACCATGTTTCCCTTCTCTTTCTTTGCACAAGTTTCTCTTAGATTGTGGAGCTAGTGTTATGGCGAGCTTTAAAAGGAGAAAGCTTAGATATTTAATAGATTGCAACTTTCTTGAGGTAGTATATTCTTGGGGCTTAAAGAGTAAATCTCGAGGTTCTCCCAATGTCATCTTCAAGTGGTCTAGTTTCTACTATATGTAAGGTGAGTGATATAACATATGATGCATTTTATGCATACATGATATTTGAGAACCGTAGTCCTGTTGTTAATCTCTCTTATATACTAAAGGTGGAATTCTGTATCATTCTAAGATTATATAAAGATAATAAAAACTTTCATGTTCTATTTTATATCCTTGAATATATTTATTGATGCTAAAGACATGTTAGTTTAACATGCAGGACTTAGATTCAATCTATGATGAAAAGTAAATTCAAAGGTGGTGCCTTTATGACATGTTGATACCCTATGAGGTGACATACTAACTATGTAAAGAAGTGAAATCAATCTGCCTCTCTACTAATAACAATGGTAAACAAAACACAATTTGGATAGCAGCGGAATAAAAATTTTCTGACTATATTCAATTTAAATAAGGTGTACATAAAAATTTCCCCAATATGGGTGTACATGCTTTATACAAAATGAGTATCTAAGTAGAGGGAAACTAGACTACTCCACTTTTGTCTCCAAGCAACACATCCATCAGCCAAGTCCATGCCCAAGCTATGATCTTCATTCCATATCCAACACCTTGCTCCGCATCTGGGTGGTTGGGAAGGCACCCAGCAAAAAGGGAAGGAAAAATAAAAGTATGTGTCACTAAACTATACTAAAGGTGAAAAGATAAATATAACAAGTAAATCAGGCTAGGGATTCATCAAAAGATAAGACATCAAGAGAATGAGGCCACATATATAAAAAGAATATATAATCCAGGTTTTGCATGTATGATTAATATTGACTATCTAAACTATGTAGGGCTGAGGCACCTACCGGACCTGCAACCAAAAGGGTGAGGGGAGAGTATCACATTCCCAGTCACCTACACACATTTTGTGTGCGGGGGAGAGTATCACATTCTCCAGGGGAGAAATAACACATTCCCCAACTATGGGTGGTTGTACATACAAGTACCACTACACTAGTTAATTTGTCTAATAAAATCAACATGCTAGAATAGATGGCAAGTAACAGCAATATCAAATAGAACAAATCCGTGGGGTACCAAGACCCAAGAATAATATTCCAAACTGATCATGAGGCAAGTATAGCAAGAGAATCATGAAGATAGGATATAAGGTGCAAATAAGCCTCATTATAGAAAAGCATATGTGAAGGCACAAATAATTCCCAACTGAGGGGTATTAAGCAGATACCTTTAATCTTTAGATTCCTAGAGTCACTTTTCATAACTTTTACACGAAATCAGATCCACTTTCCCTAATATGATCATCATATTCATGTATTAATACTATGTTTAATTATTAAAGATTCAATCACCGAAACTATGAACTTTTTCCACAAACCATTGATTTAGATCTCGAAAACATCATCATTGTCTTAGTTAGGATTTTCTGATCAAAATAACATATAATATTATGTATTTTGAAGATATAGACTTTTAGATGCATTTTTGGTGATTTTTAGTTAATTAAATCATCCACAAAAAAACTTACTCGAAAACCTCAAAATCAGGCTTTGAAAATATTTTTAATTGATAGAGGGGATTTTTTCGAGTTCAGAACATATTTTAAATTTATTTTTGGACTCACGGTTTAGAAGATATGAATTTTGTAAAATCGTCATCAAAACCATTGCAAGCAAGGAAGAGAAGGGGGTAAAATCGTAAAAACGCACGAGGGGCTTCTTCCCCACTCACACGAGGCCATGGCCGGCGATAACAAGTTGCTGCTTGCTTGGATTTTTGGGTGAAAGTGCAATACACGTCCAAACTCGATGCTCAAATATGCTAAAGAAAGCTTATGAAAAACCGAACATGATGTTGTTCTCAATTTGCTCGGAGATGAAGCGAGGAGGAGAGGAAGGGCGCCGCAAACTCCACACCTTCGTCCGATGTTCGAGGGTCAAACGACAATAAAACACGAAATTAACAGTGTGGTCAAGTTGCTAATGTGATGGCGATCCTTGGGGTATGTATATATATAGGCAAGAGACCCCAAGTTAGGGTTTAGGTAGGTGAAGGAGAGGGTGGTGGCGCCCATGTTGGACGTGTAAAGAGTGAGACCCGAAAGGGGTTCCACTCAAATGATATAATACAAGAGACATGTAATAATAAAGAAGTGGAATCAAAACTATTACAAAGTTACTTCATGATTCATTAATACAATTGTTCCTCACCATAATAGGTGATTTTACAAAAACTTGAACTAGGTACAACTAAAGCCAGTAGCAGAGGGTAACCCAGCCATTCCAAGCTATCCTTAAGTTCATGTCATGTTGGTGATATTTTCTTCCAATGTACCTAAACCTGGGTGGAAGGGAACATCACCCAGAACATAGGAAACAACAAAGAGGTCAGCAAAGGCTGAGTATGTACATATATAAAATACTTTGGGCATTATATAGGGTTAAAAGTATAAAAAGAGATGTTCCCACAAGAAAAGGGGGGCTATATGTAATTAGGTATGTTTAAGAGAAAAGTAACAGAAGAAATAAAGCAAAAGAAATGAGGCATATTAAATTCAGGTTACAAGCATGATAATAAAAGAGTGTCTTGCCATAACATTCATCCACAGATTCTTTTTATAACAATAATATTTGCATGCATAACAATATAGACTAAATATACCTAAAACAGGGCCATAACACCATAGGATCATGGCCTAAAAATAAACAAGGGTGGAAACGCACACCCCGGGCGGAATACGCACGCCCTAACTAAATATGGTTGTACATAAGTACCGCTATTCTAGATATTCTAGTCATACAAGCAGCATGCTATAATAGAGTGGCAAGACTTATTATTTTAGTCATTTCCAATAAAGGCAACATGGCAGGAGGGGTCCAATAACCCAAATGAGCATAATAATATAAATATCACAGAAACAAAAGGAATTCATATCATGAGCAATAAATGTCCAAGTATTTGGATTTTAAAAGGGATTTACAATTCAAGAGATGCCTCATTAAAAGATATATGGATTTCAGTCATTTAATGCCCAAAATAAAAATAGAGAGTGTACATACCTTACGATCAGTCCTAGATATTCATTAACACCTCCTAAGTTCAGGTTCAGGGTTGTCTCTACCTAATCACAATATATATGCATACCATTAATATAATATGCATAAAATCCCTAGCTTAAAAATCGACCCTACTGTCAGTTGAAAATCTGGTTGTGAAACCTATCCCAATAAATCAGGCATATTTTTCTGATTTCAAAAACATATTTATTTGTATTTTTCTACTGAACGAATGATTTGTTATGATTTTTATAAGATAAAATTGATTACTGATTAAAAAGGAAAATACGACGCGAAATGACCATATTGCCCCTTAATATATCACGAGTATATGGGACATGATGTCACATGAACTTTAGGAAATTAAATGGAATCAGGGTCTGGGTCAACAGGGTCAAACAAAAATGATGTTACCTATAATGCCCTCATGGGCGTGACATGATTTATCTGGGCACCATGGGCAAGACCGGGCTTTCGCCCCAGGGATTCATCTCCATGTGTCTCACGCCATTGGCCGCCTGGAGAAGCTCCGACCAGAAGTGAGCGGCTGAGGTTGGCTTCCTCATGGGCGGGGACCCTTTCCAGTGGCCCCGACTGGTCAAGCTGAAGTCATTGAGCCTCTACGCAGGCGCTGGGGTCACCGGAAGAACAACCGAATAGGAATAGATCAGGGAACATCACTGGTGACAAGCAACGACGAGAATACTGTGTCGAAGGCATAGAATGGCAATCTGATAACGATTTGCGATCGGACATTCACTAGACCTCCGGCAAAACCTCATGACGTGTTTGGTCGGGGTTTTGGGGTAGGAACTGGCGGGTTCCCTTCGCATCATGGAGCCAAGAACAGAGGACATCGGCGGCCCTAGTCGACCGAGTAAACCTGGGAAGAATGCGACGAGATGAAATGATGAAAGGAAAGGGCAATGGCCCTAGGTGGTTACCTCATGGTGGATTTGCCTGAGATGTCCCGAGTTGCTGGGACGACGAGGAGATTGTCGGAGAGGGGAGCTCGGTCTAGAAGAGAGAAATCGTGGGGTTTAGTTTCGATTGATTGGTATGGAAGGTGAAGGAGGGTGAGGCGGCACTTTCTGTGTGGTTAGAGTCTTTTTGGAGATTGATTAGGTGGGGTTTCGGGGTCACTGGTAATGGTGGAAGTGAAGAAAGGAGATGAGATTTTGGGCATTTTCTACATGGGGTGAGAGAGAGTGTGGGCAAGGGTTTAATGGATTCGGGAGAAGGAGACGGATCTGGTGGAGAAGAAATCACGAACGATGGTTGAGGGAGGAGAGAGAACGGGGAGAAGATTCATCACTGGCTTGAGCCAGTCCTGTGCACACAGAGACTTCGGAGGTGGAAGACGAAGTCTTCCACTCGATAACCCGTCCAAAAGGGAAAAATAAACCGGCCGTGACCCTGGGTTCAAAGTGTGACAAAATTGGGAATCAAGGGTTAAATGATTTCTAACTTTGCTTAAAGTCTCCCAATTGGCCTTGGTGGTGCATTTGGTGTCCGATTAAGCCCAAAGTTGTTATCTTGCCTAATTAGGATATGAGGAACGTGAATTTGGGCTCAGTTTTGCCTTTTTGATATTACCTTTGTTACATTTATACCATTGCACTCTAGTCACTTAATTAAAGTAATTTATCTTAACCGAAAAGGCAAATAGGGTTAAACCCTACGAGTTATACCCCATACCACCGTATAAGATCCTAGGGTTAACTAGGATATTAAGTTATGGTCAAGACTGTAGTTTATTATCATTATTCACCAATTCTCATCATTCAAGTATTAGGGTTTTCACATTCAAAGATTTTATGTTCATGTGATTCCAAAGAGTCAATTAGGGTTAATAGATCCTAATATGGTTTGATCTATGATATTACAACGAAATATAGACATTGAAAGGTAACCAGGTAAAGAAAAGGGACAAGGGATTTTGGATATCCATCTAATCAATTAGGGGCCTAGAAGAATGGGAAATTAGCCTATGCGTCTGGAATCGAGTATGTTACAACACTCCATCCCTTAAAGAGGATTTCATCCCCAAAATCTATCCAGTTGTGGTATGGTATACTAACTTATACATTTAACCAAGTCATAAATTTCTAGTGTACCTAATCTAGGGGGTCAAAACATACCATTTGTGTCACACTTATGGTCCACTCTCAAGGTGAAGCTATAAGTCTCCATGTGTCATGCATCCATTAATATGATTACGGGAGATGTTTGGCTAGAAAAGTTACAACAAGACCTAGGATTATGTCAACCAGTTTGTATCCATTAGGGCTACCTACAATGTTATCATAGTTTTGCCATTCTTTGATCATGATCCACATAGTTTTCCTTATTATCACCATCATCATGAAAATAACAACATCATCATCATCATCTACTCACCATCATCATCATCATCAATATCACCGACATCATCACTGACTGCTCATCATCATCGTCATGAACAATAACATCATCATCATAAACATCATTAATAAAATTATTTATAATGGACACTTCATGTATGGCGCTCAGATATGTCTTATTTTCCTTCTGTATTATGGTTATATCTTAAATCGAATTTTATATATAGATTTTATCAAGGGGGTCAAATTATGATGTGTTACATGACTTAAGACAACATTTATACTCTAATAGACATATTAGGGTTGAGGTGTAAGTTTAGGGTTTTGTGTGCCAACAGATTTTCTCATTCATATATGAACACTATAGTGTGTTGTATGCAACTATTTGAATTTCTCCTTCACGAGTTAACTTTACACAGTACATTAGACATGTTTTGATTAGTGTGTAGTCAATTCCTTTACACTTCTATTTATCATGGTCACATGGGAAATGCTCAGAAATTCAATCATACTTAGCACATTCACCCTAGCCTATAATGTATAGTCATCCCTGCCATTAAAGTATTAGCGGTTTGGGGTACAGAATATTGACTTGAGCTTTTAAATGTAATTTTTTTTATCCCTATTTGACATACATACATCTATCAAGGATAGCCCAAGATAAAATTTTAAAAAATATATATATTAAGTGTCAAGGTAATTCTTATGATGGTAAGATTAGAAATGCTTGTCTGGAATTCTCTGTTTGGTAGCCTCCACATATGTTTGACATTAATACTAGGATTTATCCAGGTTTTACCCATTGTAACCACTATTAATCATGGTCATGCCTACAGCTAGTTCAATTCCTAATGAATAAACTGTATGAAACTCCACCCCTTTAAAGGTTCAAACTATAACTTGGTACATAATCTAGAGGGGCAAAAGGGTGGATCCACTAGGTCTGATATATACATATGAAACTAACTATGTCAGTCTTAGGCCCAGGGTATTAGGGTTGAACATACCAACCAAGGGTACTTCACTAAAGAGATCCTCTATCTCAACTTCCTTGGGATGGCGACTTGGTTCCAAAAACCATCGATAAAACCTAAAAACTTTTCTTTGTACATATAGATTAATAATGAAATTAAATTTGACGATGCAAAACTTGCGGTGAAAAAATCCAAAATTGGCACCAAAATCATTCGGGGAACCAAGTCAACCACCTATCACAACCTAACACATACACTACTATCCTATCATCACTTCCTCCTCCAAAAGGGTCTGATCCTCCTATCTCCAAAAAGATCATACGATTATTCTCTAATATGTAAGCGTGAGAGAGAGAAGGGTTTCTTATTACTCACGGTCAACCCCAAGCAAAATCTATGAAAGCATGACATTCCACAATTCCCCATGTCATTCTTAAGCATAACTGACACAACCTCATCACCATACCTAAGGGAGTCATAAGGTTATCCAACCATTATAGGAAGAACATTGAGATTTTCCCAATACTAGTTGGTTTACATATATAGTGCCTTCTGAAGATAATGTAACCCTACGCAGCCAAGCTACTCATCTTCAATCATTAAATAAACAAATCACACTATGTGATATGAGAGAGATGATTACTCATGGGCATCTACCAAAACTTGTAGCTTTCTTAGTAAACTATAAATATGAGGCATGACAAGCTCAATGAAAATGGTATCCAATTCTTACTTGGATTCAGGTAGATCTATGTGTGACATACTCCATATTGAAGTCAAGACATTCCTAAGCATAATATAGCTAATTACTTCAAACACCTACTATCCATGTAATCATCAACATGTTTCCACACATGCCATAGCTATATATATGTCATCGGTACATGCTTCCATACATACCAAGTTCTCTTAGTGGGCATATCTGAGACATGCTAGACAAACAACTATAATAGGGCTCATAAGGGTATTAGGGTTAAGCCTATATACTAGTGTTCGATTCCACCTACATCTTAATACTAAACTATATTTCCATACGGTGGGAAAATTAAGTTTAATAACCATAAGAGTCGACCCCTATTTAGGGAAATTTATTTATCCATATGGGGTGTTGGGTGAACTACGGTTCTAAAAATCAAAGTCTCAACCATTAGTGGTTTGGGGAGTGAAAGTGACCAATTTAAACATGGGTTAAACCCTAATTGGCATCCCACCACTAGCAATTAGGTGTATCAACAACCTCTAAGAGTCACATATTTAATTAAGGGTCAACCTAGGATAACTTGAAATAGTCAAGTTACCGACTGCTTAGGCTCTGATACCATTTTGTAAAGAGTGAGACCCGAAAGGGGTTCCACTCAAATGATATAATACAAGAGTCGTGTAATAATAAAGCAGTGGAATCAAAACTATTACAAAGTTACTTCATGATTCATTAATACAATTGTTCCTCACCATAATAGGTGATTTTACAAAAACTTGAACTAGGTACAACTAAAGCCAGTAGCAGAGGGTAACCCAGCCATTCCAAGCTATCCTTAAGTCCATGTCATGTTGGTGATCTTTTCTTCCAATGTACCTAAACCTGGGTGGAAGGGAACATCACCCAGAACATAGGAAACAACAAAGAGGTCAGCAAAGGCTGAGTATGTACATATATAAAACACTTTGGGCATTATATAGGGTTAAAAGTATAAAAAGAGATGTTCCCACAAGAAAAGGGGGGCTATTTGCAATTAGGTATGTTCAAGAGAAAAGTAACAAAAGAAATGAAGCAAAAGAAATGAGGCATATTAATTTCATATTACAAGCATGATAATAAAAGAGTGTCTTGCCATAACATTCATCCACAGATTCTTTTTATAACAAGAATATTTGCATGCATAACAATGTAGACTAAATATACCTAAAACAGGGCCATAACACCATAGGATCATGGCCTAAAAATAAACAAGGGTGGAAACGCACACCCCGGGCGGAATACGCATGCCCTAACTAAATATGGTTGTACATAAGTACCGCTATTCTAGATATTCTAGTCATACAAGAAGCATGCTATAATAGAGTGACAAGACTTATTATTTTAGTCATTTCCAATAAAGGCAACATGGCAGGAGGGGTCCAATAACCCAAATGAGCATAATGATATAAATATCACAGAAACAAAAGGAATTCATATCAGGAGCAATAAATGTCCAAGTATTTGGATTTTAAAAGGGATTTACAATTCAAGAGATGTCTCATTAAAAGATATATGGATTTCAGTCATTTAATGCCCAAAATAAAAATAGAGAGTGTACATACCTTACGATCAGTCCTAGATATTCATTAACACCTCCTAAGTTCAGGTTCAGGGTTGTCTTAACCTAATCACAATATATGTGCATACCATTAATATAATATGCATAAAATCCCTAGCTTAAAAATTGATCCTACTGTCGGTTGGAAATCTGGTTGCGAAACCTATCCCAATAAATCGGGCATATTTTTCTGATTTCAAAAACATATTTATTTGTATTTTTCTGTTGAACGAATGATTAGTTATGATTTTTATAAGATAAAATTGATTACTGATTAAAAAGGAAAATACGATGCGAAATGACCATATTGCCCCTGAATATATCACGAGTATATGGGACATGATGTCACATAACTTTAGGAAATTAAATGGAATCAGGGTCTGGGTCAACAGGGTCAAACAAAAATGATGTTACCTATAATGCCCTCATGGGCGTGACATGATTTATCTGGGCACCATGGGCAAGACTGGGCTTTCGCCCCAGGGATTCATCTCCATGTGTCTCGCGCCATTGGCCGCCTGGAGAAGCTCCGACTAGAAGTGAGCGGCTGAGGTTGGCTTCCTCATGGGCGGGGACCCTTTCCAGTGACCCCGACTGGTCAAGCCGAAGTCATTGAGCCTCTACGCAGGCGCTGGGGTCACCAGAAGAACAACCGAACGGGAATAGATGAGGGAACATAACTGGCGACAAGCAACGACCAGAATACTGTGTCGAAGGCATAGAATGGCAAACTGATAACGATTTGAGATCGGACATTCACTGGACCTCCGGCAAAACCTCACGACGTGTTTGGTCGGGGTTTTGGGGTAGGAACTGGCGGGTTCCCTTCGCATCATGGAGCCAAGAACAGAGGACGCCGGCGGCCCTAGTCGACCGAGTAAACCAGGGAAGAATGCGACGAGATGAAATGATGAAAGGAAAGGGCAATGGCCCTAGGTGGTTACCTCGTGGTGGATTTGCCTGAGATGTCCCGAGTTGCTGGGACGACGAGGAGATTGTCGGAGAGGGGAGCTCGGTCTAGCAGAGAGAAATCGTGGGGTTTAGTTCCGATTGATTGGTATGGAGGGTGAAGGAGGGTGAGGCGGCACTTTCTGTGTGGTTAGAGTCTTTTTGGAGATTGATTAGGTGGGGTTTCGGGGTCACTGGTAATGGCGGCAGTGAAGAAAGGAGATGAGATTTTGGGCGTTTTCTACATGGGGTGAGAGAGAGTGTGGGCAAGGGTTTAATGGATTCGGGAGAAGGAGACGGATCTGGTGGAGAAGAAATCGCGAACGATGGTTGAGGGAGGAGAGAGAACGGCGAGAAGATTCATCACTGGCTTGAGCCAGTCCTGCGCACACAGAGACTTTGGAGGTGGAAGACGAAGTCTTCCACTCGATAACCCGGCCAAAAGGGAAAAATAAACTGGTCGTGACCCTGGGTTTAAAGTGTGACAAAATTGGGAATCAAGGGTTAAATGATTTCTAACTTTGCTTAAAGTCTCCCAATTGGCCTTCGTGGTGTATTTGGTGTCTGATTAAGCCCAAAGTTGGTATCTTGCCTAATTAGGATATGAGGAACGTGAATTTGGGCTCAGTTTTGCCTTTTTGATATTACCTTTGTTACATTTATACCATTGCACTCTAGTCACTTAATTAAAGTAATTTATCTTAACCAAAAAGGCAAATAGGGTTAAACCCTATGAGTTATACCCCATACCACCGTATAAGATCCTAGGGTTAACTAGGATATTAAGTTATGGTCAAGACTGTAGTTTATTATCATTATTCACCAATTCTCATCATTCAAGTATTAGGGTTTTCACATTCAAAAATTTTATGTTCATGTGATTCCAAAGAGTCAATTAGAGTTAATAGATCCTAATATGGTTTGATCTATGATATTACAATGAAATATAGACATTGAAAGGTAACCAAGTAAAGAAAAGGGACAAGGGATTTTGGATATCCATCTAATCAATTAGGGGCCTAGAAGAATGGGAAATTAGCATATGCGCCTGGAATCGAGTATGTTACAGGATGTTTCCCTAATACTCGATTAAAAAATGTTATCTTGTGCTAGTTGGATGCGGAATTTACTGTTCATGCATTTCCAAGGTAGGAGATGAAATGATCATTTAATACAACTTGCTAAACTTTGATCTTTTGGTGCATTTAATGTATAAACATTTCTATAATTATTTAAAGGTGAAAATAAAGTCCAAATAAACTCAAATTTGGTAGGTTTGTTTATTTTGAGGTGAGGAATCCGAATATAAAATTAGATTTGACTTTTGAGAAAATAGATTATTTAATTAAGTCAATTACTATTTTCTCTTTCCTCTCTCATTAATGACTATTAGATTATCCAAAAATTACAAAACTTCACCCATAACTCATATTAAATATGTTAGTCACGAATTTGGTATTATTTACATTTGTTGAAGTCGTTTGTTATTTTAAATAATGATTTGAAAGTTTTGTATACTTTCTCTCTCCTTAATTTATCTTCTCAACAAATATTTTCCAAATTGGGTCAAAATTCATCCAAATGTCTATTATAACATGTAGAACACGAATTTTGCATTAATTTATTTTTTAAAATACTTTATTATTTTATTTAATTCATTTAAATTTTATCACTTATTTAACCTTTTAATTTATTAGAGACATCTAGAAACCTTATAAAAATATAAAACTTGGTCTACAAGTAATAATAAACGTTAGGAACACGTTTTTGAGATTAATTAATTTTTATCAACATATATTTAATATTTTCGCTCTTTAAATCAATTTCTCTCTCCTGAATAAAATAAAATATTAAACATTGACCAAATTAAATGCAAATTTGCCCAAAGGTTTATTTTTATGTTTAGAATACGAATCTGGAGTTATTTTTCTGATTTGAGAGCAATAAGTATTTTATTTCACTTTATTGGCCTATTTCCTATTTTCTTTTGATAATGACATTAATATTTACATTTATGTTCCACTTTAAATGATACTTGGTCATTAAGCAACTTTTAAGTTAAGAAAACGAAATTCATATATTTATTATTCAAATTATCTTCTTGGGTTTCTATTTAGGATTTTTGGAACAATATATTCCTCATTATCTTCTTTTATCCAATATATTCCATATTATCTCCAATTATTGTCCTTATGATCTCTTTTATGTGTATTTTGAGATTTTTCTCCTTTTTCATATATTAAAAAGTACTAGAAAGTTCTTGGACAAAATATTTTATTTTCTTTATTACTTAAGTATATATTTTACATATTAAGCCCATTTCTAAACTTCCACTGAGGTATTTGTGCATAAACCCAAATATTGGAATCAAAGGTGAACAAATGTTCATTAAACCTTCATATTGTCCACAAATTAAATAGAAAGGCCAAAGAGGATATAAATGAAAGGAAAAGATGAAAAAGAGGACAAAAAAGGTAAAATGTCCAGAATTCAGTATGTTACAGCACTCCACCCCTTAAAGATGATTTTGTCCCCGAAATCACTAGCAATTAGAGAAGGGTGAGTGTGCAACCTCACATCACAAAACTTCAGGTTGTTCCTCCAACCATAAAACTTCCACCAAACAACTCATACTTCAACTACACCTAAGGGTTTAGAAACTTCACATACATCAACTAATCATAGGTCGAGTTCTCAAGGATCACCTAGGGTCCATTATTAAGATATTCCTTTTTAGGAGATTTAACTTTATTTACATTTTTGACTTATTAACATTATATTCATTATGATAATACATTATCATCATTATTTTAATTATGTCATGTCACATTCACTTAGTTGCCAAAAAGAATTATATTTCATTATTATGCACAATTAAAGGTTACTCAATTATCTCAACCTTCATTATTATATTTGATCATTGTCCTTAATAATTTAGATTTATACTTCCTTATCCTAATATTATCACTTTATTAATTATAAAAAATTATTTTACATGAAATAAGACATTCCATCCAATTTGTTGTTAAGCATACAATTATTTCAATTAATGTCACATTAGTTACTTATATTCATATTAACATTGTCACAATGTCACAATATCTTTATTGCTCACATTAATGTCATCATTAATCATTATTCATATTTATTCATTTATATTATTGATTTTGCACATTTATGTGAATTCCAATCATATCATATTCATATTGAATCCATTATATGTATTTTAATGATCAAGGTGGAATATATGTCATATTAATGATTTGATTCACATTAAGTGACTAATCACATGTGTATTAGATAACAAGGTAACATGCATTAATATTGATGACTTAATTAATAAGTGGTTAGATGATTATATATATATCATTTATGTGTATCAAGGTATGTTAACTGATTGTAGCACTTAACATCATCAATGTATCATGAAAGGCATTAAAGATGTATAGATTAGGGTTAGATATTACAACTTAGGGTTTAGGTCAACATGACCATTTTATTTCACTTATTCATCTTTAGCATGCATTAATTACGAATTATAACCTTACTCATCATATCATTAGGGTTTATTGGTTCATGACATTATTAACATCTTACTTATTGACAATTAGCATTGATATTCATATTATGTGCATTGGATATGCATTAGGGTTCAAGCATGTGATCTATTCCTTAGATGATAATTATGTGTTCATTAATATATAAACAAGCACGTTAGGGTTACAACTATTACTTGTTTGGTCAAAACTAAGGATTTGAGCATACTAACCTCCTATCTATGGATTTAGGGTTTCTAAAGATAGATCAAGATGTTATAGGGTTCCATCCCCCTAAAGAAGATTTTGTCCTCGAAATCTAACCACTCAAACATCATCAACTAACCATACTCCACCCCTTAAAGAGTTCAACCTACTACACTATGGTTAAAGGATAAGTCTAACTAAACTATTATCAAGATCCATCATGCTTCCACTGCACATTCTGATATTCTCACAAACACCCAAACTCTAAGGTCTAGGTTCAAAGGACATAAGAAATTATCTTGGTAACCATCCTCAAACAAATCATCATACACATGAAACTTAAGGTTCCCAAAGATATACAGCATAGAAGTCTAAGGTCACTATTGCCTAAAAGTAAACTATTTTGGGCAATTCGTATCAATGTAGGCCAGGCCGGTATCATATGGGCATGGGAGTCCTCGTATACCAAGCTAGTGGTGCGAAGAAAATTTTTCCCAGCCCCCGAAACCCTGATCCTTTCTAGACACCCTTGCTTCAACTACATGCCCTAATAGTTGCCTAAAGGCAAACCTAAACAACATCAAGTTATGCATATTTTAATTATAAGTATTTTAGGATTTTATTCATCAAGGTTCTAATGTGGAACTATTGGTTCCTAAGTCAACCTATCATCAAGGTAGATCAAATCTAGGGCAAACATGTAACTTAAGGGAAACTATGCAAATCTAGGGTTCTAACTAGGGAGACAAACTGAAATAGTCAAAGATCCGACTACCATTGAGTCTGATACCATGCTGTAAAGAAGTGAAATCAATCCACCTCTCTACTAATAACAATGGTAAACAAAACACAATTTGGATAGCAGCGAAATAATTTTTTTTTGACTATATTCAATTTAAATAAGGTGTACATAAAAATCTCCCCAATATGGGTGTACATGCTTTATAAAAAATGAGGATCTAAGTAGAGGAAAACTAGACTACTCCACTTTTATCTCCAAGCAACACATCCATCAGCCAAGTCCATGCCCAAGCTATGATCTTCATTCCATATCCAACACCTTGCTCCACATCTGGGTGGTTGGGAAGGCACCCAGCAAAAAGGGAAGGAAAAATAAAAGTATGTGTCACTAAACTATACTAAAGGTGAAAAGATAAATATAATAAGTAAATCAGGCTAGGGATTCATCAAAAGATGAGACATCAAGAGAATGAGGCCACATATATAAAAAGAATATTTCAATAGATGTTTGCCATAAATAATATATAACCAAGGTTTTGCATGTATGATTAATATTGACTATCTTAACTATGTAGGGTTGAGGCACCTACCGGACCTTCAACCAAAAGGGTGAGGGGAGAGTATCACATTCCCAGTCACCTACACACATTTTGTGTGTGTGGGAGAGTATCACATTCCCCAGGGGAGAAATAACACATTCCCAAACTATGAGTGGTTGTACATACAAGTACCACTACACTAGTTAATTAGTCTAATAAAATCAACATGCTAGAATAGATGGCAAGTAACAACAATATCAAATAGAATAAAGCAATGGGGTACCAAGACCCAAGAATAATATTCCAAACTGATCATGAGGCAAGTATAGCAAGAGAATCATGAAGATAGGATATAAGGTGCAAATAAGCCTCATTATAGAAAAGCATATGTGAAAGCACAAATAATTCCCAACTGAGGTGTATTAAGCACATACCTTTAATCTTTAGATTCCTAGAGTCACTTTTCATAACTTTTACATGAGATCAGATCCACTTTTCCTAATATGATCATCATATTCATGTATTAATACTATGTTTAATTATTAAAGATTCAATCACTGAAACTATGAACTTTTTCCACAAACCATCGATTTAGATCTCGAAAACATCATCATTGTCTTAGTTAGGATTTTCTGATCAAAATAACATATAATATTATGTATTTTGAAGATATAGACTTTAGATGCATTTTTGGTGATTTTTAATTATTTTAACCATCCACAAAAACACTTACTCGAAAAACTCAAAATCAGGCTTTGAAAATATTTTTAATTGATAGAGGGGATTTTTTCGAGTTCAGAACATATTTTAGAATTATTTTTGGACTCACGGTTTAGAAGATATGAATTTTTTAAAATCGTCATCAAAACCGTTGCAAGCAAGGAAGAGAAGGGGGTAAAATCATAAAAATGCACGAGGGGGTTCTTCCCCACTCACACGAGGCCATGGCCGACGATAACAAGCTGCTGCTTGCTTGGACTTTTGGGCGAAAGTGCAATACACGTCCAAACTCGATGCTCAAATATGCTAAAGAAAGCTTATGAAAAATCAAACATGATGTTATTCTCAATTTGCTCGGAGATGAAGCGAGGAGGGGAGGAAGGGCGCCGCAAACTCCACGCCTTCGTCCATTGTTCGAGGGTCAAATGACAACGAAACACGAAATTAACAGTGTGGTCAAGTTGCTAATGTGATGGCGGTCCTTGGGGTATGTATATATATAGGCAAGGGACCCCAAGTTAGGGTTTAGGTAGGTGAAGGAGAGGGTGGCGACGCCCATGTTGGACGTTTCCCTAATATTCGATTAAAACATGTGATCTTGTGCTAGTTGGATGTGGAATTGAATTTTCAATCCAAAGCAACTTGTTTCACGAAGTTTCGTTGAGAAACGAGGGAGATATGGCCATTCGAAAAATCAAAATTTTCAGAATTTACTGTTCATGCGTTTCCAAGGTAGGAGATGAAATGATCATTTAATACAACTTGCTAAACTTTGATCTTTTGGTGCATTTAATGTATAAACATTTCTATAATTATTTAAAGGTGCAAATAAAGTCCAAATAAACTCAAATTTGGTAGGTAAATTTATTTTGAGGTGAGGAATCTGAATATAAAATTAGATTTGACTTTTGAGAAAGTTAGATTATTTAATTAAGTCTATTTTCTCTTTCCTCTCTCATTAATGACTATTAGATTATCCAAAAATTACAAAACTTCACCCATAACTCATATTAAGTATGTTAGTCACGAATTTGGTATTATTTCCATTTGTTGAAGTCATTTGTTATTTTAAATAATGATTTGAAAGTTTTGTACACTTTCTCTCCTTAATTTATCTTCTCAACAAATATTTTCGAAATTGGGTCAAAATTCATACAAATGTCTATTTTAACATGTAGAACACGAACTTGGCATTAAGATATGTTGACCTAGAGGTTGTACATTACCTATATTTTGATAATGACTTAACCATTCCATTCATATGTATCTAACATGTGCGTTAAAGATTGTTTGCAGACATTAGGTACATGAAAAGGATCACATATACAAGCCCTAGAATGGGCCAAGTGCAAGCCAAATTGACTACAAGTGTGCAATTTAGGATTTCCATGTAAATTACCTTAGAACATAAATGTAATCACTTGTAACGATGAATATGCTTGTAACTTAGAAGAGAAAAATGTTTGGGACAAAATTCACCAAGTGCTAATCACTTTTTTTGCAAATTAGAAAATCCATTTCAGGCACTTGGTCGGTCGAGTTTCCCACCCTGAAACTCGACCGATCATCCTGAGTCGATTTTTTGAAGATTGCAATCGGTCGAGTTGTGCACTCACAGAACTCGACCGATTGGGTAGTAGGCCAATTCCAGTTGGAATGGTCGGTCGAGTTTCCTCAGGACAAACTCGACCGATCAATTCAACATAGGATTGCCTGCTACCTGATCAGTCGAGTTACACCCATTGATACTCGACCGATTGCACTGTACGGAGTTTGCAGAAAAAGTAATATGACCGTTGGTGAATTTTTTTGGGCAAAAATATAGCCGTTTTCTTGAAGGAAAAATGACCACTTATGCACCCAAGTGTCCCACAACATAAAGGGCCACCCTCAACTATAAATAGAACCCCTTGGACTTCATTCCAAGCTGCTCTTCCATTGCAAACTTGGTTCTAGCTTAGTTGAGAGTATTCCAAGCCCTTGAGCCCCTTTCTCTCTCTACCTTCAAGACAAATTCGTGAGTGAGATAGGTTCCTTTGTATGAGAGCTATCCTTTGTGCTATGTAAAGCTCTCTCTTCCTTCTTCCCACCTCCAAATCAAATAGAAGATTGATTGAAGCTTCTTCTCCGAGTGAAAGAGGAGTTGCTACTGTTCTTCTCCGAGTGAAGGGGAAGATGTGTTGCTGATCTTCTAGAGTGAAGATTGATCGTTGCTCCAGCTCCCTTGGTGAAGGGAAAACGTGGGCAAGCTCTCCAAGTGAAGGAGAGGTGCAAGGCAAGCTCAAGTAAGATAGGTAATTCCTGCAAGGCTGAAGACAAAGGTGAGATTGGGTAAGTCCTTTGTAGAAGGCTGAAGAATCTTGCTTTGTGGGTAAGTCCTTGGATAGGTTGAAGATCTTAGCTTGTGTAATTAAGCCCTTGGTTGTGTGGTTTATGTTTCTTGTAATCTTATCGTGATAAATAAGAGGATCAAGTTGCAAATCCTAGAGTCTAACCAACTCTAGGTAGTGGACTGACATAGCTCCTAAGTTTAGGACGTGGAACCACTCTAAACCACATGTCCAAGTGCATGATATTCATTATCTCTTATCCTTGCTTTGTATGCTAGAATAGGATATCAAATTGCTGCTTGCATTAGTTTTTACACTTCATTTAAATTGGTGGTCTAATCGATTTTGTGAAGTGTGTGTAGCTCTATTCACCCCCCCTCTAGAGCCCATCGATCTAACAAGTGGTATCAGAGCAGGTCTTCTCCAAGCTACTTCAACAAGTAGGAGAAGATGGGCGATTCGGCTCTTGGGTCACTCAACCTTGAAGGAAGCTTCTCCATGAGACCTCCGGTCTTCGACGACACAAACTTCTTATATTGGAAGAGGAGAATGCAATTCTATCTCCAAGGGGTGAGTTTCGAAATGTGGAAGATTGTCCATCTCAAATATGAAGATCCAAAAGGGGACATCACCACATGGACGGAAGCAGAGATGAAGTATGCTCAACTCAATGCCAAAGTTGTGAGCATCATCTACGCCGCCCTTACACCATCGGAGTTCAACCGCATCTCTTCGTGGGACACGGCGCATGAGATATGGCACAAGTTGTGTGTCACCTATGAAGGGACTGAGCAAGTCAAGGAGGCCAAGGTCTACATGCTTGGTGGTCTTCTTGAGAACTTCAAGATGGGGAAGAATGAAAGAGTGGCAGATATGTACACAAGGCTAAACGTCATCTTGAACAGCCTTGCATCCCTTGGGAGTGTCATGGATAGAGGTACAATCAATGCAAAAATCTTGAGATCTCTACCAAAGAGATGGGAACCAAAGGTCACTTCTATTGAAGAAGTCTACAAGCTAAGCGAGTTATCAACCGAGGAGCTGGTTGGTAACCTTCAAGCTCATGAACCTAGGCTTGACAAGCAAGAGGAAGAGGAGAAAAGAGAAGAAAAAGAATCAAAGAAGATAAAGGACACAACCTTCAAAGCTCAAATTGAAGAAATGGTCTGACAACAACAACTTGCTATGAAATCTCCCTGCCCTTCCTCAAGTGAAGATGAAGGTGTCAATGATCATGAAGCCAACTACTCAAAAGGGAAGCACTTCAAGAGCAAGCCCTCCTCCTCAACTCCTAGGTGCTACGAGTGTGGTCAAAAAGGCCACTACAAGAGTGACTGCCCAAAGGCCAAGAAGAGCCATCATAAGAGCAGCCACAAGAAGGATGACAAGTACAAAAGAGAAGCAAAGTACAAAAGAAAAGACAAGAAGGAGAAAAGGTCCAAAGATGCATCTCATGCGGCATGAGAGTCTTCTTCTTCAAGCTCCTCAAGCTCCGAAGATGGAGAATGTCATCTTGCCCTCATGGCCTCTACAAGTGAAGATGTAGTTGAGGTAAATGAGGTAAGCCAAGTAAGTGATATTAGTTTACATGAGCTATCTAAGGAAACTCTTATTGACATGCTTAATGAATGCCAATCATCTTTTGCTAAATGTAAATCTAAAAGGAAAAGATTAGGCAAAATAGTTGATGACCTTTATGCAAAAATTGACATTCTTGATGAAAATGAAAAATTACATCTAGATAGCATAGACTCCTTGCAAGGGCAATTTCTTGACCTTGAACTCCAATATAAATGGAGTAGAGGTTGAGAATGGTACATATCTTAAAACTATTGAAAATCTTAAGATAGAAAACCAAAATTGCCTAGATGAGCTTGATACTCTTAAAGTTGAAAATGTTGAACTCAAGCTTATTGACGGTGCTAGGAGAGAAGAAGTCCATGCTTATCAAAGAGAAATAGTTGTTCTTAAATCTAAAAATGCTAAATTGCTTGCTCAAACAAATGATTTATCTTCTAGACCTATTTTGCCTAGAAATGAAGTTGCTAGCTTAACTCTAGAAAAAGACTCTCTTCTTACTAAAGCCCTCTGTCTTGAGGCCGACCTTTTGCATACTAGAGAAGATCTTGCTAGTTTATCTACTACTGTTGTAAATCTTAGTGATGATAATGCTAAATTAAGATCTACTTTGCAAAGGTTTCTTTCGGGTAAGAAATCCCTAAATGATGTTCTAGAGCACTCTACCAAACAAGTTGGTACTAGTGGTCTAGGATATAATGGGACTACTCCAAAAGGTAATAAGAAGAAGAAGGGTAAGAAAAAGAGTGTGGAACCTCCAATTTTCAATGGAGAGTCTTCCGGCTCTAAAAACCCCATGGTTTGTATTCATTGCAAATGTGATGACCACTATTCTACCTATTGTCCTTACAAGCCTAAGGGGACCAACCCAAAGATGAAATGGGTCCCCAAGCTAACCCCGGACCCCAAAGTTTGAGTTGGGTTCCGACATCCTCTTTTCTTGCAGGTTAAAAAGAAATGGATTGTTGATAGTGGCTGCTCTAAGCATATGACTGGAGAAATCAGCCATTTCAACAAATTTGTGAAAAAGAAAGGAGGATCGGTAACCTTCGGGGACAACAAGAAGGATAAGGTTATAGGTGAGGGTGATGTAGGCAATGAATTATGCATTAAAAATGTATTTCTTGTTGATGGCCTACATCACAATTTAATTAGTGTTAGCCAATTATGTGATAATGGTTATCTTGTGCTATTTACTTCTTTAGAATGCTTGCTTCTAGATTCCCTGTCCTACAATGTTATATATAAGGGAACTAGAAATAGTAATCTCTATGTGATTGTTCTCGATGCTCTTAAGCCCATACTAAATAGATGCTTAGTTGTAGATAAAAATGATCTTTCGCTTTGGCATCGTCGTTTGGGTCATGTGAATTTGCATCAAATGAAGAAATTGAACAAAAAGGACTTGGTTTGAGGACTTCCTAAATTGGATTTTGAAAAGGATGAGAAATGTCAACCTTGTACACAAGGGAAACAAACCAAATCCTCCTTCAAATCCAAAGGAGTCATGATTACCAAGAGAGTTCTTGAGCTTCTTCATATTGATCTTTTCGGACCAATGAGAACACAAACGCTTCGTGGCTCCAAGTATTGTCTTGTTATTGTTGATGATTTTTCTAGATATACTTGGACTTTCTTTCTCGTTTCTAAAAGCGATACACTTGATGTTTTCTCGAGCTTTTGTAAACGAGTTGAAAATGAAGCTTCTTGCCATGTTGTTTCCATCCGTAGTGATCATGGGGGAGAGTTTGAAAATGATCTTTTTGAACGTTTTTGTGAAAAATCGGGTTACTCGCACAATTTCTCTTCTCCTCGCACACCTCAACAAAATGGAGTTGTTGAGAGGAAGAATAGATTGCTACAAGAGATGGCTAGGACCATGCTTCTTGAGTATGAAACTCCTAAGAAGTTTTGGGCTGAAGCCGTTAGCACCTCATGTTTTGTGCAAAACCGAGTTTTCACACATCCGACTTTAAAGAAAACCCCCTATGAACTATGGCGTGGTAGGAAGCCGTCTATTGATTTCTTTCATGTTTTCGGATGTCCTTGTTTTGTTTTAAACACTAAGGATTCTCTCGACAAGTTTGATCCGAAATCATACAAGGCTTTCTTCCTAGGCTATAGCACTACTAGCAGGGCATATAGAGTATTTAACATTGAACTATCTAAAATTGAAGAATCTATAAATGTTAAATTTATTGAAACTAACCCTGTTAGTAGCAAGCATATTGGTGATGATGATGTTGTAGATGAAATAATTCCTATCTTAAAAGATCTCAACATCAAAGACAAAGGCAAGCAGGTTGCAGAAGAAGAAAAAGAAGAAGAAAAGAAGGATCCCACTCCCCGCTTTGCAAAGAATCACCCCAAGGAGTTGATCATTGGCAATCCGTTTGAGAGAGTGAGGACACGAGCTGCTCACAACAAAGAACAAGCAGATAGTGCCTTCATCTCCCAACTAGAGCCAAATAACATCAAAGAGGCCCTTGGTGATGATGAGTGGATCCTTGCCATGCAAGAAGAGCTTGAGCAATTTGAGAAGAACCATGTGTGGACTCTAGTGCCAAGACCAAATGATAGAAAGATCATTGGCACCAAATGGGTCTACCGCAACAAGCTTGATGAGCAAGGAAAAGTGGTAAGGAACAAAGCAAGGTTAGTAGCACAAGGTTACAACCAATAGGAAGGTATTGATTTTGATGAAACTTATGCTCCTGTTGCTAGATTAGAATCTATCCGTATGCTACTTGCTTTTGCTGGTTATAAAAATTTCTTGCTTTATCAAATGGATGTTAAAAGTGCATTTTTGAACGGTACAATCGAGGAGGAAGTATTTGTTGCTCAACCTCCGGGCTTTGAAAATGACAAATTACCCAATCATGTTTATTTGCTACAAAAAGCTCTCTATGGACTCAAACAAGCACCTCGAGCTTGGTATGAGAAATTAAAGAACTTTTTGTTAGATAATGGGTATGTCATGGGCAAAGTTGATTCTACTTTGTTTCTAAAACACACTTCTAACCATTTTCTTATCATACAAATATATGTTGATGATATCATTTTTTGCGGGACTGATCTTGATCTTTGCAAGGAGTTTAGTTCTCTTATGCAGAGTGAATTTGAAATGAGCATGATGGGTAAATTGACCTTCTTCCTCGGCTTTCAAATCAAGCAAACAAAGGAAGGAAACTTCATCAACCAAGGCAAATACACAACTGAACTACTCAAGCACTTTGGGATGGAGAATATGAAGTCGATGGATACACCCATGTCAAACACCGCCAAACTTGATAAAGATGAAGAAGGTGAAAAGGTAGATGAGAAGCTCTATAGAGGTATGATAGGAAGTTTACTTTACTTAACTGCCTCTAGACCTGACATTATGTTTAGTGTTGGATTGTGCGCTCGCTTTCAATCTTGCCCTAAGAAGTCACATCTCACTACTGTTAAGAGAATTTTGAGGTACTTAGCCAAAACTCAAAATTTTGGTCTATGGTATCCTAAATCAAGGGATTTTACTCTTACGGCATATAGTGATGCGGATTATGCAGGGTGTTTGATTGATAGAAAGTGCACAAGTGGCACTTGCTTCCTTCTAGGACCATGCTTAGTGTCTTGGTTCTCCAAGAAACAAAACACAGTGGCATTATCAACTACCGAAGCTGAATACATTGCAACCGGGAGTTGTTGTGCACAGGTCCTATGGATGAAGCAAATGCTCCAAGACTTTAACATATTTTTTTATGCTTCTCCTATCTAATGTGACAATACTAGTGCAATTAACCTCTCTTATAATCCTATATTGCATAGTAGAGCTAAACATATAGAGGTTCGCCATCATTTTCTTCGTGACCACATTGCCAAGAAAGATATCTATATCACACATGTGGACACGGAAAATCAGTTGGCGGACATTTTTACAAAACCCCTAGCTAGAGATCAATTTAACTTTATTTGATCTAAACTGCTCATTATTGATTTAAATGATATTTCTATGTGATCTAGCTAGTGATATCTATCCTATATGCTTGCTCATGTCATTTCTTCACCTTATGTGCCTATACATGCTTGCTTATGCTTAATTTGCCAATCAATATGCCTAGTTTTTGCTTGTTTTTGGGTTTTTATCGAATTTCACGTTTTATCGCTAAATAGTGCCCAATGATGAGTATAATGTGCCTAGGTATGTTATTTATGCATAATAGAATAGAAAAATAAAATTAATAGGCATGTATGTGGCTAGAATCTAAGATTTAGATTGCTAGGTCAGGTTGACCTTCGGTCGAGTTTCACCTCTGAAAACTCGACCGATCAGGAGCCGAGAGTGGTTCTTCAGTGGACCAATCGGTCGAGTTGTCCTGTCTCAGAACTCGGCCGATCGACGGGCTGTGCCAACTTAAAACTTAGGATCGGCCGACTATTTTCCCTTGCAACTAGAAAATAGCCGACCGATTCCTCTTCTCTTGGCCCGTGCTCTCCACCCTAGCCCTAACCCTTCCCCATTCCCAACCCTAGGGTGCCCTAGCAGCTTGCTCCTGACCTTCCTGGGCGACGGTTGTGTGTTCTTGTTGGGTTTCGAGGTTCGTTTTGCTTGTGTGTGCATTTTCTTCTCTTGCTTTTTGCTTCCATGGCTTCCCACAGGAGAAAACGACCCGCCCCTAGCAATGCCCCAACTTCTTCCTCGACCCAACGGTTGATTCCTTTTGATAACACCACATTTGCCTCTCTAGAGGCTGTCAATAGGTATAAGGATCTCCTTCCTAGGTCTCCTTTTCCTTTCCGCCCCCTAGTTGGTCCAACTCGTTTTCAAAACCATATCAACTCCATCGTACAGCTTCTTGCACATCACAACCTTTCCGCCCTTGCGATCAAGAGTGACTGCTTCAACAATCAGTTAACTAGTACCAAAGCAGTTCACGAGTTCTATGCTAATCTATGCTGGAACTATGATTCGATTGTTCCTCCGCCAAATACCGAAATAGTCCTAACATCGATGATCGCCGGTCGTCGGTTTCAACTCTCCGAGGAGACTTTCAATCTCTATCTTGCCGGAGATGAAGAAACCACTACTTGGCGCCGGGGCTATGACGAGTATTTTGATCTTTTAGACCCGGAAGCCTTTTACAAACATCATGAATTGACTTTACCGGATATTCATCGATATTTGAAAAAGCCTGACATGGCCTATAAGAAGCGGTCCACCCTTCCCTCCTCCTCCCTTGATCTCCGGAAGTGCATCCTAGCCCTTGTGCTTAACTGCAACATCCATCCAAAGCGAAATCAAACGGATATTGCGGAAAACACAGCGGTTTTGATGTATTGTTTGTTGAACAACATAGGTGTCAAGTGGGCTCGTTACATTCTTCATCATATGACCTGCTTTGACAAAGGAAAGAACACCAAGGGCACCCACCCTCCCTATCCAGCCTTGATCTGTGGTCTCTTCCAGTTCGCCACTGACAAATCACTCTTTTCCGACTTCCATTACCCGGTTGCTCGAAAGGGAGTGTGCATTAGTGAAACCACTCTTCTAAAGTATGTGCCTGCCCCTGGCAGGCTCCACCCCCGCAGCCCCACGCTCGCCCTAGCCGTGCGTCTTTCAGAGCATCAAATGAAACCCTTCTGGGTTACATGATGCATGAACAGGCGTACAATCGCCAGGTCCAAGATCACCTCCATCATGATTTGTGTTCGATCATGTCTACCATGAACCTATCCTTCTCTTCACCCTACCCAGCTTACCAGCCTTATCCGGGTAGTGCTTATGCCTCCTATGCATATGAGCATTACTTTCCTGCTCCACCACCGTTTGCTGCCGAGCCTTCCGCTGCTGCTCCACCTCAGTATCCCTCAAGTAGCTCTACTCCTGCATATCTACCGCTACCTGCTGGCCCCCTGGCCACTCTGCTCGCGTCCTTGGGGGACTCTGCTCCTTTCTTTCCGCAGGCCCAGGAGCTCCTAGCTCTTGGCAAGTCGTGGGCTGAGCAGAATGCCCGCTGGCCCGGTCGCTCCTTTGGTTCTGCTGACGAGGAGATGCCCGACCAGGATGAGGATGCCGACGAGGATGCTGATGATGCTGATGGTGATGGTTCTTCTGCCGAGGATGGCGATGATGGTGCTGGTTCTGCTGCTGGCACAACTGCCCCGCCTTCGGATGGTGATGAGGACTACAACCCCGGCGATGACGAGGACACAGTTGACATAGATAGCTTAGATGTCTAGGAGGTTGTCTTAGATTATAGTCTAGCATGTCTATTATATATCTTTCTAGACTCTTTTGCATAAGCAACATCCTGGCACATTAGTCTGAGCTGTACTATTTTCTTATTCTCTATTTTCTCGCTTTTTATGGTTGTAGTCGCTTATGAGAACATATGTCTGAATTGGAATATCATTGCTACACTTTGGCTATTTCATCCGTGTTATCTTCTGCTTGGTGTTTGATGAGCTATATTTTGATTCTGACTTGGATTGTATGTTTCTCCTCTGTGGTTGTATGTTATATGTCTTTACACTGTTGTTTATCATCTTTTGCATATCTGTGTGGTTGAGTCTTGGAGAAGACCTAGATTTTGCTCTTCTACACCCCCTTCCTTTTTGATAATGTCAAAAGGGGGAGAAATATCTCATGGTCTGAAACTCAATCATATTGTTTTTATGGTGATAATACTATTGCTTTCTTGCCTAAGTGATCCTTTTCTTGTAAATTTGCTGATTGATCATATGACACGTAAGGGATTGCATATTACATGGATTTTGGTTTTGCTATGTACAGAAAGCCTAACATGCAGGTGAGAGGAAGCATAAATTGAGGGGGAGCAATTCCAATTGTTCTTATCATGAATCCCCCTAATTCACAAGGCAAAGGTTTAATTTTCTTATCCTTTTCAATATGTTTGAGGAATGGTTTGTCATTGTCAAAAAGGGGGAGAATGTTGACCTAGAGGTTGTACATTACCTATATTTTGATAATGACTTAACCATTCCATTCATATGTATCTAACATGTGCGTTAAATATTGTTTGCAGACATTAGGTACATGAAAAGGATCACATATACAAGCCCTAGAATGGGCCAAGTGCAAGCCAAATTGACTACAAGTGTGCAATTTAGGATTTCCATGTAAATCACCTTAGAACATAAATGTAATCACTTGTAACGATGAATATGCTTGTAACTTAGAAGAGAAAAATGTTTGGGACAAAATTCACCAAGTGCTAATCACTTTTTTTGCAAATTAGAAAATCCATTTCAGGCACTTGGTCGATCGAGTTTCCCACCCTGAAACTCGACCGATCATCCTGAGTCGATTTTTTGAAGATTGCAATCGGTCGAGTTGTGCACTCACAGAACTCGACCGATTGGGTAGTAGGCCAATTCCAGTTGGAATGGTTGGTCGAATTTCCTCAGGACAAACTCGACTGATCAATTCAACATAGGATTGCCTGCTACCTGATCGGTCGAGTTACACCCATTGATACTCGACCGATTGCACTGTACAGAGTTTGCAGAAAAAGTAATATGATCGTTGGTGAATTATTTTGGGCAAAAATATAGCCGTTTTCTTGAAGGAAAAATGACCACTTATGCACCCAAGTGTCCCACAACATAAAGGGCCACCCTCAACTATAAATAGAACCCCTTGGACTTCATTCCAAGCTGCTCTTCCATTGCAAACTTGGTTCTAGCTTAGTTGAGAGTATTCCAAGCCCTTGAGCCCCTTTCTCTCTCTACCTTCAAGACAAATTCGTGAGTGAGATAGGTTCCTTTGTATGAGAGCTATCCTTTGTGCTATGTAAAGCTCTCTCTTCCTTCTTCCCACCTCCAAATCAAATATAAGATTGATTGAAGCTTCTTCTCCGAGTGAAAGAGGAGTTGCTGCTGCTCTTCTCCGAGTGAAGGGGAAGATGTGTTGCTGATCTTCTAGAGTGAAGATTGATCGTTGCTCCAGCTCCCTTGGTGAAGGGAAAACGTGGGCAAGCTCTCCAAGTGAAGGAGAGGTGCAAGGCAAGCTCAAGTAAGATAGGTAATTCCTGCAAGGCTGAAGACAAAGGTGAGATTGGGTAAGTCCTTTGTAGAAGGCTGAAGAATCTCGCTTTGTGGGTAAGTCCTTGGATAGGTCGAAGATCTTAGCTTGTGTAATTAAGCCCTTGGTTGTGTGGTTTATGTTTCTTGTAATCTTATCGTGATAAATAAGAGGATCAAGTTGCAAATCCTAGAGTCTAACCAACTCTAGGTAGTGGACTGACATAGCTCCTAAGTTTAGGACGTGGAACCACTCTAAACCACCTGTCCAAGTGCATGATATTCATTATCTCTTATCCTTGCTTTGTATGCTAGAATAGGATATCAAATTGCTGCTTGCATTAGTTTTTACACTTCATTTAAATTGGTGGTCTAATCGATTTTGTGAAGTGTGTGTAACTCTATTCACCCCCCCTCTAGAGCCCATCGATCCAACAAGATATTTTTTTAAAAGACTTTTATTATTTTATTTAATTCATTTAAATTTTATCACTTATTTAACCTTTTAATTTATTAGAGACATATAGAAACCTTATAAAAATATAAACTTGGTCTACAAGTAATAATAAACGTTAGGAACGTGTTTTTGAGATTAATTAATTTTTATCAACATATATTTAATATTTTCGGTCTTTAAATCATTTTCTCTCTCCTGAATAAAATAAAATATTAAACATTGACCAAATTAAATGAAAATTTGCCCAAAGGTTTATTTTTATGTTTAGAATACGAATCTGGAGTTATTTTTCTGATTTGAGAGTACTACGTATTTTATTTCACTTTATTGGCGTATTTCCTATTTTCTTTTGATAATGACATTAATATTTACATTTATGTTCCACTTTAAATGATACTTGGCCATTAAGCAAATTTTAAGTCAAGAAAACGAAATTAATATATTTATTATCCAAATTATCTTCTTGGGTTTCTATTTAGGATTTTTGGAACAATATATTCTTCATTATCTTCTTTTATCCAATATATTCCATATTATCTCCAATTATTGTCCTTATTATCTCTTTTATGTGTATTTTGAGATTTTTCTACTTTTTCATATATTAAAAAGCACTAGAAAGTTCTTGGACAAAATATTTTATTTTCTTTATTACTTAAGTATATATTTTACATATTAAGCCAATTTCTAAACTTCCACTGAGGTATTTGTGCATAAACCCAAATATTGGAATCAAAGGTGAACAAATGTTCATTAAACCATCATATTGTCCACAAATTAAATAGAAAGGCCAAAGAGGATAGAAATGAAAGGAAAAGATGAAAAAGAGGACCAAAAAGGCAAAATTCCCAATATTCAGTATGTTACAAACTACATGCCATACCTACTGCTTGGGAACTTTGTTAAAATGTTTTAAGAATTCTTACTAGATGATTATTGCTGAAAATATGTGAAAATTGAATTGTTATGTAGAAAAGACTTATCTATGCTTGGAATTTTGTTTTTCTTATATCATGATCTTAAAATGGTTACACCTCTTATACCCTTTTAATACAATATTCTTATTTCTCATGAGGAGACGAGCAATCTTCAGATGATTATGGAACTCCTAAGTGAACTTAGCCTTGAGATGGCTTGGTATGACATCCTTGATAGGATTGGACCTCAGTATGATCCATGTTGTATTTTAGGGCCTCGTGGTGCCCAAATTCTAATGAGTGGCCTTGATGTGACTGAGAGGTGTTATAGTGCATCATATTTTGGATAGTTATACTTGTATAATAATACGATTTCTATCTTCTTAAGTGACAAAACCTTGATTAATCTTTTAACCTTTTGTTGTTGATTGTATGTAAGCTATATGATGTAGTCCTAAATAGAGTAATGAATCTAATTAAGCAAGTGCAACCTTGATCTTTTAGAGCTTTGAGTTTGTAGATCTATTTACTTGGGTCGATGGGATAAATAGAGAAACGAGTTAATCTTAAGGCAACCGTGGATTATGAAAAGATGCCCAAAGACAAATATTAGTGAATATATGGGGATAATTGGGGCTGGTATACTCTAACATCTTTGAATTCTTCTTGGAATTTGATGGTCACTAATGGTTTGGTGACAGATGAAATGTGATGGAGGACGACTGTTATCATGTCTCGAATTTGATTGGGCTGATGCCCTAAGCTTGGTTTCGTGACATGTGTACCCAATATAGGCGTGTGATATGTGGATTCGCTTTTGATAACTTCTACAATAGATTCATCCAGTGAGCACTCTACCTTCTTGTTACCTTGTTTTGTCCTAAGGTTGAGTGAAGAAATTTAATGGAATCTGGATATCCATAGATCTTATGCAAATTGCTAGTATGACTTCGTAGCCTTTAGTTAGTAGTTTGAGTAGTACGATTCGAATATCTCATAGATAAAATATATAACCCAGTTGGTGATCATATCTATTCAGTTTTATCTTAGCAAAGAAGGTGGACATGATCACAGTGTGTGGTTTATTTATTGTAAGAAATATATACAATTTACATCTTGTTGAGGTATTCATGATGGTACATGCATAACATATGCTTTATATATACTACTTGTTCAATAATATGGTTATCTATTACCTTGTTTAAATTACTTATAAATATACTATAACTAATAAATGTTTCCAACTGTTACATCATATCATTGGAAATTCATATCCCACCTTATAGTTTTCCAAATCTTTTTAGGTGTCTGGACAAGCTTCCCAAATAGCTATGGTGAGGACTAGTCTTGTGGTGGGCGCCAACCACCTAAAGGTAGGTGACTTGTGTGTCACTCAGAGCCTGACCTGCCTGACATCACCTGGAGACAAGTGATGTTTGTGTGTTTGATTTAGGTTGTACTAGAGTTGTGGTGAAGTTTTTATAAAGTATTAGTAATGTCGATTTGAGATTTAGACATTTGTGCTTTGTAGATGTAGCACCAGTTATACAAGTTGTAAGTAGCTTACTCAAGTACTTTATCTATCCCCTTTTTGTAACAAGTGCAACAAAGGTCACTATGATTTTTGGATGTATATATAATTGTGCAAATTTATATATGTTGCAAGAGCTTTGTAGACGTCTCTATGTTGAGATTCAAATTTTTTGTCCCATGTTGCCATAATATAAGTCTTTGTTATTGACGGCCATTTGGTTTTAAACTAAGATTTGTTTTGAGTAATCTTGACCTTGTGGCGCTGGGACGTCACAATATCCTTGACCATCATCAAGCCATCTCGAGACTCATTGCATGAGCTACTCCACCAAGGAAGAATTGCTCCTCGACCCACACTAGCTTGGTTTTGATGTCGATCTCGCCTAGAGCATCCATAGGAGGGTGGGAGAGATAAAATCCATGAATAAACCAATACATTATACACGCATGCTCCAAGTTGGCAATTAGAGTCATATTGAACACCATGTTAGTGTGACAATGAATTGACCACAGGCGATCATCATCTTCACCACAAAAAAAGAATGTTTCACTTCCTTATTGAGAGCTGCTCGATGAGATTATACACATATCACTAGTCCCATTTCTCAATGGGATAACCTAGACAAGCACCATTGGTGGCTGTAATTAGAGCCTTCTTATTCTTCATCTTAATCTTCATTTGTTTTATAAGAAGATCAAGCTTCATGAACCCTCTTTTTTTATTTTTCCTAACTTGTCAATAAATTTAGCTACCATGCTTTTATTGGTCTTTGCCCTCGCTTCATTAGTAGCTTGGGTTTTCTTATTTTTCTTTGCATCATAAATGGATTCCCCCCAATAATTCACGAAGATTGGTGCCTCTTTTTTATATGATATTCTACCACAAATCAAAATGGATATCTTCATCGAGACCTCCATTTTTCACGTGTTAAATGTCACAAAGGGAAAAGCTTTCTTGGAATTTGCTGTTCTTCACCTTTGCCTTCCCACGAAGCAAGGCCTACTGGTTAAGATGAAGCAAAAATGCTCTATGGAAACCAAAAACAATTAAACCAGTGGGCGGATACGTAGTTTTCACGCTCTCTTCCTGCAGCGGAAAGTGGAAAGAAACCCATCAACCCGCTTACAACAGCCTTCCTGTGGTCTCGTCTCGCCCTCCAGGACGGGTGTGTTCCAACTGATTTCCTCGTTGATTTCAGAAAGCTTTCTAGATATGTTGTGCTCAACTACTCCATCTATGTTTACCTCACTGTGAAGTCAGAACAATCGTTAGGTTCGTCCGATTTGTCAACTTACTTTCCTGACATTCCGGAAGAACAGCGCTTCCTCGACCTCTCTTATTATCATTGGACTTGTTATCGTCGGAGGCTGTTTTCCGAATCGCTAATCTTTACAGCAGTTCGATAAAACTCGTCCGACCTTCCAGATTTGGGTGAGTGTCATAAAATTACTCGATATATTTCTTCTGTCCTCAATTGCTTCATCAAAATTTCGGGCATTTATCAGAGACCTCAAAGGTTGAATTTTCAACAAACCAGTCTAAACCCCAGCCAATCCGTAGCTCCCGCCCAACAGGAGCAGCACCTGCCATGTCGTCCTCGTTCGAGGAGGAGGACACGCTTGAGCACACCCTGTTGGTGGTGCGGGAGGTGACAGTCTACAAGATCCCCCCGCGATCCACCAGTGGCGGTTACAAGTGCGGTGAGTGGATGCAGTCGGACAAGATCTGGTCGGGACGGCTCCGGGTTGTCTCCTGCCGGGACCGGTGTGAGATCCGGCTAGAGGATCCCAACTCCGGGGAGCTCTTCGCCGCGTGCCTCGTGCTGCCTGGGCAGAGGGACAAGGCAGTGGAGCCGGCGCTCGACTCGTCACGCTACTTCGTGCTGCGGATCGACGACGGTCGCGGCAAGCATGCCTTTGTTGGGCTTGGGTTCACGGAGCGGAATGAGGCGTTTGACTTCAATGTGGCACTGTCGGATCATGAGAAGTACGTGAGAAGGGAGCAGGAAAGGGAAGAGGGCGAGGAGGGAGATGATGATCGTATTGACATCCATCCCGCTGTAAATCACAGGTTGAAGGTGCGTGCTCATTCGTTCACTCTTTTCTGGAACCTGATCTACTGATAGACTGGTGCCTCTTCAATGTTTACCATAATAGTCGACTGTTATTAGATTGGACAGTCCGTGCTGCGAGCATGCTTGCTAGATTCATTCGTTGCTCTTTGGTTCCTGACTGGAATGCACAGTTGTAGCAACATGGCATTAAATTTCTGAGAACAAAATGAATTACATTTCAGTGAACACTTACTTCATAACATGCTAGATCGGTATATTCTGTGTATATTTGATAAACAGATGAGTAAAGCACTTCAAATGATGCTGTATGTATTGATGTGTGGCAAGGAAGCAACCTTATTGTAAAAGGAAATATCCTTTTTAATGGCAAGCCGTATAACTTTTATAAAAGATTGTAAACACACCTGAATACAAATTTAGCAAAATCAAAAGAACTCTTTGCCAAGAAATTTAAAATCAAGAAGACAAAGAATTGATGCTTGTGTACAATCTATAATATTTCTGATACGCAACACAACCTCCCACGGGTGGCTCCGTTGATCCGATATGGTGTCCGTAAGGAATATATATCTCCGAATCAGACTTTAGGCTGAAGTTTGTTTTCCCTTACCATACAGATTACAATCAACAGACTGATCGAGACCACAGGATGATATTAGATAAAACTAGAGATCTTGAAACTCTCACAAGGATAGACTTATTCCCAACGAAAGGGATGATCACTTTTTCCAAGAGGGAGAGGTTTATAAAGAATTGAAAGAAATCCTGGGTTAGATGATTGCCTTAGAAATAACCAATAGCCATCATGAAAGGCAATGATTAAACAAAGGGAGATATCCGAAGCAAGGCAGTGTGGGAGAGGGATTGTGAGGAGCGCACCAAACCCCCACTCCCCGAAGCAGGGCCATTGATGGAGATAAAGAAAGGAGCACTCCGTTTGCTTTCCGCCTTTCTCCCTTTATGGATTCAAAAAGAATAAATGTAATTCATTTTAAAGAATACAACAATATTGATATAGAGAGGCTTAGTTAATTTATTTATTGAACTTGCTATCTGTATTGTTCTATTTTAGGATTTCCGTCAATTAACAATTTACTACAACTTTGTTTTTGGTTGTTAAGCATATCAACCACATAACTCAACACCTTTGTAGCTTCTGGTTCACTTTTTAGTTTACATAATGGATACATTCATGACAAGACCATGGTAGTAAAACTAGTCTACATTTTGTAAGAGATAGTCAAATTTGTCGAGATGGATGGCCAACAATGTCAATCCTGAGTGAACGTATTGACATCCTTCCCGTCCCGCTGTACATTACAGGTTGAATGTGTTTGCTCACTCAATCATCTTTTCTGGAAGAATGGACCCTACTCTACTGATAGACTAGTGCTTTAATGTTTACCATATATATTGGTCCCTGGCTGTTGTTCTTTCTATTCTCATTTGTTGCTCTCTAATTTCCAACTGGAATATTCGAATTACTCTGACTATATAGTTATAGCATGATATTGGATTGACATAACGAAATAGATTATGCTTTCAGTGGTATGCACATCAAAACATGGCACATCAAGATGTATTATTCATATTTAAGATATAGATGAAAAGAATAGCCCATCTATATATGTGTGACAAGAATGAACCTTTCTCTCCAAGTGATAAGTGACATGGAACTCATTTTCTAGGAAGTCTAGTTCAAATTCCGGGATTCAAGTTCCATTCACTTCCTTGTGATTGGTTGATTTTAAGTGTGTGCATAAATACTTACAAAATATTGTTTATATGATTTTTTACTGGGTAATGTAATAATGAATGGGAATTGCGACAATATAAAGAAAAACATATTCATAGATAATCACATTGCTTTTTCAACCACTTAACTTCACGATGTGGTTATGTTGCGTATGTAATTTCTTCTTTAAAAACAACGTCATAGTGGTGCCATGCATGGTTTTAGTAAACGAGTCGTGGTAAAAAAGACACGACATGGGGGGCAGTGGGTAGCTCAACGGTGCGGCTCGACAATCCCCAATGAAGGGACCCGGGTTCGACTCTGGGCGCTCGTCATGGTGCAACAGTGACTGACATTTGTTTGGGCGCGCCGTGGTGTCCCTCCTAATGGCACGACTGGTCCCGGGGTTTACTCTTGGCTGGGTGGGGTCCAATAGTGGCCGTGCCCGGGAGGGATTCCTCGTTAAGAAAAAGACACCACAATAATATTGTCACTTTAATTTGTATATATTTAATGACATCGACATTTCAGGGTATTTTTAAAGATTAGAGTTGGTTCATATTTGGTACAATATACAATGTTAATTCTTAATATATTCTTTGTTCAATAATATAGTTAATTGCAATTTTTTTCACACCATGGTGCTTAAACTATACCAATTTTGTGACGCAGTGCGGTGCAGTGCAATGTAGTCAACCATAGTTTTTCCATGGTGCGGATATGGTTTTCAATTTTGAAAAATACATTAGATATAGTGCATTTATGTCGTATAATGTTTTATCATAATGCAGTTATAATTTTGATAATAATCACACCCGTACTTGTCTAGGCGGCCAGACTGTCCTTCCCACCCAAGGGAAGCCCTGGGGGCCTTGCGGGTGAGCTTTGGTGTTTCTAGGCGTCTTCATATTTGTTTATATTTTACACATGTATAAATGATTTTTCATATATATATTAGCTATATTCAAATGTATACATCACTATGTACATTTGTATTGCTTATCCCTAAGCTTAATCAATCATAACTTCACCTACATCACACATGTCATGACCTAAGCTAGGCCTATTTGGCCTTAATTTGACATAGCATGATCTAAATTGGTCCTAGTTTAATCTAGCATGCATTAATTTGGCCTAAGTCAAGCCTATTTTGGCATAACATGACCTAATCAAACGTAACTTCCCCTAATTTGTCCTACACTGATCTAAATGAGCCCTAATTTGGCGAAAGCAAACCTAATTCCCCCAAATAAATATGTTTTCTCCAAATCTGACCTATTTCCCCCCAAATCAGACCTAATTTGCCCAAACCAGTTATGAATTGGCCTAAATCAGTGACTGACATTTGATTGGGCGCGCCGTGGTGTCCCCCCCAATGGCACGACTGGTCCCGGGGTTTACTCTTGGCTGGGTGGGGTCTAATAGTGGCCGTGCCCGGGAGGGATTCCTCGTTAAAAAAAGGCACCACAATATTATTGTCACTTTAATTTGTATATATAATGACATCGACATTTTAGGGTATTTTTAAAGATTAGAGTTGATTCATATTTGATACAATATACAATGTTAATTCTTAATATATTCTTTGTTCAATAATATAGTTAATTGCAATTTTTTTCACACCATGGTGCTTAAACTATACCAATTTTGTGACGCAGTGCGGTGCAGTGCAATGTAGTCAACCATAGTTTTTTCATGGTGCGGATATGGCTTTCAATTTTGAAAAATACATTAGATATAGTGCATTTATGTCGTATAATGTTTTATCATAGTGCGGTTATAATTTTGATAATAATCACACCCATACTTGTCTAGGCGGCCAGACTGTCCTTCCCACCCAAGGGAAGCCCTGGGGGCCTTGGCGGGTGAGCTTTGGTGTTTCTAGGCGTCTTCATATTTGTTTATATTTTACACATGTATAAATGTTTTTTCATATATATATTAGCTATATTCAAATGTATACATCACTATGTACATTTGTATTGCTTATCCCTAAGCTTAATCAATCATAACTTCACCTACATCACACATGTCATGACCTAAGCTAGACCTATTTGGCCTTGGTTTGACATAACATGATCTAAATTGGTCCTAGTTTAATCTAGTCTGCCCTAATTTGTCCTAAGTCAAACCTATTTTGGCATAACATGACCTAATCAGACGTAACTTCCCCTAATTTGTCCTACACTAACCTAAATGAGCCCTAATTTGGCGAAATCAAACCTAATTCCCCCAAATAAATATGTTTTCTCCAAATCGGACCTATTCCCCCCCGAATCAGACCTAATTTGCCCAAATTAGTTATGAATTGGCCTAAAACAGACCTAACATAACTAAATTTGATCTAATATAACCAAATTCCAACCCAATCTATCCTAATCTTGTCTGTAAGTGTTTTAATTTGGGCCTAGAAGGCCCTAGGGATCCACTTAAGTTATATGAAAGCCTAGGCGCCTAGTTTAAGGCGGCTCACCTAGAGCCTAGGGGGCCTAGGCGGGATCCATGATAACTATGACCATACCATATTTGCACCGCTGCCATTCTTAGTCATAAATGCTTTATACTTGTGTTTGTAAACAAAATTGAATACAATTGCATAAGAAATGTTGTAGTCAGCTAGGAGCTTGTTTTCCACTCTTTTTAAGAGGGAACTCATGAACTATATTTTATATGTATGTCTATAACTTTCTGGAAGTCACTAGAACTCAAGTTTCCAACTTACATGTGCATAAGGAACTGGAGTTCATAACCTTTTGAGACTACTTATGATAAACCTAATACAACCTAAAGGAAAGACCAATTCACTAATAGCAAGCCACATAACATCTACAAAAGTTTTCAAACACATCAAAAAAAGATCTTTATCTTCAAGAAAACTAAAATTATGAGGAAAAAGAACTGGTATTTTTGTGTATCCTCTATCATTGTGCTGTTAACGTCCACAAGGGGGTCCATTGATCTAACACAATTTCAACAAGGAGGAGATTTCTTTGTATCTAATTAGATAGAGGATTATCTTTCCTTTCTCCATCACTTGGAGCAACGTCAATAGCTCTATCAATCATGGTACATGACATCTACATCGTGTTGACTTCATTAGGTGTGGACGTGGAAGTTTAGGAAAACTTTGAGGAAACATTGAGATAGTTGCTGGGTAAAACTTCGATGTAAGATAAACTAAAAGTAGTGATATTGTAAAGAAATTCAACAATAAGATATCAAATTTTGCCGATCAAATATAATCCATGCATGTTCATTAGTATGAAATGCTAAAAACTTACATTTGTCTAGTATGTGTGGGTCCTATATCTACATATACAGTAGGAATAACATAAGATTAACAAAAATACTAGTTTATTTTTGAGTCAAATAGTATAAGGCCTACACCAAATCTTTTAGTAGATCTAGTACATGGATAGATCTATTGTTCTTTGAATAAAAAATCCATGAAAATGGTTACCTCAAGGTCAAGAGTGGTTTCCTATCAAGATTTTCTAAGCCTTCACTACGTGTGCAACAAGAACTACAAGTATTGTCGACAAGATGGATTTTTTGAACCAAGCTAGTGGTTGTTGTCAACAACTAGGCCAAAGTCATCGACACATATCGACAAGTAGGCGACAAGATGGACAATGGAAGTTTACCAGGTTTCGACGTTGACAACCGTATACATGGACAACATCAAGGATTAATTGCCAGATGTTGAGGAGGTTTAGTACTATTCTACCAAGACAACTCAGAATATCTAGATAGAACTCGATATCTCAAAACTCTCACTAGGAGATATTAAAACCATAGCAAAAGGTATGCCCATTCCTTCCTAGAGTGAGAGACTTTTAAAAAACGTAAAATATCCCAAGCAAGACGATTTCCTTAAAAGGAACAATTGGCTATCGAGATGGCAAGTAAGGGGGTTGGAGATCAAAAGCAATGCACACGGGAGGGGGATGCCAATGAGTGCCCCAAACCTCCTTCCTTAGAAGGGTGGGCGGCGGAAGAAGATCTAGAAGGAAGCCAACCCTCCATCCACTCGCTCCTTTTGCTCCATGTGCAAACTATGTAAGTGATTGATTACTGGAACTTGTTATAAGCAAGCAACCATAAAAATATAAAAAAGCCTTCATGTAAGATAAGTATGTTTATTATAGAGACTATCTATATTTTATAGAACCGCTATACGACCATCCATGCTATATGGGAGTGAATGTTGGACAATGAAGAAACAAGGTCTCAACAAGATGAATGTGGCCGAAATTCGTATGTCGAGATGGATGTGTGGGAAGACAAGAGAAGATCGTTTGAGGAATGACTATATAAGGAACAAAGTGGGGCTGGTGAGCATTGAGAACAAGTTCGTGAAGGCTGTCTAAGATGGTATGGACATGTGCATCGCAGACTGACAAATGCACCTATTCAAAGCAAGGTTATTGAGTTACGCACAAATAAAAGAAATAAAGGCAGACAAACCTAAATTAATTGGGAAGAGCTTATAAAGAGAGATTCTGAATCTTTACATCTTGATCAAAATATGACCTATAACAGAGCTGATTGGACAACAAGGATCTGTGTAGTCGACGCCGACATGGTTGGGATTGAGGCTTAGATGATGATGATTGTTCCCATCAACCATTGGCCGCAACATCTTGCCTATTTTCATTTTTCAACCTTTGTAATTCAATTTTTACTGCATGGAAAGTGTACATGCATGGCAAGACCATTGTAGTAAAAATCATTGTCATTCGTTGCAAGATCGTTATAGTTCTCATAATCGATGACCAACTTTGTCGATCTTAGATAACTTACCATTTATTGTTTTCAATTGCAATATCAGGAAATTTTGATTTGTTGTAGAATATAAACAACATCACGTGGGGATGGAGATTTTGGATCCATGCATACTGTGAACAAGTGTATTCGTTGTTATTAAGTTGTTGTATTGATATGTACACCCCTATCCTATATATATAGGAGAGGAGGCAATTACAAGGAAGCACAAGGAAGCAGACTAAACCCTAATGGGCCATGGGCTAACAAACACATGTACACAATAGACAAATTAACCTATTAACTAAACAGGCTAATATTCTAACACTCCCCCTCAAGTTGGAGCATGGGTGAACACATGTCCAAGCTTGGAGTTAAATGACTCGATTAAAGGATAAATGAAAGATAGAAGTGTCACTCCCCATACAAAAATTGTTACCCCCCCTTAAAACAATACTTCTTAACGGAAAACATATGATGGCGCCTCTTTGAGATGTATTCTGCAGGTTGGAGAAGCTCGAGCTTTGAAGGTCTTTCTTTTGAAGTGCATTTGGATTGAAGAACATTTGAAGCAGACAATCATAAATACCACGACTACGCCATCTTCACTGGAGAGGAATGTGGAGTGGAATAAGCGCACTCAACACATCCCACGTACATAACGCTGCATGAACACGGAGCAATGTCGATGTAGCAGTAGATGTGTCTTCTAATCGTTTGAGAAGTGTAGTGAACTGGAATTAGCGCAGAAGACCACTGATGTGCATAACGTGGCACAGACACGTTGGACGAGGTACTGAGGTGTCGTCTCAACACGTAGAAGTAGCAGATGCAACTTGGAGAAGACTTGATGAAGTAGCCCGGTGAAGATCACTCTGGATGAATCTTTGCAGATATAAAATTTGCACAGGCTTGAAGATGACGAGCTTCGGAGATGAAGAAGCAACCATCAGGAACACCATTAACACGGGAAAGAACAAGAGGTCGGAATTAGCGCAACAACTCTTGTTGTCTTAAGAGAATGCAACATGGATGATTAACTAGAACGTCATCAACACCAAAGGGGTAAGAGGCCGAAATTAGCGGCAACAACTCTTGTCCTGATGTATGTAATGCGGTACGAACGCGAAAGGCTTGGTGTTAATGTTGCAACTCTGAGATCCTTTAATGCTGTCTAAAAGTGGTGAACTAATGTGCTGAAAAACATGAAGCTCCACGAAGATAGCCTGGAATATCATCTCATCTCATCTCTTTATCTCTATCCTCATATCCTCTCTCTCATGTTGAAGAACATGATGCTCCATGAAGATAGCCTGGGATATCATTTCATCTCATCTCTTTATCTCTCTCCTCATATCCTCTCTCTCATGTTCTCCTCATACCCTCCTCTCTCTCTTTCTCCTCTATTCCCCCGCACACCAAATACGACGAGTGAGTAGATGGTGTGGAAAAAGGGAAATATGACCCCCCTGCACGTGGAAAGATGCACACATGATGGATGGGAGGGTGGGAAAGGGAAAAGGTGAAATGAGAGATGTAGAATTTAGAGAAGAGCAAAAAAAACTATTGGAATGGAAACTCGGTAGAAAGAGGAGATAGACTACCGGAATGGTACTCGGTAGGAAAAGAAGTGGCAATACCGAAATGGTTCTCGGTAAAAAAACAGATAACCAGTTGCAGTATGCAAAAAAAAGATTAACATCGGTATAGAGAAATTAAACGGACGTCATAACGGGTACTGGAAGTGCACCGATTGCTTCAGACACGCCGTGTTTGTATCTGGACACGTCGTGTAAGTTGTCAGGGGTTGAGAGGCAGACTCCTGACACGCCGTGTGAGGTTGTTGGTATGCCGTGTAGGTCCTTCGCTCAAAAGTGACCGACTCCTTGCAACACGCCATGTATGGATACAACACGACGTGTTGGTAGAAAAACAGATAACCAGTTGCAATATGCAAAAAAAAAGATTAACATCGGTATAGAGAAATTAAATGGACGTCATAACTGGTACTGAAAGTGCACATATTGCTTTGGACACGCCGTGTAACTTGTCAGGGGTTGAGAGGCAGACTCCGGACATGCTGTGTGAGGTTGCTGACACGTCGTGTAGCTCGTTCGCTCAAAAGTGACTGACTCCTTGCGACAAGCCATGTGTGGATATGATACGACGTGTGATGTCAGAGGTGTAAACTCGATCTCCGTCAACACGTCGTGTTTGAGGACGACACACCGTGTATGTTGCGATCTGCCCCGTCAGAAAGAGTTCTGGAAAGCAACACGCCGTGTTTGTTTGAACAACACGCCGTGTCGGTTGCGATTTGGGCTGATCTTTGTGCCTTCAGGAAGAATTCTGGAGCACAACACACCGTGTTGATTGGACAACACGTGTCGACAGCTACTGATGCACGATCCGGACGGGATTTACGCCGTCCAGGAGACAAAGTACCCAAGGAATTAGCACCATGGGTCGACATGAATTAGCGTCGTCTTTTGTACTCCTTTGATCATGAAAAATGGTGACTCCTTGGTTGACCACGACTAGAACTGGATAAGAATTAGCGCCGTCTAGGGTCCTGAGAAGTGTAGCGGTGGAGTGATGACTGGCGCGGTGGCTTGACACGGTGACGACATGGCAACAAGGTGGTGAAAGACAATTGCTAGAGCAGATTGTGGATCTGCTTTGGCTTGGCTGCTTTAATGGCGGTGACTGGAGCTGCGTGGCAAGCCGATCTTCTCTGAGGATTCAGGGAAAGTTATGACGAATTGATAGATAGATCTGAACGGGAATTAGCACCGTTTCATAGACACGAATAGATTGAAAAAGATAGATGGTCGGGAATGATGGCACCGACGCATAGATAAATATCTATGTGAAAGGAGAAGATGATGCGACCATAGTGGTCGGGAGGTGCCTAGCGGGCGGCCGGCCTATCCATGGAGACAGCGGCAACCGTATGCAGGCAGAGATGCCCCCTTGTTGCTCTCTCTAAGAGAGAGAAGGGGCGGCGACTAGGGTTGGAGGAAACGCTGAGAGGAGAGGGAAGAAGAGGCGGCGACTAGGGTTCTCTCTCTCTCTATTGCTCTGATGCCATGTGAACAAGTGTATTAATTTTTATTGTGTCGTTGTATTCGTATGTATACCCCTTTCCTATATATAGGAGAGGATGCAATTACAAGGAAGCACATAGCAGCGGACTAAACCCTAATGGGCCACATGCTAACATGCCCATGTATACAATAGAATAATTAACCTATTAACTAAATAGGCTAATATTCTAACACATACAACTCCAAAAACTAGTTCTTTATTAAGCTGATAAGTAATATTAGTAGATCCACTCTACTAGATTATTTTTATCTTCATGGAAATCTTACATAGATCCAACCTTTTCCATTTTCTATCCTTTTTCAATCATATTGACAAATAACTGCATTTTTAGTTAGTCAAACACATATAAGGGCTCGTTTGGTTCTTTGTGGTTGCAAGGAACAAGATGAGTTTCAGAACAGGAAAAACAAAATAGGAATTTCATCCCATCGTTAATCGTTTGCTCTTAAGGAGTCAAAATTCAAAATTTTGGTCCACTCATCGTTTGGTTCGAGGCACTTTCCAGATCAGAACACACCGGTGAAGTTACCTGCATCATCAAAATTTGACAGATCCAAAGCCCATGCAACATGCAACCAATTGTTTAAATTGTACCAGACACATACAGACACCACCGACGAATGTGAAAATGGACTGCGCCAGAAAACGTTGCGTTTGTTTTCTTCAGAACTGTACGTAATTGAGCAGTGTCGTGCAATTTCTTTTCCAGCTGAGAACTAGAACCACGTCCAACCAAACTCACCCAGTTGGAATTCGTGGGTAGTTGCAACTCTCTTTTTCAACTCGGTCCAACCAAACTAGCCCTAAGTTACATATCTATTGAAAGCAATGCAACTCAAATGGTGTTGGTTCACACACATTTCGTAGGCCATTTTGCTCTTCAGTTTTTAGATAACTAATAATGCAAATTCATGATTTTTTTCACAAATGAGAGGAACGTGTTAATTGTCAGTAGACTTACATAAAGACATAATTTCTCTATTTTCAAGCTTTTGTGTATCAAATTTGCGTTGGATCTCATAATGCTTTTATTTGACGACACTGTTAGTGATATGTCGCAATCCATATAATCAAGGACAAAATGCATATGGAGACAAGCGGATAGTGTTTTTTTGCTATAGTTGGAAATATCTAAATATTAATGCATTTTTGGTGAAAATTGATTGTCATAGAAACGAAAAACCATCCAGTTACTATTATTGTGTGAGCTATAAATATAGTGATCTCAAAAGTAGCCACTTTGACCGCTTAAGCACCCGCTTAAGCAGTCTAGCTAATGTACGTGAGAAATCTTGGCTGAAGTGGTTGGTGAAGCGTTATATTGTTAAGCATGCAATTTTTTTGGTTTAGCCCGCTTCGATTATGCTTCACATGAGATGTTTAGGACAACTTAATAAAGTAAGGCCTGAACTGGTCCAATAACAAGTATAGAATATATAGTTAAAAGGAAAAATGATTGTTTGATGCCTTGTTTGTATGATAGACTATTGACTTACAAGAAATTGATTGTAATATAACAATTTTCTCCCACTTATACTAAATTTATATATACATATTAGTGTTGCTTACCACCTACTATAAACGTATTACTTTGTATCTGTTTGATGTTATCCATTCCCAAAAAAGCTAATAATATCCTATAGGGTCTACTAATTTCACTGTTTAAGATTATTATGTTAGTATCTTCTTGCCTTGAATGTACTAATGAGTGTTAATATATTTTCTATTTGATTATATTATGCTCTCTTTAGTATCTTGTCTTTTGTCCCATATTGATGAACTGTCTTTACTGACTCCTATTCTATATAAGGAGGGTCTCTATGCTTGTATTTTTTATCTCAATAATGCAAACCTATTCTGTTCACATGGTATTAGAGCATTTTAATCCGCCCTAATTCTCTCCTCCCTTCCATCCACCCTAACCGCCACCCTTCTCCATCACATTCTTTCTGTTCACCAACACCACCCCGCCCTTCTTCCCCCCGCCACCTTTCCTTCTCTCTTTCCCTGTTTCCCCCATGCCCTGCTGACCTCCATCTATTCCCACCCGCTCCCACCGCCCAACCCTCCAGCCGCTCCTACCGACCCCACCCACTCATGTTGACCCCTCCACCCAACAACCTTGGTACTGCCGCCGAGTCCTTCCCACGACCATGTTGACCGACAACCCTGCCTTACCTGTTTCCGCCATCCACCCCGCAAGCCCTCCCCTCTTGCCGTTGCTACTCCACACCACCGCCACCGCCCGTCCATCTACTCCTAACGCGCCACCCTCTCTATCGTTTTTTGACTGTCCAATCCCTTCCCACCTCGCAAGTCCCTGCCGCAGACCCCTACCCATGTCCAAACCCCTGCCTGCCATCACCTGCCTGCCATAGAAGCCACCATCCATCCGTCCACCAACCCAACCCACCATCTAGCCCACCAAACCCAATCGTCGTCACCCACCCCCACCTCAGTACCCACTTGCCACTGCTGCCTCCCAGATCTCCCAACCACTCCACCATCATATTTTGCAAATTCCCATACATCGATCTCCAATCATGTCTTCTCAATCTACTGCTGATTGGCGTTTTTGGATTGCTTCTGATCTAAAAGAATAGACTCTACTGGGTTCATCTTTGGATCTATGGAGGGACTTACTCCCTCCCATCAACCTTCGTCACATGTCGGTCTAAGTTGACGAGTGGAATGGGTTTACTAATTAAAATTCTTAATGCCCATTCTTTGGGTTTCTAAAATCTTCTGCTGGTGCCTTGTGTGCTGCATCACGCCCTTCTGAACTGATTACTTATGTGGACTGATCCAAGAACTATTGTTCATCATGGCCTCTAATGATAACTTAAGAACTCTCTGTGTGATCATAGTGAAATTAGATGGTTCTAACTACCATATGTGGTCTGTTTCTTTTGAGTTGTACATTAAGGCCCAAGGCCGATACTCTCACCTTATAACTAAAGCACCTGCTACTCCTGTCGAGAACGCTCATGAGAAAACTAAACAATCCTATGACTTGTGGGTCAAGGATGACTCGGGGATGATAACCTGAATGGTTAACAGTGCAGACCAAAAAAACTCAATCTATTTTATGACTTAGAATGACGAAGGGCATGTGGGATCATTTAGCACATGTTTTACTCACACCAACAAGACCCTAAAGAGGTGTTTGAAATCTTTAAAATCGGGCTAAAAAATATGTAATGAAACCTTTGTTGTGGATTATTATAATCAGTTGTGTTTTGTGGGATGAATTTGAAGTATACCATCCCTTGACTTCTGATATCACTGAAGTTCAAAGACAGCTGGATGAACTTTAGTTGGTACAATTCCTTGATGAATAACCTGCCTCTTTTGCAGGAGTCGTGGATTAGATTCCGTCTAGTGATCTACTATCTAAACATTGCGATGTCCTCAAACGGGTCCAACGCCTACCGTCTGTCTCTTCTTTACTTGCTGGTTCTGTTGAGGCGTCTGCTCTTGCAGTCCGATATGACGACGTTGGCCGTGGCAGATGCTGTGACCATGGTAGAGGGTGATGTCTCTTAGACGTGGCCAACCCCCTACTAGATCAGGACGTGGTCAACCATCCGATGGACCGAGCAAGGCCCCTCCTATTGGATTAGGACGTGGTCAGCCATCTGTTGGACCGAGCAAGGCCCCTCCTATTGGATCGGGACGTGGTCAACCATCTGCTTGACCGCACAACGCCCCTCCTACTGGAACTTGTCATTGTTACTTTTGTGGTTGTAATAATCACAATGAGGATCTCTATTGGGTGAAACATGGCTACCCCAACACATGTGCAAATCTGGCTTCTACTGACTACATCGAGGATGAACTGGCCCAAGCCTCCACTGCTTTCGTGGATTGGGTTGGATCTGAATTTGAAAAACTTTTCCAAGAATGACTCCATATTCCAACGCCAACTCCACTCTCGGATGGTGATTCTGCCTTTTTAGCATCCTCGCTCCTTATGGTAAAAAGAAATGGGTCATTGACTGTGGTGCTTCTACCCATATTTCTGGCAATTCAATTTTTTTTTAATTTGACTGCTTCTTCTATTCCGCCTGTAATTGTTGCTGATGGCACTCAACCCCCATTTCATGGAGTTGCTAATATTCGAACTACAAACAACTTCTTGTTTACACTAGCTTTATATGTTCCTGGTTTTCCTCTGAATCTTCTTTCAGTTAGTAAAACTGTCAAGCAACTTAACGCTTGACCTGGATGGATGTGTTTTTTAGGATCTCTGCACGAGGATGGGGTTTGTTTAGGCTATGAGGGACCAAACAACTTATACTACCTTGATACTCCACAAACTACTGCTCTTCTATCTTCGGCTGTTTCGGGACTTCAGTGGCACTGCAGATTGGGACATCCATCCACTTCCAAGCTCAAACATTTGATTCCTATTGTATCTAATACTTTGTTTCAATGTGAAGCATACCAGTTAGAAAAGCAAATTCGATGTGTTTTTTTTTAGAAAGACAACTCTATCCTCAAAATCTGTTTTTGACATTGTCCATGTTGATATATGCGGACCTTGTTCTGTTACAAGTATGTCCGAATTTCTTTACTTTATGACCTTTATTGATGACTTCTCTGGGGCTACTTGGTTGTTTTTACTTAAAGATAGGGCACATGTTCTTGATACTATTACTACATTCTTTGCTGAGATTAAGACTCAATTTAATAAGTCCATCAACATTTTTAGAACTCACAATGCCCTTGAATTAATGCAACAACCTGCCAACATATTTTGTAAAAACCTTGGCACCATTCATCAAACCTCCTGTTCTTACACTCAGTAGAATGGGATTGCTGAATGCTAGAATCGACATCTGCCTGAAGTAGCTCAAACCCTTATGTTTCACTATCATGTCCCTAAATCTTTTTGGGCTAATGCTGTCTTGACCGCTTGTTTTCTAATCAATAGAATGCCCTCGTCTGTCTTGAACAACCAAGTCCCCTATAATGTGTTATACCTCGGAGAGCCCCTTTTCTCTCTATCACCTAGATTTTTCGACAATACTTGTTTTGTATGAAAGAGTATGGGGGATGAAGTTGTTATGTGGTTAACAAATTTATTTAACAAGATCATGAAGACAAAGAAGATGTCGGATGAGTGGAGAAATAGTACTATAGTCCCATCTACAAGAACAAAGGCGATGTTCAGAGCTGCACAAACTACAGAGGTATCGAGTTGATGAGTCACACAATGAAGCTTTGGGAGAGGATTATTGAGCAGAGGCTAAGATCTATAATGCAGATATCAAACAACCTATTTGGTTTCATGCCTGGTAGATCAACATCAGATGCTATTTTTCTGATAAGGAGGCTTATGGAGAAGTATAGGGAAAGAAAAAGAGATCTTCACATGGTTTTTATCGATTTGGAAAAGGCTTATGATCGAGTACCCAGAGAAGTATTGTGGATGGTTTTGAGGAAAAAGGGTGTGCCAATCCAATACATTGACTTGATTAAAGACATGTATGGTAGCTCTACTGCAAGTGTGAAGACTCCTGGAGGAGAGACACCAACACTTCCCATCACAATTGGGGTACACCAAGGATCCACACTCAGCCATATCTGTTCGTTCTTGTTATGGATGAGTTGACAAAGAATGTTCAGGATGATGTTCCTTCGTGTATGTTATTTGCTGATGATATTGTATTGATTGACGAAACTAAAGATGGTTTGAATGATAAAGTTGAACTTTGGAGAAAGACATTGGAATCAAATGATTTGATGATTAGTAGGAGCAAAACTGAGTATATGCATTGCAATTTCAGCCAATCTCGTAGTGTGAATGGTGGAGCCAAGTTGAACGGAGTAGATATACCTAAATGTGATAAATTTCGTTACTTGGGTTCTATCATTCAAACAGACGGGGATGCCCAAAATGACGTTTGTCATAGCATCACTGTAGGATGGTTGAAATGGAGGAGTGCAACTAGAGTATTATGTGATCAGAAGGTCCCTCTCAGACTAAAAAACAAGTTTTATAAAATTGTTATACGACCAGCCATGCTCTATGGGAGTGAATGTTGGGCGGTGAAGAAACAAGGACTCAACAAGATGAACGTGGCTTAAATGCGTATGTTGAGATAGATGTGTGGGAAGACAAGAAAAGATCGCTTGAGAAATGAGTATATCAGGAATAAAGTGGGGGTGGCAAGCATTGGGGACAAGTTGCGCGAGGGCCGACTCAGATGGTATGGACATGTGCAGCGCAGACCGACTAATGCGCCTACACGAAGCAATACTATTGAGGCAAACACAATTAATAGAAGAGGAAGGCCTAACTTAACATGGGAAGAGCTTATAAAGAGAGATTTTGAATCTCTACATCTCAATCAGAATATGACCCATGATAGAGCTGAATGGAAAAGAAGGATCCATGTAGTCGACCTCAACATAGTTGGGATTGAGGCTTATTTGATGATGACTTGTTTTGTATGAAATCTTTAGACTGGTTTCAATAAACTTGATCCCAGATCTACTAAGTGCATCTTCTTGGGGTATACACAAACTTAGAAAGGGGTACAACTGTTATGACCGGGCAGCTAAGAAATGGTTTGTCAGTGCGGATGTCGTTTGTTTTTAGGTACCACCATATTTTTCTACTATGAGTTGACTCTATTTACGCACCTGTTATTGTTGAGCTGGACTCCTCAAACTCTGTAGTTCCTTCTACTGATGTTCCTCTCAAGGTTTACTAAAGACACGTAAGACTCCTACTATCGCCCCTCCCTCAGCCAATCCCTCATCTTTGTCGGCGGATCATGACACCAATCATGTATACTCTGATATGAATACTCTGATTACTATAAGAATCAAGGAAGAAACTGTTCCGTTTTTACGCTGTTTCGATGCCCACAGAAACAAATTTTTGACAAATTTTGATGGAAATTTCAACAGATGCATTCCTAGCGTTTTGACGACCAATTTAACAGAATTTTACCAGAACGATCTACTAGTGTAGATCTACTTTAATATGCAATTTTCATTTTGTATATGTGGGGGGTGGGGCTCGTCATGTGTGAGTGAAGGATGTTGAATTGTTTTGATGGGGATTTTGAGGTCAAATAAAATGATGAAATGAACGAATTAAGTTATTATAGTCTGCAAGCACAATATACAAACTTAAAGACACAAATTTATGGAAACATAACATGATCTAGGATGGTAGGATCACTAGGTAGGATGATAGGACGTAGTACATAAAAAATGTTGCAGTGGTATGTGAGTAAGTATTGAGGAAGCAAGGGACAACTATGGTTTGTTGAACCATGATGGTTGTCATCCTCCTTGTTGATTATACCTATCAAGTGTATTTTCTCCAGTTTATTAAGTTTTATAGAAGCATGGATGTGTCTCAATGTTAATCTATATATGCCTACTAGTAATAAAATGCATACTCATGGATTAACTCAAGCTTTGATCTTGGTCGTGTGCTTTTGTAGCTAGAGCCTATAGGAGGCAACCATGTACTTAGAGGTGTGATTGATAATGGCATACATATAGAATATCTTGGTTGTCCTACTAATTTTGCGCACTATAAATACAAATCATGTGACCTCAGAAATGAATGCTAGCGGATCATCATAGCCATATATATCACTCCCACATCCATTTTTTAATATTTCCTTCGTAGATCTTTATAGAAGTCGGAGAAATAGGGGAGAGGTAGAATTAGGCTAGGAAGAGAAGAACCATAACTTAGACTGCCCCTAACAAGCTCAAGGAATCATATAGTAAAATCTGCAAACATCACACCCCATTTCTCGAAATAATACATGTGTTTCTAAAAAATTCTTCAAAATGCAGACGAAATGGGCCATTTTCATCGAAATTTACCTAATTTCGTCAAAATTCGAAAAAATGTCAAAACTTAATTTTTTTTGGAAAAAATCCCTACGTTCAGACATGTAAGGCCATTTCTATGTCCGATTGCTGTCGACATAGAAATAATTGGCAAAATTTTGCCAATTTCAACGAAATTTTGAACATTGATAAGAAAAGGGTGCATTCTTATACCTTACATCCTATCAACAATTTCTGTTCTAATGCTAATCTTGATTCAAGTTTTGCAAACTTTACCGCTTCTCTTTCCACAATTTGTGTTCCTAAAACTACGGCTGAGGCCCTAGCACATCCTGCCTGGCATCGTGCCATGGAAGTGGAAATGGAGGCTCTATACACAACATACTTGTGATTTAGTTGATGCTCCTGCCCATGTTTCTCCAGTCGGTTGTCGCTAGATCTTTACTGTGAAGTATCGACATGATGGCACGACTGAACGTTTTAAAGCTTGTCTTGTTGCTAAAGGCTACACACACACTTATGGAGTGGATTGTTCTGAGACTTTCTCGCATGTAACTTGACTTAATTCAATGCAAATTCTTACATTTATTGTTGTCAATACAAGTGGGCCCCAAAATCAGCTAGATGTTGAAAATGTTTTTTTATATGGTGATCTGCATGAGGAAGTGTATATGGAGCAACCTCGGAATTGCATTCTGATCACTCTGTTTTCGTTAAAAAACTACTGTGGAACTTGTTATTTTGATCGTATATGTGCATGATATCATCCTTTCTGGGGGTGATCATCAGGGTATTCAAGATACTAAGAATATTTAAGAAAACACTTCATTACTAAAGATCTAGGAAAATTGCGCTATTTTTTGGGGATTGAAGTATCACATTTTTTTTCTAGAGTATGTCTATCTCAACGAAAGTGTGTACTTGATCTTCTACAGGAGACTGGCATGTTTGGTGTCAAGCCAGTTAGCACACCTCTAGATCCCAATACTAATTGGGATGATGATTCTTCTCCTTCTTACCTTGACAACAAGCAATATAGAAGACTTGTGGGCAAACCCATTTATGCGACGGTTACACCAGCAAATATCACTTCAGCTATTGGACTTGTCAGTAGGTATCTTGATAAACCTCAACATTGTCATTGGGACGCTGTGTGCCACATTCTCAAATACTTAAAAGGCTCACCTGAAAAGGGTCTTCCATATAGGAACAATGGGCATTGCAAGATTTCTGGTTTCTCCAACTCAGATTGTGCTGGCAGCATGGCTGATCGTAAATCTACTTCAGTTTATTGCACTTCTGCAGGTGGTAACCTTGTCACTTGGAGAAGCAAAAAGCGAGCTACTGTGGCTAGATTCAGCGCTGAAGCTGAGTATCGTGCCATGGCACTTATACCACTTGTGACCTGATGTGGATTCAAGGACCAGTAAAGGAGTTTGGAGTTTGTGATTCGTCCCCCATTCCTATATACCTTGATAATAAAGCAGCTACCTTCATTGCAAGTAATCCCACATTCCATGAGGCGCACCAAACATATTGAGGTAGAGAGTCACTTCATCAGAGAGTATTTTATCCAGGCGCACAACTACTCCATACATCAAGACTTGAGGATCAAGTCGCTGACATCTTCACGAGATCACTACCAAAGACAAGATTCCGTTCTATGGTGGACAAGCTGGGCATGCATGATATCCATGCTCCAGCTTGAGGGGGAGTGTTAATATATTTATTTTATTTGTTTATTTTGTGCTCTCCATAGTATCTTGTCTTTTGTCCCATATTGGTGAACTCTGTGTTTAGTGACGACTTCTATCCTATATAAGGAGGGTCTCTATGCTTGTATTTGTTATCTCAATAATACAAACCTGTTCTGTTCACAATAAGTATCGCAGAAGTACTATTAAAGTAGTAAATCCGTACTGTAACTATGTATTAAAGTAGTAAATCCGTACTGTAACTATGTAAATCATGTAAACCATAATATGTGTAAAATATTGTACTGCACTAAGCTATATTATGAGGTATAAAGTACAGTGTATGTGTGTGCTAAAGTAATGCTGGTTGGCTGCTATAATCTAATCTAGGATACTGTAAATGAATGTAATACTAGATAATTACTGTACAACTATTATTGTATAGTACATTGGTTATCTAATGTGCTTTTACATAAGTCCATGTAACTGTAATACGTACTAATATTTACATATTTACATTTAGCTACTTTAACATTTGTATTCCTGCTTGGTTATTGAGTGAGTGGTAATTCAATAACATGGTATTTTAGTGTTAGTAAAATGTAAATATCCACTTTGTTTTGCTACTCTGTCCGTTTTTAAAAAATTCACTCAATTGCGCGCTTCATGCTTAAGCACCCAGGGAGGGTTTTCCATCTCTTCATGCTTCCAAAACTTATATAAAAAAATTAATATTAGACGTATATGCCAAATTAATACTTTAAAGGCCTGACAAATTGTCCAATATATGTTGCCCTATTCGTTTGTTTGAAATCTACATTTTCATGGTCATCATTTCTTCTAGAAAAATTGTCACTGTTTTTATGAAAATGTATCTGGCATAACTTTTTGTGGAAGTTCTGTTTTGCAACTTCGTCGAAGTTTACCCGAACTTCCACTTTCTCACTTGGGGAGGCCAACACAATGTACTATATATAAGACAATGCACTGCAGTAATCTGGGACTGTGGATTTTAGTTTTCTTCAGTTGAGGGTACTGTTAATAGTTAATTCTATGTTATGACATCTTCAGTTTCACTCTCCTAGTAATTTGTAGGGGTTATGGTGATAGAATGCACATTTTAACATGTTAAAGCTCTTCTTCTTTGCATGCATCATGTATGATTTTTAGTTTCCATTTCTTATGAAAATTTCCTTCACAATCGACAGATTATTCTCCCTTCTAGAGTGACATGCCTTTTCTTCCTTTTGTATTCAAGTGCCAAACAAGTCAATTTTATATATATCATATAGTCTCCGCCTTTCTAGCTATTTTTTGAGATGTTTTGTTTGAGGTGTGTGTTGACATACATGAAATTCCATATGCATCATATAGTCTCTTTCGAGCTGTATTTGTGTTTCTTTATTGTTTGAAGGTGTCGATGTTCACTTTTCATTATCATACATGAAATTTCGTACAGACAGAATAATTGAGTTCTTAAATACCAATTTTCACAGTGTAACAATCCTAGTTGTTGTCCTTTCTGCTACATGAGTGTGGTCAAGCATTGCATATTCTGTGTTGTACAATATGCCTTATTGTTGTGCACTTCTCTACTATTGGATGGCTGCCATATTGCCCACTCCCCCATGTGCTTTTGTAAAAGGGGGCATCTTTACCTCTCCAACATTGGTTTAGTGATAAAGTGCACATTGTAAAACTTCAAAGCTCTTGTTCTTTGCATGTATGACTTTTAGTTTCCATTTCTCACCACTATCAACACATTACCTCCATTGTATATTGACATGCCTTTTTGTTTTTGTATCCAAAATCAGTGCTAAACAAGTCGATTTCGTATACCGAGGCACACAACTAGACTATTTGGGGTCTCCCTTAGTTAAAGGCAAGCTGCGACCACATCATATTAACTTCTCGGCGGACAAGATTCAGCATAAGACGACCATTTGGAAGGCCAGGCTACTTTCTTTTGCTGGCCGAATTTCCCTCATCAACCACATGCTTGCCTCTATCCCCCTATACACCTTGTCGGCGTCAGTGGTTCAGGTTGAGTCTTTTTTTCAAGTTCATGTGGCTGGCTAGAGATGGCTCTAGCAGGAAGGCATGCATTGCATGGAGATACCTCACCATCGATAAGATACACGGAGGGTTGAATATTCCTAGCTTGACGGAGATGAATAAGGCATACATCATGAAGAGTTGTTGGGAGATGATCATTGGAGAATCTTTATGGGCGAAGTTCTGTAGATGCAAGTACAAGAGAATTAGGCAATGTGTTGATGATGCACATCCCTTTTCGCTCCTTCTGAGTCAGAATCCTTCCTTACATTGGTAGGATGTGGCAGGCCTTCCCTCTCGTGCTGTCTCATGTTAGGCTGTTTGTGGGGCGCGGCGAGTTGTGCTTTTGGTTTGATAGGTGGTGTGGGACTCCTTTTTCATAATTTGGCCCGATGCCCTACCAATGTGAACAAACACATCAAGGTTATTGATGTGTGGATCGGCGGCGGTGGGTGGGACTGACAACTGCTGGAGGAGCTTTTATTAGAGGATGGTGTTAAAAATATCTTGAAGACGCTGAGTTGGGTGGACGACAAGGACGACAAGCTATCTGGATGGGGGTGCAGAGGGCGTGTTTCTCCCTGTTGTCTGCCAAGAAGATGGCCACCAGCTCTCATCCAAACGTTGCCCTTGTTTGTGGTTTGCTTTGGGCGAAGGAGGTGCCCCCAATGCCAATGCCTTAGTGTGGAAGTTGCCGTTTAGAGAACTGCCTACGGATGATAATATCGCCAGGTGCTTGATACGGCCTATGGTTTCCTAATGTGGGTGGTGTGAAGATCTGTATAATAAGACAGTAGATCATCTTTTTGCAGAGTGAACCAACAAAGTTCTGGTGGGCTAAGTTGTTTAATCTGATGCATCCAAGGTTTTAAAGTGCGTGAGGCGCATCGAGGCGTTTTCGGCTCAGCGAGGCGAGGCGTACATATAAATATATAAAAATATATCCACATAATATATATATATATATATATATATATATATATATATATATATATAAACATACATATACATATATATATAGGTACATATATGTATTCATATATATATATATATATATATATATATATATGAATATGAATACATATATATATATATATATATATATATATGCATACATCTATATAATATATATATATATATATGTATTCATATATATATATATATATATATATATATATATATATATATATATATATATATATATATATATATATATATATATATATATATATATATATATATATATATGCATACATCTATATACTATATATATATATATGTACGTGTATATAGTCATATATACAGATTTACATATGCATACATCTATATACTATATAGACAGATTTCTGTTTTATACTATACAGATTTACATATATATATATATATATATATATATATATATAACTATAAACAGAAATATATATATGTATAGATAGATATACTATTACAAATACACATGTATATATAGATACATATCTATACATATAAATATAGTTATAATTATACACAGATGCATATATATACACATACACAAGAGAATGTGTACATACATGCAGCATATAATGATAAAAGTAGTAAAATATCCATAGTTGTTAACATACAAACATACACATATATAGATATGCACATACATATATCTGTATACATACAATTTTGGGTTAATTTTGCCTCTATTAAGCTCAAAATAGGATTATACAGCCTTTTTTTAGACACAGAGTCTAAGGCTTACGCCTCACAAACGCCTCGATACGCCTCTCACTGGCAGACTGAGGCTTAAGCCTCGAGGCGGGTTTTTTAAAACCATGGGTGCATCTAGCCAAGAGCTTTTTAGCACACCAGCGGGTTAGGGAGAAACTTTCCTTTTGCTGGTCACTAGTGTCTAGGACTTCTTTTAAGGCCTGGTTATGTGGAGTGGTTTCGAACCTCATTATATGGATGCTTTGGCGGCCGCAATGTAAAGACAGGTTTGAGGATGCGTCTATGGATGTGAATATTATTTGGAAAGATATTATAGAGACGGTTAAAGTGATTAGTCATGATACATGCTTTCATAAGTTTGATGAACGACTGTTCTAAAGAAACCTGGCTGATAATGGGCTAAGTTAACTGAGGACAATGTTACGAAAGATCGAGTTCATTAGATGGCACCTACATACGAAACTTGGAAGATGAATGTGGAAGTTGGGACAAATGATTGTCATGGGGATAATTCTATAAGATGGGTGGTCAGTTTGGTGAGGGATCGTAGGGGTGGCATGGCTTTTGCTTCTGTATCCTGGTTGACGGCAAGTTCACACCAAAACACAAACACTTGATTATAGGTGATGATTGTGGCTCTCAAGGTGGTTGATAACTTGAATCATATCATGACTTGCATTGAGTTGGATGCCCCCAATTGATGGACATACTTCGGGGTAAGGCTGCGCCGCCGAGGTGGATGATTCCCTTCCACTTGGATTAGCTTATTATCATTGGTTTCCTGGTGCATAGGTTAGCCAATTCAGTGCCGAGGGAGATTGGGAACCCATCTGCCAAATCTTGAGGTTTTCCAGAACCTGTTACAGCTCCCCATGCGGATTACAAACATGCTGGTGATGGATAGTAGACACATACCCATAGTATTAAAAAACTCACCTTGAGGCTCTCTAGGCTTACGCCTTGAGGCAAGGCTATTCCATTTGTGCTTTGAGGCTTACACCTCGACTCCTGGACTGAGGCTTATGCCACACATGTCTAAGGAAAAGCCTGTTTTGTAAAGCCAGTTAAAGGCCAACAAATGCAATCCTAAACCCTAAACCCTAAACCTTAAACCCTAAACCTCAACCAAACATATTAAGTCTATATGATTAGAAAATAATAAGATATCATATAACTAATTGATATCTTATTATTTTCTATGTATATTCTTCAGTATTGTGGTCTTTAATACCTTTTTTATCTATATTATGTTTCATAAATAATTTCCGTTCCGTTTTAGTTTTTTTTCTATATACATATTTATGTTACACACATTTTTTGATAACTTATTTACACATGCATATACATAATATATATTATATATATATAGAGAGAGAGACATATATCACTATGTATATACAAATATGTATATAAATGTATAATTTTATTTGTTAAGACCGCCTCATGCATATTCGGAGACTTACGCCTAAAAAGCCTCAAGGCTTACGCCTCGCCTCACTGAGACAAAAACTCCTGGTTACGCCTCACACACTTTATAACCTTGCACATACCTTAGGCATAGGATTTCGATGCCCAAGTTCTCCAGCTTTCGAGGAGAGGGGTACAGGGGCTGCTATTTCTCCAGTTTGAGATCCAGCTGGCTAGTTTGAAAGTGTTGACTTTAGAGGAGGTAATCTAGTAGCAGTACCGGTCCCGATGGTGATCTCTTTGGGGTCCAGGCCCTTTCCCATCCTGGGATCAAGGCAGTGATAAAAGCCTGTTTTGTAAAGCCAGTTAAAGGCCAGCAAATGCAATCTCCGAGTCTAAGGAAATTGCTTGACACCGGTGTGAAACCCTTGTCTTTTCCTTCTTTGTGTGCCAGGACTAGATTCCATTTTCTAAGGATACCCATATAGTTGTGAATCTTGGGTGTACAATTTGGCCATTCTTGGGGGATACTTCTGTTTACAGGTGGGTTGACACCATTTGAGCGGTGGTGTAGCCTGTTTTATTTTACGATTTTGCCTGCTGGAGGAGAGCGAGATGAATAGACAATTTTCCGCCTTGATGAAAAAAACACAATATAAATTCCTCCTTTCTACCTAGTTTTTGAGATAAATACTTTGTTTGAGGTTCTTGTTGACGCATATACCTTTCTTTCTACTGTTTTTGTATTTTCGTATTGTTTGAAGATGTAGATGCATACTTTTCCATTATCAGTTTATCACACAATGAAATATTGTAGGGATATAATCAATTGAGTTCTCAAATACCAATTTCATGGTGTAACAATCCTAGTCACCATCTCTTCTGCTACATGACTGCTGTCAAGCATTGCATATTCTCTGTTTTACATTACGCCTCATTGTTGTTCACTCTTCTCTGCTACTGGATGGTTGCCATGACGGCCATTCCCCCTTTTGCCTTTGTATAAGGGGCGATCTTTACCTCCCCAAGCAATGGTTTAATTAAACAACTAATAATTCTCACTAATGTCTCATGTACATGATTTGCCATTGAGATCCTCTCATAATTGTTGGATCCAGTACTGCATACCGCATCAGTATCGCTTTCACTTATGTTTTTCTTGAAGACTCTCATCAATCTAGTTCTGTGAGGACATGCATTCTACAAAACTTCACCGAGTATCCTGGAACAAATTGACCATGCAATGCTCAAAATCCATCAATGATGGGTCCTCCATGTTCAATTAATCAAACACTCCTTCCTCTGCATGAGTACCTTGGGAAGTGAAATTCTGTCATTTAGTGTCATAGCTCCTATGTGTGCAGATCAAAATGTGAAGTTGATTGATTAGGATTGCATGACGTGGCTGCACTTATTGTTACTATGACGGTTATGCATGGAAGCCACTTATTAGACGGAATGTGTCAAGGGATTTGGTTCGAATGGGCTCAACCTATGTTAGTCCTGATGTGGTAAATGGTTTCAAAAACTTCTCATGGTTATTTCTCAAAATTTTTTTGGTCAGTGGTTATTTCTCAAGTTAACCAGGGAGAGATGTTGTATGGACAATTTTCTCTGGTAAAGAACTCTTTCTGTGATGCACACAACACCAATACTCTTGGGCTCTTCTTCAAAGTCTGAGCTCCCCTATTCTCATTTTGGAGACAAAGAAATTGGTAGCAAAAAAAGACTATGGGATAACTTTAACTAACACATTTTCATTGTCCCACCTCTCATGAAATATGTGGCAGGCTGCAGCGACTAAACTGGAAATAGTCCCTCTGGTTTTTCCATTTAAAGACATCTTGGAGGTGAAGGACCGGTAGGCAAAGGACCTATAACGGGATCTAAAATGGGCCATGGGTTTCTCACCCATTGACGAAGCATCAAAGAATGAGTAAGGCTGAGAGGTCACATATAATTGATTCCTTATTTCATTTAGCATGTGTGCCAATTAGAATTTTCATACTAGAGAACAACTCCTTTTGATAATTATTTGTCCTTAATCTCAATGGGCCCTCTGAGAGAAAATTCTTTACTATTTTCTTCTTACACATGAAAGTGAAACTGAATACCTAGTTTTTCCCTGATTCCTCGGGTCCTCGAAAAACTGAGAAGAAAATGTTTATGAGTGGACATCGCCAACTTATTCCCATTCTATCAACTAGATTTATGTGATCTCCCTTCTTGAGGAGCACGAAAAAGAGATAAATTGTTCTATCATCGATGCAAAGAGACTTGGGACTAGAATGGAGGGAACTGATCCTCAGACTTGGGACTAGAATGGAGAGGATAGATCCTCAGTGTCTGATTGTGACACTTGCCAAGTTGCAAAAATTGTTGCATTGACATACTAATATACCTGTAAATGCTTGTGCCTATTTACAAAGGCACCCAAGGGAATTGTCTCATGCTCTACCTTGTAAAAAATAAACATGGCGTCTAGATATGTGCCCTGCCCAATAATATTTAAGATTTTTTTTATTGTAGTAATCTATGTCAGCAATAATGTAAGCTCCTAGCTTTAATCAACAAAACATGCAGTTACTACAAGCATTAGTATTACAAAAGCCATCTACGAATAATGATTTTTATTATACTCTAATAAAATTTGCCATTTTGTACAATGAATTGTATCCAACACGTGTTCAATGAGAAATCAATTGATTACATACTCAAATTTGTTCAGTTTTCACAATAATTGACAAGTTTTCTTTATATAATGTCATTTATAGACTATTAACCTCAAATAATTTTAGATATACTGAAATATCTATATATCCTTAGGCTATAAGCTTGAATTCTCTTTGGGAGCACTTAGGTGCTTATCTGGCTATTTAAGGTGCCTAGATATGCCATCTAAATGCCTAACGCCTTAACAGGCATGCCTAGCAGCCTTTCAAATGTAAAAGACAACTGACTGGGGTCATGAAAAAACAATTTTTTTGTTTTCTCATCCCTCCTGAAATTAACTTGAACTGGGCTTTTTTTAAGTAAAACATCTAAATTTGACCTTTTTATAGGAAGTTTAGAAGAAGCTGGCTGCGATTACACTAGAGCTTTAGTTTGCGATTAGTCCTTTGATGATGACCAGTCCAAGACCCACCATTTTTTTCTGTATTGTAATGGGCTAAAATAAGGCGTTTATAATGGAGTTCTCTTTCTTTCCAATTTATTTGGTTTTTGATGGTTACCCTGCAGATTTGACCCAACATCATCGACCCATATTATAAGAATATCCCAATGTTTTCAGGTTTTGAATTGCCTATCCATTGAATGATCAGTTGGGAAGGCTGAGAACATAGTCTTGTGGATTGCTTAATGTTCTTATTATGAAGCTTGCTTCTTACTTGCCACCATCATTCAAGGAGAGCATACATTAAAGACGATGGTTTCCATCATCTTTTATGGATCTAACTGGATCAGCTTCTACATGAAGACAATTGTCTTCTCTTAGTAAGTTAGTAGTGCTTTTCCCCTGTAGCAAGTAGATTTTAATGGCACCTCTATACTGTTAGCATAAACCGTGACTGTTGGAGAGGCCATACGGATGTATTTGACATGGATGTGGAGCTGGATATGGCAATTCAAGGAACCGTCCTTTGCAGGGAAATTAGTTTCTATTGAAGGGATTCTGGCATAGGATGACCACTACCGACATCTTTCTATGTGATAGCACTAACACACCATTTATCTGTGTTAGAGTCTGTTTACTTATGTTATTTAGTCTCTTTGTATTATGGGCCCGAGTACGTCTTGGCCCATTAGGGTTTAGTTTGAGTCTGTACACTTCCCTGTTTTCTTATATATAGGAGCAGGGTTGTCTCTTATCAATATATTGATTAGCCTTTCACTAACTTTCTGACAATCTATACATAAACTTAAATGGCTAAAGATCACTCTCTAACAACAGAATGACACCTTCCCTATGCAGAGTAGGACATCTTCTACTGCAGGTATCTTTTCACCCATGACTAACCTGGCAGTTGCAAGCTAATAATGACAGAAAATTGCCACTCATCATGTTTAAACATTGTAATCATTTGGTCAATACGACCAAAGCTGTATCTCTCCTAATCAAGACCAAGCTGGATGTGCAGGATGATTACACTTTGGGTTTGAGGGGCATGATGTAGGGATTTTTTGGCCCTTGTTGTTTATATAATTTTCATGTATGAGAGTACCTAAATGTTTTTTATACACGTAATACACACAATTGTTAGGCAAATTGTACTTGTTGTCCACAACAGTTGAAAAGTAGCTCCTTCATTTTCCATAGGTCAGTTCTCAAATTCTACAATCATGACACTACTGTGATCCACTTATATATTTGTGGATTTGCATGCTTTCTTAGCTATGCTACTCATTTTTTTTTCTTCTTCTATTCTAATTATCACCTATAAAGCTGATGTGATAGTCTTTATTGACCATTTCCTTTTGGGCATACATCGATTTTTTTCATAATGTAGTAAGTTCATGTACTGGAAATTGTCAGATTGAACTTTTATTTATAAACACAGCTGTATCGCCATTTTTTTCATAGAAATATTAGGTGCAATAAATTCGTTTTCTTCCTTTTCTTACCTTTATAATGTATTCTTCTGCAACTTGGCAGCTAATTGAATGTATTGTTGACGTAACTTTGATTTTAGGAAGGTGAGACCATCCACATAAATGTCAAGAACAAGCCTTCCAGCAATACTGGTATGCTTTCTGCTGCTTTATCGGGACCAGCCTCTAAACCTGGGAAGCCTGCTGTGTTACTTGCACCACCACCAACTGGAGGTGGAAAAATAAGGACCCCCCTTCCACCTCCACCTAATGACCCTGCAGCTGCAAGAATTGCTTCTGGGCGTACTGCTGGAATTAAGGACCCCAAGGGATCTGGAAGTCAAAGTGACCCCCTATCCAATCTTTCATCCATTGGGGTATGTATGATCAACACAGGCTTATCGTTAACAAGTTTTTTATGCCTTGTATTCTGCTTCTAGTTTATAATGAATTGTATATAATGGAAGATTTTATTGCGAACATGGTTATCATGCCTTGTATTCTGCTTCTAGTTTGTTATAATGAATTGTAAATAATGGGAGGCTTTATTGCATCTTTAGAACATAATGGGAGGCATGAATTCAACGAGTTCAAGCTTGCATACTATCAATAATAAAATACGTGTGAATTCAAGAAAAGGTTTATGTTTGGATGATTAAAGCAAGTACAAACCTTCTCCTTATGTAGGATAGGAGAGGACAGCTATTACAGAATTCTCTAATATGGGATAAAAGACAAGATAGAATACTAAATATATTAACACTCCTCAAGCTGGAGCATAGATATCTCACATGCCTAGCTTGTCCACCATAGAGATGAATCTTGTCTTCGACAGAGGTTTTGTGAAAATTTCAGCAAGCATCAGTCTTGATGCATGGAGTGGACATGCGTCTGGACATAATAGACTCCCTGAGAAAGTGAACAGTCCACTTCAATATGTTGGGTACACTCTAGATATGGGATTGCTTGCAATGACAATAGAAGCTTTGTAATCACAATACATTGGGATGGTTTTAGAATCAGATATGCCAAATTCTTTCAACAAACGTTGAACCCACGTTGATTCACAAGTAGTATGAGCTATGGTTCGATACTCGACTTCAACACTAGATCTAGCCACAACAATTTGTATTTTTACGCCTCTAGGTAACAAGATTACTTCCCACAGATGCATAGTAGCCTAAGGTAGATTTGAGATCAGATCTACTGCCAACATAGTTAGAATCAATACCAAATAATCTTACAGTGCACATTTTTCTTGTATAGAAGACCTTTTTCATAAAAGCCTTTTAAGTATTTAAGAATATGGAAAACCATATCCCAATGACATTGAGGTTTGTCTAGATACTACTAACAAGTCCAACTGTAGATGTAATATTAACTCTGTAAGAGTTAAGTACATGACTTTACCAACTAGCCTTTTATACTGTTTCCTATCAGGATATGGAGGAGACGAGTCATCCCAATTTGTGTTGGGCTTGGGATCAAGAGGAGTGCTAACCGGCCTGGCGCCCAACATGCCAGTTTCCTGCAATAGATCAAGCATATACTTGTGTTAGGATAGACAAATTCAAAAGGTGGAATGTGATACTTCCATACCCAGAAAATAGCAAAGTTTACCTAGGTTTTAGTGATGAAGTGATTGCCCAAACATTCCTAGGTAGCTTGATTGCCATGATGATCACTATCAGATAGTATGATATCATCTACATACATAATCAAAATTACTAGCCCAACATTAGTCATTATTACAAACACTGAATTGTCAGAATGAGAGTCTTTAAAGTCAAATTTAGCAAGAATCTGACTTCATTTATCAAACCATGCTCGTGGGCTTTGTTTCAGACCATAGATTGCTTTTCTTCGTCAACAAACCTTTGAACACTCCCCTTGAGCAACAAAACTAGGAGGTTGCTCCATTTACACCTCCTCATGTAGATCGTAGTACAAGAAAGCATTTTTGACATCTAATTGAAATAGGGGGCAACAATTATTGACAACAACAGAGATCATCACACCCACTGAATTTATACGGGCAATAGGAGAAAACGTCTCAAAGTGATATACTCCATACATAGGTTTGTGTGTAGCCTTTAGCAGCCATGCGAGCTTTGAGGCGTGCAACTATGCCATCTGGATGATATTTAAAACTAAAAATGCATCAACATCCCACATGAGAGACATGGGCAAGAGGCTCCACCATATCCCATGTATGTTGATTATGAAGAGCGCCCATTTCTGCCTTCATGGCATGGCGCCAGGAAGATGTGTTAGAGCTTCAAGAACAGTCTTAGGAACAAAGACAGTGGTGAAAGTGCAACAATGAAACTAGCAAAACTAGTGCTAACTGCTAAGGTTAACATTAGAACAAAAATTGATGATAGGATGTAAAGTACAAGAGCGCATCCCTTTCTGCTAGCCAATAGGAAGATCCAAGTCTGATGCATACTTGTCAAAGCGCTCGCCTAGGCGGCCGCCTAAGCGGCAAGGCGTCCCAGGGCTGCGCTTAGGCAAGGACGCTTTATTTAGAATGCTACAATACCCAATTTTGTGGGTCTGGTTGCATATTCACTTCTTTTAATGTTTAATATGGCTACACCAATGTTCAAAATTAATAGTGTTGCCTATTTTATGTGCCAAATATCACTTTTAATTGGATCTAATACTAGAATAGAAATGTAATTGGTTATTTTGTTATACAATAGAATATAGAGTCAGGCTAAAATACACTCGAGTGTACAAATCGCACGAATACACTCAAGTGTGCTTGCATATTAAGACTATTTTTTGTAAGATGTAAACCATTGATCTTCATTGTCATACTATGATTAGGCTACATACAAATTTTGAGCCCATTTGGATGAGCGTAAGTCACTCATCCGAGGGCAACAAAATCGACGCACGAAACAAATTTGAAATGCATAATTTTGCGGTCTTTATAACATGACCTATAAATGTCCAAATGTGCTCAAATATTTTATGAGTTATTCACAAGATCATTAAGAAGATCAACGGATTAGATTTTTGAAAAAAATATTGCATCATAAAAAACTACTCGAGTGTATTCTGCTCTGAATACACTCGAGTGTATTCTAGCCTGACTCATAGAATATATATGTATATATATGTATGTATATATATGGGGAGATCAACCATAAATATGTATATAACTAGATATATAACTATAAAATGTTTGTATATGAGTGGGGAATGTTCATAAAAACCGTGACACATGGATAAATACAGAAAATATATACATAAATTAATTTTCTAAAGGTCGCTTAGGCAATGCTTAGTCGCGCCTAGTCGCAAGGCGTTCGGCTGGAATGCCGTGTCGCCTTGACGCCTTGACAAGTATGGTCTGATGTTATATGATTCATATCTTGATCTACCGACGGAGATGGAGGATTGACTGAGGGGCCATAGAGGGATATGTAGGTTTGCGTCGCCTTTGATAAACCTCAAGATGAACATAAGCGTGTTCTTGTAAATCCGGCTCAACAGTCACAGGAAGTGGGGTATCAACTAGCAAATTTTTAGATAGAGTCGAACCTATTTCTGGGAAGTACGATGTATCTTCAAAAAAAATACATCCGCACTTACAAACCATTTCTTACTCGCCGGGTCATAGCATTTGTGCCCTTTCCGTGTTTTGAATACCTCAAGAAGATACAGTCTATAGAACGTGGGTCAAGTTTGTTTTTAATCCAGACTGAAGATATTGGATGAAGTAGGTACTTTCAAAAATTCTAGGAGGAACAAAAAACAAAAGAGCCTCAGGGTACATAATACTGTAAGAGACTTGGTTATTCAAAATGGAGGGGGGCATTCAGTTTATCTGAAAGCAAGCTATAGAAATTGCGTCGGCCCAAAAAATCTTAGGAACATGGTGATGTAACACAACCATCTGAGCGATCTCTAGAAGATGACGATCCTTTCTTTCGACAATACCATTATACGGAGGTGTGTAGGAACACGATGTTGATGAATGGTAGCCAAATTTTTACAAAAAACAGAGACAATGTTGCTTAAATTCGAGAGCAATATGTCAAAAAGATTTTATGGGCTTATTATTTGAGTTTTAGTTTCATCAAAGAATGCAATGATGGTATCTAGAATGTGTGCCATGTCTTCAAGTAAAAATAACCAAGTATCCCAAGAATAATATCAATGAAGGTCATAAAGAAACAAAATCCAATCACACTAGTCACATAACAAGGTCCCCGTATATCGGTATGCACAATATGAAATACATATTTGGAAGCATATTCATTTTTTGAGGAAAAACCCATCTTGTTTGCTTGCCATGTTGGCATGCCTCTCAATTAATCATATAGTTTTAGGTGCAGTTGGAATTAAATGCTTGAGCTTAGACGCAGATGGATGACCCCGCCGATAGTTCCACTGAAGACTAGATACATATGAAGATAGCAGAGCAATAGCTTGTGAAGAGTTAGATAGTATAAGCTGTCTGGTCCCTTATGGTCCGAACCAATCCTTGTTTTCATGCGGCGATCTTAGAAAACACACCATCAGGGTCAAAAGTGGTAGAGCACTAAAGTTATTTACGATTTTGCTAATTGAAAGAAGATTAAGAGGAAAGCATGAAACATATAAGGCAGATCTAAGTAAAAAATTACTGGGAAAAAAAGTGTAAAATTCTCAAAACTATGAGTAGAAGCACCATAGTCGACAACCCATTTTGTAACGACCCCTTCCCCCTGTTATCCCCTATTCAGGCGGATCGAGAGGGCAAGGATCATTACTCTAATACATGACCGAAGGTTTAACAAATAACCAGAAATAATTAATAAATTTCACTAATTCAAAAGGAGTTTCATACATAAATAACTTTCTAAACAGGGATTACATTCTAGAGTTTGCAACAAGAAACTAGAACTAACAAGAAACTAGAAATATCTATAACCTCCATGAATTACATTAATGTCTATTCTTGTTGGTGTCTTCTTTCTTGAATGTTCGTTTCCATCATAATTGTAGAATATCAACAGTTTATCCCAAAACGCCGACAAACCAAAACATGTGGTCAGTATAACAAGTTATACTGGTATGTGGGGGAAACAAAATATTGCATCTAGGTGTAACAACATAAACACAACAATTATTGTTACGGAATCAAATTTATCGTTTTCTTCATAACCTCTCAACCCATTTTTACTCAACCTCTGTAATACCCCTTCTTAGGGTTTAGTTCCTGCATAGGACATTAGGCCACCTCTCAATCTGGAGCTAGGTGCGATGTTGGTCTTCCCAATCCGGGGCATGACCTCATATGACCTACCAATCTGGGGCATGGTCCTTAGTCATCATCATTCATGGCTTTTCATCTCTTTCTATTCTCACTCTATTGAGTTGGTATGCAGGGTTCGAGCAAGTTACAAGCATAATATGTGATAGCCATAGTGACTTTATAGATTGCATGAATTAAATAAACAAGCAAGCATTTATTTTCAATTCATGTGGAAAATCCTTGAGAAAGCCCTGTGAAACCAAAACGAATATTCTTAGACGTAGCCGCATACCTTGATCAGGTGTTCTTGATGTCCAAGCAAGAGCAACCAAATAATCAAAGTAAATTTGTCTTGAAAGTTCAAGCAATGTACCCTTGCACCATTATTTTATCCAAATCATCATTAAGATCGACTTGGGTCTCAAGTTAGGCTTTTCTAGGTCAACTTTAGGGTTTCAGTAGGGTTATGGCTTTCCAAACCCCAATCTTCACTTTTAATGTTCTTTTGGGTTACAAACCCTAATTAGTCATTAATTGCACTTTTATTCTCAAAGAAACCCTATTTTAGCAAAGTATGGGTTTATATGTTCATATAAGTTCCAAGGTATTCTTTTGTCCATAAAAGATCATCAACATCAGTTGGATTCATTAGATTCATCAAAACTTAGATATTTAGTGTTTTGATTCATTTATACATTAAAGATGTCAACTTTAGGTACTTCTCGAACTAGAAGCAGATCTAGGTTTAATTATATTTTTATTGGATTGCTCGTATTTTTCTGAGCAAAAACCATATATTACTTGTAATTTTTGGCCAAAGAATGGATTTTAATCGATTTTACAAGATAGAACTATTTTTCTGATTTACTAGCCAGAGAGGCGAAGAAATTATCTAATTAGGATAATCTCGCACCGTCAGATTGCCGGTCTCCATTGACTAGAGCGGTGATCGTGTGGGCGTGGTTGGACGTGCACACTCAACGGCTTTTTGAACCAGAGCGAAGATCAACCCTTGATCTCTCAGTAGGTCCATGATATACCCCAATCCCACGACTCCCAATCCTCCCCCTTTCCTGACCTTCGGGTCCTTACATGTGGCAGTGGCGTGGCGGAGTAGCCGCCAGAGAAAAACGAATCCAGAGAGGGGTTCAAATGGTAGAGTTTCTCCGTTCACCTTCGTGGTGCCTTGGCGAAGTCAAGGGTGGGTATATATATAGGTGTGGTGTATGAATTTAGGGTTCCCGAACTCTTGTGGAGAGGAGAAGGTTGCGAGGGTTCTAGCCCCTTTTATAGGCCACGAATCGGCTAGAAATCAGTAGGTTTCTAGTTTGGTTTTCCAAGATGGAGACAATCGTCCACTTATTTTGCTCTCAGTAAGATCAGAGAGGATAATAGAATCTCCCAATCTCGCATGTGTACAGGTCACCTTCCCGATCTGACGCGGGGTGAGGGACGAGACGTGAGGCGTCAGATCTTGATCCGACGGTCCCTGTCACACGTGAGGATCATAGGCCGCTTTTTCTTATTTTATTTAAATTGTGACATTAATACTTTCCATACCTATTATCTACACTTTAGGGATTTCTTATGAAATCCATATCTCTCAAACCATCCATCCTTTTAATCCCAAAATTTAAGGGAAAGTCTTTAATGACTTTATCTAGGTGTGTGCAAAGATTGAGACCAAAACTCGAAAAGAATAACTCTTTTTCTTAACATGCAAGTCATTCACTTATAAGGCATATATTATGCATTTAAAACACATATTTTCTCTTTCTTTCTTTTCTATTTTCTTTATCTTGGCTATTCTTTCTATTAGAAATCATGTGCAAATGAAACTAAACAATTGTAGCCATCTTTGCCACTTTCTAGAGAATTCTACATATTTCTTTTAAGCACATATATTTATTATTCATTTTCTGTTGCCTTTTGATTACTATGGGATTTTCTTTTATCCTTTTTCCCTTTTATCCATCATTGGATTAATAAAACAGTAGCACTCACAAATTCTATCATTTAAAGGAAAATTTGCAAAAAAATCCATTCTTGTATAATAAAGCACACAATTTCCAAACAAGTCTCCTTTCATAGAATAATTGCATTTCAATTAATAAAATACAAGAAAAATTGACGTTATAACACATTTGTTTTTACCGCATGGGGATAGGAGCGAGGAATGGAGAGTAACCATCGATTCGGGCAACCACAGTTTGAGTAGGGAGTCGTTTTTGGGAGTAGTTTTTTGATCTCAGTGCGGATTCAATCGTTAGATGTCCCATGTGGGTTCTCCATGTTTGGCCCAAATATGGTCTACCATGTGGTTATTACGGCCACAAAAGGTGCCAGGTTCAGTTGAAGTTGACCACGTCCAGGTCCAGAAGGAGGTTGACCTTGTCAAGTCCAGGTTCAGATGTCCCAGTAGAGCGACCACCCCCTCTACCACATCCACGTCCGCTGTCACATCCAAGTCTCGATGACTACTTATTATTGAACTATTTGCCTCTCATGCTTCTGTGTTTAGTCCATGTATATGATTTTGTCCCTTCTACATGTCTTGTGTTTCTCTTTACCTATAGGATCCTCACTACCAAAACTAAATTGTTGACTTTGTTCAAACTTTGATGAAATTATCCAATTTGTATAGACAACATCAGATGGAAAATGCTCATGTCGCAAATGCACCACCAAAGAATTCTCTAACAATGAAAATGTTTCGAAGATTTTTTGAGACCTTTAAGAAGCTATTGACTTACAAGCTCTCCTTTTGCAAGGAGATCGACTTTGGGTTTTAATCTCTATCAAGTATATGGATAAGGATCATTTTGAGAGTTTTTTAGTTAATTGCTAGGTGTACCTCTTATTTCTATAGTTGTGAATCTAGACAAACACTATGTTAGCTTAGATGCATGCTGACATGCAACACAAACTACATATGGATCAACCATCTAGGATTGTTTACTTAGAAGGCAACAAACATGAAGGTTAAACGGTAGAGTCCTGCAAACTTAGCCTAACAAGTTAAGTCAAGCTTTTGTAGGGTCTAATATGGTCACCTGGTTTTTGTTAAGAAAGTACCTTTGTAGTGGTTATTCTTGATGTTTATGTGGATGATAATATTCTACCCTCGAGAAAGACTGGTTCAGACTATCTGCGGAATTTTTTTGTAATAAAAGACTTAGGTGAAGCAAGATACATCCTGGCTAGGTAGCATGGTCACTTCTCAAAGGCTTCCGTGTCTGTGTCCTACACGTCTAATATGGATACACGGTGGACATGGCCCAAACATGTCAAAGTTATGCTTTTTCTTTATTTGGCGTTAAACACAATCAGAATATGGCCCCAACACTAACTAAGAAGGGTAATCACCCCCATCACTATTTTCACTCTCCTTTTCTACAAATAACAACATACCTCCCTCTTCTTTCTTTGTTTTCCACCACCACCGACACTATTTTTTTACTAACTGAAGTTTAATATGCAAAAAGTTTTTCTGAGTTATTCTTATGGTACTTAATTCATATTGTTATTTCTGAATAAATTGTCTATAAGGTTGACTATTATTGTGATTACGATGCAGTTTTTTTTGATAGTATGTCTCTGTGGCTAGTTTTCATGATGTTTGCAATGTGTATGCGAATGTAAATATGACATTGGATATAGCATGGATGAGATGATCTTGGTTTTTAAATGTGATTCTTCTTTTTGTTTTTATATATAAAAATAATATACATGTATATGTTTTTTTGGTCGTGTCAGGCGCTGTGTCCGTGTCCTATATTTTTGAAAATTGCTGTGTCCCGTGTCTATGTCCATGTTGGTATCCATGCCCATGTCTGTGTTCATGCTTCCTAGCATCCTAGACACTAAAGAAATTTCTAAATAAACCATGAGATCCTTCATTGCCATTTCTTTGAAAACCAATTGTATGATATTGGCATTTTTGACCTCCCATTTTATAACTTTTCACAACAATATGGTTTTCTTGAATAATCAGTAAGGCTTACAATTGACAAAGTAGTGCTTGTTGATAAGAGGGCGGGCTATGTACATAATTTATAAGTCAGTTATGTGCACCAATGAAGTGACAAGGTGTGAACCGTAAAAACCATCCTCAATTTATATCCCTGACGTAGGGGTGAGCAGAAATCGGTCAATAATTAACCAATTAACCGAATGGTTATTTTTTTTAGACAATTTGTTTATTTTGGTTAATTGGTTAAACGGTTAATTTTTTAGTTAAAAATATTTTATGTTTGGTTAAGCGAATTAACCAAATAGTCACAATTTATTCAAAAAGAAATATCTTGCACATATATATACCTATATAATTTTACTTTTATTTCAAAAAACCGTCCCGTTTATAAACTAATCAAGCTTTTATGAACTATATAGTATATATCACTATGTTTAAATGTAACATTACTATAATATAACAATTTCTCAAAATTTAATAATTATTTTTCATACAATATTATTACAAGAGTGTTGTTTGGTTAACCAAATTAACCGATGGAATTAACCATTAACCGATTAACCATAACCAAAGTAATCAATAGTAATTTGGTTAACGGTTAAAATCTTAAGCCACAAATTAACAATTTAACCGAACCAAATTAACCGTAACCGACCGAATTAATTGAATGCTCACCCCTACCTTGACATATACACTACAAGTTTCTGCGGTGTTGGAATAGTAGGGGGGTCACCTTCCTATTGTTGTTACAACAACTCGGCTATTTACTGATCCCATAGGAGAAGGATGTTGTGGACTTGTTAGAAGAAAGGAATATGCTGAAAGTAGGCCTATTGAAATTCCTCTAATCCCTACTAGGCCTTGGATGATTGCTCTCCATTGTGTCCTCATATTCAGATGTACAAGAGGGTCGTAGTGAAAGTCATGCATCTTACTGGTGCTTGGGCTATTATTGCATTTGTTGTTTGCTGGTTATAGAGAAACTGGGAATTGCTTATTGAATGAATTAACCAGTGTACAATACAGTCTCTTATATAACAAAAGGGAATAGAGACTAAAGCAGAGATGAGCAATATGAGACTAAACTACTGAAGTAAAAACATAAGTGAGGCACATGCTATGCACATGACACTCAACAAAACACAACATAACACAACATATCTCTATACTCCCCCTCAAGCTAGAGTGTAGATGTCGAACATGCCCAACTTGTCTACTAGAGTCTGAAAATGAGCTTTAGGAAGTATCTTGGTGAAGATGTCCGCAACTTGCTTTTCAGTGCTGAGATATGGAGTGCAAATCCGGCCAGAAAGGATTGCTTCTCGAACAAAGTGACAGCAGACCTCAATATGTTTCGTCCGCTCATGAAAAGTGGGGTTGCTCGCAATAAAAATGGAGGCCTTGTTGTCACAAAATATCGGTATAGGGCTGGAATAGGATATATCGAAGTCCTGGATGAGACTCTAGACCCACAGAAGTTCTCATGCAGTATGAGCCATAGCTCGGTATTCTGCCTCTGCACTGGATCTTGCGACAACAGTCTGCTTTTTGCTTCATTAGGTAACAAGATTTCCGCCCACAAATGTACAATATCCTGATGTTGACTTACGATCAGAACGACTTCCTGCATAGTCAGAGTCTGAGAAACCAGATAGATTGCAGTGGCCATGCTTCTTATACAACAAGCCTTTTCCTGGAGAGCTTTTAAGATACCGCAGAATGTGACATATAACATCCTAATGACACTGCCGGGGTTTATCAAGATACATGCTGTTGAATCCTACGGCAGCAGTGAGGTCAGCTCTTGTGACCGTCAGATAGATAAGCTTGCCTACCGACCTTATGAACTGGTGATGATCAACATGGGGAGGAGAATTTTCATCATCCCAATCCATATTTTGGTCAAGGGGAGTGTTGGCTGGTTTGCAACCCATCATACCAATTTCCTGCAAGAGATCAAGTACAATATTTTCTTTGAGAGACACAACCCTGCAGATGATCTGGAAACCTCAATGCCTAAGAAATACCTCAACTTTCTGAGATCTTTAGTGATAAAATGTTTTTCTAAGTAGGTTTTAGTTTCCTGTATACCCACGGTATCACTGCCAAATAAAATAATTTCGTCAACATAAACAATAAGAATGACAAGTCCAACCACTGTTTGAGGATAAAGACTGAATGATCAGAGTGAGAGCGACGGAAGCCAAAAGTGACTAAGATCTGACTGAGCTTGTCGAACCAAGCACGTGGGCTCTGTTTGAGACCGTAGATGGCCTTTTCAGTTTACAGACTTTAAAGGCAGTCTCCCCCTGAGCAACGAAACCGGGTGGTTGCTCCATGTATACTTCCTCTTGTAGATCTCCATAGAGAAATGCATTTTTAACATCTAACTGAAAGAGAAACCAGTCTTTATTAACAACCATAGTCACAAATTCGGTATTCGGGATACGTACGACCAAGTTGAAAAATTTGGAAATCGGGAATTATGCGGAAAAATCGGATAAAAATTGGTCAACGTAATGTAAAAGTTCGGTCAACTATTCGGGAAAAAACCGGCAAAAAAAGGATTACACACACACACACATATATATATATATATATATATATATATATATATATATATATATATATATATATAAACATACACACTTATATATACACCCACACATATCATGATTGAAAATGACTAAACATCGAGATGATTACCCTAATATTGGAAGAAGGGGAAGAAGTGGGAGCAGTAAGCAACATGCACAAATCAGGGAAGAAAGGGGGAGAATGGAGGAGAAAGATGGAGCGTACATGTAGCATGTCGAGGGTTACCCCTCCTGGTGTGTCAGGAGATCGAGGAGGAAAGTTGGATGGTTTAGTGGAACCCTGCTATAAGTAAAAAAGGACGTGGAAAAAACAAATGTGAAGCAAAAGTACAAAATTGTTTAAAACGAAAAAAACGTATTAAACACGTTTAAAACGCAATACACGAATAAAATGTGAATTAAATGCGTTTAAAACATATTCTTCGGTTTGGAGTTTAAAACAAGCGTCATATACGACACGTGAATAATACACGTTTTAAACGCGTTTTTTTCTTCAAAAAAATGAAGTATATTGTGACTATGTTAACAGCAAAAAAAATCAGAATTCAAACAGAATTTAATCGTGCAACAGGAGAGAAGGTCTCAAAATAGTCAACACCATGTCTGCGTGTAGCCTTTTGCAACAAGTCGAGCTTTCAGACATTCAATTATACCATCAGGTTGATACTTAATGGTGAAGACCCAACGACAGCCAACAGTAGGGCATGAAGAAGGGTGATTCACAAGTTCTCATGTCTTGTGATCACAGAGCGCCTGCATTTTCTGATCCATTGCTTGTTTCCATGCAGGAAAAACTAGAGCCTCTGCAACAGTCTTTAGAATAGTGACATTAGAAATCGCAGAAGTATGCAAAATTGTTATGCAGATTGGCAGAAGAGTAATAATGACTGATAAGATGTTTAGTGCAGGAGCGAACACCTTTGCGCATGCTAATAGGAAGGTGCAAATCAGAAGTTATCTCAGTGTTTATTTGATCATCCGCAGACGGAGGAATTGGTTGGGGAGGGGCCATGGAAGGAGCGCTTGTCTTTGGCCGACATTTGTACACTTGCAAAGGACAACCTTTAGGTTGGTTAGAAGACCGACAAGTCCTCAACAATATCTGGTAGAGGTGTGGGTGCCAACATATCACTGGATAGTGTTGCTCCATCATCAGAAAAATAGGGCATATGCTAAAAAGATTACATCCGCACTGACAAACCATTGTTTGAGTACCGGATCAAAGCAGCGGTAACCTTTTTGGGTTCTAGAATAACCCAAAAAGATGCATTTTGTGGAGCGAGGATCAAGTTTTGTCATTCCTGGGCGTAAATTTTTAACAAAGTAAGTACACCCCAAAATACGAGGAGGGACAGAGAACAGAGGTGCATCAGGAAACAAAATGGAGTAAGGGATACGATTCTGTAAAACAGAAGATGGCATACGATTTATAAGATAGCATGCCGTAGAAACCGCCTCAGGCCAAAAATGGTGAGGAACTTTGTAATGAATAAGAAGAGTGCGAGCAACCTCTAATAAGTGGCGATTTTTCCGTTCAGCAACACCATTCTGTTGTGGAGTATAAGTGCATGTGGTTTGATGGATAGTGCCACGATTAGAACAAAAGGATGTGACAGACTTTTACATAAATTCTAGGACATTATCGGTACGGAAAATCTTAATGGGTTTATTGAATTGGGTCTGTATTTTAGAAAAGAAGATACATATATTGTCCAAAATAGTGCCACGATCTTTAGCAAAAACAACCAAGTAGTACGGGAATAATCATCAATAAAAGTCAAAATATTTAACACCAGAGTGACTTAGAACAGAGCATGGACCTCAGATGTCCGCATGAACAATATCAAAAATTGCCTTAGAACCAATTTCCTTTTTAGCGGGAAAAACAGACCACGCTTGTTTTCCCAAAACACAAGATGCACAAGAAAAATTGTTTTCAGATAATGCAGGAAATAAAAGCTTCAATTTTGTAGCAGACGGATGACCCAACCGGAAGTGCCATTGAAGTCCTGTGACTGATGTAGACAGAAGAGCAGAAGCTGCAGACGGTCCATCCAAATAGTATAGTCCATCTGGTCCTTCATGGTCCGAACCAATCCTCATCTTCGTGCGGAGATCCTTTAAAACACAACAAGAGGGATCAAATTTAATAGAACACTGAAGCTGTTTTACAGTTTTACTGACAGATAATAAGTTAGCAAGAAAATGTGGTATGTATAAAACAGATTGGAGATGCAACTTTCGAGATAGAACAGTGCCAATGCCATGCACAAGAGTCTTAGAGCCATTTGCAACAGGGACAGATGGAAAATTAGAGGTTTTCGTCAGAGCAGAAAATAATTGGGTGTCGCCAGTCATATAGACAGACGCACCAGAATCAATGCACCATTTATTGTTACCAGCAGAAGGAGAGGCAAGCATGGCGGAGGAACCGACATCAGATGTCGAAGGTAGCTGAGTCATGCGCTCCTGGAAAAACTTCTCGAACTCTGAGCGAAGCCATTCAGTAGACGGAGGAGCAGACGGTTGGTCGGATGCAGTATCAGTAGCAGTTTCTGTAGAGGCCTGGTTAGCCCAGACTGGCTTATCGTGCTTGATCCAACACCTATCTTCATTGTGATTATCATGACCACACCAGTTGCAGAAGCGAGGGCCAGTAGCTTGACCTCGTCCAAGAGCAGTAGAGGAGCCACGTCCACCGGTGGGAGGTAGACGTCCGCTACGACCACGGCCTCGACCGCGACCACGTCCAGAGTCAACAGTGCGAGCAACTAGAGCAGAATGCTCAATAACATGATTGGAGGTCACTGACGGTAGTCTTTGAACTCGCTTAAGGACGTCTCGAAGAGTAGTCAGAGGGTCACTCGACAAAATTTGATCGAGCACACCGGAGAAGGAAGCCGGAAGGGCAGCCAGAAATTGGACCAGTTGTAGTTCATTGCGCTGCTTCTGGGCTTCTTTTATATCTGCAGTCAAAGGATGGTAGATTTCATACTCATTCTAGAGAGCAGAGCACTGGTTGTAGAAGTTCTCGATGGAAGTATCAGAAGAAAACTCCTTGGCCATGTTTTTGAAAATTTTGAAAACACGTTTAAGATTTGCTGATGGGAGTAAACATAGGAGAGCTGGTCCCACATTGCCTTAGCATCATGAAGGCATAACAAGGACTGACTGATCCGCTGCTCAGTGCTATTAAGAAGCCATGCCATAACACCAAAGTCGTCTTTGGACCGTTGTGCATAAGTTTGCTTGGCTTTTTCATCAGCAATAGCAGCAGGGGCAGCAGGAGGATCGATAGTAAGATGTGAGTATCGGCCTTGGGCCTTGACATAGAGGACGAAGGACGCCGACCACAAATGGTAATTAGAACCATCGAGCTTGACGGTGGTAACACACAGAGAGCGAGGAGGCTCAACCGAGGCCATGACGAGCAGAGGTAGGGCAGTAGTGAAGAGGTGGGCGCAACAACCACATGCAGTGGATAAAGAACCCGCTATGGGGCAGTAGCAGTAGGGATTTGACGCATCAGATCAGAAGAGACTCATGTCGGGCAGATAGATTGATAAAGGAACCTATGCCGTCATGAGGAAGATCAATATTCCATTATGAGGCGCAAGTAGAAAACTAACCAGAGAGATAGGAGACTCTCAACGTAGGATGGCTATGGCTGTCCGGAAGGTTGTATGTACGAAAATGAGCGGGAGCTGTCTGGAAGGTTGCACGTACGAAAATGAGCGGGAGGAAGCACGAGAGGACAACAGTGCGGTGGTGGAGGGAGGAGGGGCGGCGGCTGGTGGAGGGAGGAGGGGCGGCAGCGGGTGAAGGGAGGAGGAGGGGCGGCGGCGGGTGGAGGGAGGAGGGATGGCGATGGGGTGAGGTGGCAGCGGGAAGAGAGGTGGTGGGGGCGGCGGCGGAAAGGGAGGATGGAGGGGCTGCAGCGGCAGGTGGTGGAGGGGAGGGGGTGGTGGGTGGCGACGGTGGGTGGGGGGGGAAGGGGGGGGGTGAAGGCCTAGGGCATAGGGGCAGGGTGGGAAAAAGAAACTTGGGGAACCAGACCTGCTCTTGATACCATATAGAGAAATTGGGAAATGCTTATTGAATGAATTAACCAATGTACAATACAATCTCTTATATAACAGAAGGGAATAGAGACTAAAGCAGAGATGAGCAATATGAGACTAAACTATTGAAGTAAAAAGTATAAGTGAGGCACATGCTATGCACATGACACTCAACAAAACACAACATAACACAACATGCTATACTTGTCATTGCCTATCTAGATAAGCATCTTTGTGGCAGGAATTTAGTTACGTAAAGGTCGTGAGCTGATGTGAATTCATGCATTGCTATAAGAATTTGATCTATAGCTTGCCAGTTGTATACCTATGTGCTATGACAACAAGACTGACATTGTTATGATTATTGCCAAAGGAGGATCCAGAAATGCACAAATGGTGGTGCTGATATCATCTCTCAACCTTTAGTCACCTAAAGGCTGACTAAAGGTCGTGAGCTTATGTGGATTCATGCGTTGCTATAAGAAATATCTATAACTTGCCAGTTGTATACCTATGTACTATGACAATAAGACTGACGTTGCTATGATTATTGCCAATGACGGATCCAGAAAAGTACAAAAGGCAGGGCTGAGTTATATATATCATAACACGAAATAATATTGCATTGTTAAGATAATTTAGTAGGAAAAAAACCGAAGGTGGAATAAAATTTCGTGATCTACAAGAGTAAATGATCTTGTGCTCTAAAATATTTTTGGTCAAACCTTCAAGTTATATGAAAATGACATTTGAGAAGAGTGTTATAAGTCAGGAGGATGGTCACAAACTGTATGGTATAATAACATCTGGTAGAAGCTTAGAATCTACACAGTATCATAATAACATGCGGATTCAGCCTAGGCAGCACCACTCTTGAATCTGCCCGGATTATCGCAATCCTCTGTATCTTGCATGGGAGGAATAATCACATACAGATAGATTGCTACTTTGTGAGGGAATGGTTAAGCGGGTTCACACTCCTTTTTATGTCTATTGGTGAATCTTTTCAATAAGCTGAGGAGTAATGTTTGTCTTTAATGACAAGGCAGTCATCCTTGGCATTGTTAGGGCCATAATTGTAATGTATAAGATTTGATACCTCTAGGAGAGTTCTTTTTGCATGCTGTATAAAACCAAAAATGACCATGATAACCATAAAACGACTATAATTATTATTTTTTGATGAGTGGGGTGGTCTGATTTTAAAAAATAAATAAAATTAAGGTGCCAAAGTGTCGGGCTGAACCACCTTGGTGCCTTAACAAGTATGCAAATAACCAATTACAAACCCCTTCCCCTTAATTAATAGCCCTTCCGGTTTTGAGATCGTGCAATAAAGCCCTACAAGGTTACCTTTTCTAAGATGATGGAATATCACACAAATTCTCTTAAGTTAGATAACACATCTACTTTACTAGATTTTCACTGAAGATCAAATGAAATCATTTCAGGAGCTGGAATTTTCTTCTTATCTTATTCATACTTGCTTTAGGAGTATGGTTATATAAACTTGCAAACAGCCCTTTTCCGATATAAAAGTGGAGACACTTCTAACTAAGCAAAAGAAAAAGAAAAAAAAGGGAGGTAGAAGATGGCAGTTCAGTAACTGACTGCTCCGTGATAAGACCTTGTTCTGGTGGATATGCCCAATAGAGCACTAGAGCCTTGTGTAGAGATATGTGATATTCGTAGTTGCAAGTAAAAGAGCAACAGGTCTTAGAGAAATTGAAAGGACTTTCCTTGTACAAGGATCTTCTCAAAATCATTTTTGAAGATCACCTATTATCAAAACAGATGCAAATTGCTGCCACTCCAGAAACTACTGATAGACTGTATTCTTCTCTTCAGTAAGAATTTCGGTAACATTGACTTTGCTTAAAGACATTTTTTTTTGTTTGGTGAAACTGATGTTTTGTTTTTCAAAAAAAAACAAAACGACCTGTCTGGTTAATATTGGACTTACCGCATGTCAAATAAAGTGTTCTAATCTGGGACCATTCATCTTGGGCCAACACCAACACAATTTTAGGTGTATATATATCTTTGATCCTTTTGTTTTTCAAGTCCAATTGGGATCTAATGTTCTACTAAGCGACAATGTAGATTATGTTAGAAGAATCTTATAAAATTGCATGTAAGATATTTTAAACCCGCTGTGCAATAAGACATGTTGGGCAAGTATTGCTTGCACTTCACCATCTTGCCGTTGGGCAAACATGTTTTTGCACTACATGTTGTACAATGTAGATTATGTTAGAAGAATCTTGATGAGTTCAGCTCAACCTAAAAAGAACAAAAACATGTTTGTATGTAATCTTTCCATTTTTGGATTTATCAAGTGCATGACTCAGGCAACAAGACAGCACTTAACATGCACACTTAACATGCATTCATCTTAGTGCTTGTCTGGTTGGACTCAAATTGAAAACATAGCATTCATATTACAATGCTGTTTCAACTTCATTCTACGGTACAGTGCAAACTGAAATCAGGCTGAAAACAAATATCATCTTTTTTTTCCTTATTTTACTTAAAAACGATGGAAAATCATCAGCACCCAAACTGGTGCGTTTCATTTTCCTGCCTTTTCATTGTTTGCTGTCTGAATCTCACTTGACAAATAAAATACCTCCAATCAGACAAGCCCTTAAGCTGATGCTTACATCCTCAAGGTATCTGTCATAGACTTTAAACTTCGTGAACCTGTCGAAGCAATCCCTTTTGTATATATGCCTGTTTTTTGATGGGTTTGTGTAGCTCGCCATTTCCACTTTGTTGTGCTGTTGTAACGCTTTAATTATGGAATCCTGAAACAAGCTCAACGACATGGTTTTAAGAAGAATGTTAAGTTTACCTCTTTTAATATAGTAGAAGAGGGGGATATTTATGCCTGTTGTAAGAAATTGAACGTACGCAGGTCTATCCTCTATATAATCTCACCTTTTATCCACACTCAATGTGCATATTCTCAAATGCCCCACTGCTAGTCAACACAGGGCTGTAACTGGTGTAGTGACTAGACGTCATGACATGCATCTATGGAGGTTGAAGGCTACATGGATTTTCTTTTAAAATTTTGTTTTTACCTTGCTTCATAGATATTTGTCACGTGCCCATCCAATATGCATGCTGCTGGCTAACACTACAAAATGTCGCTTCATTGCAGAAGAGTCTTCCTTCTACAACAGGATCAACATCAACAAAGAGTACTGGATCCGGATGGGCAGCTTTCTGATATTTCCGTTAATCTTTATTATTTGATCTGCAATGTTTCCGCAGTTTATTGCCAAATAGCGCTTGCACCGAAAAGAGTTTTCATTACCTTTCCATGGTCTCGGTATTATGTAAGATTCAAGGATTGTCATCTTCTGAAGGTTATCAAATGCTCCCTGAAAACAGATTGTTCTCTTAGATTCTTGAGTATGTTGGACGGATTCCTTTTATTGTATGCAAAACATGTTTATACTAAGTTTTCAAGCTATTTAAACTGTTCTGATTGCAGTATACCATAAGCCCCTGTTTGGTTCGTGATCGAGATTATAAAATCTGGATTAGGTTAGTCATAGATCTAAGATTAATTTATTTGGATTCAGTATCGTTTCTGTTTGGCAGCTCATCCCATTGAAATTACTTATTGGATTGGAATTTGTGTTTTTCACTCGAGCATACAAAACAAAATAACACAAAAGACAGAGTCAAATACGAACTAGGATATGGAATCCTGCTAAGAACTGACTGACTTGGTGTGGATTAGAGAATCACAGAACTTGAAATGAATCCCGTCAGTTCGGTTTCTGCCAAACAAAACAAAATAACAACTGGATTGGGTTAGTCAGGATTAGTGTATTAGTGCCTATGTGACATAAAAAGACAACACCTAATCTAAGATCAGATTCCGAACCAAACAACACCTAAAGGATCTTTACGTGATAATGCCGAATACATGATTCCAACAATATTAGAGGTGGAGTTACCTACATTGCAATTTGCAAAATAATAATTTCTTTACCGGGCACGCGTGAGCCACTGATCTAGAATCCACCTTTCGGTTATCAGTCTCTCACTCACTGAGCGGGACCAGCAGGGTGAGGCTGACGGCATGGGGGACAGAATCACAGAGCCAGACCGGCAGTACGAGGCCCAGCCGGTGCCGAGGGAGTCGTGCTAGCTGGTGTAGGAGCTGGAGCCGAGTCTGGCGAGGTACTTCCCCGTGGTGCGGACGTTATGATGAGCAAGGCTATGACCAGCTTCTGGCCTTCCTCTTCCTGGCGGTGGGACGTGTTTTCACTGATGAAGTTAAAGGGGCCCGAGCATGGGAGCTTGAAGGAGTCCTTCCACTTGTTGAGCTTCGTGATGGTATTGGCTGCGTTGCAGCCAGAGTAGTGATATAATAGCATAAAAAAAGAGAAGAACACGCTAGAAAGGGGGAACACATCAAAAGTCAGGGAACACCCTAGGAATCCCAATGAGGAAAACACAAAAGACAGAGTCAAATACGAATTAGGATATGGACTCATGCTAAGAACTGACTGACTTGGTCTGAATTAGAGAATTATAGAACTTGAATGAATACCGTCAGTTCGGTTTCTGCCAAACAAAACAAAATAACAACTGGATTGGGTTAGTCAGGATTAGTGGATTAGTGCCTATGTGACATAAAAAGACAACGCCTAATCAAGCAAACAACACCTAAAAGATCTTTACATGATAATGCCGAATACATGATTCTAACAATATTAGAGGTGGAGTTACCTACATTGCAATTTGCAAAATGCTATTTTCTTTACCGGGCACGCGTGAGCCACTGATCTAGAATCCACCTTTCGGTTATCAGTCTCTCACTCACTGAGCGGGACCAGCAGGGTGAGGCTGACGGCATGGGGACCCTGTCGACGTGCTTGTAGTAGTGGCGACGCGGTTGATGTTGGAAAATTAGTAAGAAGTTAATTAGATTAGACACAATTAACTACCAAAATATGCAGCAGTAGTAATAATAATAGTTATGGATTCGGAGAAAAGCAATAGTTAGAAGATGCAAATTCTAAAGTCTCATATGAAGGCGTGTGAAAAAATGACATATTCCACCACTTCTAGCACGAGCTTTTTCGGCGGTCCATCTCTAAGATTCAGCCACCGTAACTTTGACATAACCACTTTGTGCAAACAGGAGGACTATGTCGAACTCATTCTTTTAGCCCTTTGTCGCAAAGAAGAAAAGAAGACATCATGAAACGTCGACGACGCAAAAACTGTAGCAAGGAAGAAGGTCCAAGGATGAGCTGAGGTTATTGCAGTGGTGGATGAAACTGGAGAGTTCCAGTCAGGAGAGATTGGAACACAAAAATCTTTCTTTTTCTCTGTGTATGTAGTTGTATTGCTATGTATCTTGGTAACAACCCCCACAAGTTGCTGACGTTGCAACTAATTGGTCTTCCCGATGTGCCTATTCATCATCACGGTTAATGAGCGGTTTTAACGATAATGAAGAGAGAATAATTGTTGCTGCCTTAAGCGTTTTCAACATGTTTCAAATGAAATATAAAAAAAAGTAAATAAGTTGTTTCCTAAAAAGATGAATAACACGCACCGGACATGATGGGACAGAACGAGCGAAGGAGCGTGCTTGTGTGTGTATTTTTTATATTCTGTGAAAAGAATTGTCTAATTTTCATAAATTTTCATGCAGATGAGATGTTACAACTTCTTGAGGACCATGATCCTTTAGCATGCGTTTGTCACGAGACTATATCCGGATTATTGCTTGTCGCCTTGTGCCAACCCGACCAAACACTCGACGGATTAGGACTGGTTTCTGTTTGGTTGCTAATATGGTTTTGGCTCCGTTTTGGGATAACGGAAACCCAAAAACCGGACCAGGCCAGTCTCGCGAGAGGCAAGATTTCATTTCCTAACCCAATTTTCGCTCAGAACGTGAGTAATCTATTTAGCCTCCACCGACACCCCCCTTTCCCCTCTCCCTCTTCCGCTCTCCCGACACAACCATTCCTCGACCTGCTCCCCTCTCCCTCTTCTGCTCACTTTTGGGAGAAACTATTGCCTCCGTGAGTTAAAGCTACCTCTACAACGCCGAATCGACGACAACACAAGGCCATAGGGTGAACAAATGGTCAATGAAACTGGCAGATTCAGATTGGGGGTCTGCTGGTTCGTCAAGCATTACCGAGCTACGATGCCAGGATAGACAGCGAGAAACAAGGTTAGGCATCCCGACTTGTCATCTCCAATTAAAGCCCCTTGGCGCCCCCTTTTCACTCTGTACAAGGCGTCAACCAAACCCTAGCGAGGGCACTGCCTGCCTTAGCCGCTATATAGTGCTGCGTTTCTTTGCCGATCTCCTCCCCATTCAACTTCGCATCCTCCACCAACTGTTCTCTGAAGACGCCGCTGCCGAGACCTTATATTCCAAAGTCTTCCATTTGCTTGAGAGGTATGTGTTGGCCGAGCATATTTTTCTTTCAGTAGGCAGATGTAGTAGTAGGAATGTACACTAATATTTATTCCCTTTACCTTGTCTTCATGTATGTAATGATACTTTCTTGGCGACTGCGTGATCTCCTCTTCTACGTGGATATTCTTCTTACCAGGTATATCTACTAAGCAATACAAAACTATTTTTAGTTGATATGTAATTTTACCTGTAAGCATAGCCATGTTGAATGGTTGATACAATGAATGATATTGATGTGTTAGATAACCTCATATTTCCATTATCAGCTTGTAATGCATGGCTGAGTGCCCTATAGGGGTGTAAACGGTGCGGGTACGGTGCAGGTCTGGCCATACCCATACCCATCTAATTTAGCGGGTCCGGTTTCGGTTCTAGACCCGCATAATACAAAACTTGGACCCACACCATACCCGTACCCACAATAATAGTGGGTATGCGGGTAAGCGGTTCTATAAAATAACATATAGTTTATGTAAGAGAAATGACTATGCTATATATATCTAATAGAACAAGATATTGTTATTATATAGTATATTAAATTGTAGTAGTTATATTAGAAAATGCTATATTTAATACTTTAACATTAATTGAGTAATTGTTTACATATTTGTAGTCATGATCATAACATTTAACTAATGTAGAAAGTAATGTAAATTAGTAGACATTTTGATTTTAAGTTTGCATATGATGTTCATTATTGTAACTAGAATACTTAATTCTTAATTATATGACTAGTCTTAACCTTATTGTGGTTAGAATATGATATAATCTCAAGAATTATATTAGTTAGACTAGTAAAGTATGATATATATAACATATTATTTAAGTAGTTACTTATGTATAATGGGTACACGGGTCTGGGTCCAAGCATAGCCATTATTGGGCCCGCTTATCTGCGGGTCGGGTATACGGGTCCAAGGGTATGCAGGTATAAAAATTAGACCCGTGACAAGTTTTTTAAGGGTCCGAATTTGCGGGTTCGTGGGTCTACCTGTACCCATTTACGACCCTAGTGCCCTACCTCGTCAGATGAATTTAATTGCATTCAATATTGTATACAAGACTCGTATGCAGTCTTGTTTTGATTTCCAAACCCCTTATACCTACTCAATTTAATGTGCTTGGTTCCACGAATGTACGATCTCTTGGATAAAAACACATTATGTATTATGTTTATTTAAATGGGATCCTTGTTTGTCAACTATGCCATAAAAGGACACATTTTATTAGGTAAGGAATTATTAGGTCAAGATTTATTCTCTATGATGGACCAAAATATGTATATTTTTTCACTTGAATGTGGTCTGATCCCTTGAATGTGGTCTGAATGCATCGTTGAGATTCATTGAGTACCAAATAAATTAATATGTAATTATTTAACTCATCTACCATTATACCAAATAAATGAAAATGATTTACCTTGAATGATTGCTTGAATATCATGTCCAACATAGCCTGTTCAACATTACAATTATGTTGTGTATACTTTCTCTGTTAATAAATAGGTCATTATTTAACTACTCCACCTAACTGTCTTCAGTGCTTGTTATCCCTATACTATTACCATACGATTTGCAAAAATCATACTACACCTACAACCCCTATATTAATTTGATTTTAACCGACATACCTATAAAATGTCATGACTTACATCCTATACCTGTAAAATGTCATGACTTACCTCCTATACATGTAAAATGATTTTATCCACGTTTTATTTGGTATGAGGACCTCATTCTTTATGTATGTGTGTTTACATAATATGGCACTGAAATGTCGTATAAGATATTCAATATTTGTTATGTTTTTTTTGAAACAGAATAGAACATCTATGCATGACCTCTTTAGTAGTATTAAAATCCATACACAACTTACCTATATTGATATGTCAGATAGCATGATATTCTTTATAGTACCCTAATGACTATTATTTTTTATTAGAATCATTAATGCTGATGTAAGTCATTGAATCCTATCATGATATTCCATGTTTTAACATGACATTATTTGTCTCCTATAACAAATTGTCAGAAATGCTTGATATCCCTATGATATTAGCAATTGAATTTATGCCCCAAAATACTACACATAATAGAAAAGAAATAACTACCATTGTACCAAATAAATTAAAATTATTTCGTGTGATTGATTGCTTCAAGATCATGACAACATACCCTATTCAACAATACGATTATGATGTAAATACTTTCTCTGTTAATAAATATGTCAACATACCTTAATGTGGTATGTATGACCTTATAGTACCCTAATACATTTTATTTATTACTAGAGTCAATTCTGCTGCTGTTAATCATCAAACCTAATTGTGAGATATCCAGTTTTGCCAGGGCATTTTTTTCTCTGATAAGGAACTGTCAAAATTTCTTGATATCCCTACGATATTAGCTTATGCTATGGCCAAAAAATATGTCTATTTTAGAAGAAAAACATCTACCAATACACCAAATAAATTATAATGATTATGTTTGATTTATTGCTTCAAGATCATATCCAACGTACTCTGTTCACAAATCCAATTGTGTTTTGAATACTTTCTCTGTTACTAAATAGGTCAATAATTTACTCCTCCACCTATATGTCCTCCTTGCTTGTTATCCCTCCTCTATTACCTTTCGATTGGCAAAAATTATCCTACACCTATATCTATAACCAAAAATTGAATGTGTGAATGTCACTGTCATATGTGAGTATTTAACAACTACACCCATGTGTTTTCCCTGTCTGTTATCCATGTTCTTTTACGTACAACTATTACTTACCTATATTGCTATGTCAGATAGCAGAATATTTACCCTAATGAATTTTACTTTTTATTAGTAGAAAAACACCTACCAATATACGATTATGTTGTGAATACTTTCTTTGTTAATAAATAGGTCAATATTTGACAAATTCCACCTATATGTCATCAATGCTTGTTTACCAAATCACATGACCTTTACACCTACCCTAATGACTATTATTTTTTATTAACTAATTCTCTATGATGGGAACAAATATGTCTCATGTTTCTCTTTAATGTGGTCTTTATGCGACGCTAAGCTTCATTTTATACCTTCCCTGTTATTTTCTTAATTAAATTCATGCCACATCATTGATTTGAACTTGGGTATGATTTTGTACAGGACAAAAAATAATTTCTGTATGATGGAACAAAATATCAGTGCTGTTTCCCTTGGTTGTTGTTTATATACCACGTTCTGCTTCATTAAATGGTTTCTTTGTTATTTGCTTAATTTCATATATGCAATCTCATTCCAATATCATGGTATTGATATTGATTCTAATAACAAACTACTAATTGGTCTTAATGTGGAACAAACTACTTATTGGTCTTAATGTGGAACAAACTACTTATATGGAACAAAATATGTGTCATCTTTCCCCTTAATGTGGTCTGTATGACCTTATATTACCCTAATCAATGTTATTTATTATGAGAATAAATTCTGTTACTATTAATCATCGAACCTTATTATGAGATTTCCAATTTTTTTAGGGCAATTTTTCCCTCTAATAAGGAACTGTCAAGATTGCTTGATATCAACAATACAATTATGTTGTGAATACTTTCTCTGTTAATAAATAGGTCAATATTTGACTCCTCCACCTATCTGACACCAGTGCTTGTTATCCCTAAGCTCTTACCTTTTGATTGACAAAAAATATACAACACCTACAACTATAACCAAAAATAGAAGTGAATTTCACTGTCATAAGTATTTTTAACCATCTATTACAACATAGTCCTCCAATTTATCCAACATACTCTGTAATATTATTTTCCAACAAACGGAAAACATAATACCTTATGACAACTATAATAGACTACTTTAAAACAAGTTATTGCTATCTAAACTGCACAAACAAACCCAAACTAGGTCAGTATAAAGGTTTCGTTTAAACACCCTGAATATAGTGATATATTGCTGTGCCATTGGTACTATGTCTGCACCAGACCTGAATATCCGTATTGTATGGACCAGAGACTCGGATGAGGCTCTGGTTTCTGCATTGAGGAAACAATATGATATGGGTAGGTGCATCAATAGAATTTTTACTAGGGACACATGGAGGGAGGTGCTACACGATTGGTAGAGCAGGATGGGGAGGTGGGATTGTATAATGGATCAAGTAAAAACTCGGCGGAAGAGCCTCAGGAGAGACTTTGCAAAGATAAAACTGGTGACCAACAAAAGTGGTGTTGGCTGGGATGAGAGCAGGTACAAGCCAATACTGCCTGACACCCTGGAGTGGAGGGAGACACTTGCGGTATGTCAAATGATACACCCCCCTAAATATTAAACATTCACTTAAAGTGATTAATATTGACCTAATCAGTAGTGCCTGACCATTTTAGGGAAATAAGGAACTAGTGAGATTGATCACCCAACCATTCTACCACTGCTACGATGTCGAGATGATGGGGGGGAACATCACTAGGGGGCATCATGCAATGTCCTCAACGGATAGACAACTTCCTTCTGATGTTCCATCTGAAGATGATGTTGCTGTCGACTTAGATGCATTTGATCCATTTATCAGCCCTGAACCAACCAGTCTTACTGAAGATATGGGTTATTTTGGGATGCAAAGCGAGGACAACAATGGAGGAACAGACAACCAAGGTGTTGGTGTAAGGACTCCTCCCATGCACAAACGTAGGAAGTGAGCCTCAACAACACAAGATAATTGTGACCTTACTAATGATGTCATTTTCAAGTTCACAAAGGTGTTTGCCAAGGTAAATGAGATGGACACCGATATTGTCGGTAGATCTAATGATAAAGATGAGTATCAAACCATTTTGCACCATTTTCATGCAACATACCCTGACGCCCCTGTCTCTGTTTTTACCACTCTTGTGCATGCCATAGAGGAGTCATCAAAGCGTAACATTTACCCAAGCCTTCGAGATACCCCACACAAAATTACCATATGGTTGAAAGACCTTTGGGAAATGAAGAACAAATCTTCTAGATCACAAACACCCTTCACGCCACCATATTCACAATCGCCACCTTTGCCATTTAGTAGCACAAATGGTAATAACAGAGGCCCTGCCCCTTAGTCGTTCTTGTGAGGTTGTCTAATTTAAGAACAATATCAGTATTGTGACTTTAATTTATGAACAATTTTTGAATTTGATGTTGCAATATTTGCTTGCTTTGGGAACAATTTCGAAATTTGGTGCTGTGTAATGTTTTTCATGATTACAAACATATTAGTATCATGTTATTTATAGTAGTAAGTAACAAATAGTTAAGTTTATACATACAACTTGTATATTTTATCATGGTGATTTCATATCTGTAATCTCTCTATTTATTTCTTATGTGGGTAATCATTTTAATTATAGACGTCATGGCCGATATTGAACATCCAGAAACAACTGATGACATTGTACAACTTTGTCATCTTATGTCTGGTCTAGCTAATGCCATTGCTAACACAATAGCAGACCAAATAGCAGACATATATCACACAATATCATGGACAATTCAAATGACAGAGCCACACGAAAACTAATACTGAGACCAGTTAGTATCAGGAGCGACCATCAAAAGGTTTTAGAAATAATAATTGGCCATGAAAAGAGGGCGTATGACCTATACCGCATGCTACCTGGCACAGTTTTAGCCTTTGTGGACAAACTTGAGGAGCGTGATTTGTTGAAAAGTACCAGAGGTGTGTCATCAGTGGAGGCCGTATACTACTTGCTTCAAATGGTTGGACATGGACATACCGACCATGTTCTAGCTGAGGACTACATTCAGTCTGGTGAGACCACAAGTAGAAAGTTTAATGAGGTATTGGATGCAATGTGTGCTTTGTGCAATGAATATGTTGAGATGCAAACTGCATCCACAACTCTACACCGGCGCATACTGGAGAGTAAAAGATTTTACCCTTACTTCAAGGTATGACCATCAATTTGTTGACCACCAATTTGTTGCTAATATAAACACTTTCTTCGTCACTGAATTTCATATGTACTTATCTTAGGATGCCATTGGGGCAATTGACGGGTCACACATCCCTATTTTGGTGAAGCTTGATAAGCAGAGCCGTTATAGAAATAGAAAAGGGAATGTTTCTATGAATGCCATGTCTGTAGTAGACTTCTCAATGGAGTTTACATATATCATGACTGGTTGGGAGAGCTCTGTAGCTGACCAATGAGTACTACACATATCTACAACCACATGTAGTTTCAAAGTACTCGCTGGAAAGTATTATCTTATTGATGCAGGGTACACAAACACCCGACAATTTCTTGCACGATATCGAAATGTGGTTTACCATATAGCAGAGTATCAGGGTAACAAAAACTCATACACTAGCAAGAAGGAGATGTTCAACCACCGACATGCTCAACTCCATAACACTATTGAACGAGCCTTTGGTGTGTTGAAGAAGAGGTTTTCCTACTTTTGAAAAGGAACGACTTTTCTTGTGCATTCATAGTCTCGCATAGTAATGGCTTGTTGTATCATCCACAATTTTATCCTACGCCAAAATGATGGTGATCCTTTGATGGACGAAAATTTAGAAGACCCTCATACAACCCCTAACATCTTGAATGATTTGAGTTCTCTTCAACAAACAAGCCAGGATAATGTTAGGGAGGGAAACATTTTGCGTGAAAGACTTGCCAATTCTGTGGAAAAATCGTTGAATTTCATATTTTTTGTAACTTTTGAAACATTGAAACATGTTTTACAACATGTTTAACTTATTTCATTTTTGTATTTGACGCGTAAGTTAGATGCTTGGTATACCACCTACTTCTGAGTGTGTCATTATTTTTGTTATCAATAGATTTGCTTCGAATGGATACTGGGATGCCTTTCTTCCCATGTGGATTCCGTTGCACCGTACGAGTGTATATGGATGGAATAGATGTGGCAAATGGTCGTTTCAAAGATAACAATCTACACAGATCGTATTTTACGTGTGGCAATGGTATTGTTGAAAATAGGTGCCGTATGATGTTACCCGCACAATGAGTCCAACATACCGTGACAACCCTAACTGCAATTAGGGATGCTATGGTAACACAGCTAGCATATGCACGAAACGAACAGAAGCACTGGTCTTCATGTTGCGATTTTGTATGTTCTACAAGAGCAGATACACATAGGTTGGTCACTGAAATTATGACACTTAGTAGAAGATGTGACTATATTCACAAAAAACTTCACATGCCGACTGATAGTGATTCAACAACAGAGGATGAAGGTTACAATATGTCATAATATAAAATCCAATTTCTTCCCAATTATGAATTATGTTGTATGTTAAACTTGAGGATGCATGAATAATTTATTTAACTAAATCCCTACATGGTTGGCTTACTTTCAATTATACTATTACACATATTTAGATGTCAACAGATGAATCCGAAGGTAGGAGGTGTTTTTGTGGTCTTCTAGCCGCATTGCGGATTAATACAGAAGATGTCGGGTTGTATGACTTCGACATTCTTAGCAAAAGACCGGGAGAAATGTATTACATCTGCTCTCCCAAAGAGGTTTGACACGTAAAGGCCCTAAAGACAAGTTATTATCGACTAGCACATGGATATATGTTCGCTAACACTAATCCAAAATTCATATTATAGTATAGGTAAAAGACCATTGTAAATACTTTCATTGGACGGTCGATCTCCCACCAATAACTCATTCTTTGAAGACTGAGATTAATTTATTGAATGATGAGTGCAAGTATGTCTGGGGTCAAGCAATGAACATGAAGGATTTTGTTGAAATCCATCATGATGCCGAAGAGGTTTACAAATCATACCAGTACCAGTACGATACACTTTACACTAAGGTTAACAAGTTAGATGATAGTTATAATGTTCTATTGGGTACACCGTCACCTCCAATGACTCCATGTCATTTATGTTCCATTTATATTTGAACGATCAATCTTGTAAAAGTTTATTCAAACGTCAGACATGATGTTGTAATAACCCATGCTTAGCTTATCTACCACAACTTAATACGTGTAAACGTTATGACAAAGGCAATTACCTATTCTTTTCGAATTGACAAAATTTGTCATTATGTTCAATATTTTGCATGTCTGAATATATTTTAATGAATTCATATTTGTGGATACTCATTTCATGCACCTATATTTGGACTTAGCAATAAAACGTGATACCGACTTAGCTATGCATTTTTGACCATTCATTTTGGAACAACCTGTAGATGTCGCACAATAACAATTCAATAAAAAGTCCGTGCACTACACAAAGCATAAGGATAAGTCGACGAAAGCCATAATAGACTGGTAAAAAATGGAATGCGATATAGATGGGATACCCCTAGACTGGTCAAAGTATATATGCTGTGTCGATGACAACTCAGTCCATTCTTCTTCTTCACCGTCACCTGGTAATAATCAACACCTGCCACTGATTTTCGACTGGCAAATGGACAAGGCCAAAGAATTGAAAAAAGTAGAACGGGCAGCAACACACACTGAGTTTGAATAATACAACAAGTCTTTGTGGTGTATCTATAGCGAGGGGTCTACGTCGGATGACTAAATTTGTTTGACACAAAAGAGAGAAGACGAACAAAACCCTTCTACTTCTGAGTAGTGGGCGGGTTTTGTTTTTAAAGTCACTATACAAGGGAAAAATTGGGTGTGCAGATGTAGTCATGCACCATGAGATGTTGTGTCGGCCAAACGAATGTAATTGATACATCACACTAGTACAAAAATGACATATAACCTCACATTTGATGGCGTTGGTTAAAACTAAAAAGCTGACGCCAATACATTACGTCATCGGCTAAAAATGACAACTGTCACCTATATGTGAAGGCCGATCGATTTACAAAAGACACAAGCATCACTTTTTCTTTAACGTCAGTTTGTTGAAATAAAAACCGATGACCAAAATCACCCGTGAAATACAATTTTCCAAGCAAAAAAATTTGCCTCCAAAATTGTCAACTCGGCGTCAGTTGCTAAAAAACTGACGACATATGTTTTGCGCCAAGCCCCCACGATTTTTTTTTATCTCCAAGTAGTTATAACACCCAAATTTTTGTAACACATGAGCGGAAGCTATATTTTTTTTCTTCATCTGGGAGTGTCACAAACATGATTATCAATGCAATTAAAGTAAATGAAACACTTTGCATAATTGGGGAACTGATTCATACATAGTTTTGACAAAGAATAACAAGTCATCTAATATACTCTGATAAGAAGACTATGCATAAAAATATGTCTAAACTCTAGATCGTCTCGGTAGATGGCACCCCACTAGGCAAGTTTGAAAATCTCCTAGACCTTTACTTATTCCTTTGATCCTCAACTGCTCCAAAACTTGCAGACATCGCGTCCCTAGCCATGCATTGGGAAAAACAGTTGTTCGAGTAAGTGGCATGAGTATTCTAAACTAAACATTACTAAAGAACTGAAATTAGATTTTATAAACATGAAACTAACATCAAACTCTGAGTAAAGTCTGTAACATATTCTCTCTTATTACTTTATTTGAATTCTTATCGTTCTACCATTTTCTCTCTCTGGAGACATGAACCCTAGTACATGGATCTCAGGACTTACGCCACCGTGCATGGGTCATACTTATCTTATCTAATTCCCTCTCATCACACTCATGGATGAGGTTATGGGCATTTCTAATCTAAGGTATCTTTTACTTACGATTTTTATCTGACTGTGGCCACCATTATACAATAAGTCCTCCTGAATTGGTGTATCTACGCCCTGAATTGGTACCGAAGTACCCTGAATCAGCACTACATGCCTCTGAATGACACCAAGGTGTCTCTGAATTGGCGTAACTATGCCCTGCTTGATACCAAAGTACCTCTGAATTGGAGTAAACACTCCTCTGAATTGGCAACAAATGCCTCGGAATCATCCTGGGACTACTGAATGAGGACTCATCATATAATGTCTTATGTGAAGGTTTCGACTTATTTATCTTAAGTCTAAACTTACTTAATTCTTAATCTGAACTGAAGCTAAATACTGATTGCTTTATTGAATTCTGAACCTGAACTTATCTTATATTAAAAATAAATATTGATAATTGAACTTATCTGAAACTGATTACTGAGTACTGAGCATGTACTGAATTCTAAATCCAAATTTGAATCTGAATCTTTTATTCTTAAGTGATAAACTTAATCTAAAACTGAATGTGAATATGGATCTCAATTACTTCATAATTGAGATTGGGTCTAAACCCTTATCATGTATCTTTATTCATAATCTGGCTACTCACACAAAGAGTAATCTAAGTTTGAATCTAAATCTCTTATTCTTAAGTTCTAAACTGAATCCATTATTGGATTTTGAACATGTATCTCATTATCTGGGTAAACTTTATTCTAAAACTCTGATTTAGTAAGATTACTTCATTATACCAATCATATCATAAATGAGTCTAAGGTCTTATGAGAAAGCATCTGAAATGAATATAGAAATACTAAGTATACAAAGTATATAAGTCATGCTTACGAAAGTATCATAAGTACAAAAATATCAATTCTGACAAGATGGTTCAATCCTTCTTATAAAATATAATGTTACTCTAAACCTTTGCATATGAACTCACATATTAAACCTTAAATATTAGAATAGAAATCTTATAAAATGTTGTCTTGCAACCTAATCATAAATTAATGTGTCATTATCTCATAATGCCATCACGAACTCATTCTTTTCAATACATTGTGATCCCAAAAGTACCTTTACTTTCAAAAGTAGACCATGTCTTAATATTCTGATATTCATATTCTTACATTGTAATTAAATTCTAGATATTATTCATTCTATGGAATCTAGTCTTAGATCTCTACATATGTATGAAATCTTAATGGCATGTTTCTACTTGAAATCTTACTACATAGTTATGCCTATAAAGATGGGAAATCCTAATAACATATATGTACTTACATTCTTAATCCAAAGATAATTCAAATCATAAACTAAGTATGGATGCATTACTTCAATATCTTATCTTGAAATCTTATTCATTAGTTCCAAACATTTCTAAGATAACTGATAGGAACATGATTCTTCAACTTTCTCATGGACTTGGCCCATGAGTCACAACTATTTTGGGCAACATATTTCTACTCGATATTTTAGGTATCTAAACTTATATAATGATAAAAATATGAGAGTAATACTATTTACACATATTAACCTTGATGTCTTAGAACATTAAACCAAATAGATAATGAAAGTCTTATTAGGAGACATGTAAACATATTGAACATAAACTATGGGTACTCATGTGCACATACCACTTACCTATGTCATAGAGTATAAAATCTTCATCTTGGATTCCTCTAATTGGGTCTAAATCCTATAAAACTTGTGGTGTAACACTTCCTTGAAGTTCAATGATGAGGTTCACACCTTTCACATAGATATAACAATTATCAACATATATGCACATAATCTACTTATCTAACTTTTCCACAAATTAAATTACCCTATCTAAATCATTTAAGAGTTTAGAACCTCCTTCAAGATGTTCTTCATATATGTAGCTTTCCAACGAGCCCTTAAACACCCTATTTCGACAATCTAATCAATCTCTATGAATTCCTAAATATCTTAACAAATTAAAATGTTACCATTCATATTACCTTGAATTTATGTTCTTTTCAGGTTAATTGGGCCTCCAGGTCAGTGGCCCTGTAAGGAGGAGCCTCGACCCCTCCGTCTCCCTCTCTTGCAATGTAGCACAGGGTCACGAGCCCCTATTTTTCCGTGGAAACAGAGTGGTGTTTCCTGGTCTCCTCTCCGGCAACGTCTGACCGTCTAAGACCGATCCGCCAACCATCTCTGGGCCACATCGCTGCTGGTACTCCCCTTGATGGCAAGGCACACACAAACACAGAATCCAGACATTTGGGTACTCACCCACATGGTGTGACTAGAGGTGTCGCCTCCCCTATTTCCGCAGCAGGAGCAGGGCAGATCGCCCAGGGCTTTGGCGATCTACCTCAATGCGGGTTGCTCAGAGAATGTCTGTTTCCCATACAACAACGCCCCCCATGTATCTGGCGACTCTGTTGGTGCCCAGATTCGTCCTTGGTGGGTTGGTCCTCCCAAAGCCACCATAGTCAAGTTCCAAGCGCCGCCATCAGCAAAGTTCTGGCACCGCCTCACCTCTTCAACTTTTCTCTTCCTCTCTCTGTCTCTCTCAATTTTGAGTCAAATTCTAGCCTAACTTTCAGCCAACCCCAGGCCTCCAAGATCCATGGTTTATATAGAAACTGGACTCCGAATCGTGGGGGGAGAACCCCTCTTTGACAGACTCTCTTCGGACTCTGTTTGAGTCCTATTTGGGGCCCACAGAGAGCAAACCCAACACTCCCCCCTTTTAGTTATTTTATTTTTCTTTATGATAAAAGTTCACTTCCTATAAATCATCCTATATGCCACACCATGAGACCGTTTAGTCTCAAACTTTAGAAAGAACATTATATATACATTATATCTCCTTGGACAAGAGGTTAGGTCAAAGTTAATTAGATAAAGACTCCAAACCTACCTTTCAAGTACAAATTGGATAATTACTAATTTAATTACTTAGACTACCAGATAAATCAAAATTATCTAAAACTTCTACCATGATCTTATACTTTAATTATCTATCTACTAACAATATTTTGAGAACTTATTATGAGAGATAGATATCCCATTGCCGGTTTTGTATATAAATGACCCATTTGTAAACCTTAATTGATCCAAATCACTTGAATTCGGTTCTAGGGCCAATTGCCCATTCCTTGGTCTTCCAAAGAGTCCATAAGCTTAACCATATTCTTAGTTATGAAACTGATTCTTGAACTGATATAATTTGTCAATGAAAACTTCCTTATGATACATTAGGTCAATATTACTTTACTTCCTTAATAAGGAGACCTAAGTTGGTCTAGAGCTCAAACAAGTAATTGAAGTCACCATATTATGTATTTGTCACAATATGGTTCACATGAACTATTCATTTACATTTATCTATGCCTGGCTACAATCATACACATTGAAGCCATTAGGTGTGCATTGGTTGACCATATGACTTGTATTACAAATTTTGGGAGCTTAATTACATACCTAGCCATGTTAGGTTCATTAGGTCCCTTGGCATATACTTACTAGAAAACCCCACATTAAAGGCTTACAATAGCTATGAAATTGAGGATGTTACAATTCTACCCACCTTAAAATAAATTTTGCCCTCAAAATATTTCTAGGCTACTACCCACCTTAGGGTTCTGCTTACCTCTTCATTTATAAATAATTAACATATTAAGGTACACATGCTCAAAATTTTGCATGAAAAGAGATATATATGTATTTTCATAAAATATTTATGTGAGCATTATTTATTACCATGGTCTATTGCTAAACTCATACTTAGGGTTTATGAAACTAAACTTGGCTCTATACTTAAGGCATCTACCTCAAGCTTGTCATGGATTTCTAACATTAGGTATAGTTGACCGTCTAACCTTAGGTCTTCCAGGTACCTCCTACATTTCTAGATATGTGGTGATCAATCACATACCCAGAGATGTGAGATCTTGACATGCTATCTCTCATTAACCTACTAATACATGTGTCCCATACCACACAGACCGGTAAGAAATGAGAGGGTTATCAAAGTCTAGTGCTTATGACATTTGTCTTCAATTCTCAATTGGCTGGCCATAACCATTGAGATTGGAGAAGCAACATCATTAGCTAGGGTTAGGTTGAAACATGAGACCTAGAATAGGTAAACATCTATCTCTGACATCTTTATTTCTTCAAAGGTGAAAACTCTTAGTCATTCTAGGTCATTGTATCTTTCTATGGGAACCTATCCCTAAACTCTAATCTCTTCTTATCTTCATCCTAGGGTGACTATGAGAATCATCTTTGCCTAGTGGCCATTTACCAAATGGCTTTGATACCATATTATAACACCCAGATTTTTGTAACACATGAGCGGAAGCTATATTTTTTTTCTTCATCTGGGAGTGTCACAAACATGATTATCAATGCAATTAAAGTAAATAAAACACTTTACATAATTAGAGAACTAATTCATACATAGTTTTGACAAAGAATAACAAGTTTTTTTAAAATTAAGCCAGAGGGTTCTCTATTCATCCCACCCCTCTCTTGTGGGCGAAACCATCAAAAGAATACACCTCCTGCTTATGTGTCCGCAGGTTTGTTCCCCCCAGAATACCAGATAAAAAAACCTCACAAACCAGACAAAGAAACAGCTAAAAAACATCCATGATTCATCAAGCGTCGATCCTCTACAGGTGCACGTAGGGAATGCACCTTTTCTCCAAAGTTGCCATGCCTCGAATTCTATTCGGTATCATCCTTCTATCCGTAATAACTGTCATCTCTGAATATCTTTTCCCCATCTCCCAATCTCTCTGGGTATAGAGTTAGAAACTTTGTGAACCATTGACCCAGTAATACTAGATCTAACCAACTCAGACCTCAACTCTCTAACAAACGGCTGGGTCCTCCACAGTTCTATAGCATCCTTCCACAGAATATCGTAGACTTCCTGGTCATCAATCTCTATACATGAAACTCATAGCATATGATCATCTGCCAGTTTCAGTCCAACAATGCCTGCCTGTACATATGCCAGGACGAAGTCTGGTGCCTTGAGCCAGGCATGGAACACCATGCATATATCCACATTTTGATTTTGTATCAGGCCTGTCGCCCACCTCATACATACCCCATCTTCTCCCCTATTTCTTCCTATAGTCAAGTTCATTTTCAAGTTATGCAAGTCAGGCTTCATCCACCTTATCAGTTGAATCTCTCTCATTCTCGTCTTAGGCTCAGTAATCCCTCCATCTATCATCCTATTGTAAATGCTCGATCCATGTTTAATGGAGAAGGATCTATGATGAATCATGTTGTTCACAGAAGAGATGATTTGATTCCATTCAAACTCCCAACCTCGCAGTTTGTCCCCAAATCTAGATGCACCACATATCCTCCAAATGCTGTGGGGTATGTTAACTTCTAACCTTACTGCAATCCAATCTGAGATCCTCCTCGAGTAACCTTTCTCACAAGTATCAAGAAGTGATTGTATATCATGAGGTGCGTGCATCTGTGTCAACTGGGAGAATCTATTCTAGAAGAACATGGCAACCTGTCCATGGAAGAAAAGGCGATCAACATCTTCTACTCTCAGATCATCACAACAGTTACACCTCGATACAAGGGGGACACAACATCTATGTTGAACATTATCATCCGTAGGAATAGATTTTTTAGTCAGCTTCCATATGATAGCACTCGCCTTAGGGGCATCCATGCCCCATATTTTTCCTAGAGCATCTGGTCCTCCCGCTCTTGGTTACATTAGAATCTTTTTCACTGATTTAATAGTGAAGCAACCCTTCTGGTCAACACCCCACACCAATTCATCATCTGCGTTCGTTATCCAAGCACCTACCTTTTTGATCAGCTCCACACCCTGGTCATCAACCACCTGTTGGATCGTCTCCCAATCCCATCCATCTTCTTCATTCCAGAAATCTCTAACCAAGAACGGCTGCCTTCTATCAATAGCAAAGATGACATGGTTAGTGAGTCTCTCATCACACCACCATGAGTCCCAGAAAGGGATATTACCTCTCCCAATCGACCATCTACAAAAAGGAAACATTCTAGGGAACATGTCCCATACCTTCTTCCAGAAAGGGGACGGACAACCACTAATCTTTAAGTGATTAGGATAGTTTCCGGACCTGCCTGTTGCAAGGTTAGTATACTTATCTCTACAAAAAGATTCCCACAAAGTCTCAATATTGAGAATTTCCCAGCATGCCTTAGCAACAAAGGCATCATTAATCATCTTCAAGGAAGTGAGACCAAGACCCCCATCTATCAGCAACGTAGCAACTCTTTCCCATCCGATCCATGCTTTTCTCTGGTGATTCTCCCTGTCCGCCCATAGAAAACTCGAAAATTTTCTCTCTATATGCTGGATGATACCTGCTGGAATTCCCACCACCGCTGCCATGTAGACGGTAATGGACGACAACACATGAGCAACCAGTAGTCTTCGTCCTGCAAAAGATAGCAATCTAGATTTCCATGTAGCCACTTTAAAGTTCACTTTTCTAACAAGAAACTCGTAGTCAATTAATTTTGTCCTTCCTTTAGAAATCGGTATGCCCAGGTAAAACAAAGATCGATTCGCCTTCTCCACTCCAACGTCCTTTGCTATGTAATCTGCCTTTGCTTGATCATACCCCCCAATCACACATATAGATATGTCTAAACTCTGATAAGAAGACTATGCATAAAAATATGTCTAAACTCTAGATCATCTCGGTAGATGGAACCCCACTAGGAAAGCTTGAAAATCTCCTAGACTTTTACTTGTTCCTTTAATCCTTAGCTACTCCAAAACCTACGAACATCGTGTCCCCATCCATGCATTGGGAAAAATAGTCATAGAGTAAGTGGCATTAGTATTCTAAATTAAACATTGCTAAAGAACTGAAATTAGATTTTATAAACATGAAGCTAACATCAAACTCTGAGTAAAGTTTGTAACATATTCTCTCTTATTACTTTATCTGAATTCTTATCATTCTACCCTTTTCTCTCTCTAGAGACATGTACCCTAGTACATGGATCTCAAGACTTGCACAACCGTGCATGGGTCATACTTATCTTATCTGATTCCCTCTCATCACACTCATGGATGAGGTTATGGGCATCTCTAATCTAAGGTATCTTTTACTTACGATTTTTATCTGACTGTGGCCACCATTATATAATAAGTCCTCTTGAATTGGCGTATCTACGCCCTGAATTGGTACCGAAGTACCCTGAATCGGCACTACATGCCTCTGAATGACACCAAGGTGTCTCTGAATTGGCGTAACTATGCCCTGCTTGGTACCAAAGTACCTTTGAATTGGAGTAAACTCTCCTCTGAATTGGAAACAGATGCCTCTGAATTTTCCCAGGACTACTGAATGAGGACTTATCATATAATGTCTTATGTGAAGGTTTTGACTTATTTATCTTATGTCTAAACTTACTTAATTCTTAATCTGAACTGAAGCTGAATAGTGATTGCTTTATTGAATTCTGAATCTGAACTTATCTTATATTAAAACTGAATATTGATAATTGAACTTATCTGAAACTAATTACTGAGTACTGAGCATGTACTGAATTCTAAATATGAATTTGAATCTGAATCTTTTATTCTTAAATGATAAACTTAATCTAAAGATGAATGTGAATATGGATCTCAATTACTTCATAATTGAGATTGGGTCTAAACCCTTATCATGTATCTTTATTCATAATCTGGCTACTCACACAAAGAGTAATCTAAGTCTGAATCTAAATCTCTTATTCTTAAGTTCTAAATTGAATCCATTATTGGATTTTGAACATGTATCTCATTATCTGGGTAAACTTTTTTCTAAAACTCTGATCTAGTAAGATTACTTCATTATACCAATCATATCATAAATGAGTTTAAGGTTTTATGAGAAAACATCTGAAATGATTACATAAATACTAAGTATACAAAGTATCTTAAGTCATGCTTATGAAAAAAATCATAAGTACAAAAATATCAATTCTGACAAGATGGTTCAATCCTTCTTATAAAATAAAATTTTACTCTAAACCTTTGCATATGAACTCACATATTAAACCTTAAATATTAGAATAGAAATCTTATAAAATGTTGTCTAGCAACCTAATCATAACTTAATGTGTCATTATCTCATAATGCCATCACGAACTCATCCTTTTCAATACATTGTGATCCCAAAAGTACCTTTACTTCCAAAAGTAGACCATGTCTTAATATTCTGATATTCATATTCTTACATTATAATTAAATTCTAGATATTATTCATTCTATGGAATCTAGTCTTAGATCTCTACATATGTATGAAATCTTAATGGCATGTTTCTACTTGAAATCTTACTACATAGTTATGCCTATAAAGATGGGAAATCCTAATAACATATAAGTACTTACATTCTTAATCCATAGCTAATTCAAATCATAAACTAAATATGGATGAATTACTTCAATATATTATCTTGAAATCTTATTCATTATTTCCAAACATTTCTAAGATAACTGATAGGAACATGATTCTTCAACTTTCTCATGGACTTGGCCAATGAGACACAACTATTTTGGGCAACATATCTCTACTCGATGTTTTGGGTATCTAAAATTATATAATGATAGAAATATGAGAGTAATACTATTTGAACATATTAACCTTGAAGTCTTAGAACATTAAACCAAATAGATCATGAAAGTCTTATTAGGAGACATGTAAACATATTGAACATAAACTATGAGTACTCATGTGCATGGAACACTTACCTGTGTCATAGAGTATAAAATCTTCATCTTGGATTCCTCTAATCGGGTCTAAATCCTATAAAACTTATGGTGTAACACTTCCTTGAAGTTCAATGATGAGGTTCACACCTTTCACATAGATTTAACAATTATCAACATATATGCACATAATCAACTTATCTAAGTTTTCCACAAATTAAATTACCTTATCTAAATCATTTAAGAGTTTGGAACCTCCTTCAAGATTTTCTTCATATCTCGAGCTTACCAACAAGCCCTTAAACACCATATTTCAACAATCAAATCAATCTCTATGAATTCCTAAATATCTTAACAAATTAAAATGTTACCATTCATATTACCTTGAATTTGTGTTCTTTTTAGGTTAACGGGGCCTCCAGGTCGGTGGCTTTGTAAGGGGGAGCCTCGACCCCTTTGTCTCCCTCTCTTGCAATACAACACAGGGTCACACACCCCTGTTTTGTCGTGGAAATAGAGTGGTGTTTCATGGTTTTCTCTCCGGCAACGTCTGACCGTCTGAGACCAATCCGACAACCATCTCTGGGCCACATCGCTGCTGTGACTCCCCTTGACGATGAGGCACACACAAACATAGAATCCAGGTAGTTGGATACTCACCCACATGGTGTGACTAGAGGCGTCACCTCCCCTATTTCTGCGGCAGGAGAAGGGTAGTTCGCCCAGGGCTTTGGCGATCTACCTCAGCGTGGGTCACTCAGAGAATGTCTGTTGCCCGCACAGCAGCTTCACCCCCATGTATCTGGCTACTCTGTGGGTGCCCACATTCGTCCTTGGTGGGTTGGTCCTCTCGAATCCAGCACGGTCAAGTCCCAAGTGCCTCCATTAGTAAAATTCTGGCGCCGCCTCACCTCTTCAACTTTTCTCTTCCCCCCTTTCTCTCTCTCTCTCTCTCTCAATTTTGAGTCCAATTCTAGCCTTACTTTTAGCCAACCCTAGGCCTCCTAGATCCATGGTTTATATAGATACTGGACTCCGAATCGTGGGGGGGGGAGAACCCCTATTTAACAGACTCTCTTTGGACTCTGTTTGAGTCCTGTTTGGGGCACACAGGGAGCGAACCAAACACTCCCCCCTTTCTATTATTTTATTTTTCTTTATGATAAAAGTCCACTTTCTATAAATAATCCTGTATGCCACACCATGAGACCGTTTAGTCTCAAATTTTAGAAAGAACATTATATATACATTATATCTCCTTGGACAAGAGGTTAGGTCAAAGTTAATTAGATAAAGACTCCAAACCTACCTTTCAAGTACAAATTGGATAATTACTAATTTAATTACCTAGGCTACCAGATAAATCAAAATTATCTAAAACTTCTACCATGATCTTATACTTTAATTATCTATCTACTAACAATATTTTGATAACTTATTATGAGAGAGATATTCCATCGTCGGTTTTGTATATAAATGACCCATGTGTAAGCCTTAATTAATCCAAATCACTTGAATTCGGTTTTAGGGCAATGGCCCATTCCTTGGTCTTCTAAAGAGTCCATAATCTTAACCATATTCTTAGTTATGAAACTAATTCTTGAATCGATATAATTTGTGAATGAAAACTTCCTTATGATACATTAGGTCAATATTACTTTACTTCCTTAATAAGGAGACCTATGTTGGTCTAGAGGTCAAACAAGTAATTGAAGTCATCATATTATGTATTTGTCGTATTATGGTTCACATGAATTATTCATTTATATTTATCTACGCCTGGCTACAATTATACACATTGAAGCCTTAGGTGTGCATTGGTTGACCATATGACTTGTATTACAAATTTTGTGAACTTAATTACATACCTAGCCATGTTAGGTTCATTAGGTCCCTTGGCATATACTTACTAGAAAACCCCACATTAAAGGCTTACAATAGCTATGAAATTGAGGATGTTACAATTCTACCCACCTTAAAATAAATTTTGCCCTCGAAATTTCTCTAGGCTACTACCCACCTTAGGGTTCTGTTTACCTCTTCATTTATTGATAATTAACATATTAAGGTACACATGCTCAAAATTTTGCATGAAAAGAGATATGTATGTATTTTCATAAAATATTTATGTGAGCATTATTTATTACCTTGGTCTATTGCTCAACTCATACTTAGGGTTTATGAAACTAAACTTGGCTCTATACTTAAGGCATCTACCTCAAGCTTTTCATGAATTTCTAACATTAGGTATAGTTGACCGTCTAACCTTAGGTCTTCCAAGTACCTCCTACATTTCTAGATTTGTGGTGATCAAGCACTTACCTAGAGATGTGAGATCATGTCATGCTATCTCTCATTAACCTACTTATACATATGTCCCATACCACACAGACCAGTAAGAAATGAGAGGTTTATCAAAGTCTAGTGCTTATGGCATTCATCTTCAATTCTCAATTGGCTGGCCATAACCATTGAGAATGGAGAAGCAACATCATTAGCTAGAGTTAGGTTGAAACATGAGACCTAGAATAGGTAAACATCTATCTCTGACATCTTTATTTCTTCGAAGGTGAAAACTCTTAGTCATTCTAGGTCATTGTATCTTTCTATGGGAACCTATCCATAAACTCTACTCTCTTCTTATCTTCATCCTAGGGTGACTATGAGAATCATCTTTGCCTAGTGGCCATTTACCAAATGGCTCTGATACCATATTATAACACCCAATTTTTTGTAACACATGAGCGGAAGCTATATTTTTTTTCTTCATCTGGGAGTGTCACAAACATGATTATCAATGCAATTAAAGTAAATGAAACACTTTGCATAATTGGAGAACTGATTCATACATAGTTTTGACAAAGAATAACAAGTCATCTAATATACTATGATAAGAAGTCTATGCATAAAAAGATGTCTAAACTCTAGATCATCTCGGTAGATGGCACCCCACTAGGCAAGCTTGAAAATCTCCTAGACCTTTACTTGTTCCTTTGATCCTCAACTGCTCCAAAACCTACATACATCGCGTCCCTAGCCATGCATTGGGAAAAATAGTCGTTAGAGTAAGTGGCATGAGTATTCTAATTTAAACATTACTAAAGAACTGGTATTAGATTTTATAAACATGAAACTAACATCAAACTCTGAGTAAAGTCTGTAACATATTCTCACTTATTACTTTATCTGAATTCTTATCGTTCTACCCTTTTCTCTCTCTGGAAACATGTACCCTAGTACATGGATCTCAAGACTTGCACCACCGTGCATGGGTAATACTTATCTTATCTAATTCTCTCTCATCACACTCATGGATGAGGTTATGGGAATCTCTAATCTAAGGTATCTTTTACTTATGATTTTTATCTGACTGTGACCACCATTATACAATAATTCCTCCTGAATTGGCGTATCTACGCCTTGAATTGGTACCGAAGTACCCTGAATTGTCACTACATGCCTCTGAATGACACCAAGGTGTCTCTGAATTGGCATAACCATGCCCTGCTTGGTACCAAAGTACCTCTGAATTGGAGTAAACACTTCTCTAAATTAGCAACAGATGCCTCTAAATTGTCTCGGGACTATTGAATGAGGACTTATCATATAATGTCTTATGTGAAGGTTTTGACTTATTTATCTTAAGTCTAAACTTACTTAATTCTTAATCTGAACTGAAGCTGAATACTGATTGCTTTATTGAATTTTAAATATGAACTTATCTTATATTAAAACTGAATATTGATAATTGAACTTATCTGAAACGGATTACTAAGTACTGAGCATGTACTGAATTCTAAATCTGAATTTGAATCTAAATCGTTTATTCTTAAGTGATAAACTTAATCTAAAAATGAATGTGAATATGGATCTCAATTACTTCATAATTGAGATTGGGTCTAAACCCTTATCATGTATCTTTATTCATAATCTGGCTACTCACACAAAGAGTAATCTAAGTCTAAATCTAAATCTCTTATTCTTAAGTTCTAAACTGAATCCATTATTGGATTTTGAACATGTATCTCATTATCTTGGTAAACATTATTCTAAAATTCTGATTTAGTAAGATTACTTCATTATACCAATCACATCATAAATGAGTCTAAGGTCTTATGAGAAAGCATATGAAATGAATATAGAAATACTAAGTATAAGAAGTATCTTAAGTCATGCTTATGAAAGTATCATAAGTAAAAAAAATATGAATTCTGACAAGATGGTTCAATCCTTCTTATAAAATATAATGTTACTCTAAACCTTTGCATATGAACTCACATATTAAACCTTAAATATCAGAATAGAAATCTTATAAAATGTTGTCTTGCAACCTAATCATAACTTAATGTGTCATTATCTCATAATGCCATCATGAACTCATTATTTTCAATACATTGTGATCCCAAAAGTACCTTTACTTCCAAAAGTAGACCATGTCTTAATATTCTGATATTCATATTCTTACATTGTAATTAAATTCTAGATATTATTCATTCTATGGAATCTAGTCTTAGATCTCTACATATGTATGAAATCTTAAAGGCATGTTTCTACTTGAAATCTTACTACATAGTTATGCCTATAAAGATGGAAAATCCTAATAACATAAATGTACTTACATTCTTAATACAAAGCTAATTTAAATCATAAACTAAGTATGGATGCATTACTTCAATATCTTATCTTGAAATCTTATTCATTAGTTCCAAACATTTCTAAGATAACTGATAGGAACATGATTCTTCAACTTTCTCATGGACTTGGCCCATGAGTCACAACTATTTTGGGCAACATATCTCTACTCAATATTTTGGGTAACTAAATTTATATAATGATAAAAATATGAGAGTAATACTATTTTTACATATTAACCTTGAAGTCTTATAACATTAAATCAAATAGATCATGAAAGTCTTATTAGGAGACATGTAAACATATTGAACATAAACTATGAGTACTCATGTGCATGGACCACTTACCTATGTCATAGAGTATAAAATCTTCATCTTGGATTCCTCTAATCAGGTCTATAAAACTTGTGGTGTAACACTTCCTTGAAGTTAAGATATAGACTTAATAATTATCAACATATATGCACATAAGCTACTTATCTAACTTTTTCACAAATTAAATTACCTTATCTAAATCATTTAAGAGTTTGGAACCTCCTTCAAGATGATCTTCGTTTCTCAAGCTTTCCAACGAGCCCTTAAACATCCTATTTTGACAATCAAATCAATCTCTATGAATTCCTAAATATCTTAAAAAATTAAAATGTTACCATTCATATTACCTTGAATTTGTGTTCTTTTCAGGTTTATTGGGCCTCCAGGTCGGTGGCCCTATAAGGAGGAGCCTCGACCCCTCCGTCTCCCTCTATTGCAACGCAACACAGGGTTACAAGCCCCTGTTTTGCTGTGCAAACAGAGTGGTGTTTCCTGGTCTCCTCTCCGGCAATGTCCGACCATCTGAGACCGATCCGACAGCCATCTCTGGGCCACATCCCTGTTGCGACTCCCCTTGACGACGAGGCACACACAAACAAAGAATCCAGGCAGTTGGGTACTCACCCACATGGTGTGACTAGACGCGTTGCCTCCCTTGTTTCTGTAGTAGGAGCAGGGCAGATCACCTAGAGCTTTGGCGATCTACCTCGACGCGGGTTGCTGAGAGAATGCCTGTTACCCGCACAACAACATCGCCCCCATGTATCTGGCTACTCTTTTGGTGCCCAGATTCGTCCTTGGTGGGTTGGTCCTCCCAAAGCCACAACGGTCAAGTCCCAATCGCCGCCATTAGCTAAGTTCTGGCGCCGCCTCATCTCTTCAACTTTTTTCTTCCTCTCTCTCTCTCAATTTGAGTCAAATTCTAGCCTTACTTTCAGCCAACCCTGGGCCTCCAAGATCCATGGTTTATATAGAAACTGGACTCTAGATCATGGGGGGGAGAACCCCTCTTTGAAGGACTCTCTTTAGACTCTGTTTGAGTCCTATTTGGGGCGCACATAGAGTGAACCCACCACTCCCCCCTTTCTGTTATTTTATTTTTCTTTATGATAAAAGTCCACCTCCTATAAATAATTCTATATGCCACACCATGAGACCGTTTAGTCTCAAACTTTAGAAAGAACATTATATATACATTATATCTCCTTGGACAAGAGGCTAGGTCAAAGGTAATTAGATAAAGACTCCAAACCTACCTTTCAAGTACAAATTGGATAATTACTAATTTAATTACCTAGGCTACCAGATAAATCAAAATTATCTAAAACTTATACCATGATCTTATACTTTAATTATCTATATACTAACAATATTTTGAGAACTTATTATGAGAGAGAGATATTCCATCACCGGTTTTGTATATAAATGACCCGTGTAAACCTTAATTGATCCAAATCACTTGAATTCAGTTCTAGGACCAATGCCCCATTCCTTGGTCTTCCAAAGAGTCCATAAGCTTAGCCATATTCTTAGTTATGAAGCTAATTCTTGAACTGATATAATTTGTGAATGAAAACTTCCTTCTGATACATTAGGTCAATATTACTTTACTTGCTTAATAAGGAGACCTAAGTTGGTCTAGAGCTCAAACCAATAATTGAAGTCATCATATTATGTATTTATCACATTATGGTTCACATGAATTATTCATTTATATTTATCTACACCTGGGTACAATCATACACATTGAAGCCATTATGTGTGCATTGGTTGACCATATGACTTGTATTACAAATTTTGCGAACTTAATTACATACTTAGACAGGTTAGGTTCATTAGGTCCCTTGGCATATACTTACTAGAAAACCCCACATTAAAGGCTTACAATAGCTATGAAATTGAGGATGTTGCAATTCTACCCACCTCAAAATAAATTTCACCCTCGAAATTTCTCTAGGCTACTACCCACCTTAGGGTTCTGCTTACCTCTTCATTTATTGATAATTAACATATTAAGGTACACATGCTCAAAATTTTGCATGAAAAGAGATATGTATGTATTTTCATAAAATATTTATGTGAGCATTATTTATTACCTTGGTCTATTGCTCAACTCATACTTAGGGTTTATGAAACTAAACTTGGCTCTATACTTAAGGCATCTACCTCAAGCTTGTCATGAATTTCTAACATTAGGTATAGTTGACCGTCTAACCTTAGGTCTTCTAGGTACCTCCTACATTTCTAGATATGTGGTGATCAAGCACATACCCATAGATGTGAGATCCTAACATGCTATCTCTCATTAACCTACTAATACATGTATACCATACAACATAGACTAGTAAGAAATGAGTGGTTTATCAAATTCTAGTGCTTATGACATTTGTTTTCAATTCTCAATTGGCTGGCCATAACCATTGAGAATGGAGAAGCAACATCATTAGCTAGGGTTAGGTTGAAACATGAGACCTAGAATAGGTAAACATCTATATCTGACATCTCTATTTCTTCGAAGGTGAAAACTCTTAGTTGTTCTAGGTCATTGTATCTTTCTATGGGAACCTATCCCTAAACTCTAATATCTTCTTATCTTCATCCTAGGGTGACTATGAGAATCATCTTTTCCAAGTGGCCATTTACCAAATGGCTCTGATACCGTATTATAACACCCAGATTTTTGTAACACATGAGCGGAAGCTATATTGTTTTCTTCTTCATCTGGGAGTGTCACAAACATGATTATCAATGCAATTAAAGTAAATGAAACACTCTGCATAATTGGAGAACTGATTCATACATAGTTTTGACAAAGAATAACAAGTCATCTAATATACTCTGATAAGAAGACTATGCATAAAAAGATGTCTAAACTCTGGATCGTCTCGGTAGATGGCACCCCACCAGGAAAGCTTGAAAATCTCCTAGACCATTACTTGTTCCTTTGATCCTCAACTGCTCCAAAACCTGCGGACATTTCGTCCCCATCCATGCATTGGAAAAAACAGTCATTAGAGTAAGTGGCATGAGTATTCTAAATTAAACATTGCTAAAGAACTGAAATTAGATTTTATAAACATGAAACTAACATCAAACTCTGAGTAAAGTGCGTAACATATTCTCTCTTATTACTTTATCAGAATTCTTATCCTTCTACCCATTTCTCTCTCTGGAGACATGTACCCTAGTACATGGATCTTAAGACTTGCACCACCGTGCATGGGTCATACTTATCTTATCTGATTCCCTCTCATCACACTCATGGATGAGGTTATGGGCATCTCTAATCTAAGGTATCTTTTACTTATGATTTTTATCTGACTGTGACCACCATTATACAATAATTCCTCCTGAATTGGCGTATCTACGCCTTGAATTGGTACCGAAGTACCCTGAATTGTCACTACATGACTCTGAATGACACCAAGGTGTCTCTGAATTGGCATAACCATGCCCTGCTTGGTACCAAAGTACCTCTGAATTGGAGTAAACACTCATCTGAATTGGCAACACATGCCTCTGAATCATCCCGAGACTACTGAATGAGGACTTATCATATAATGTCTTATGTGAAGGTTTCTACTTATTTATCTTAAGTCTAAACTTACTTAATTCTTAATCTGAACTGAAGTTAAATACTAATTGCTTTATTGAATTTTGAATCTGAACTTTTCTTATATTAAAATTGAATATTGATAGTTGAACTTATATGAAACTGATTACTGAGTACTGAGCATGTACTGAATTCTAAATCGGAATTTGAATCCGAATCTTTTATTCTTAAGTGATAAACTTAATCTAAAACTGAATGTGAATATGGATCTCAATTACTTCATAATTGAGATTGGGTCTAAACCCTTATCATGTATCTTTATTCATAATCTGTCTACTCACACAAAGAGTAATCTAAGTTTGAATCTAAATCTCTTATTCTTAAGTTCTAAACTGAATCCATTATTGGATTTTGAACATGTATCTCATTGTCTGTGTAAACTTTATTCTAAAACTATGATTTAGTAAGATTCCTTCATTATACCAATCATATCATAAATGAGTCTAAGGTCTTATGAGAAAGCATCTGAAATGAATATATAAATACTAAGTATACAAAGTATCTTAAGTCATGCTTATGAAAGTATCATAAGTACAAATAATATCAATTCTGACAAGATGGTTCAATCCTTCTTATAATTACTCTAAACCTTTGCATATGAACTCACATATTAAACCTTAAATATCAGAATAGAAATCTTATAAAATGTTGTCTTGCAACCTAATCATAACTTAATGTGTCATTATATCATAATGCCATCACAAACTCATTCTTTTCAATACATTGTAATCCCAAAAGTACCTTTACTTCCAAAAGTAGACCATGTCTTAATATTATGATATTCATAATCTTACATTGTAATTAAATTCTAGATATTATTCATTCTATGGAATCTAGTCTTAGATCTCTACATATGTATGAAATCTTAATGGCATGTTTCTACTTGAAATCTTACTACATAGTTATGCCTATGAAGATGGGAAATCCTAATAACATATATGTACTTACATTCTTAATCCAAACCTAATTCAAATCATAAACTAAGTATGGATGCATTACTTCAATATCTTATCTTGAAATCTTATTCATTAGTTCCAAACGTTTCTAAGATAACTGATAGGAACATGATTCTTCAACTTTCTCATGGACTTGGCCCATGAGTCACAACTATTTTGGGCAACATATATCTACTTGATATTTTGGGTATCTAAACTTATATAATGAAAGAAATAAGAGAGTAATACTATTTTCATATATTAACCTTGAATTCTTAGAACATTAAACCAAATAGATCATGAAAGTCTTATTAGGAGACATGTAAACGTATTGAACATTAACTATGAGTACTCATGTGCATGGACCACTTACCTGTGTCATAGATTATAAAATCTTCATCTTGGATTCCTCTAATAGGGTCTAAATCCTATAAAACTTGTGGTGTAACACTTCCTTAAAGTTCAATGATGAGGTTCACACCTTTCACATAGATTTAAAAATTATTAACATATATGCACATAATCTATTTATCTAACTTTTCCACAAATTAAATTACCTTATCTAAATCATTTAAGAGTTTGAATCCTCCTTCAAGATGTTCTTCATATCTCGAGCTTTCCAATGAGCCCTTAAACACCCTATTTTGACAATCAAATCAATCTCTATGAATTCCTAAATATCTTATCAAATTAAAATGTTACCATTCATATTACCTTGAATTTGTGTTCTTTTCAGGTTAATTGGGCCTCCAGGTTGGTGGCCCTGTAAGGAGGAGCCATGACCCCTCCGTCTCCCTCTCTTGCAATGCAGCACAGGGTCCCGAGCCCCTGTTTTGCTGTGGAAATAGAGTGGTGTTTCCTAGTCTCCTCTCCGGCAACGTCTGACCGTCTGAGACCGATCTGACTGCCATCTCTGGGCCACATCGCTGCTGTGACTCCCCTTGACGATGAGGCACACACAAACATGGAATCCAGGCAGTTGGGTACTCACCCACATGGTGTGACTAGAGGCGTCGCCTCCCCTATTTCTGCGGTAGGAGCAGGGCAGATCACCTAGGGATTTGGCAATCTACCTCAGTGTGGGTTGCTCAGATAATGTCTATTGCCCGCACAAAAACATCACCCCCATGTATCTGGCTACTCTGTTGGTGCCCAAATTCGTTCTTGGTGGGTTGATCCTCCCGAAGCCACCACGGTCAAGTCCCAAGAGCCGCCATCAGCAAAGTTCTGGCGCCGCCTCACCTCTTCAACTTTTCTCTTCCTCTCTCTCTCTCTCTCTCGATTTTGAGTCAAATTCTAGCCTTACTTTCAGCCAACCCTAGGCATCTTAGATCCATGGTTTATATAGAAACTGGACTCCAGATCGTGGGGGGAGAACCCCTCTTTGACAGATTCTCTTCAGACTCTGATTGAGTACTATTTGGGGCGCACAAAGAGCAAACCCAACACTCCCCCTTTCTATTATTTTATTTTTCTTTATGATAAAAGTCCACTTCCTATAAATAATACTATATGCCACACCATGAGACCGTTTAGTCTCAAACTTTAGAAAGAACATTATATATACATTATATCTCCTTGGACAAGAGGTTAGGTCAAAGTTAATTAGATAAAGACTCCAAACCTACCTTTCAAGTACAAATTGGATAATTACTAATTTAATTACCTATGCTACCAGATAAATCAAAATTATCTAAAACGTCTACCATGATCTTATACTTTAATTATCTATCTTCTAACAATATTTTGAGAACTTATTATGAGAGAGATATATTCCATCACTGGTTTTGTACATAAATGACCCACGTGTAAACCTTAATTGATCCAAATCGCTTGAATTCGGTTCTAGGGCCAATGGCCCATTCCTTGGTCTTCCAAAGAGTCCATAAGCTTAACCATATTCTTAGTTATGAAACTAATTCTTGAACTGATATAATTTGTCAATGAAAACTTGCTTATGATACATTAGGTCGATATTACTTTACTTCCTTAATAAGGAGACCTAAGTTGGTCTAGAGCTCAAAACAGTAATTGAAGTCATCATATTATGCATTTTTCACATTATGGTTCACATGAATTATTCATTTATATTTATCTATGCCTGGCTACAATCATACACATTGAAGCCATTAGATGTGCATTGGTTGACCATATGACTTGTATTACAAATTTTGTGAACTTAATTACATACCTAGCCATGTTAGGTTCATTAGGTCCCTTGGCATATAACTACTAGAAAACCCCACATTAAAGGCTTACAATAGATCTAAAATTGAGGATGTTACAGTAGTGGTCGGATTTTGACAAGGAACCGACGACTAAACATCCTTTGTGAGGCAAAATTTATCCCCTCATTTGTCATCGATTTTTACCAAAGAACCGACGAGGATGTGTATTTGCGTGTTGTCCCCACGAATATATTTTCCCCCTAATTTTTCTATTCGACGTCGATTTTTGGTTGGCAACCGACAATTTTGTTTGTAACTCAAGAACAATTTTTTTTATCATGTTAAATGGATAGACATCGGTTTTTGTATCTAGAAACCGACGACAAACACCCTGACCGGGTGCACATTTTTTTGTTTATAGTTGCAGATAGGTGTCAGTTTTCATGTGTGACCGACGCCTATCAGTTTTAAGCGTCAGATTTTTGTAATAACCCACACTGATAGTTAACTTAATAGAACATGCGTGAACTAGACTCTTCCCCGTCTCTGTTTCATTCCCGATTTCATCTATTGCACGCTAGGTCTGGCGATTCTGCCGCTCACCGCCGCCGCTACTACTTCTGAGGAGCTCTGCACCACCATTATAGAGATGTTGCTGCTGAGGAGCTGCCGGTGAGGAGCTCACCTCCGCTAAGGAGCCACTACCGAGGAGTCGCCCGCCACTGCTCGCCACTCGATTAGCTCCAGTCATCTATTGTCACTCCAACCTGCTTCACCTCCAGCCATCATCGCAGACTGGCCACCTTCCTTCTTCTCTAGCCGCGACCACCTCCACCTTCACCTCCACCTCCACCTCCACCTCCGATCGCCGCCACCATAGCCTGCTCCACTAGTGCGGTGAGTGGATAATCAGAAGTAGATTTGCACTTAGTTTAATATTGATTAATATTAATTAATTAGGGTTAATGATGACACCGTAGCCTTCTCTACCTATAGTTGATTAATATTGATTACTATTAATTAATTAGGGTTAATGATGCATGGATAAACTTAATTAATTAGATTTGCATTTAGTTTCTCTATTGTTAGTGATTGATTAAATTTAGTTCAATAATTGCTCGTCAAGATTGTGTAGTTGATTAATATTTATTAATAAGGGTTAATGATGCATGAATGAATTTATTAATTAATATTGCTTTCTTTCTCTTATTAGTGATTGAATTAACTTAGTTCAATAATTGTTCTTCAAGATTTTGTAGTTGATTAATAATGATTAATTAGGGTTAATGATGAATGAATGAACTTACCCAAATGGAGGAATTAACTGATTTAAATGATGTTACACAAAACCTAGGATATGAACGATGAAACTAGGATTTTAGGTATAGTAATGACAACATACATGTATTTTGTTGGCTTAGAAACCCATCCAAGAGATACGTATTAGGAGTAAATCTTGGATAGTCCCCAGTTTGGGACTATTCTTGAACACTTAATCTCACTTAGGATGTAAGTGTATAATGTATATTTGGTTTTCGTGATGTTTCGTTAGTACTTTCCCATTTGTTCTCTAATTACATATGTTTGTGGGCATTTGCCATGTACATCGGTGTACTTGGAGAACTACGGGGGAATGCTGCTGAAATTTTCTTGAAAATAGAATACACATTATACACTTACTAGTGAGATTAGGTGATCAAGAATGGATAGGTGGTACATATTTATTATATATATGAACCTAAACCCTAATCTTTTAACCCTAAACCCTAATATTTTAACCCTAAACCGTAATCTTTAAACCCTAAACCCTAATACATACTTGTTTTCTCTTTGATCATACAATGGATAGATCATGGATGTCCATTTGAAATCACTGCACCCCAAAGTTTATTTCTAGACTTGATCAGTTTATTAGATTTGCAGAGGAACATAGGAAACAATATGGAGATAGGTTCTACTGTCCATGTAGGCATTGCGGTAACAACTTGAAAGTCAGTATTGGTGACAAAATCAAAAGTCATGCCATGTGTAACGGGATTGTACAAGGATATACAAAATGGTACTGGCATGGAGAGATTTCAAACTTGAAATCATTAGATGTCGATAGCAGTGCTTGTATGGAAGAAGAAATTGCCTCCAATGACATAGATGTGAACAAACCAGTTCCAATAGACATCATTGATGAGATGCTAAATAGTTGTGGGGTAGAGATTTCAAACTTGAAATCATTAGATGTCGATAGCAGTGCTTGTGTGGAAGAAGAAATTTCCTCCAATGACGTAGATGTGAACGAACCAGTTCCAATAGACATCGTTGATGAGATGCTAAATAGTTGTGGGGTAGAGCACACCGATTCACCTCCCATGTTTAGGAACATTGTGCATGATATTGAGAGACTGTTATACACAGGTTGTACTAAGTTTACAAAGCTTAGCACTGTGTTGAGATTGTATAAGCTGAAGGCTAACAATAGATGGATCGACAAAAGCTTCATGTCATTGTTGTATTTGTTGAAAGAAATTCTTCCTGAAGGAAACGAGCTATCAATCTCAACAATCGAGTTAAAGAAATTATTATGCCTAATGAGAATGGAGGCCAAGAATATACACACATGCCCGAATGATTGTGTATTATTTCAAAAGGTTTATGTGGATTTGAAAGATTGTCTAAAATGTTGTGCGTCAAGGTATAAAATGACAACTTCAGGGAAGTCCAAAACTAGTTTTCCTGCCAAGGTAATGTGGTATCTACCTATAATACCATGGTTTCAACGCTTGTTTGCCAATTCGATAGATGCAAAGAATTTGAGGTGGCATGCAGAGGTTAAGAAAAATAATGATGGGATCCTACGACATGCATATGATTCCCCACAGTGGAAGAAGATTGATTTATTGTACCCTGAATTTAGTGAAGAAGTCAGGAATCTAAGACTTGGGCTTTGTACCAATAGGATGAATCTGGTTGGGACATTGAGCAGCCAACATAGCACTTGCCCTGTTATGCTTATTATATACAATCTTCCTCCCTGGTTGTGTATGAAAATAAGTACATTATGATGTCATTATTGATATCGGGCCCTAAACAGTCTGGAAATGACATCGATGTTTATCTTGAACCTATGATTGATGAATTAAAGAAACTTTGGGGTAAAAGTATGATGACCTATGATACTTCATGTAGAGAGACATCTCATTTGTACGCTATGTTGTTTTGCACTATCAATGACTTTCCAACATGTGGGAATTTGTTTGGATATAGTGTCAAAGGATCTAAAGCGTGTCCTATATGTGAAGTGAACACTGATTCAATATGACTAAAACATGGTGGCAAGACTGTATATCTTGTTCATCGAAGGTTTCTTCCAAAATTCCATCCGCACCAAAGGTTGCACAAATTGTTCAATGGATGGAATGAGGAACGGAGTGTGCCTAAACCTATACCAGAGGAGGTTGTTTATGAAAGAGTAAAAGACTTTGTCAATGAATTTGGTAAGAGATCACAATGTACCATGGCCACACGGAGTGACAAATCTTTATTCAAGAAGAAGTCAATATTTTAGAATCTTCCTTATTGGTGTTCTTTGGCAGTCACACATTGTATTGATGTCATGCATGTTGAGAAAAATGTTTGTGATAGAGTCATTGGTACTCTGTTGAATATACCAGGTAAGACTAAAAATGAGATCAAATCTAGAATGGACCTACGTGAAATGGGAATAAGGACAAAATTAACAGAAGTAGTTAGTAGTGATAGGAGAACATATTTACCTCCTGCTTGTTACACGTTGTCTAGAAAGGAGAAGAAAGCTTTTTGCGAGTGCTTGGTTAATGTTAAGGTTCCATAAGGTTACTCATCCAACATCCGTAGATTGGTATCGATGAAATATCTAAAGTTGATAGGTCTTAAATCTCATTATTGTCACACTCTAATGCAACAAATATTGCCCGTGGCAATTCGATCTATACTGCCGAAGCATGTAAGGTTTGCAATCACCAGACTTTGTTTCTTCTTCAACAATCTGTGCAACAAAGTTATTGATCCTGAGACTCTTGATATGTTGCAAAGAGAAGTGGTTGTTACTCTATGTCAGCTTGAGATGTATTTTCCTCATTCGTTCTTTGATATCATGGTACATCTTGTTGTCCACTTGACTAGGGATGTGAAAATGTTGGGACCAATTTTCTTTCATTGGATGTATCCTTTTGAACGACACATGAGCATTTTTAAGGGTGATGTTCAAAACCGTTATCATCCTGAAGGGAGTATTATTGAGGGTTATGTGGCAAGAGAGGTTATGAATTTTTGCTATGACTTTCTGAGGGGTAATGACACTCCTATAAATGACAAGAACATTGAGGAGTATTCCAACAAAGGGATTTTAGGATCACGGATGAAAGTAATCAGCCGTGAGCTGTTGGAACAGGCTCACTTGTATATTTTACACAACATCGATGAAGTGAGTGCTTATATTGTGGAACATACCAATTTCATCAAGAAATAATATCCCCAAGCCAATTCAATGTGGCTTTCTAGAGAGCATAACAAGACATTTATTAAGTGATTTGAAGATAAAGTCTTACATCAACTATCTCAAACACCTAATAATCTTGCTGAAAATATCAAATGCCTCACCTTTAAATAAAAAATGAATGTTATATCTTATGAAGGGTTTGACATAAATGGGTTCTCATATTACACAAAGCGTTGTCCAAAACATTGGGGTCACCCTTCAAGCGTCTTCATTATTTTTTCCAGTGCAAAGTATAAGAGTCCATGTGAAGCTAAATGTCATATTACGGTGTCATTGAAGACATATGGGAGTTTGACTACGTAGATTTCAAAATTCCGCTCTTTAAATGTAATTGGGTTGATAACACCAAAGGAGTTATAGTGGATGAATTAGGTTTAAACTTTGAAAAATTTGGCGAGAAGGGTGAACCATTCATATTGGCATCATAGGAGAAACAAGTATTTTATATCAATGATCCTGCAAATGAAAAATGGTCGGTTGTTCTTCATGGTAAAAGACAGTTCATTGAAGATCCTATAGATGAAGAAGAGTACTATGATAAGTATGATGACTCAAGTCCATTATCAGTTGGGTTGCCAACACCAAATATTGAAGCTAACGATATCTTATATGTGTGCGAAGATCACACCGAAGGAATGTTAATTGATAAAAGATCGCAGTATTAGAGGCATGATTTTATTTTTTATATGGTTTTTACATCGATGTGAACTTTACAATGTTATTATCTTCTAGTATGTAAATGTATGATTTTTTTGATGACACTTTTAGATGGCTGACCATGATTATGATGATCATAATGATGATTACCGTGAGGGTGAGGATATCAATGAAGCGCCGCCTCATAATGTAAGTTTTAAAATATATCCTATATTTCTATCTATATGTCCATTTATAAGTTATATCCTATAAGTGTTTTTTTTGTCAATTTTTAAGTTATGTACCCCCTGAAAACCTTATGACACTTGATGAGTAGAAAAAAATTAAAAAAGTGAGGGGCATCACTATGATGAATAAGTTACTACAACAAAGGGGCAATGGACCAAAACTGGCTATGGATTTTGATCATGCAGGAAATCCAACTGGAGTGAACCGCAACTTGTTTATTTCATATCTTGGGGTTCTTACTCGTAGCCATTGTAGTCCTCATTTAGAATGTTCTTGGCATAATGTTCCTAAAGGAAAGAAAGACTTAATATGGAAAGAAATATGTGTGACTTATTATCATTTGCAATTCTATTTTGTAGAATACTAATTTTTAGGATATACTAGTCTATTAAATATATAACATTTTATAGAGTATATTTGAACTGGATGAAAGCCTACATCGTAAAAAAGTGATGCACCATTGTAGGAGGGTCCTAAGGGACTATAGGACAGATCTCACCCGACTATACATTCGAGATGCTGAGAATAGGAAGAAGTCAACCACTGAGCAATGGAACTACCTGGAATCGAAAGACTGGGAGGCGTTTGTTGTCAAGAGAAATACCGATGAATTCAAGGTATTAACCAATTCTTATGAATTCACCTATTCATGGATGACCTTTAGTGTTACTAACCAATTCAATGTGCTTACTAACAAGGCTATCAGTGATGCTCAAAGAGCAAGGCATGCACTGAATGTGCATGACCCCATGATGGGTCCAAGTGGCTATGCAGGCATTTGCTAAAAACTACTGGTTGTTGTTTTTACTGAGTCTGATGCTACTCAGGAGACTGGTGAGTCCTCTACTATTACTCCCGCACCTCTACCTCGCCATATGCTGTGTGGATAGATGGGAGACAAAACTAGAAAGGAGATATAACCAAGCCCGCAACTGCTGAGGCGGCTGAAAAAATTGTAAATTCAACTCTCAGAGCAATCGATATTGATGATTGTTATGTTTACTTACCAATTTCTATTAATGGTGATTAGCAGGAGCTTCACGAGCAGAGAAACCAAGGCAAGTTCATCCATGAGGACACACAGGATGAATTGACAGTTTCTCTTGGTAACCCAGAGCTTCCTAGACGTGTTAGGGCTGCATGCATTGGTGTGGGCATAAAACGTTCTTTGGGCCATCACAGTGCAAACATGTCCCAAAAGTGGGATTTTCAAAAGCTGAGGTAACCTATTCTTTTTTAGAATGTTATTGCAAAGAGAATTCAATAATCAAAAGCTAGCATTTATTTTATCCATGTATAGGTAGATGAGTCAATGATAGGAGAGTCCAGGTAGCAACGAGCAAGTGGCAGGCGTCTCAGTCTGCTACTCAGACAATACCTGTGCCGTGCCGCTCTTCCCCAATAGTAGAGGTGGTTGGGAGTAATCCTATAGACCTACCACCTTGCACGTCCACTGTAACTATTTTTATGATATAATAGCTAGTCTTTTCAAGATGATATGTTTATGTATATATGTATATAACACACTCTATGTAAATTTGTAGGGGTTGAGGTCATGCCATCTAAGATTCAAAGAATTCATCGTTGCAGAGGTTGAGGCTTGCCCACGCCTTCTAGGGCACACGATTCATGGCACTCCAGTTCCGATGGTTATATTCATGTGAGCGTGAGGCTTGTGTTCCCTCATTGGAGGCATCATCGATTGCCATATACCCACCCAGATGTTGACACACTTGGTGAAGCAGAAGGCAGAGTGATATTGTGGCCCAAAACGGATGTCATCTATACTGATCATGTATGGTAAATTTACATTATGTTAATTTGTTAGCGTGCATATACAAAGTCAATTGATATGTAATTATATATACATGAGAAAAGGAAGAAACCCGCTACAGCTCCGCCTCCACCTCCACCTCCTCCTGCAGTACCTATAGTTGGCTTCCAAAGGACCTATACGACTTGATAGGTCCTAATTGTAGGGGTATAGAAATATGGATAGGCAAACATAACAAACAATGTCCTATAAATGTTTATATTTCAGAGGATGCTGCGATAACACTATATTTATACAAGATATTTTGGAGTTGTTTAGGTATGATTGGCTGAATACATCTATGATAGAGCTATGGATATGGTGAAATCTTGTTTACATATCTATATACCTTATTTTATATACGGTGATCTAGTTTCTTATATATTAATACATATGTAATATATGTTTTACAACCACTTACACATGATTTGTATATAATTTTTGTTTACCCATGTGAGATTTCTAATTCCATCTTTGATCAGTCTTATAGATAAAGACCCTTCACCAGTTACCTTATACTTCTCTGTCACTTTTAAATATTTTGGTAAAAAAAAGAGCATGATAATAGCTCCATTCAATGTTAAGTAAGTTTGCTTATAATTTGGACTTAAGAAAATTACATTTTATTGTGAATTTTAAGTTATATATTTTTAACTTTCTTATCTCTAGTAGTAAGCATTGAGAGTTAATGGTTATTGTCCCCAATACGTTCACTGTTTATTATCTAGATCTTGAGGGGAAGGAATTAGACATATATGGACATGTAATGAAAAGACCATTATTCACGTAATTTTTTTTTCATATTTGTCTCCGTTAACATCTATTATTATATTACTATTTATTAATGCAATCTAATGTGTTACATTAACATATAGGGCTTTAAAAGATTTTAAAAAAGTTAGAGGAAACATGTACAAGACAAAGAATAAACCGTTAGTTTGGGAGAATGTGAATGTAGTTTCCTGACTCCAATGTATATATTATTTATGTGAACTATGCTTGTTTTTATTTATTAACATTTTATATATTGAAATTTATAGTGTGCTAAAAAAGACAACGTCTGGGCATGTGCATACTACGTGATACGATATATGGACCTAATTTGTCAGATATGGTACACTGAATATCGATAACATACAACATGTATTATATAGTCTCATTAGATAATATGAAATATATCAATCTTATTAATTATATATATATATATATATATTATATAGTCTAATTAGATAATATAAAATATATCAATCTTATTAATCATATATATACATCATTCTCTTGGTAGGTGCTTAAAATTAGTGACTCCATTACATGTGAAAAGTTATTAGATGTACATAGTCCCTTTACGATGGAACAATTAGATGATATAAGAGAACAATGAGCAAAAACCTTAGAAGTTTTGGGAATTTTTGATTATCATTGGAGTACTGATGACGACGACAATGATGATAAAGAATGACATTTCTAAACTTTAATGTCATAATATTATTTTTGTATTTGATGACATGTTAAACTTTAAAAGACACACTTTTATATAATGGCTGAATGAATTTTTTTGAATTGTATTATCTATATACATGTGTGTGAATGTGAAGATGAATGAATGAATGTGCTTCTACATGTGTGTGAATGTGAAAAGAGATGAATGAATGGAACGACAAGTTGCTACATGTATGTGAATATGAAATGGAGGAATGAATGGAACTACATGTTTCTACATGTGTGTGAATCATATGAATGAATTAAATGTTCTTATACATGTGTGTGAATCACATGATCTATATATAATATTGTCCATCTTGTTAATATTGTAAGTTTATGGCCTGTTGTTGGCTGAAATCAGAGGATGCTGTAAACCTATAGTTCAGAACTGCATATTTTGCATCCTACTGACCAGCCAGACAACATGCCTGTAAGCTGATAAGAAAAAAACAAAGTCATTAGTTAATTGAAAAAAAACCGACAACGAATGTCCAAATCATCGGTTAATTATAGTAAACCGACGCCTTTTGATCGAATGGTGTTGGCTATTTTTTGATTATCCAAAAAACCGTCAATAAGTTGAGGTCAATGGAGTCAGTTATTTATAGAAAACCGACAACTATGGTCTAACTGGGGGCCAATTGTTTTTTGTTCGGGATGGAGAATGGCGTCGGTTTTGAATGAATAACCGACGCCTATAGTCCCACTGCTGTAGGTTCTTTTTTAAGTTACAATCGAGGATAGCTCTGTGTCGTTAGTTTTGTAACCGACGCTGAATGAATCTACTTTTAGTGTCACACACTTGTGTGTCGCTTGGAAACCGACGTCAAAAGTCTTATTTAACCGACGTTGAAGGCGATATCTGTACTAGTGTCTGGTAGAAAGAGACACATTTTTGTCGATAAAGAAGTGGAGCCCAATTAGCATGGTAGGAATTGTACGGTTCACAATGCTCATTCAATGAAACACATTTACTGGTTGCAAAATTTAGCTGAAATAAGCTCATGTTGCAATATGATTTTGTTTGGCTACTGTTACAGTTGCCAAATTAAACCATACTGCATCCTGTGAATATTCCAGCTGAATTCAGTAACCAGTGTAGGTTTTTCATTGCTTGAACAAACTGAACCGAACAAATCATATCATGCCAAATCGAACTTCATTTCCTTGTAGACAAAAATACATTCTTCTATCTACCGACTGTTTCCATTGCCTTCTTTAGGCCAGCACAACAACTCCTGAAGCATGAACACTCACCGTATGGTCATCTAGTGCCCTTGCTACACTAGTCTGTATCAATTTGTCTTTATCAATGTACGATATGTTTATTTCACTACGTACTACACTTAGTACAAACTAATAAATAATTGGAAGGTATGTTTCCTACTACCATCTTGAATGTTGGACATGTACTAAGATTATTCACACGGTAAGCTATATAATTTCTCATTCTACATTATCTCCATCATGAATATTTCTTTACCGACTACATATGTATTTTTTTTTAGCTTAACAGATACAACGAATCAGTTTGTATGGGATGCAAAATGTGATGCAGCCCTGAAACAATGTTAGGTCGACAATATTACTTGCGTAAACTATGTGGCCCTTTTGCATGGTAGGGTTGGCGTGATGCCATAGCCGAGTTCCAATAGATAACTGGCAGAACTGATATTAGTAGGAGTGTGTTTAAGGCGAGATGGAAAATTTTAAAATTTGTAGATGCTTTTCCAAAGACTTTCTGGACTAGCCCGCGGACTTATCCACCAGGACTACAACAAGATCCAATTCACCAACAAGATACATCTCATACTTTCACAATACAGACAGAAGATACATGCAGAGTACCTGAGGATGTTGGTAGAAATTGTATAATTTAGTGCAATGAATGCCAGTTTGTATTTGATTGACTATGTTTGCTTCGTTTGTAGTTAACTACGTAGACAATATGTTATGTATTCGTATGAAACAATTATTTCTTCATTATGAATATAAAATAACCCATGTTGTTGTCTATTATTAGTACTTACATTTATATTACTTTTTCTCAATATTATTTTACATTGTTGTAGGCATAACATCTAAATTTTATTGAAACGTCGGACATGTTGTTGTCTGTTGTTAGTACTTATATTTATATTACTTTTTATCAATATTATTTTACATTGTTGTAGGCACAACATCTAAATTGTTCAGACTCTCTCCAACCACAACACCCTAGATCTTCAATAGTCACCATGACCTGGGCCTTTACCCCAATGTTACTATTCCCTGATGAAGAATAGTTGGACATCATCCTAGACGATCGTTCCTTAGCACAACTCACTATACCTAAGCATTGGCGTTATCTAAACGGAAGACGCTACAAGGCTGGTGAAGTGTATCTAAATTTTGAAAATTCATCATCTATTATCGAGGTTAAGTACGATTGTCGGAAATCTTGTATCCACATCCGATTGGTGCGAGTGGGTTAGGAAGATGCTATTGGGCCATATCGACAAGCTTTTTCTCCGTCCGGTTGACCATAATATCATCAAGGTTTGGATAACCAATATCAATAATGAGACACCCGATCATATCAAACAGTTTGAGTACTCGACAGAGGATAGAGAACTTTTGGACGAATCCGATGATGAGAACACACCCGATGAGGTATATTGCAATTGCTACAAAGTCCCTTTTATTCCTTTTGACACCGTCAATTTTCTTATCACCATCAGTTCAGATCTGTCTACACAACGAGCTCTGCGACACAACAACATCAACAAAAAAACCAAGATTGGTCCAAGAAACAAATTTATTTTCCTGTCTTATTTTGTGTTTATACTTTTTGTCTTAAAGTAATCAATCTTCGTAGTTTTTTTTTATTGTTAAAACTTCAGGAGAAGACCACCACAATCAAAAGACCCTCACAATTGCTGATTTTAGACCATGTTGCAGTTGTTTAAGTTGTGTATCTAGACTAATTGTGTCTCTCTCTTCCCAGTTATTTTAATTATGCGCAAGTTTAGGGGTACACCAACCCCCTTGTTTAGTTACTATTTTGGACAACAACACCGCTGCATGTTCATAAGTATGTCATTTTCATTCATCCCTCATAGTATTCATAGAGTGGTTATAGTATTTTGCTTTGTATTATGAAAACAAACTAACAACGACTTAAGTAAGCCTAAATTTTATAATATTGATGTTAATTTCTATTGTGTAACCAATATCATATAATCAATTTTTATAATGAAAACATATTTGTATTGAAATTAGTTCACAAAAAACAAACAGTTCAAATCCTGACCTGGTCGTCAAATAGAATTAGACTGAATCCTGACTGGCAGCCAAACATAATCGGACTGAAACCAAACTCAAATCTGACTAGCTGACCAAAATTAGACTGAGTTGCCAAACAAAATCAGACTGCATCACTCAACCCAGATCAACAGACTAATCTTAACTAATCCAATACAGATTTCGAAATCCCAGTCCCATACCAAACGCGCATTCGACGTCGCCCGAGTTCATTTCCTGTAGATCGCGACGTTGTTAGGAGAGATTCCAAATGAGGGAGATAACCATATCATAAATGGTAGAAGCGACACCCACTTCCCCACCACCTCAATCTTCAACATTTTGGAAACCGAAAAGTCCACCACCTTCGTCTGCACCGCCTACGACCCTCTTGGGGAAAAAGCATCACCCCTGTACTTCAATCCACACAATTGACCTCTCCCTTCCACTCTCTAGATCCATCTGAAGGATCATCAAAATATCCACAACCAAGGTTTCACCCAATGACCGGAAACACCCAGGATTAGAAACTCCAAGGACGTCTCCCCCGCCTCAAACTCCTACCGCAGAGCGGCCAATGCCTCCTTGTGAAGTCAGTCCACGCCCCCTCTCTACCAACGTAATACAAGATGCGGGACGGCGGCCCGCTGGCCTTGTAGGCTGCTCATCAATAAGTAAGAGTAGTCCCCGCCACAGGCCCACAACCGATGGTCAACCCGAAGAAGAAGAATACAAGATGCGGGACGGTGGCCCGCTGGCCTTGCAGGCTGCTTATCTAGTCCCCGCCAAGAAGAAGAAGAAGAAGAAGAAGAAGAAGAAGAAGAAGCTCATTACACTATTAAGTAGGTGCATTATATTACATACTAAAACATTTTATTTCAAACCGGATGAATTACACGTGAAATTGGATGCATTAAAAAAAAGTAGGTACGTTGACATTATATGAAAGAAGAAGAACAAGAAGAAGAAGAAGAAAAAGAAGCTGATGATGATGATGAAGTCAAAGATGATGAAGATGATGATGAAGTCAAAGATGATGAAGATGACGATGATGAAGTCAAAGATGAAGATGCTCATTACATTGTCAAATAGGCACATTACATTACTAAATAGACACATTCCATTGAAAGCTGAGCACACTTCATGTAAAATTGAGTGCATTGCATACAAAGTGGGTGCACTGATATTACATGGAAGAAGAAGAAGAAGAAGGCAACGATGACGACGATTATGAAGTCAAAGATGATGATGATGAAGTCAAAGATGACGATGATGATGATGATGATGGTGCATAGGATCATTGAACTGTCGAGTAGGCACATTACATTACTAATTGTGTGTATTCCATTCCAAATTGGACGCATTACAAGTGAATCTAAAAGCATTGAGTAAAAGATTGGGTGCACCAGAATTACATGGAAGTAGAATAATATTAATAATAAGATGATGACAAAAAATATGCTACACTGACAAATAGGCACATAGCATTACGAACGGGCACATTCAGATTCAAACTAAACACATTGTACTTGTGATCGGCCTAAATTACATATCCAAATTGGAGCGGATCTAGAGAGTCAGTATCTTAAATTTATACCCAACTCTCAGCCCCCCACAACTATTATACGGGGTCTGATGTAGTAGATTGGGATCGAACCACAAGGACAATTATCGGTAAGTGCTAAGAACGTAGAAACCTTGGCTCTGATACACCAAACAAAAGGGGTAGGTTAAAAGTGGTGTTCCTAGCAGAACGATGTTACTTCAAACAAAACAAAACAAGTAATAGGAAGACAAAGAAACAAAACCGGAGAATAAAAGTAGACAAGCACATGTTAACAAAGTATGAATGTGAACTTAGATTAGGTTTCACTACTAATATCTCTCACCAACGTGCAATACTCACACCCTTTGTATACCTTTAACAAGATTACAAGAAATGCATCATATACGTCTATTATCTCCTCTCTCGAGCTCAGGATAGATCTTAGATTATAAGGTTGTCTCTTTTTCGAGATGACAAACAAACCATCACAATAACAACCATATGATCATTAACTTTAGCATTCCAACATTCTCATACATTCATACAACTCCAAAACACTTAAATAAGGTTAATGTTACTCTTTCGAGACACTAATAATCAAATATTCCAAGATGGTATCTAATCATACAAGTGAAACATTAAGACCAAGAGAATGGAGATAATCTTTGCTAAGAGCATATGTATTCAAACGGATGTAAGTATATACATATTGGGAGAGCCTTAGTGGCTACTCCCAACCCAAGCAATGAGTTTAGCCACTCATTTTCATAAGTAGCAGTGCAGATTTACAAAAGTGGAGATACATCGAGATAGATAAAGATGATGGATGAACATCACGAGAGGGATGATGGATCTAAAGGAGGAAGGCAATACACCAAGAGTACTCCTTCAGATCTAGATCTAGCGTTGGCATAGAGGATGGCAACTTCATCTCTAGAAAAAGAGGGCAATGATGATCTTCTCTCTCTTAAGGACCTTTGTCTTCAGAGGTAGAAGGGTGATGGATGTGAATGATACTTGGGATATGGTTTCGTGGGGGAACCCGTCTGAGTCTTTCTACTTCAAGCTTAAGATGGTCAGGAAAGGCCTTAAGACTTGGAATAAGCAGACCTTTGGTGACATTGATCAGAGGAAAAAAGATCTGGAAGATATTGTTTACACTACCCAGATAGCCTTTGATGAAAATCCTTCAATAGTAAATGAAACAAATCTCAGAAAAGCGGAGTATGAGCTTCAGGAGGTCCTGGATACAGAAGAATGCATCTGGAGAGAGAAATCTCGTATAAGCTGGCTTAATGAAGGTGAATGGAACACTAGATTCTATCATGCTATTGTCAAGGCCAAGAGGAAACACAATAGTGTCCGAAGTTTGCTGCTGGAAGATGGTTCGAGTTTGGAAGACCCTTGTGAGATTGCTAAGCTCGCAGCTGAGCACTACAGTGGTTTCTATACTGAATGTTCCACATATGATGAAGATGCCCTTGATGAGATGTTGCAGTCTATTCCTGAGTTGGTTTCTATGGATGATAAACAACTCCCTCACCGCTATTCCTATGGAGGATGAGGTCCGTGTTGCTCTGATGCAGATGGATAAGCACACCGCCCCAGGACCAGATGGCTTCACTGTCCCCTTCTACATTGCTATGTGGGATACTATTAAAAAGGATTTCATGAAGATGACTGAGATGTTCTTTAAAGGCCTTGTCTGTCACCGGAGCCTCTTTAGCTGCAGAATCCTTCTCATTACGAAGGTCGAGAATCCTAAAATGATTGAGAAAGACTTCCGTCCTATTTCCATTGAAAACATTTCCTTGAGAATTCTTGCCAGAGTTGTTAGTAACAAAATGGCGCAGTTGATGCCTTCCATTATTTCTGAGGAACAGGCGGCTTTCATACATGGTAGGGAGATCACTCACCACATCAGGATGACCAAAGAGTTAATGCATGATATTCATCAGGGCGGAGAGCAGCCAAATGTGATGATCAAGTTAGATATGTCGAAGGCTTTTGACAGGGTTGAATGGCCTATTCTCAAGAAGATCATGACGCGGTTTGGTTTCTCGGAAGATTTCTGCATGTTGTGCCTTAGCTTCTTCTCAAATGCTTGGGCTACGGTCTCCATCGGGGGTGAGTATGATGGCTTCTTTCCCATGTTCAGGGGTCTCAAACAAGGAAATGCGATTTCTCCCTTCTTGTTTATTATCTATGAAGAGCTTCTTAGTAGATACATCCACCACACTGACCATATTCACAAGCTGGACAGATTCTGTACTCATGGCAACGGCTCTGCCCCTCTCTTCCTTCTTTATGCGGATGATGTTGTGATGTTCCTAAATGCCCAACCAAACACTTTGCAGCGAGTACAGCAGATTATGAAGGCTTATGAAGCAGCATCGGCGCAGAAAATCAATCGTGCCAAATCCATATGCACGGTGGGCAGCAAGAGTGACGTGATCATCTCCAACATTGCGCATACTCTTGAGATTGACACTACTGCGGATTCGTTTCTTTATCTGGGAGTTAACATCAGAATGGGTAGATATGCTCTTAATGATTTTGAGGTCCTGTTTCAGAAGATCAAACAGAAGATGGCATCCTGGAAATCTAGGCTCCTTTCCTTTGCTGGTCGGAGGCTGCTTATTGCACACGTTCTCTCGTCGACGACGGTCCATACTGCTACTGCCATCGGTATCCCATGTGGTGTTTCTGATCATATTGATGCCATCCTTGCTCGGTTTCTTTGGGCAGATAGAGAAAACCACCATCGTAAGGCGTGGATCTGCTGGAACAAGGTTGCAAAGCCTGTGGAGTATGGTGGTTTGGGCCTACATAATACGAGAATTGTTGATAAAGCTTTCATGGCTAAAGCCTGTTGGGAAATTTTAGCAAAGGAAACGATTTGGGCTAGATTCTGTAGAGATAAATATTCAAGCAGGGCGCATAGTAGATCAACGTTGTATCCGCACAATGTCAGATACAGAGATTCGGCGTCTCCTTACTGGAAACATATTTGGAATCTGTTCCCTATGATTCTTCCTTTTTGCAGATGGCGAGTTGGGAAGGGGCATATCCTTTTCTGGGACTCCTTATGGTGTGACGAGAGGCTCTTTGATCATGCCTTGCATACCAGTGATCGTAATCATCAATTCCTTGTTTGTGACTTCTGGATTCATAACGAAGGATGGGATTGGATGTCCTTGAGGCAGCTTCTCGATGAGGAAGGTATCAATCTGATCAAGAAAGCAGACCAGTAGATAAATGATGATGATGATAAGCTTGTTTGGTGTCCGGAGTTGTCGGGCCAGTTTACAATAAAATCAGTGAAGAAGATTTTGACTATGGACCACAATGACGTTCCTACTACTTCTCAGAAGATTTGGTACCATGACGCGCCCAAGGCCTGCACGCTCATTTGGAAGCTCATCCATAGAGCCATTCCGACCGATGACAACATTACAAGGTGCCATATTGCTATGCCATCTAGATGCGAGTGCTGTGATGAACCCAATACCGAAGATATGGATCACCTTTTCTTTCATGGTGACCTTGCGGATACATACTGGAACAAGTTTTCTCTTCTTACTGCTAGAGCTCGTCCTAATAACACAACCGAGCTGTTGTCTTTCTGTTTGCATGGGAGATCGTCCATTGTTATGGATTGGATCGCGGCCTGCCTTGCTGCTCTTACCCCTTTCTATATTTGGAGATGGAGATGTCGTGCTAGATATGACGGCTGTAAGGCCCCTATCGCCAGAGATATGAACTGCATGATCGCACAGCTCAACTCTATGTTGAAAAAGAGGTGGTTCCGAGTCCTAGCACAGCCCGAGGATCACAAACGTCTTAATCACTACGGTATTGATGACCCAAACTATGCTCTTAGAGAAGTTAACCTTATGAAATGGATGACCCCTGACATCAACTCTTTGAAGATGAATGTCACGATAGGTAGAAGTAAAGATTCTTCTGGTCATAACAGGTGGTGGATGGCTAGTATCATCAGGAACCATCAGGCTGCAATTTGTCAGATTGTTAGAGCATGGTTAACTGCGACAGATCATATTTCTGCGTCCCTTCAAGCTTGTGCGGTAGGGTTGAAGCTGGCGGAGAATCAATCTTTGCGGATCGCAGTGGTGGAGTTAGACGATGACAATACATACCATATGTTATGGGGTACTACTTGTATTCCTTGGAGGCTATCTCGTATCATCAGGGAGTTGAAGAGCTACATGGAGGAAGAAGGCATTGTAGGATCGCTTATACACATGGCCATCAATTCCATTCCCAGAGAGATTGGTAAGTGGAGTGTTCTCAGTCAGGAACCGATCGTGATCTCCGATCCTAGCAGATTGCCGGCTAGAGTTCGTGGTATGGCTTTTCTTGAGAAGAACCACACTCCTTACGTGGTTTTGAAGTTTAAGCATCCTTAGTGTTGTTGATTAGGGTGTTGTTTGGAGTCTGCCTTGTTTGTTTTTCTGTGTGGTCGGGGTCTGTGTTGTGGAGTTGTGTTGTGGAGCTTTTGTTGTTAATGTCCTTGTGGGGGTTCGACCTGCATTTTATTAGCAGGAGCTGTATTTGATTCTTTTAATGCTCACACGAGGAGGGTGAGATGAATAGACGACCTCCTGGCTTAATTAAAAAAAATGAGGGTGATTTTGGAATGCGACAACACTTCATCGTCTCTTGATGTAGAGACCCCCCTTGCATTGATGAGGTCGGTGCTTATTTATAGGCATTGGCCACCGACTTAAGACATTCCATCTATCACAGTGATCTAGGGCCATTCAACCGTAGGGGTAGTAGGAGTGCTTTGGTCACAGGGGCGTCAGGAATAAGTGACTGTACATGCACCAATATAAGTGATTACAGAGGTGCCAAGATAAGAAACCGCAGAGACAACAAGATAAGCGACCATAGAGACACCAAGATAAGCGAACACATAGTCAATTCATGCTCTTTGGTCGTAGAGGGATTGCCGTTCGTTGGTCACTGGGGATTGTGTTTCTTCAACTGCAAAGAGGGTTGATGGCCAAAGATCGTTGTAGTGGCTTGAGATTCATCGGTCGCTGAAGCATTATGGTCTGTTCAGAGTATAGATAGAGTCGTGAGTCCTGGGACATAAACAATAAGAGTTATCTAGATGAAATATGACAAAAATGACTAAAAGGTAATAAAACAAACAAGCTAATGATCACAAAATTGGAAGTTATCAACTCCCCCAAACTTAGAATCTAGCTTGTCCTTAGGCTAATCAAATAGAATTAAGGCAATGAATGACTTCGAAGGGCTTTATTGGTTTTTATTTTTGTGAGTGTGAAAAATGTGATAAAGTTAGCCTCAAGTCAAAACTTATGCATCGAGACAAGGATTGTCAACTCCCTATAACTCTCTCTCTTAGATAGACGTTGCAACACTCATATTGCTTACTACAACTTTCTTTATCAGAAAGTTTCCCCTCGTGATGCATCGACGATTCCTTTTCAGGTTGTACTTGCGCAAAGTCCTGGTAGAGGTAACTTTCACACCCAACTTTTATTCTTTTGGATTTCTTAGCTATAGTGCTTGGGTGGGCTAAGGATGTAGCGTTTCCTACATTTTTTAGATTCACTCAGCCATGTTAGCTGCCTTAAAGACAGTGCTGCCCGAATGGGCCCTGATGTATTGTTAGGTGGTTGTGTGAGGCTCCCTTTGAAATGTAGGTGTGTAAAAGTTGGCTTCCAGACTCCACTACTAGGCATGACACATCTACATTCATGAGTGAAACAATATGCCAGTCGGGTGAAGTCCTTCAACATCTTCTTAGGCACAACTCTCATAATTTTATTCCTTTCGACTTTTATTCATGCCCTCAGGCTTTTGGATGATATGATTTTTGAGAGAAAGTTGGGCTGCCATTGCTCTTTTGATCCTAAAGCGGGGATTTTAAAATTAGAAGGGGTAGCTATTTCCTCATTTTCCCAGGTTATGTGCTTTCCTACCTGTACTTGGGAATCTGGTGATCAATCAGGAGTGCAGTAAGATGAGTCCACCTTACTTTGATGTTTCATCTTGTTTGATAAACGTACTTGTGCCCTATTCATTATTTTGAGGTAAGACTAACGTTAAGACATTATCACACTCGAAATTTTTAAGTGCATTAAATAGCCCAAACTTGTCATTCTTGAAGTAATTACACTAAGAGTTAGCCTGAAGACAAGGAGGTCCAAGAGTTGGGGATATGATGCTATCTGGGAAAATAGATTAAATGGTGCTATCTGGGAAAATAGATTAAAAAAATTCCTCTTTAGACTATCTATGCAACAAAAATTTTGCAAGGATATATATACATGGGTAGAGGTTACGTCAAAATTATCCATTTAGGCCGATTAAAATTTCAATTTTATTTTATCAAAAGTTCAAAAGTTAGTTCGATAGGGAACATGCATGTGCAAAGATGATTTTTAACAAAATTGAGGGTGCTGATCAGCAATAAAAAATGAGGCAAGAGGCATAGGATTTTAAAGGAAGGAAGATAGAGAGAAATACCTCTCATGCCCATTTATAGAGCCCTCCAAAACTTATCATGCACTCCATCCCAGAATGTCAAGGAAAGAGAGTGGAATTAAATGGGAAAAGTTATTTGTGTTGAGGCTATTTGCCGACCGACCATTTGGATTATAGAAACATGTCGACGTATCCCCCTCTGAGTGCATGATAGCGTTCATGCTGCAAGCTTTTGATTTTTGCATCTTTTAATGCTGTGGCGGTCATTCATTCCAGACAATAAAATCCACAATCATTTGATTGAGCAATTTGTTGGGGGCTTCTGTGACATAACTGAGTTTTCTTGAAGTATTTATTCTTTACATACTTGTACCCCTTGTCAAACTTACGGATCATGTCAACTATTGCTTATGCGCATGTCACCACTTTTTCTTCAGTTGGTGTCTTTGGTGTAGTCATGTTTGTATATTTGTTCAAAGTGAAGGCTGAATCAAAGCTGTAATAATATTACTGTCTTTGCCTTGATGTTGATCACCTTGTCATGGAGGATGGGCAAGAATATAAGTTTTGGATGGGAATTCGATACACAAATCCCTAGGCTGCCCTTTTCTCCCGACATCTTGTTCTTCAGTATGTTTTCCACTAGTATGTAGTAGACCATGGTACATTTGGCATATTATCTCCTAACAGTGACTGGTAAGCAGACATCACACTTACTACTAGGTATCCTCTTATCTTCAAAGTGTCTCGGAGGTCATATTTAAGCACACAAATGCCTTCTTGTTCAAAGATAACATCGCCAATATTGTCATTCTCTTTCAATTTGTCCATGATGAGAAGCGATGATTCCTAGGAAAGGTCTTCACATGCCCATCCATCAAAATTAGAAAATTGGGCTCTATTAGTCCATCCGACCCATCTGGCCGTACTTCCTATGGATCATCCTCATTAATTTTGCCTTCTTCTAGTAATTTGGTTGTCGTTTCTTATTCAATTTCTTTTTCATGCAAGGCCTGTGGCTTCTCATCAACTCTATTTTCTTGAGGATCATTTTGTGTACCCTGCTTTCCATGTTCATGTGCTTCCTGGGTTGCCCGTCCTATCTTCCATGCGATGCTTGGTCTGGTTCAGATGGGTCAAGCCATAGAGTCTTTAGATGATCTTTCCAAGACCTTGTATCAAGCATAGGGACTTCTGCATGCATTCTAAGTGGCACAACGTCAGGAGGCATCACCGGATCTTTGAAGAAGAAACACTCATATATGACTTCCATTGCATAGGGGCCACACATCTCATGCAAGTCTTCAAGAAAGAGATCCTCCATAGGAATGCCTTTGTTTATCGCCTCCATCATTCTGAGCACTATGAAGGTGCAATCCCCGAATCCTAGTTCTTCTTGAGGAACTTTGGTAGAGATTGAGAAGTTCTTCCAGTTTGTCTTGTGGTGCTTTCCTACTGATTGTATAACACGTTGAAGGAGAAGATGTACTTTCAGGATGTCACACGCCTCCTTGTTTTTAAAAAATTAGTGATGTGCTTGGAAGTTCAACAACACAATAATTGTCTACAGTATTGCAGTGCTCATAAAGATTTATGATGATTAGAGCCCAATGTTTGAGCATCCTTAATGACAAGGTAAAAAATTTAGTCTCTGCCCTTGTGAATGTAGTCTGTAGTAATTTCACAGATTCTAAATTATATTTTTCTTCATATAGGTGCTTTTCCAGGTGTGTTGTGCCATTAAAACTTATTGTACTTTATCCGGGTGTAGAAATTCTTCCAAGAGTGTTGCGTAGAGCACCTCAAATAATAATTTATGCACCCATTCTCTTTTCAAGAATATCCCCATGAAATGATCTTTGTTCAGTGAGCTCCCTTTGTTGTGGTAAATAAGGTCTGTATCTGGGAGGTTCTCATCAAGGATGTTGGTAAGGATGAGGATGCCTCTATAGGTTATTCGGAAAACTGATGCCATGTTCATTCCAGCCAATTTTCTTGGAAGCAGGGGTGCTACAACTACTTTGTCTTATTCCATAGATGGATGTCACTCCCTTTCCAGTGCATCAACAAAGAATGATACTAGACCACTTTCATCATTATACAACATCCCTTCACCAATGATTTATACATGTAGGGATGGGATAGCAGTGGCGGGCATGTAGGTGGAAGCATGACCTTCAGAAGTCTTACGTGGATCTACTTGTACTTTGTTTTCAACTATATCTGTGCCAGTAGGTGCTTCTATAAATTGGTCTACAGTTGATGGCATTTCGAGAATGGTCTCATTGAGTGCTGCTATAGTGGCATCCATTTTTCCATCATAGATCTCATCAAGACGCTTGTTATGATCATTGAAATATAGGTACATGTCGCAGACTTTAGATATATTTAACTCATTTATGCAACATTGTAGAGTCGTGTCATATGCAGAGTTATCCAACCTTGTACCAATTCCTTCTCCTGGTTGAGTTTGGTTTGCATTAGCGGGTATATCCTCTGGGGGATTGTCTACTGTCGGCAAGGAGTTCAAGTCAAATTCCAACACCACAACATTGGTAGTGATATCAGGTGATTTCATAAGTTAGTTTCTATTGTGGTTGGTAAATTTCATATGTTTGGGGTGTGGGTTCTCTTAAGATCTCTTCATCTTTGCGGACGTCGATGTTGGAGGGGATAGAGGATGTGCGTGATGACAAAGGACTGACTCTACATCTTGATGCTATCCTGGCTCACCATTTCTCCATATGTTTGCGCTCTTCTTATAGTTCCTTCATGGCTTCTTCATATCCCTTGCACATCATTTCTTTTTCAGTGCATGTAATTTCCCTTTCCTTCCCGAGGTCCTCCATCTTTTCAGACATTTCCTTGATGGCTTGTATCATCTCACATTGCTGGAGGAGGACGTTTTGTATGAATTCTGAGAGATCCATAATCCTTTCATCTATCTTTGATACCTACATAGTTAGTTCTTGCAGGCTTGTAGAAAAGAGATGTGCTTAGGAAGAGGATCTGTGCACTTGTTTAAAGAGGGTGTCAAAGCGACGTCCCAATTCTCCCCTGAATATCAGGATTGGTTGTTGTTGTCCTTGTTTTTGTCTTGTTGTTGTTGACAGAGTTGCTGATGCAGCTATGAATTCTCATAGAGGAGAGGCTGGTTGGTCTCGGTTCGCTTGATATGTGGTTTCGTCCCGTGTACCTTCACATTATGTATCCTTGGCCAGTTCAACACCTGATGGCTCAGGCCGAACATCTGCATCGTGAACTAGCATTTTAGATGCTACTTTAGTTATAAGGGGTTGGCCCTCTAGATTTCTCAGGGTGGTTGGTTAGGTCTTCCCTGACTTCTTTTATGGGTTCCCGTGTTTCCGTAGGAACCCCCAGCTGGCCTCTCATCTCTATAATTGTTACTTTTGGTACTTTTCTTGTGCATAGAGGGGAAGGTGATGCAACATAGAGTTCGTTATCAATGCGATGCGGTAGTTCCTAAAAGGATGGTTTCTTTGTTGTATCTTCCTTGTTTGATTGAGCTAGAGGTGGCTAAATTATTGAGGTTGTTGCTTTTGGCATTGGCTGTGTGGCCTAGTTGCTAGTTTCTTTCTTTTCTCAGGCCTTTATTGCTCTATTTCTTGCACTTGTTCCTCTTCATGTTGGATGCTAGCAGACGACTATGGGTCTATAGGTCTCCTGAAAGCTTTATCATAATATACCACCCTGTCTATTGGGATTCTCACCGCCTCTATCCTCTAAGCTTTGGACCTAGTCATAACTGTTGACTTCTTATTCTTTGATGTCAGTTATCATAGTTCTGACGCTTTCTACTTCATGTCTACCTCACTTATTCCTCCAATGGTAGGTACTATGAAGTATTTGTCACCTGAGTGATTTGTGACTTGTCCTCAGGTTTAGGATGTTTGTTCCCCAATAGTATTTGGTAGAGTTCTTTCTGTAGTAGCAATTATATATTCTTTGCCTCTGGTAGTTTGAGATGCTTTTCCAAATATATACCAATTTCTTAGATTGCTTCTTATATCCCTTAGAGTGAGGTTGTCTGCATGTGCTAGGAGTTTGAAGTTGCTGACAACATTCAACAATCTACATAACAGTTAATTCCATCAGTAGGATATTTGTGCTCCCCAACCCCTAAACTAATTGAATAGGGGGGGGGGGAGGTTCATGCAAATTAATTAGGAAGAATTTGTGAATTCAAAATCTTCCAATATTATAAATTTCAAAACACACAGTGTACTAGCCCTCTTGCGGCTGAAGTCATGTCAATGATTGAAGAAACTTTTATAGTTCGAAGAAAACATAAATGATCAAATAAGGGAAAGAGGGTAAGAAAGGGTTAGGTAAGAAAAACCCAACGGTCTCTAGGTTCGTATGATCCCCAGTGACCTTCAAGTAGCCCCAGGCCTCACAATCACAGAGATGGTGTTTCACATTTATTTTTGGTCGTGCAAGGCATCAACGATGACTGTGTTGAAAGATTCTAAACTATGGTGATTTGTGGACGACGTGCAATTTACAGACACAATGATGGGTAAGGTCAAGAATGAAAACACCAAGCGATGGGATGAATAAACCCTCTATGATCATTGGGGCGGTGACGTGCGAGGATAGAGCAGAGAAATAGTGGGTAAAGGGTTTACCTTCGGTTGGAGAAAAGGGGAAGAGGAAATGCAAGTGATCATCAATAGTTGATGTTGTTGGCGGGAGGAGTCAATCAACAGTGGCAATGGTGGCAGGGTCATTGTCGGCTTGGATTCGTCTCCCTTTGCCTTTGTCTTCTTCATTTGCTTTGTAATCTGATAGGGTTCTACCACACCCGCCGTAAGTAGAAAGGTGCAAGAGAGAAAGTGAGCATAACTTTTATAGCTTCGATGGCAAAGTCTAGAGGTCATAGAGGGTTTTAATCCTCTACTGCAGCTAGTTATAGATAATTCTATGCGGTCACTAGCGATCAATAGCCTTAGCATTTTTTGAGATTCTACTTATCTTTTGAGACCACTGAAGTATTTAGTATAAGATACTTCACATGCACCTACTAGGTTATTAATTAATCTAAATTAGATGTCTAAATTTGGATCCTAAGAGTTTAGAGAGATAATTATAGAATGTAACACAGAATTAAGGTGAAAGCTAATGATGAAAGTAGCAACATTATCCAGAAATAGAAACCGAAAGGAAATGAAAACTAAAGGAGTCCTGAAAAGAACTTCGGTTGCCTCCCAAGAAGTGCTAATTTATAGTATTTAGCTTGACTCTTTGTTTTGACCCTTTATGGTTCTTCATGTTTGGCTGGTTGGGATTCTTCCAATTGTAGTTTCGACCTCCTTACAAAAGCCTCATCCTCATAATATCTCTTGACTTGATACCCATTCACATTGAATGTCCCGATCTTCTCACTAGTGATCTGCATCAAACCTGATGGGTATATTTTTGACACAATGAATGGGCCAGACCATATCGATCTTAGCTTTCTTGGGAACAACCTAATTTTAGAATTAAATAGAAGGACCTTGTTTCCTTCAAAAACATTCTTGATTTTTAGGTGGGAGTCATGTCACACCTTAGTTCTCTGCTTATAAATCCTAGTGTTTTTGTAAGCATGCAGTCTGAGTTCTTTTAGCTCCTGCAATTGCATAAATCTTTTCTTTCCATCTTTGATTCAAATCCATGTTCAGAAATTTGATGGCACAAAAGGCCTTATGCTCTAATTCTACTGGGAGGTGGCAAGACTTTCCATAGATCAACCTATATGGGGGTGGCTCCTATTGATGTCTTATATGAAGGTGTGGTAGGCCCATAGTGCATCGTTAAGTTTCATGGACCAGTCTTTCCTTGTTCTACTATTTATTTTCTCTAGAATTTGCTTCATCTACCAATTGGAAACCTCCACTTGACCCGATGTCTGGGGGTGATATGGTGTTGCTACTTTGCATTTCACTCCATATTTATTCAACAAGTCTTCGAATTGCTTTTCTCCAAAGTGGGATCCTTCGACACTAATGACTATGCACGGGACCTCGAATATCAGAAAAATGATTTTATCAAACAATTGATTACTACTTTGGAATCACATGTCTGGGTAGCGACTGCTTCTACCCATTTTGAAACATAATACACAACAACTAGAATGTATTGATTTCCTTTTGAATATGAAAATGATTCCATGTAATCAATCCCGCATACATAAATAATTTCCACCTCAATCCAGTCTAACATTGGCATTTCGTTTCTTTTAGATATGTTTCCTATTCGATGTAATTTGACACATTCCTTAACATACTCCTGAGCATCTTTGAACAAGGTGGGCCAGTAGAATCCTGACTGGAGGACTTTTGTTGCTGTCCTTTCTCCTCCTAGATGCCCCCATAACATGAGGAATGACACTCTCTCAAAATTTGAGGGACTTCTTCTGGTATACATCTTTGATATAGGTTGTCAGTACATCTCTTAAACAAGAGTGGGTCATCCCAATAGTAATTTTGGAGATCCGAAAACAACTTATTTTTCTGATTATAGGTAATGTTAGGTGGTAGTTGCTGACATACCAGATAATTGCAGATATTGGCAAACCAGGGGACATTGGGCTCAATGGATTTTGCGATCATCAGGGCTCCATCGACATAGTTATCATTGACCAGTAACATGCCTTCTTCTGTAATTACCATTCTTGAAAGGTGGTCTGCAACCACATTATCTTTTCCTTTTTATTAATGATCTCATGATCAAACTCTTATAACAGTAAAGCCCATCTTAACAATCTGGGCTTAGTATCCTTCTTTTGCATTAGGTACTTTATTGCTCCATGGTCTGTATACACCTTACCTTCGACCCTATCTAGTAAGACCTAAACTTTTCAAAAGAAAACACTATTTACAACATTTCCTTTTTAGTGGTTGTGTAGTTGATTTGGGCATCATCCAACATTTTGCTAGTATAGTATATGACATGATGTTTCTTGCCTTTTCTTTGACCAAGAACAACACTGATGGCATCACACATGACTTCAAATGGTAGCTCCCAATCTCGTGCTTGTAATATTGGGGCTGTTGTTAAGGCATTCTTCAGAGTATTGAAGGCTTCAAGGCACTTTTCTGAAAAATCATACTCGACATCTTTCACCAGAAGGCTTGACAGAGGCTTGGGAATTTTTGGGAAATCTTTAACAAACCTTCTATAATATCCAACATGGCCCAGGAAGCTTCTTACTCCCATTACTATTTTTGGAGGCAGGAGGTTGGATGCAACTTGTATTTTGCTCAAATCAACTTCTATCCCTTTTTTAGAGATCTTATATCCCATCACGATTCAATCGTGTACCATGAAATGTCACTTCTCCTAGTTTAATAACAAATGTTTCTCTTCACAACATTGTAAGACTAAAGATATATTTTTGAGGAACTTATCAAAATTGGTGTTGTATACTAAAAAATCATCCATAAAGACTTCCATTATATCTTCCAAGAAGTATGGAAATAGAGATATCATGCACCTTTGGAAGGTGACATGTGCGTTGCATAAGCCAAACCAAATTCTTTGGAAAGTGTGGGTACCATAGATACATGTGAAGGTGGTCTTCTCTTGATCATCATGGTGGATTGGTACTTGATAAAATCTAGAATACTCATCTAAGAAGAAGAAGTATGCATGATGAGCTAATCTCTCAAGGACTTGATCAATACATGGCAGCAGAAAATGGTCTTTTCTAGTTGCAACATTCAATTTTCTGTAATATATACACATTCGCCACCCACTCACAGTCCTCATGGCTAATTTATCTCCCTTCTCTCCTTTTACGATGGTTATTGCTCCTTTGTTCGGTACTACATGAATCAAACTTACCCAGTTGCTATCACTAATAGGGTATATAATCCCTACATCACACACTTTTATGACCTCTTTCTTGACTACCTCCCTTAACATCTGATTTAGTTTTTGTTGAGGTTGGGCTAATGTCTTAACCATTTCTTCCATATTGATTCTATGCATGCATACAGTTGGGCTCAAGCCCTTTATATCTTCTACTGAGTAGCCAATGGCTTTCTTTCGAAGCCTAGGCTCCTTCAATAGTTTGTCCATTTGTTCATCAGTCAATGCTGAGTTAACTATCACTGGGTTCCTTTCTTCATAATATAGGAATTCATTCCGTATTCCTTCGAGTAGTTGTTTCAAATTTGTCTTAGGCTTGGGTGCTTCTTTCTCTTCAAGATTATGTTCTAATGATGCACACTTTGCTATTTCTATAGTTATATCTTCTTTGTCACTGAGCTCTTCTTAGGCTAATTCAAGTAATCCAAAATCTCTACCACCTCAGAGTTTTCTACGCTGGGATCAGGGTTGTTCAGAGCTCTCATAAGTGGATCAACGTTAGCACGATCTTCTTATACTTTTTCACTATACTGAGTATAGCTATCCATGAAGTAGACCGAATCAAATAGAGAAGGTCCCCTCGTAGCATCTTGCATGTAAAAATCAATATGGTCATTTCTGACACAAAGAGTTATCATACCTTTTGCTACATAGATTAGGGCTCTCCCAGTGGAAGGAAAATGTCTTCCATAGATCATTGGACACATGGGGTCCTCAACCATGTCAATCACCACTATGTCACATGGGATGAAGAATCGTCCTAGCCAATTGGGACATCCTCCATTACTCCTACTGGCTTCGTGAAAGAGTGATCGGCCAACAAAATTTTCATGCCAGTTTTGACCATGTTAGTAAGTCCGATCCTTTGAGACAGTGTTAGTGGCAAGAGGCTAATGCTTTCTCCCAGATCGGCTATCCCCATTCTTTCCACATTGTTCCCAACACAAAAGGGAATACTGAATGCTCCAGATCTTTCTTCTTTGTGGGCATTTTATCCTGAACAAAGGCACTCGACATTTTTTCTAGTTGCACTATCCCAATGTGGTCTCTTCTCCTTCTCTTCATGATGAGGCTCTTGAAGAACTTGGCATAGCTAGGCATTTCTTCGATGGCATCCAGGAATGAATATCTGAGTGCAATTTCTTCACGACCTCCATAAACTTCTTGTTCCTCTTCTTAAGATATGTCTTAATTAACTTGTATAGAAAAGGGGCCTTTGGAGAGTAGGAATCTCCTTGTAAAAATACTTCTTTAGATTGGTTTGATTTCTTCATCTCCGCACCTTTCTTCTCCCTATCTTTTCCTTTACTCTTGTCTCTCTTTGTGGGCTCTTCCTTCCCAAACTCTTCTACTACAATATTTGATTCAGGTTGTGGCTTAGTAGAAACACCTTCCTCAGATTGATTCTCATCGTGTTGCCTTTCTATGACCTTTCCTGAATGGAGAGTGACCATCTTTGCAGTCTCTGTATTAGAGGGAATCTTTCCTTGAAGGTTCTTTATCATCTTGAATAGTTGCCCCAGCTGTTGATCAATTTTTTTTGATGCGTCTGAATGTTGGCCATATGGGTCTGCATCATTGTTAAGACACATGAATTGGTAATGGAAATTTGAGTTAGTTGGTCATCCACAAAGACTTGTCTTTTTGAAAAGTGAAATAGTTGCGCCATCATGTTTGGCTGATTGCTACTTTTAGGTTGGCCTTGATCTTGATTTGGTCGGCTTATGTTCTTATATTTCCCTTGACTTTGCCCTTGGCTTTAGTAATTATTTCTATTTTGCTAATAATTTGTAGTCTTGGTTAACTAACCCTGTCCATTTCCTCTTCCAAATCCTGGTGGTGGTTTAGATGCTCCACTGAGCTGGTGAGAGTTTTACACAACATCTTTGTTTCCATTATTAAAACCAGGGTGATCTGGCCTCTTGAAGTTTACATAAGAGACAATCTCTGTCTCTTCTTCTTCACTTTCCTCTTCAGGTTGAGTATAGATACAATTGTTGATTCCACAACCCCTCACCACATGTAACAAATTTCATTACTTTCTCTAGAGGTTTCTTGCGCTTGCCTCCAGAGTCCTTCAATTGTTTGACATATGTAGCAATCTTCTAAATTTGGGTAGCGATCGTTTCAAAGACCCTAGATTCAAGAGAAGTTACTTCAGATGTAGTCTTCTTTGTTGAACCCCTATCTACTCTGTCGAAATCTATGCCTACTTGCAGAGCATCCACGTTATCGATAACATTCATAGTCATTTTAGGATTTTTGCCCAGGAAGTCGCTTCCTGTGGTGGCATTCAAGGAAGTTCTCTCAGCAAAAGTAAGACTATTATAGAAAGTAGAGACCAGGTGGCCCTTGTCGTAGTTGTGATATGGATAGTCTCTTTGATACTCCTAGAATAGTTACCATGCCTCATACAAGTTCTCACCAGGTTTTTGCATGAATCTATTTATCTTCTGTCACTTTCTAAGAGTCTTCTCAACATGGTAGAACTTGGTGACAAAGGCGTCAGCTAATGGTCCCAACCATTAATCTTTTTGTTAAAAAGAGAAAAGTACCATGACAGAGATTTATCCCTTAAGGACAAGTTTAATCGCTTGTAGGATATCACTTCTTGGAGGACTCCACTCATGTTGACGGTATCACATATATTCTTGTAGGCATTGAGATGATGGTAGTGATTCTCATATGTAGAATTCCCACCGAAAGGCTTGTTTTGAATCATGGCGATGATGGCTGGCTTCACTTCAAAGTTTGGAGCACCAAATCTTGGAAACAACAAGGCATCTTAACTCATTCTCCCTTATAGCAACTGGATCTTGTAGAGAAGGGTCTACTTCATCATCATCTTCATTGTCACGATTGTTTTCTTCATGCTCCCAATGGTTCCTCCGATTCCTTCTTGCTCGATGGCGACGATGTTCGTCATGGAATTTTTCTTCATGCTTCTCATCTTCTCGTCACTTCACGTGTTCATCTTCATGATGTTCTTCACATTCATATTCACTTCATTCTTCACGTTCCTGTTTGCCGTGAGGTATGTAGTGAGATATCATAATGTGATCTTGCTTAGTTCTATAAGAGTTTCCATCGTCATGCTCAAATTCTATTTCTAGTAGAGATTGAACATTCTTCACCTCCACATTCCAATCACTTCCAGCATTTCCTTTATTGCGAGGCGACATGCCGATTTTATAGAGAGGTAAGGTGATGCTCTTAACCTTCTTCTCTCCAAGCTACCTAAACAATTTACACAGTCAAGTTAGAAAATTGGAAGCTAAAACGAAGTATTCAAGGTTAACGAGATTATAACATGTTATAAGTGGTGCAGTCGAGTCTATCACTAGGCTCGAGGCAATAGTGTATGGTGAGTAGGTTTGAGTTCTTAACAATTCTGTTGTCTTTTCTTTGAAAACAGTGCCAAAAAGCTAACCGACCTAAATCACACGTCCAAATTGGAGCAGATCTAGAGTAGTTGGACTCTTAAATTTATAACCGAACTCTCATCCCCCCACAACTATTATATGGGTTCCGATGTAGTAGATCGGGGTTGAACCACATGGACAAGTAACGGTAAGTGCTAAGAACGTAGAAACCTTGGCTCCAATACACCAACAAAAGGGGTAGATTAAAAATGGTGTTCCTTGTGAAACAATATTACTCCAAACAAAATAAAACAAGTAACATGTAGACAAAGAAATAAAACAAGATAATGAAAGCAGACAAACACATGTTAACAAAGTATGGATGGGAACTTGGATTGGGTTTCACCTATTGAGATCTCAAACCAACACACAATACCTACACCCTTTGTATACCCTTATCAAGATTACAATCAATCATTATATATGTCTATTCCCTTCTTTCTTGAACTCATGATAGATCTAGATTATAAGGTTGTCTCTCTTTAAAGATGGCAAATAAACAATCACAATAACAACCATATGATCATTAACTTTAGCATTCCAACATTCTCATGGATTCATGTAAATCCAAAACACTTAGATAAGGTGAATGTTACTCTTTTGAGGCACTAACAATCAAACATCACATGATGGTAGCTAATCATATAAGTGAAACATTAAGACCAATTGAATGAAGATAATATTTGATAAGAGCATATGTATTCAAATGGATGTAAGTATATACATGTTGGGAGAGCCTTAGTGGCTACTCCCAACCCAAGAAATGAGTTTAGCCACTTATTTTCATGAGTTTCATTACAAGAATACAAAAGTGGAGATACATCAAAATAGACAAAGATGATGGATGAACATGATGACAAGGATGATAGATCTAAAGAAGAAGGAAGGTGATACACCAATAGTACTCCTTTAGATCTAGATCTAGCATTGGCATAGAGGATGAAAACTCCTTCTCTCTCGAAGAGGGCAATGATGATCTTCTCTCTCTTAAGGACCTTCGTCTTTAGAGGTAGAAGGGTGATGGATGCGAATGGGGGTGATTTTGGAATGCGACAACACTTCATCTTCTCTTTATGTGGAGACCCCCCTTGCATGGATGAGGATGGTGCCTATTTATAGGCATTGGCCACCAACTTAAGAGATTCCATCGATTGTAGGGAGATAGGGTCATTTGAACACAAGGGTAGCATGCGTGCTTTGGTTACAGGGGCTTCAGGACTCAACCACCATAGAGGTGCCAAGATAAGCGACCGCAGAGGCTCCATGATAAGTGACCACAAAAGCAAATTGTGCGCTTTGGTCATAGAGGGATTGTCGTTTGTTGATCCCTAGGGACTGTGCTTCTTTGACTGCAAAGAGGGTTGATGAATGACGACCGTCATAGTGACTAGTGATTCATCGGTCACTGAAGCGTTAGGTCTGTTCAAAGTATAGAAAGAGTAGCGAGTCCTAGAAAAGAAATGATAAGAGTTATCTAGATAAAGTATGGTAAAATGACTAAAATAGAATAAAATAAGCAAGCTAAGAATCACAAAATTGGAAGTTATCAATTCCTCCAAACTTAGAATCTAGCTTGTCCTCAGGCTAATCAAATAGAATTAAGGCAATGAATGACTTCGATGGGCTTTATTGGTTGTTGTTTTTGTGAGTGTGAAAAATGTGATAAAGTCAACCTCAAGTTGAAACTTATGCATCAGGACAAGAATTGTTGACTCCCAAGACTCTCTCTCTTAGATAGAAGTTGCAACACTCATATTGCTTGCTACAACTTTCTTTATCAAAAAGTTCCCCCCTCGTGATGCACCAATGATTCCTTTTTAGGTTGTACTTGCGCAAAGTCCTGGTAGAGGTATATTTAACACCCAACTTTTATTCTTTTTGATTTCTTAGCTATAGTCCTTGGGTGGGTTAAGGCTGTAGTGTTTCCTACATTTCTTAGGTTCACTCAATCATGTTAGCTGCCTTAAAGACAGTGTTGCCCGAATGGGCCCTGATGTATTGTCAAGTATTTATGTGAGGCTCCCTTTGAAATGTAGGTGTGCAAAAGTTGGCTTCCAAACTCCACTACTGGGAATGACACATATGCATTCCTGAGTGTAGCAATATGTCGACCGAGCAAAGTCATACAACACCTTCTCAGGCACAACTCTCATAATTGTTTTCCTTTCGACTTTTATTTATGCTCTCAGGCTTTGGGATGATAGGATTTTGGGGGAAAGTTGGGCTGCCATGCCTCTTTTGATCCCAAAGTGGGGATTTTAAAACTAGAAGGGGTAGCTGTTTCCTCTTTTGCCTAGGTTATGCACTTTTCTAGCTGTACTTGGGAATCTGGTGATCAATCGGGAGTGGAGTAAGATGAGTCCTCCTTACTTTGAGGTTTTGTCTTGGTTGACAAACATACTTGTGCCTAGTTCATTATTTTGAGGTAAGGCTGATGCTAAGACATTATCACACTCAGTATTTTGAAGTGGATTAAATAGCCTGAATTTGTCATTCTTGAAGTAATTACGCTAAGAGTTAGCCTGAAGACAAGAAGATCCAACAGTTGGGGATATGATGCTATCCGGAAAAATAGATTCAAAACTTTCCCTTTTAGACTACCTAGGCAACAAAATTTCCACAAGGATAAATATACATGGGTAGAGGTTAAGTTAAAATTGGCCATTTAGGTCGATCTAAATTTCAAAGCTTTTATCAAAAATTCAAAAGTTAATATGATAGGGAACATGCATGTGCAGAGATGATTTTTAACAAAGTTGAGGGAGGTGATCAACAATAAGAAAATGAGGCAACAAACATAGGATTTTAAATGAAGGTAGTTCAAGAGAAATACCTCTCATGTTTTTTTATAGACCCCCAAACTTATCATGCACTCTATCATGGAGCGTCAAAGAAAGAGAGTGGAATTAAATAGGAAAAGTTATTCGTGTGGAGGCTGTTTGCTGACCGCCGATTTAGATTGCAGCAACATGTCAGTGTATCCTCCTTTGAGTGCATGATAGAGTTCATGCTGCAAGATATTGATTTTTGCATCTTTTAACGCTGTGGCGGTCATTAATTCCAGACAATAAATGCCACAATCATTTGATTGAACAATTTGTTGGGGGCTTCTGTGACATAACTGAGTTTTCTTGAAGTCTTTATTCTTTACATACTTGTACCCCTTGTCAAACTTATGGATCATGCCAACTATTGCTTATGCACATGTCACCACTTTTTCTTTAGTTGGTGTCTTTGGTGTAGTCATGTTTGTATATTTGTTCAAAGTGAAGGCTGAATCAAAGCTGTTATATAGTATTACAGTCTTTGCCTTGATGTTGATCACCAACAACATCCAGCGGTTGTCATGGAGGATGGGTAGAAATAAAAGTTCTGGAAGGGAATTTGATACACAAATCCCTAGGCTCTCCTTTTCTTCTGACATCTTGTTCTTCAATATGTCATCCACTAGTATGTAGTACACCATGGTACATTTGGCATATTATCTCCTAACAGTGATTGGTAAGCAGACATCACACTTACTACTAGGTATCCTCTTATCTTCAAAGTGTCTCTGAGGTCATATTTAAGCACACAAATGCCTTCTTGTTCAAAGATAACATCACCAATATTGTTATTCTCTTTCAATTTGTCCATGATGAGAAGCAACGATTCCTAGGAAAGGTCTTCACATGCCCATCTATCAAAATTTGAAAAGTGGGCTCTATTAGTCCATATGATCCATCTGGGCTTACTTACTATGGATCATCCTCATTAATTTCGCCTTCTTCTAGTGATTTGGTGGTCATTTATTATTCACTTTCTTTTTCATGCGAGGTTTGTGGCTTCTCATCAACTCAATTTTCTTGAGGATCATTTTGTGTACCCTGCTTGCCATGTTCATCTGCTTCCTGGGAGGCTCGTCCTATCTTCCATGCCGATGCTTGGTCTGGTTTAGATGGGTCCAGCCATAGAGTCTTTAGCTGCTCTCTCCAAGACTTTTTATCAGGCATAAAGACTTCTGTATGCAGTCTAAGTGGCACAACGTCCGGAGGCATCACCGGATCGTTGAAGAAGCAACAATCATATATGACTTCCATTGCGTAGGGGCCACACAACTCATGTAGGTCTTCAAGAAAGAGATTCTCCATAGGAATGCCTTTGTTTATCACCTCCATCATTCTGAGCACTATGAAGGCGCAATCACCAGATCCTTGTTATTCTTGAGGAACTTTGGTAGAGATTGAGAAGTTCTTCCAGTTTGTCTTGTGGCGGTTTCCAACTGATTACATAACACATTGAAGGTGAAGAGGTACTTTCAGGATGTCACACGCCTCCTTGTTTTTGAAAATTAGTGATGTGCTTGGCAGATCAACAATGCAATAATTGTATATAGTAGTGCGGTGATCGTAAAGATTTATAATGATTAGAGCCCAGTGTTTGACCATCTTTAATGACAAGGTAACAAATTTATTCTCAGCCCTTGTGACTGTAGTCTGTAGTTATTTCATAGATTCTGAATTATAGTTTTCTTCATATAGCTACTTTTCCAGGTGTGTTGTGCCATTAAAACTTGTTGTACTTTATCCGGGTGTAGGAATTATTCCAAGAGTTTTGCGTAGAGAACCTCGAATAATCATTTATGCACCCGTGATCTTTTCAAGAATATCCCCATGAAATGATCTCTGTTCAGTGAGCTCCCTTTATTATGGTAAATAAGGTATGTACCTGGGAGGTTCTCATCAAGGATGTTGGCAAGGATGTGGATGTCTCTATAGGTTATTCAAGAAACTGATGTCATGTTCATTCCAGCCAATTTGCTTGGAAGTAGGGGTGCTGCAACTACTTTGTCTCATTCCACAGATGATGTCCCTCCCTTTCCAGTGCACCAACAAAGAATGATACTAGACCAATTTCATCATCATCCAACGTCCTTCACCAACTATTTGCATAGGTAGGGTTGGGATAGCAGTGGCGGGCGTGTAGGTGGAAGCATGAACTTTAGTAGTCTTATGTGGATCTGCTTGTACTTTGTTTTCAACTATATCTGCGCCACTAGGTGCTTCTATAAATTGGTCTGCAGTTGATGGCATTTCGAGAATAGCTTCATTGAGTGCTGCTATAGTGTCATCCATTTTTCCATCAAAGATCTCGTCAAGGCTCTCGTTATGATCATTGAAAACTAGGTACATGTCGTAGACATCCATAGATATATTTAACTCATTCATGCAACATTGTAGAGTTGTGTCGTATTTAGAGTTATCCAACCTCGTACCACTTCCTTCTCCCAGTTGAGTTTGGTTTGCATTAGCGGGTGTATCCTCTGGGGGGTTGTCTGCTATCAGTGAGGAGTTCAAGTCTAATTCCATCACCACAACATTGGTAGTGACATCAGGTGATTTCATAAGTTAGTTTCTCTTGTGGTTGGTAAATTTCATATGTTTGTGGTGTGGCTGCTCTTACAACCTCTTCATCTTTGCGGACATCGACGTTAGAGGGGATAGAGGATGCGTGCGATGACAAAGTACTGACTCTGCATCTTGACACTATCCTGGCTTGCCATTCCTCCATATGTTTGCGCTCTTCTTATAGTTCCTTCATGGTTTCTTCATATCCCTTGTACGTCATTTCTATTTCAGTGTGTGTAATTTCCCTTTCCTTCCCAAGGTCTGCCATCTTTTTAGACATTTCCTTGATGGCTTGTATCATCTCACATTGCTAGAGGAGGATGTTTAGTATGAATTCTAAGAGATCCACAATCCTTTCATCTATCTTTGATACCTACATTGTTAGTTCATGTAGGCTCATAGAAAAGAGATGTGCTTGGGAAGAGGAACTTGCACTTGTTTAAAGAGGGTGTCAAAGCGACGTCCCAATTCTCCCCCGAATATCAAAATTGGTTGTTGTTGTCCTTGTTGTTGTTGGCATTGTTGGCAGAGTTGCTGATGCAACTATGAGTTCTTGTCGAGGAGAGGCTGGTTGGTCTCAGTTCGTTTGATGCGTGGTTTGTGCCGTGTACCTTCACATTATGTATCCTTTACTAGTTCAATGCCTGATGGCTCAGGACGAAGACCTGCCCCATGAACTAGCATTTCAGATGCTACTTTAGTTATAGAGGGTTGGTATTCTTGAGTTCTTAGGGTGGTTGGTTAGGTCTTCCCTGACTTCTTTTATGGGTTTCCGTGTGTCTGTAGGAACCCCCAACTAGTCTCCCATCTCTGCATTTGTTACTTTTGGAACTTTTCTTATGCACAGAGGGGAAGGTGATGCAACATAGAATTCATTATCAATGTGATGTGGTTGTTCTGCCAAGGATGGTTTCATTGTAGTATCTTCCTTGTTTGATTTAGCTGGAGGTGGCTGAATTGTCGAGGCTGTTGTTTTTGGCATTGGCTGTGTGGCCTAGTTGCTAGTTTCTTTCTTTTCTCAATCCTTTGTTGCTCTATTTCTTGCACTTGTTCCTCTTCTTGTTGGATGCTAGCAGGCGACTATGGGTATGTAGGTCTCCTGAAAGCACCAGAGAGCATTTTGGCTATTTCATCCGTGATGGGTCGCAATTTATTGGCATCGTAATATGCCATTTCTAGGAGGGGAGTAGCAATTTTTAGTTTCCTTGTCTGTAAAAGAACTTCTCACCCTTGTGTACCAGCATTCTTACTATTATTAGGTATTTGATACCAATTTTTGTGTGTCCCTCGATCAACTCATGCTTACTTAGATCTTCAATGTCCAAAAAGAATGCCAAAATAAGTATAATTTGACCACCCATGTAGTAATCCCTCTTCCTTTATTTGATGTCTTGATCAATTGTTGTGGATAGTTTGTCAATTAGAAGTCTTCCAATGTTGACTGATCTTTTATCTATCATAGACCAGATTAGAAAAAGTTCTCCCCTTGATACACTCCCTATATCTGATCCGTTGATCACTGTGTTAGCAATGATTTTCTGTATTATCCTATTGAAATAAGAAATTATCTGAGTTGCCTTTGACTTCCCTAGGCTGTATTTGTCTTCCCTAGTCAGCTTCTCCCAAACCCTGTGGCTACTGAAACCAACTGTTTCTTTATCACTTTTTGTCACTTGGCAGGCTTTAGCCTCCTTGTCAGTATCAGTAAACAACCTATTCAGAATTTTTTTAATAATATATTGATCCTTTCCTCTTATTCTTACTTGTAGTTTGTACTCTCCCCCTGCTTCATTCTTTTCCTCACCTTCGACGAGAACCTTTATGAGTGAGGTCATGAATTCTGCTATTAGTTCTATATAAGAGTTATGAGCTTCCAGACATAGGGCACTCAAATTTGCCCCCTCCAAGAATTCCACGACTTTTTTGTAGAGCCCCAAGTTTCTAAAGTCCTCATGGTCCATGTACCCTGTTGTCCTCAATTGCTTTTTTGTTTTGAAGAAGTTGTACATTCCTTGGTGTTCCTTATCCCTAGGTTTGAAGGTTTCTATGTAGTCCTATGATGTTACTACTTTATCATAATATACCACCCTGTCTACTGGGATTCTCACTGCCTCTATTCTCTAAGCTTTGGACCTAGTTGTAACAGTTGACTTCTTCTTCTTTGATGTCAGTTCCCGTAGGTCTAACACTTTCTGCTTCATGTCTGCCTCACTTATTCCTCCAATGGCAGGTACTCTAAAGTATTTGTCGCATGACTGCTGTGTGACTCGTCCTTAGGTTTAGGATGTTTGTTCCCCAATAGTATTTGGCAGTTTTCTTTCTGCAGTAGAAATCATATCTTCTTTGCCTCTATTAGTTCAGGATGCTTTTCCAAATATGTATCAATTTCTTAGATTGCTTCTTCTAGCCCTTAGAGTGAGGTTATCTGCATGTTCCAGGAGTTTGAAGTTGCCGATGACATTTAATAGTCTACATAAAAGTTATTTCCATTAGTAGGATATTTGTGCTCCCCAACCCCTAAACTAATTGAATAGGAGGAGGGAAAAGGTTCATTCAAATTAATTAGGAAGAATTTGTGAATTCAAAATATTCCAACATTACAAATTTCAAAACACATAGTGTACTAGCCCTCTTGCGGATGAAGGCATGTCAACGACTAAAGAAACTTTTATAGTTCGAAGAAAACATAAACGATCGAAGAAGGGAAAGAGGGTAAGAAAGGGTCAGGTAAGAAAAAACCAACGGTCTTTAGGATCGTATGATCCCCAACGACCTTCGAGTAGCCCCAGGCCTCGCAATCACAGAGATGGTGTTTCATAACTATTTTTGGTCATGCGAGGCATCAACAATGACTGTGTTGTAAGATTCGAAAATGTGGTGATATGTGGATGACATGCAATTTACAGGCACTATAATGGGTAAGGTCAAGAATGAAAACACCAAGCTATGGGGTGAAGAAGCCCTCTACGATCGTTGGGGTGGAAAAGAGAATATCCCCCCCCTAAAATGATCTCTATTTTTGTGAGCTCCCTTTGTTGTGGTAAATAAGGTATGTACTTGGGAGGTTCTCATCAAGGATGATGGAAAGGACATGGACATCTTGATGAGTTATTCTGGAAACTGATGTCATGTGCATTCCAGCCAATTTTCATGGAAGCAGGGGTGTTGCAACTACTCTATCTCGTTTTGCAGATTGATGCCGCTCCCTTTCCAGTGCACCAATAAAGAATGATACTTGACCACTTTTGTAACACCCAGGCCCACTGGCACAGACTCTAGTAGAGTTTTAAGAATGACGACTAGCCCCACAGGTCACCACTAGCCTTAACTACGCACTTTATCCTCACTCACGCACAAACCAGGGTCAACTTCAACTGGTCACCCATCCCAATACTACTCCAATGTGAGCACGCTTAACTATGGAGTTCTTTAATGATGAGCTCCTGGAAAAGGAGGTGTACTTGGTGATATGGGTAGTCCAATCATTACTTATAAGATCTTTTTATCATAGGCCTCAAATCCCAGGTCATTACAATTTCCCCCACATAGGCTCTTGATGTCCTCATCAAGGTTCAAATATAAGGCCTCATAATCTCTTCCCCATTTTAGTGCATACCCAGAATGGCCCATGGACACCCAACTCCCATCCACGGCTACCGGTGCAAGGGCGACTCCATCTCGTTTTAGCAGATAACCCTTTCTAACTTGCCTGGACCGTATGGCTTAAGACTGACATGCCACATGCCCATGTGGGCCCCACTTACTGGTAAAGAATTGACTCTGATACCATTTGTAACACCCAGACCCATTGCTCTAGACTCTAGTAGAGTTTCAGGAATGACAACTGGCCCCACATGTCACCACTCACTAGTACAGAAATGACCTATAACATCATATTTTATGGCATCGACTACACCAAATACACCGACGCCAAGCCACAACAACGTCGGTTCTATACGACAATCGTCACTGTATGCGAAGTCCTTCTTATTAAGAAAAAGACACAGGTACCACTTTTACTTTAACGTCAGTTTACTATCAAGGAAACCGATGTCTAAAGTTACCCACGAAATACAATTTTCCAGGGAAAATAATTGCCTCCAAAATTTTCAGAATGGCATCGGTTTTTGCTAAAACCGACGACAAATGTTTTGCCATGTCCCCACGGAAAAAGTTATCCACTCATTAGTCATCGGGTCTGTAATCTAACTAACGACTAATCACCCTTCATGAGACAAGTTTTTTAAGTGAATGGGCCTATGTCGTTGATATTTTACAAACAACCGACGACTAGTTGTGCACTTAGTTGTCATTTTTTTTAAACAACTGATGACTATGGAAAACTCAATAACACCCACATGAAATAGACTCTTACGCATTCTTTATTTCATTACAATTTCACTAGATCTCTAGCGATTCTAGCGATTCTATTGGTCTTCCTCCACTTGCTGCCACCGCCGCCATTGCTGTTGGTCTTCCTCCACTCGCCACTTTCGTTGGTCTTACTCTACTCACTACTGCCGTTGGGACCTCCACTCTTCCTCGCTGATGGAGATGTGAATTCCTTCAATTCTATTGCTGATGAACTACTCACCACCAGGTGGAGCTGCACCGCCGCCACCGCTCACTCTGGGGGGACGTCAGACCTTGGGCGCCTGAGCTATCCACTGCTTGCTTCCCCTACTACTACCACGCCTACTTCCCCTACTGCCAACCTTGGACCTTGAGGACACCATACCTAGTGAGCTTGGGTCAAAGCTTCTATTAGTGAGATTAGGCACCTGCTTCTTCCCCTACTGCTAGGTAAGAGACTCTCTTACACCATGTCACCCATGGCCAACTGATAGGATGTGATTCATAATCTACTCTCCTCCTTGTTGTTTAGTTTCATATCTTAATTGTTGGATGTATGTTCATGAATATGGCCCTTAAACATGGTTAAGGTTACATATCCCCAAAACAAAAACCCAATATTGTAGTTACCTTATTGAAAGTGAATCACTTTTTTATGGTTAGTTATTTTTTTTCTATTGCATTGAATAGTGTTATATAATTAGGATTGCTATATCTTAGTTAGTGTAATTTACCTTCTAGTTTGTTATCCTTAATTTCTAGTTTACATTAGATCATATCTCCCTCCCAAGGTCATGAATAATTTATTCCTTGATTATGAACATGTATGTACATTGGAGATGTTGAAATCAATGTTATCGAATATGGTACCCAGACTAGGGTATGATTCAGATTACTAGATGTTGTTGTTGTAAATCAACTCAAATCAAGGTGCCTAATCTAGTTCTCTTAATTAATATTAATTCTTGATTTCTCTCTTGAGTAACTAATCCAAATGGAAGAATGAATTGAATTAAATGATGTTACATAAAACCTAGGATATGAATGATTAAACTAGGGTCGTAGGTATAGGAATGACAACATACATGCATTTTGTTGTCCTAGAAACCAAAATGAGATTTACTCATTAGGAGTAAATCATGGATAATCCCTGGTTTGAGACTGTTTTTGAACACTTAATCTCACTTAGGATGTAAGTGTATAATGTATATTCAATTTTCATGATGTTTCGTCAACACTTCCCCGTTTTTTCTCTAAGTACATATATTGGTGGGAATTTGCCCATGTACATCGATGTACTTGGAGAACTATGGGAATATGCAACCAAAATTTTCTTGAAAACCAATTACATGTTATACACTTACTAGAAAGATTAGGTATTCAATAATGGGATAAGTGGTTCACACATACATTACTAAATCCTAAATCCTAAATCCTAATATTGTAACCCTAAACCCTAATCTTTAATTCCTTATCTCTAAATTTAAAATTATTAACCATAATCTATATGTAAATCCTTAACTTAATATGTAAACCCTAAACCTGAATACTTGTTTTCTCTTTCATCATATAATGGATAGATCATGGATGTACATTTCAAATCGCTACACCCAGAGATTATTGCTGGTCTTGATCAATTTATTAGATTTTTTGAGGAACATAGGAAACAACCTGGAGATAGGTTCTATTGTCCATGTAGACATTGCGGTAACAGCTTGAAAGTCAGCACTGGTGACGAAATCAAAATTCATGTCATGTGCAATGGGATTTTACAAGGCTATACAAAATGGTACTAGCATGGAGGGATTTCAAACTTGAGATCAGTAGATGTCAATAGTAGTGCTTGTGTTGAATAAGAAATTGCCGATGATAATGTAGATGTGGACGAACCGATTCTGATAGACATCGTTAATGTGATGCTGGATAATTGTGGGGTAGAGCACACCGATCCACCTTCCTTGTTTAGGAACATTGTGCATGATGCTGAGACTGTTATACACATGTTGTACTAAGTTTACGAAGATGAGTACTGTGTTGAAATTGTACAATATGAAGGCTAGAAATAGATGGAGTGAGAAAAGCTTCATATCATTGTTGTCTTTGATGAAAGAATTTTTTTCCCGAAGGAAATGAGCTTCCAAGCTCAACATACGAGTTAAAGAAAATAATATGCCCATTGGAAATGGAGGTTAAGAAGATACATGCATGCCCAAATGATTGTGTATTATTTCAAAAGAACTATGTGGATTTGAAAGATTTTCCAAAATGTGAGGCATCAAGGTGTGAAATGACCACTTTAAGGAAGTCCAAAACTGGCTCTCCTGCCAAGGTGATGTGGTATCTACCTATAGTACCACAGTTTCAATGCTTGTTTGTCAATCTGGTAGATGTGGAGAATTTAAGGTGGCATGCAAAGGTTAAGAAAAATAATGATGGGATCCTATGACATGTGTATGATTCCCCACAGTGGAAGAAGATTGATTTATTGTACCCTAAATTTGGTGAAGAAGTCAGGAATCTAAGACTTGGGATTTGTACTCATGGGATGAATCCGTACGACACATTGAGCAGCCAACATAGCACTTGGCATGTTATGCTTGTTATATATAATCTTCCTCCCTGGTTGTGTATAAAAAATAAGTACGTTATGCTATCATTGTTGATACTGGCCCTAAACAACCTGGAAATGATATTGACGTTTATCTTGAACCTCTGATTGATGACTTAAAGAAACTCTAGGGTGAAGGTGTGATGACCTATGATGTTTCACGTAGAGAGACTTTTTGTTTGTATGCTATGTTGTTTTTCATTATTAATGACTTTCCAACATATGAGAATTTTTCTGGATACAATGTAAAAGGATCCAAAGCATGCCCTTTATGTGAAGAGAACACTGATTCCATATAATTGAAACATGGCACCAAAACTGTATATCTTGGTCATTGATGTGCGTATTTTATATCATCTTGTGGATCAATTTTGGTTGCATTTACCAATCATTTTTTTTTGATCAGTAAGCGTGAGGCTCTTCTATTTCTTTCCATCAAACATCATTTCCCAATCATTTTAACCCAATATTCACTCTTAATCATGCTAGATTTCCATCTTTATTGTTGTATTTACTTGATCTATGGTTTGGTTTGTAGGTACAACAATTTGGCATCAAAACGGGGAGAAAATGCCATTATTAACATCCATAAAGACATTCCCCAAATGTTTAGACATTTAGAAAATCAATGTTGCTGAAACTAATAAAGACACCCCGTGTCTTGACAAAGACATGACGTGTCTTATTAAAGACACCCCGTGTAGTTCACGTAGTTGACGAACCAAGGGAATTGTGCTTCAATTTTTGAGTGACTAGTCATCGGGTAAGGAATTGTCCATAGGATTCCATCATCTAGTTGGTGACTAAGGCAGCTGAGATGTTCCACCATGACATTTTCAGCCCCTTTGTAACTCTAATTTTGAGGACAAACATTTACAATAACAACACCCATTAGAAAAGTCCAGGTTTGGAGTCCTTTTTTGACATTAAATATCTGATGGTTGCATGATCAATGTACACAATCACTTTGGATACCATAAAATATGAGTAGAATTTATCAAAAGCATAAATTATCAGCAACATTCCCTTTTCTATGGTGGTGAAATTTAATTGAGTGTCATTGAGGCTTTTTGAAGTGTATTAGATGACATGATGACTTTTATCAACCCTCTGCTAAATATTGGCTCCAACATAATACCCATTAGTGTCACACATAACTTCAAATGGAAGTGAACAACTAGGAGTATAGACGATAGGAGAAGTAGTAAGATCTAAGTTCATGGTGTTGAAACTTGTGAAGCAAGCTCGATCAAAAGTGAAGATTGCTTCCTTCTAAAGGTTGTTTGTGAGGGGTTTTGGTGATTTGTGAGAAAATAGTGGTAGAATCTAGTGAGATCCAAGAAGTCATGGATGTATAAAATAGATGTTGGAGGAGGGACCTTGGTGATGACTTTAATTTTATCATGATCGGATTTGATTCCTTTGTTACTCACCCTAAGGTCAAGATAATTCCTTCTTTGACCATAAAGTGGAACTTCTCCCAGTTTAGTATAGAATGTGATTCTTTAAACTTCTCAAGGACTAAACAAAGATGGTGTAGGCATGCATCAAAGTTTTCTCAATTGATGGAGAAGTTTACCTTAAACACTACCATGATAGTCTCGATTAGCCCAACAAAGATTGCAACCATACAACATCAAAAAGCGGTTGTAGTGTTGCAAAGGCCAAAGGGCATCCTTTTGCGAGCATAAGTGCCAAAAGGACAAAGTCATTTTTATTGGTTATTAGGATGGATGGAATTATAGGGAAATATGGCATCAAAGTAGGTAGAAGAAACAAAAAGTTAACTACCATATTCCCTTTAACAGAAGATCACATCAATAAATACGTAATGGAAAGGATGATTTACGAGGTCATACCTGGTCCTGGAGCAAGTTCAACAACTTTCCCTCACAGTAGTGTGCCCCTTTCCTCAACTCATGCCCAGATAGAATCTGCAATAGCTCTTGGTTGATCACCACATACAGCAGTTGACCTCATCCTCCAACTGGCAGGAAACAACCTCCTTACCTCTATAGTAGTCCACACAAACCACTGGGAACTCATGTAGTTCTAGAAGAATAGATAAGAAGGAGTTTTCCCTTCTAGTTGGTGTACTAGCACCAACTTCCTCTCCCATAATTGTTCTTCCTTTATATCCCTCCCTTTATCAGGTAGGACTTGCTCGGGTTCTCTCGATTACCACAACCAAAAAAGATAGCAATTTTAGAGCTAATTGATTTGTATAAGAAGCTCCCAATACCACTCTATTTATAGGAGGGTCTGGGTCATGGTTCCCAGTTTGAGCGGGAGTCTAAGGAGACGAGTTTTCATGAATTTTTGCATCCCGTGAGTGGTGAAGTGACTAGTTCACAAGTCAACCAATCAGTTGGCATGTGAACTGATCAATTCAATGTTGGAATTGGTCATTCAATCATGTTTACCAATCATAATTGTATTGGCAATTAATATCTAATTAATTCTCAATGTGACATCAATAGTAGTCCTTGATCTAATTGACTTGTTCAACCAAATGATAGGTTCCCAACCTAAATCGGTTGGTTCATTGACCCGAGCCAATCCGTTCACTTACTAAACAAGTCAGTTCAAGGACCAAATTGTTAATAGTGGTTAAATTGACCTGACACACTGAAACGATCAGTTTTACTCTTGATCTGGTTGGTTGACTATCCAATTAGACAACATTTAGAAATTTTTTATTTTAAATTGAATACCTAACTCTTTAATAATCAAATTGAAACTATATTCATTAATGAACTCCTATTTTAAGTGTAACCTATGTGTGTGACCCTATAGGTTCCAAGATATGTTGTCAGTGACTGTTCATAAATAATTTTTGACATCACAAGCAATAGAAACACATCATTTCTAGGCAAGTAATTTGGAAAGTTGGAGGACAACTTCAACCTACAATTTGTGATTTAAAAAAATTGGTGATTCATTCATCCCAACGCTTAAGTTCGAACTCAGACCTCTCGGTCTTACAACATCACATTTACCATTGGGGTGCCACTTCGTTGGCTACAGTTTGTGATTGGTGTTCTAATAATTGTATAATTCCTTTGTCATTGATATCCAGATTGAACTATAGACATGGAATAGTTATCCTCTCAGAGTTCAATCAATGTTCCTTGAGCTAGAGTAGACTTTCTAAGATATATGTGACCTCAATATCATATATTGATTCACACGTGCATGCACATGCTTTTCTCAGTCTCTCTTATCATGTGGCCTAGAAATCAAACTCTTGTGGGAGGGACAAATCCCATCTACATCACTCACAATCATCCCCATGTGTCACAATGCACCCGAGCACCTCCTTTATGGCAAAATTTATTGAAGGTCACAGTGGATGATGTCAAAGTACATAGAATGACATGTGATGTGTGTAGTGGTGTTAGGTCTAAGAACCACAATCACCACCATCACTATGAGATATGACTTTAACTCCCAAATATGGTTTGCATGTGTCACTTCTCAAGGTGGGTCTGTTTGATGCATTGTTTTCCAACAAGTATCTATGTGTTTGATTTGATATCACATATCATGACTGGTGAGATTTTTTCATCAACCAACATGCACTCTAGTCTTATGTGTAATTACTGTCTATCAACCTTTCACAATAACATATGGTAAGGGTCATAACAAGAATGTATATACTCTTAACATCCTTGTGATCTCATTATTCATGTCATCAAACCAAAGACATATGTCATGAAGTAACAACATTATTTATACATTCATTATGATTCGTGATGATCTCATAACTAAATAAAATAGAATAAGTTGGAAGATTGCCTTTATTATTAATCATTTTTTTATAAGATATGAAATCAAAATCATCATATGATTGGCTCTCTAGGCATACATACCAATAGTCTCCCACTTGAACCTAGAGCCAATCACCCATGAATCTCATTCTTAGTGATCTTAAACATGTCCATCATTTTTTGTTGTGCAAGTGTTAATCCATTAGGTCAGCAACATTTGCCTTTAGTCAGTCTGTTGTATGTTTCACATCTCTTTGTTGTAAGACATCTCATATGAGATGGAATTGTCATAGTATGTTATTTGATATTCCTTGCCTAACCAGTAGATCCATTGTTTTCATAGTATTACTACTATGTCATCATTGCTGGAACATACCACAAGTTCATCTATATGAATTTCTAGATCCATACAATATACTTTATTGTGTTCATTACACCAGGATACACGACTTCTATTGTAGAATTAAACAATTTTCTATTGATTAGAACTTTTTAGCTTACAGTTCTTATTTTATAGTTAAACACAAATTTTAAATTGTGATCACTAATTTTCTATCTCATTTGGGAAGCTTGCATCGATGTAACTATTTATATCGAGCTCTTCATTATTTCCATAATCTATGAACTAATCCTTAGTGCTCTCAAGTACTTAAGGATTTTCTTTGTGGTAGTCCGATGACCTTCATTGGAGTCTAACTAGTATCATCTCATCATGTCCAATACATACAAGATAATGGGATGAGTGCATTATATTGCAAACATGATAGATCTGAATGCATATGGAAACTTTTTCATGTTTTTACATGGAACACTAGGCTTTTGATAGACTAATCCCATGAACCATGGCCAGATTATCTTTCATTGAGTGATGTATGTAGAAATCCTTCAACTTCTTACAAATGCATGGGATCTTTATTTAGGTTAAGAAGCTTTCCATATATATCTCTACAGATCTCAGTTCCTATCATACATGATGCTTCACCTAAACCCTTCTAGAGAAGGTACTTTCCTTACTAGGTTTTAATATTGAAAATATTGGAATGTTATTCCCCATCAATATGTGGAATATAAATGAGTCCTCACTAAATCTTTTATAATCATAGACTTTATCTTCATTTTGACTAAAGTCAAACTCCTTGACTATTTTATCAAATCAATGAATCCAACTCTAAGATTCCTACTTCCTTCACATTAATCGACCATTGTAGTTTATAGTCTTCATTTCATCAATGGACTTATAAAACCTTTAGTCTATGTCACATACACACCTTTTTAATTATTCCTTTTAAGGAATGCAATTTTTATATACATATGCCAAATCCCATAGTTTCAATAAACTACAATGTCAAGAATCATCCTAATGAATTGAATCGTGGCAATTGTTAAGGAGATTTTATGATGTTCAACTCCTTGAACTTGTTCAAAACCCATTGAAACCAATTGACTCTAACATCCATGTTGGCCTTCTTCTTACACCCAATTTCAACCTATGGGTTTGACCCATTTAGGTGGTACCACCAAGGTCCTACCTTGTTGGTGTACATGAATTCCATTTTGGATATAACGGCCTCAAACCATTTTTCATACTTTGGTCCTTCAACGACTTCTAGATAGGATGTTGGCTCATCATCTTATGACCAACTCACCACCTTTTTGAGTTATAAGATATCATAATCTTTCTATTCAAATCCTTTTCTACTAGATTTCTGATGTTTTGTATTATATAAGGAACTTGAGATTCCACAACAATTTGTGATTCTCATTGTTCCTATTGTACCTCTTTAGGTTTATTGTTTCTTGTTGATTTCAAACTTTATCAATCCTACTTTTCTTCCACTATTTTTTTTGGAATTAAATTCTTCTTTAAAGAACTCAGTCATCCTAGTAACAAACACTTTGTTGTCATATTGGAATAAAAAGTAGTAATAAAAAAAATTAACATTTCTGTGATTTGTGGATAGAACCTTTTGAAGAAACTATTTCTTGCATAAGCTTTAGTCCTAAAATTTATTAAATACATATAGGGATGCTTCCCATTCCATATTTCATAAGGTGTCATTTAAATAATTTTAGATGATACATTTTTTTAGAGTAAAGCATGTGCTCCAAAGAAATTAGAAGATAGGTTAGATTCACTGATGATTGCTTCATGACTAATCAGGGTGTGATTCTTCTTTTTGAAACATCATTATGTTTCAGGTAGAGTTCATTATGATGCATTATAACAGTCTCTCTAGAAGGTCCTCAAACTCTTGGTTTAAAATATTTCAACATTGATCATATCAAAGTGGTTTAATACGTTTACCAAGGTGATTGTATACTTCATTCATGATCTCCTTGAACACTTCAAGAGATTTATGTTTGTTTGTCACTAAATACAAACTATTATGTCTACTAAGTTAATATGTATATATAATGATGTACTACCTCTAGTATTTATTCAAAAAAGGTCTATGTACATCCATATGTACAATCCCTAATAGAATACTCACTTTCCTACTAATTCTAGTTAAAGGTTCTTTTGTCATGTTTCCCAATAAATAATATTTGCATGTATATAATGGTTAAGAACCCGTTACACTAAATGAGATCAGTCAAAACATAAACATAATCAATCACCAATTAACCACATACCAAAAAATATGTATAAATTAAAACCAATTTTCAACATCAACACTCGCTCAGAAATATTTGCATAAGAGCCCAATATCTTTCTTGTATCCATACTATGACAAGAATTTGATACAAATTGTTCTATCTCCTTAGCCACAACATATATACACAGGAGAACATCATTTATATATTCCACACAAACAAGCATTAACAAGCTAAAAAAATTCAGATTCGTTTGAAATGCCATATACAAACTTTTCCTTCCCAAACCTGAGAGTACAGAGAATAATCTAGGACAAACTAGACAACTAATCAACTTTTTCACAGATTCATTACTATGGCTCCTCTTTTCTGCCACATGCTTGTTTTCATCACTTCTTATTACCTAAAAACATGTGGCGAACCATAAGGGTGAGACCCATGTCCCAGCAAGAGATATAACCTCCAAAAACACTTATTGATTATAACATTTTAAATAGTAGATAACTGAGAAGTTGGATGATTTAATAATCAATTGAGCATATTGAATAGTTCAAGTATGCTAAACAGATTAAGCAATTAATCTTGGCAACAAGTATGATTATCAATGTATATATATGTAACAAATAAATCCATTTCTCTAGATAAATATCTACTCAAATTTCATCAAGCTGCATCTAATAACAATAATCATCATTAATATGACTATCATTGTATTCCTTGCTAACAACACAAACAATCTAGTAGCATAAGCATCCCTGACATCATGAATATGTCTATTAACATAACATGGATATCAATATTGGCATCTCAAATAAAGGGAACATATTTATATCATAAGTAGAACTAACATCATAACACAATGAACTACATAGGCATGATTAGCAGTTTAAACATTTCTAATTACATAGGCATGCCTAGCAATATTAAACATATCTAGAAGTATCATCTTAACAATCAGTGTCAGTATAGTTGACAACATAAGCATGTTTACAACATAAGCATAACTACAACATAAGCATATCTATTGTCTCTTATTGTACTATAAATGATCTCAGTGAAAAGAAAGCGAACAAGGGTTATCATCCAATATGAAGTGTTGTGTATAACCTTAAACATATATGCTAGATGGTTGTCTTACAACTCAATGGTGTCTCAATGGTGGATAGACCATCTGTTGGGTTGAAGAATCATACACTTGTATCTAACCGTTAACAAATATAACTTCCTAATTGACCTCGTTAGGGGTGGAGCAATGACATTGTCTTTATCTTATCAGGATACACATAACATACTTAACAAAGGTATAATAACTTCAAGAGGATACTCTAGTCAACCCCAACTAATTCTTGCTAGAATTGTCACACATAAGTGCAGTTGCTTCAACATTCTTAAGGTTTAGCAAAGATGTTAACCATGTTAATGACCATCTCTTAAATACGTTGAGATGTCATCATTCAAATCTTACTACAACTTGTAAGACATGACCTGAACACTCTATTTTTCATATTCATAAATTCTATTGGTACATTGGTTAGTCTAAAGGACATAACCCTAACCTTACCATGATCATGTAACTTATGTCATCCATTCCAACTTTTATGCATAATGGATATTTTATGTTAAAGGAACACGGTAGCACATGTTTACTAATCAACAAACCATTTATCCTTAATAGGGGTGTTCCCCATCTATCATTAGACCATACAAAACATTGTAGAATCACTTTTGTTTTTCCTTCCAAACAACATTTAGAGGGTCATCATCAACTCTCTCTCTCTCTCTCTCTCTCTAAGGGAGAGGAATACATGGAATGTTCATTCAATAAACATCTCCAACCTTCACATACTTACCACACTATTGATACATCTTGGATACTAGGATTCATTACCTTGGTATCCACCTCATGTGCTATAACGAACTCACATCCTTATTTCATCGAGTTTCAAGACATATAAGAGGAGTCCTCCTAATTATCGGAAGGCTCAAACGAATCCTCATCACAAACTTTATGATCATGGAACCATAGTCCAAGCAATCTTATACTATAATAATATATTCACCCTCATGTTTACATCTAATCCACACATACCAAGTAGCAATAATCCACTTGAAAGTTGTGCTCTAGAAAGAAAAGACACAAAGGGAAACACACTGCCCACATCATTGCAAGTTACAACTTCTTATGTATCAATTTATCCTTTTGATTTTGGGTTCCTTTCCATTAGCATAGGAATCATCATGATTAACATATCTCATTACTCCTTCCTTGATGACTATTTATCACACTTGGATATGTTCTCTTATTTTATTATGTTTTTCAACCACTTATCAACAGGCAAATCATCATATTCCACATTTTCTTCATTAAACATGGATCATCCACCTTAATTTCTTTCAAACTCCATGCTAATTTTGCATTAACACTTTCTTGCACACATAAGTTGGTCTGAGATTAACTCAGGTTCCACCTTATTCCTTTCTCATTGTTCCCATTCATCTTCTCATTTTATACTTATTATAGGAGTTCTCTCCATCTTATGTGGATTTCATACGTTGATTTACTTTATAAGCACAGACTTTGTCTTTTACTTTATTATTGTCTTGAACCACATATTCAAGAGCTCCTTTTTTCTTATTTATATTCAGATTTATATTTCATGGTGTTGTATCTTTCTCTTATAGAAACCAAACATTCAAGTTTTGATAGATAATGATGAAATTCTCATCTTCTTTAAGGTAGGATTGAGATACTCACTCCATGATTTCTTATTCATTATGCTCTTTAGATTGTCTCAAAATGACTACATGATTAGAGTAATCAGAAAGATTACAATCTAAGAGTTCCATACTTACCTTTTATTCAATAATTGAATACCTGGCCAGGACATCCAAGTGTTGAGATTAGGCAGTATGTACCATGTTTTCGTGTCATGCTCCTAACTTAAACATCATCCTAGTCTTAAGTCCTAGTGTCTCTATAGACTCAGTGAACCTAAAGCTCTGATACCAACTTAACTGGGAACCTATTATACTAAATGAGATTACTCAAAACATAAACACAATCAATCACCAATTAACCACATACCCAAAAATATGGGTAAATTAAAACCGATTTGAACATCAACACCCGCTCATAAACATTTGCATAAGATCCTAATAACTTTCTTGTATCCATACTATGATAAGAATTTGATAGAAATTGTTTTATCGTCTTAGCCAGAACATATATATACATGAGAACATTATTTGTATATGCCACACAAAAAAGCATTAACATGCTAACATAATTTCGATTCATTTGAAACACCATATAGAAACTTTTCCTGCTTGGATTTTAGAGTACAGGAATGACTCTAGGACACACTAGAAATCTAATCAATTTTTTTCACAGATTTATTACTATATCTCCTCTTTGCTACCACAAGTTTGTTTTTGTTACTTCTTATTACCTAAAAAGATGTGGCGAACCACAAGGGTGAGACCCATGTCCCAACAAAAGATATATCCTCCAACAATGCTTATTAATTACAATGTTTTAAATTAGTAGATATCTAAGTAGTTGGAGCATTTAATAATCAATTGAATAGATTGAATAGTTCAAGTATGCTAAACAGATTAAACAATTAATCTTAGAAACTAGTAATCATAGAAACAAGTATGATTATTAATTTATATATATGTAACAAATAAATCCATTTCTCTAGATAAATATCTACTCAAATTTCATCAAACTGCATCTAATAACAATCATCATTATTAATATGACTATCAAGATAATCCTTGCTAACAACACAAACAATCTAGTAGCATAAGCATCCGGCCCTAACATCATGAATATGTCTAGTAACATAACATGGCTATCAATATTGGCATCTCAAATAAAGGGAACAAATCTATATCATAAGTAGAACTAACACCATAACACAATGATCTGCATAGGCATGACTAGGTGTTTAAGAATTTCTAACTACATAGGCATGTCCAAAAGTATTAAACATAGCTATCAACATAATAGGCATGTCCAACAATATTAAACATAGCTAGCAACATCATCTCAACCACCATTGTCAGTATATTTGACAACATAAGCATAACTACATCATACACATATCTATTATTTCCTATTCTTCTATACATGATCTCAGTGAAAAGAAAGAAAACAAGGGTTATCATCCAATATGAAGCATTGTGTATAACCCTAAATAGATTTTCTAGATGACTATCTTACATCTTTTATTATGCCCTAGGGAATTTGAATCGTACAATTCAAAGTCCAACTGACTCCTACAAAGGGCTATTAGGTTTTGTACAAGATCTAGGAGTGTCAGTATCCTAAGATCTCTTCCCCTCAGTCAGTATGAGTAAAAATGTTGTGATATATCAGTCAATGATGCCACTACAATGACATATACTTAAGCTACGAACCACTAGTCTGCCCTTGGTACAAGTCACGACACTAGAAACCAGGGTATACAAAACCCTCTAATCTAACGTACAATCACAGTTGTCCTCAATCAAATCAAATGTATGAGGCATGGCCATAGCCATTCTCCATAACACGCATTGTGGATGACAAGGATATATCCTCAACTTGCCATCCCCACATACTCAACAACATGCGCTTTGAGTTTCCCATAGGAATACTCATTTCACCATCCAACAAGTTCAGACACTGAAGATGGCTCTACGACACAGGGCACTACATGATTAGAGTTGCACTTGATTAGTTATGCCAATTGGGTGAATGAAGGTCGCATCAAACAAGTGGACATACACGCCCTAATTCACTTCTAGCAAGTGTAAAAATATCACAATTTCAAAAGATATAAAACATGTGAAACATAATTTATCATCTCATCATCACGTGGTACTATTCACTTGCCATTCACGAGACTACACTATCCATCATAATATCACAAGATATAAATCATTTTCACAATATCATAGGGTATCAACCCTTATCAACACAAGAGGATTACACGTCATTTAGGGTTTAACCATGCCCAAAGGTCATTAAGACCATCATACTATTCTCTATAAGATCATCATTATCTTTGCATGCCTTATAACAAGGGTCAACAAGATCACTTACATATAATACATCGGATCAACATAATATTGCATTAATGATCTTGGAGATATTCATAAACAATCATAGAAGGGTTATATGAACATTAAGAACATTCCTTTATTACATTAACATGCAAGGAATCTAGATATGATCAACACTCATCATATTCATAATGCACATGTTTAGCATAAGAAAGTATCAACCATGTGTCTATGATAACCACAAATTAACTTATTAAGGTTATGATCATATTAAGAAGGTCATTTCACCATCATTACATCATATAAGAATGTTAAACATGAATACTAATCTTTATATATTTTCATTAGAGTTAGGTTCAACAAGATAAATTAATATAATGTTACGAATGAACACTTATACCCAAACCCTAACCCACGACATCCCCATTTGATCATGGATGCATAAGGTGAAGCATCACCATCACATTCCATAATATTCTCAAATATGAACCCACACATAAATCAAGGTGTAACCATCCGGTTATAGCATACTAGGGTTTCAACAACAATAAGAGAGTACTCCATTATTCTATTAATCATTCAAGGAAGGATGATTATGAATAATCACCATCACCAAATTGCATTAGGTGTAAGGTGTATAAAGCTATTTCCCATTAGGTTTGAATGTCAACACAAAATGATTATTATCAATTCTATTCATATGAGTGAAAATGTAAGACTACATAAATAAGGAAAAATGTCTATCGGTTTCAACAACACTCAAACCATACCAACATGCCTCAATCATTAACCCAAACCCGTTGGATGTGGAATAGATAAAACCATTAGTAGTTTAAATAAATAAACACCTTGAATGAATCATCTATAATGTTATTAAGTTGTGATCTATATAGAAGTAAAAATTTAAGCCTAGACATATTTTGATTAACAACAATAAGGGTTCTATTGAGAGTAGGATAAAACCCAGAATTGACTGTTCATTTAAAACAAGCCATCCATTGTCAACAAGTAAGCTCCTTAAGTTGATCATATAAAGGAAACCATATAAATTATATTATTAGGACCAACATATTACCATCATTCCATTTTATTGGAGGAATAAACATTAGATCTCAACCATAAGGTCAAGTTTATAAATTAAAACCATCAATTGGAATATAGGTCTGACCATTGCATCAAATGACCTAAGAGACCATTGGTTTAAGGAATAATTGATGCTAAAACTACAAGATTAACTCACCATAGGTTGTGGAGACCTAATTCACCATCACTAGTGACCATTAAGACACCATATGTTGTTATATTAGCACTATATTCATTAGTCACCATCAAATATCAAACTAATATCACCATTGATTGATAGCATCATTAGGGTACTTAGTTGTTAATCACTAGGATTCTAATTAGGCCAACAACTGACCTAAGGGGTGAACGTCTGTTGACACCCTTGGTCACCACCATTTGTTGTCATGAAGACAACACCATAGGGTTGTTGCAATGGTACCACCATCGGGTCATGAGTTTATAGAATAAATCAGCTTTAAACCCCAAAATTAACCATTGGTTGATAGGTGCTTAGCACCATAGGTTGTTAAAACAACCTGATCCAAGTAATATTATACCTTAGAAAGAATGTTTACATCAATAAAAGTTCATCTAGAACTGAAATCAGAATAGGGAACATTATAAAAATCAAAATCCAAGTCAACCATAGATTTTTAGTGCATGGATCATCATTTTCAAGCAAGAACATGAACTACCAAGCTTATGGTAAGAAATAAACATGGAGTAAGTTATAAAACTAGCCTATAATTATAAGATAAAACCCCAAACAGAAGAAAACACGAGCAGGTAGGGTAGAAAATCCAAGCATAAGTTGTGAACTCATTTATCTAGCACCTTTCTTCATCAAATGAGCAGACCCTAAGCATAAGGAGCAAGAAAGGTAGGGTTTTAGAGATCTAGAAAAATTTATACCATGGAAAAGCAAGGTTATGACCTAGAGAAAGGTAAGAGGAAGGATAAAAAAGATATAAATTGAGGAAAGAAGGGGATCCTTACTCTTTTAGGTCAAGATCACAAGAAGGAAGCTTTTTAAACCCTAAAAGGAAGTCAATTGCAACCATAGATTGTTTCCAAGAAGATCCCCTCTTTCTTCTTCCATGGATAGGAAATTTGTAGCAGCAAAGAGGGAGAAAGAGGTTAGTAGAATGAGGGAAGTGGTGGAGATAAAATGGATCATTTGGGTGCTTAGGGATAAGTATATGAAACTTTAAGATAAAGAAAAAGAAAAAGGTGAAGTTCTAATATCTTTCCAAGTGTCCATGGCCTTAAACTATTTATAAAATACAAACACACACAGAAGAAGCTCCCCCACCGTCCATATACACCTTATAATCTCTCCTTTGTCAAATTTCCAAGTCAATCAAATAATTCATTAGTTGATAGCTACTAAAGGTAACTCATCCATGAAGGGTTAAACCCTAAAATACCCTAGAGGAAAACACCTTAAAACCAAGGTTTAAATAGGCGCCCTATGGCACAAAAAATTCAAGAATGATGAGAGAGTATCCAAGAAACATAATGCAAGTGATAAATTGCAAATAAAACCTCTCAATTGGGTAAATTGTAGAAAAGTCCAAAATGTACATAACATTGAATGACTTGCTCAAACAATGTCCAAATTGGGAAAATTTTGAAACTTAAGCTTGTCTTATGATTTCAAAGCATATCACACAGTTATATTAGGGTTATAAGAATACAATTATGATAATTAAGCTTGTTCAACACTTTAACCAAGGTTAGGGGTCTCACAGCCATAAATCCCTAACTGGGATTTTGCCGCCAAAATCCAAGGTACACATAGATGGACACTTCTCATGCATGTCATCCTCAATATTACACATGGTTACTTCAATATTATGGTCATGTAACATCTCTCTTGTAGAGTTCATGTTCTTCTTTTTCAATTCATACATACCTTATCTTGGGTCAGTACAAAAACCACCACATAAGAAGACATTTGCAAATATGGAACATTGAAACTTGTTGTGCCACCTGTACAAATCTAATAATAACTTTCAAATTTAAATTCTAGCTGTCATTCTAAAATTATATAAATTGTATCAACACATTACTCAAAATTCATACTCATTGGCTCTTATCAAACATAGAACATTATGCATCTCTTATCATATGCAACTTTTACAAGGTTTCATCTCTCTTCTCCTTTAGTGGTTGTTGTAATTAACAAATCAATCAACCATGTAGGCATTCCCTAATTTTCAATAACTATGAGTAATATATTTCTAGAGGATTCTCCAATAATCTCAATGGTGGACAGACCATCTATTTGGTTGAAGAATCATACACTTGAATGTAACCGTTAACAAATATAACTTCCTGATTGACCTCTTTAGGGGTGGAGCAATGACATTGTCTTCATCTTATCAGGATTCACATAACATACTTAACTGAGGAATCATAACTTCTAGAGGGCACTCTAGTCAACCCGCAACTCACTCTTGCTAGAATTGTCACACATAAGTATAGTTGCTTCAACATTCCTAAGGTTTAGAAAAGATGTTAACCATGTTAATGACTATATCTGAAATACGTTTAGATGTCATCATTTAAAGCTTGCTACAACTTGTAATACATGACGTGAACACTCTATATCTCCTATTCATACATTCTATTGGTACATTGGTTAGTCTAAAGGACATAACCCTAAATTCACCATGGTCATGTAACTTATATCATCCATTCCAACTCTTATGTATTAAGAATATTTTATCTAAAAAGAACACAGTAGCACATGTCTAATCGTCATCAAACCATCTATCCTTGATAGGGGTCTTGCCCAGCTATCATTAGACCATACAAAACATTATAGAATCACTTTTATTTTTCCTTCCAAACAACATTTGGTAATTGCCCAGAGTCTCGATAAACATCATCATGGATTCAAGAAATGTATTTCTCATTTATGTAGTCTAGATGACAAGGCAATAAGCATTCATTGTTTGAGTTAGCAAGTATTAATCTTTTGGTATTTGTATTATTAAATTTTATCTTTAGATCTAGCAAAAAAAATATCATAAAATATTTGAGGCATTACCATACAAGATCACATCTTTTCAAATAGAAGATTAACATTTCTTTATTAATAATCTCCGTTATCCATACAAGATGCATAAAGTAAAATGTTTCTATTATTGGTAGAAAAGAAATAGTAGTTCATTAACTCTATTACATGCCCTACAGGCTGAAATAAATTGCAAATTCATACTGAAGTGGCAGCAACTCTTGCTCCATTTACGACGTCCAGTCTGAGCTAGCTCTTTTGTAAAGGCTCACTTTTTTTCAGATCATGCATATTGAAACATATGTGAGATATACATCCAATATCATATACCCAATATGAATAAGTATTCAAATTTATCTCATAACTTATATACCTTAATTGGAGATTTCTATCCCCTCCTTCTTCTTCTTTTGTTCCTCCAAGTAGAGAGGGAAATTCCTCTTCCAGTGTCTGAGCTGGTGACTGTAGTGACAATTGCCTACCTCGTTAACCCCTCCCTTTGATTTGAGTGTTAAAGACTTGGACATATATCCAACTTTAGAACTCTTCTTAGTTTTTCTTTACCTTTGACATCCCCTTTGATCTAGTGATCAACATCATAGAATTGCGCTTGTCTTTCTTCATTTGTGCCTCTGTTGTTCTCAACATGTCAAGTAACTTTGTTATTGGATTGTCAAAGTCCTTCATGTTGTAGTTCATGACAAACTAAATGTATGCCTTTGGCAGAGACTACAAAATCACATAAGTGGCCAACTCTTGAACCTAGGAGAATCCAAATCTAGAAAGATTCTCCATATACCCAATGATCTTGAGCACATGAGGACCTACTACATATCCTTCTGCCATTTTATATTCGAACAATGCTTTAGAGACATCAAATCTCTCTTGTCCCTCCTAATCTTGGAACATGTTCTTAAGATGGGTGACCATATTAATAACATCCATGTTCTCATGCTGTCTCCACAACTCATAGTTCATGGATCACAACATTAAGCACTTCACATCCGCGACATCTTCAAAGTTGCTTCTTGTAAGCATCCCTATCAGCCTTAGGTGTAGTGGAAGTATGTTCATCTGGCTCTGGTGTCTCTAGGATAGAGAGATTGCTCTCCTATATGAGAACCATTCTCACCATCCTGAGCCAGTCGATGAAGATAATACCATTTAATTCATCCTTATAAAGAATTGATCGTAGAGAAGATGTGTTGTTTGTTGCCATTTGATTCTACAAGTGAAATTTGCAAGTTTTTATTAGAATATCTTTGATGTGATTTAATAAAATTTGACAATGTTTAATTAGGCCTTTAATTAATTTTTGTTCTTATTATTTTGTTCAAATTTATAACCCTCACTTATTAATTAAAAAAATTGTAGCATACAACTTCCTAGTGAGCCAAGATCCAAAATAATTGAATTAGAACCTGACCAACACCAGCATCCATAATTAACTCTTAAGGTAGGAAACTTTTGTCAATTGAATATTATGCAATTTTTAGATAGATGGTATGCGCAACTCTTTGTCATATTCATTTGTATGCTTCTAAGTGCTTAACTCATTAAGATTACTTAGTTAAGCCTGACCAAAAAGCCAAAACATTACATTGCACCTTGCTTGACAGTCACACATAACTACCATCACACTTCCACAAGATGGATAGTGTAGCACGCTTGGCGTGCCCACACATAATTGATCAAGATTTTTATATTTGTTGCTAATGGAAAACATCTTAGACTTACTATGTTTGATTGAGGGATTTTATATTATAAATACATATAAATATCTAATCACCACATACTATAGTACATATCATATACATCCTATATCCCACAAATGAAACATGCAATTAAATACTTAAGTGAATGTTATGGACATTCTATTGTAATTCCTTAGAGCCACAAGGAATTACATAACGATCTACGTCTTATGAAACAACATGTTTTTGATGAAGATCTATGTTTGTACCAATCCAGGTTGATCGTTTCAACCCTTGAACTTATTATCTTGTTCGGTCAGTTGATCATCAAAATGATCACCTGGCCTCCAATCCAAGTGATGTTTGGACACCTCCAACCAATTGATTGGGCCACCATCCGATTGGTTCATCTCCTATTGTCATTTTTCCTCCTCAGTCCTCTAGTTGTTCAGTTCACATCTTGAATCGATCAGTTTTCTTGATGAGCCAATCGACTCTCCTGGTGCAGAAAATCATCATCGTCATAATAAGAATTTAAACTACTCTAATGCTTTTAACATATTATATAGTGATAGGGAAACCTCGAGTTATGTTTGAGGGGAGCATAGGAAGGAGAGAATAATACTTCTACATGTTGAAGAAGAAGATAGAGGATTGGTGTGCAAACTCAGATAAATGGGAATAAATAACTTCAACCAACCAAGTACAAACAACTAGGGTTATTGGCCATAACCATGCTACACATCCACTATCGATATTGATTTGAGGGCGACTCATGTACATTACATATATATTACATCATATAATCGGATATGTGCATTAATCTTATGATTATTCACATCATACATAATAAATAAAAGATGAAAACCAAAATCCTATCGTATCGATTAAATCCCAAATCATTGTAAATTCATGTGGCTCTGATACCAATGTAAGGAAATTAGGCATCAAAGTAGGAAGAGAAAACACAATTTTAGCTTCCACATTCCCCATTAATAGACGACCGTGCCAATAACTATGTAATGGGAAGGATGGTTTGTGAGGTTATACCTGGTCGTCGAGTAAGTCCAATGACAATTCCCTCGCAATAGTATTCACCTTTCTTCAAGTCGCACCAGGAAAGCATCAATAACAACAACTAGTTGGTCATCATGGACATTAGTTGACCTCATCCTCCTAGAGATAGGAAACAACCTCCTTGCCTCTATAGTAGTCCACACGAACCACTGAGAACTCCTGTCATTCTAGAAGAACGAAGAAGAAGGAGTTGTCCTTTCTAGTTGGTGTACTAGCACTTACTTTCTCTCCCACAATTGTACTCCCTTGTTGTCCCTCCTATGATTGGGTAGGACTTTCTGAGGTTCTCTTGGTTACCAAAACCAGAGAAGACAATAATTGTTAGAGCTAATTGATGTGTCTGAGAAGCCCCTCATACCCCTCTATTTATAGGAGGGTCAGGGTTAGGGTTCCCAGTCTGAGAGGGTGTCAAAGAGGATGGGTTTTCATAAATTTTTGCATCCTAAAAGCGATGAAATGTTAGTTCATAGGTGAACCGATTGGTTGGCATGTAAATAGATCGGTTCAAATCTTGAACCAATTATTTCATCATGTTTCCCAATCACAATTGTATTGGAAATTAATATATGATTACTACTAAGTATGACATCAACTCTAATCCTTGATCTAATCAAACTGATCAACCAAACGATTGGTTCACAACCTGAACCGTCCAGTTCATGGACCTGAGCTGATCGGTTCACTCACTGAACATGTTAGTTCATGGACCAGATTACCAATATTGGTTCAGTTGACCTGACACACTAAAATGATGGGTTCAACACTTGAATAGGTCAGTTAACTATTGAGTTAGTCAACATTTAACTGATGTTTGTTTAATTGAATATCAAATTTTTTAGTAATCAAATTTAAATTATATTCATGAATGAACTCCTATTCTAAGTGTATTCTATGTGTGTGACCCTATAGGTTCCTAGTTACATTTGCAGTGACTGTCCATAACTAATTTATGACATCACAAACAATGATAGGTATCTAGAAACACATCATTGCTACCTAATTAATTCAGATAGTTGGACAACAACTTCAATGTATAATACGTGATTGATGTTAAAGTGATTGTATAATTCCTTTTTCATTGATATCCAGATTGAACTCGAGGCGTGGAATTTTCATTCTCTCAATGTTCAATCCATGTTCGTTGAAATAGACTAGTCTATTTGAGATATATGTGACCTCGATATCATGTATTGATACATATGTTCTTGCCAGGATTTTCTCAATATCATTTATCAAGTGCTCGAATGTCAAGATCATGTAGGAGGGACAAATCCCATCTACATCACTTAAAATCATTCCCATGTGTCACAATGCACCCAAGAACCACCTTTATGGATACCCTTATTCAAGGTCATGGTGGATGATGTCAAAGTACATCCAACAACATGTGAACAATGTAGTGACTTTAGGTCAAAGAACCACAATCACCACCATAACTATGAGAGATGACTCTGACTGTCAATTATGGTTTATATGTGTCAATTCTCAAGTTGGATTTGTCCAATACACTGTTTTCCAACAAGTATTTATGTATTTTGTTTGATATCATATATAATGACTAATGGGATCCTATCATCAACCAACACATACTCCAATCATATGTGTCATTGTTGTCTATCAACCTTCCACAATAACATCTGACTAGAGACATAACAAAAATGTATATAATCTAAGAATCCTTATGATCTCATTGTTCAGGTCATCAACCCAAAGACATATGTCATTGAGTGCTATAACTCTTTAGACATTCATCATGCATCATCATTATCTCATAAATGAATGGAACAAAATAAATTTGAGGATTTCCTTTATTCTTAATCAAACTATTTATAAGATATGCCATCAAAATCATCATATTATTGGCTCTCTAGGCATACATACCAAATTGAATTTGGTAAAATACTGAGAATCCATCTCAGTAGTAGAGTACTCTTGGTGATAAATGTGCTCTGACACAGAATTAAGAAAGGGGAGAGGGCAATGTTCCCTTTTAATGGCTTTGTTCAACTTTTGATAGTCGATGCACATTCTCCACCCAATGATTGTGCCTTTTGGAATGAGTTCATCATTGTCACTTTTATCACATTGGTGCTACCTTTCTTACGAACTACTTAAATAAGACTTACCAAAGGTGAATCAGATATTAGATAAATAATCCCAGTGGTAAGAAGCTTGCTCACCTCCAAGATGATGACTTCTTTCATATCAGGGTTCAACTTCTATTGGGGGTCTCTTGAAGGTTTGTATTTTCAACCATTAGGATGATATGCATATAGATGGCCTGGCTAACCCCTTTAGGTCATCCATCTTATATATCAAAATAGATCGTCTCTTTCTTAGTTTAGTCATGAGTTTAATTTCTTGAGAAAAAGTGAGATCATAATTTATGATGACATGACAAGCCTTTGTCATGAAGGGACACATACTTAAGAGCTCCTAGGATTGGTTTCATTTGAGGACCCTTTGGAAGCTTGCCTTCTTCTTCTAAGATAGAGACCAATTTAAGGTCTCCTACTTTAGCAATGATGTCTTCCTCAACAGTATCCATATGATCTTGGTATTTGTGGACTTGCTCATCTTCGTAATCAGATGAAATTGCATTTTTGAGAGTGATTTTTAGGGGAACCCCAATAACTTCCCATTCCTGACAAAGATGGGAAAGTTTGTCCATGGAACCAAGATATTATACTTCTTCTTGTTCAAAATAGATCTTTCTCATACTCTTGAATACTCAAAATTCTAAGATTTGTCTTCCAAAGATGTAAGAGTATGGTCCCCATCTCAACATCAATTAGACCTCAAGAGTTTCCAAGAATGGTCAGTCAAAGATAAGGGGATAGTGAAGATAGTACTTGATGTCCATGATGACAAAATCATAAGGAATATAGGCTTCCTTGCTAATCTTAATAGGGACATCCTCGATGATACCCATTGACTTAGTCATCAAATAATTTGTCAATTGGATGGTCATTGTTGTAGGCAACATTCCAACAAACCCCAACCTCTTGCATAGGCTATAGGGCATAATCGAGATACTCATGACCAAGTAAGAAATCCCTTTGCTATATGTATTATCACCCAGATAGCACCTGATCCCAAAGGAGTCGATGTCCTTTTTCTTTTTCAGCATTTTTAGAAGGATGTCGGATGTTGTCCTTATGAGCTTGACAGTCTCATATTCTTCAATAGTGTATTTTTGAGTCAAAAAAGTCTTGAAAGACTTGGACCATGTGGGCATCTCCGCAAGAGCATCCAAGAAGGGGTATCCACATGAATTTTCTTCATGGTATCTTTGAACTTCATGAATTTGGTGTCAGGTCACATATTTTTGAGGCGTCCTTGATACTGTGGATGCATAACATAGACTGGTACGTCGAGATTGATGTCCTCAACTGGTGGAGTATTGAGAAAAGGATGTTACTCCACACTCAGGGTGCAAGGTTCTTTGTCTAGTTGATCTTTGTCAATCATGACACTATCATCATTGTCAAAACCAATAGAAGTGGTGGGGGTGTTTGTAAAAACAAGGAGAATATTGTGGAGAGGAAGTTTTAGGGTGAGGATAAAAATTCCCAAAATGTTTGGAGGAAACATTCAACTTCTCAGGATATTTGGGTTGTTCACAGGCTTCCCAACAAATTCTCCTGCTGGAGGATGTTGGTTGGCAATGAGTTGTGTAATCTAAGAGTCAGTTTATATTTAAGATGCCATATGAGAAATAATCAACTATTTAGATTTGTGAATTGTGCATCATTGTTGGACGTGGTTCTAGGCTATTGTGCATGTTGTTGCTGCTGCGGGGCCTGATTTAGGTTTTGGAATTGTTGCCCATTGTTTTGGAAATTTCCTGGATAATGATCTTGATTGCAGAAATTGTGTTCAAAACTAGGTCGTGGATGACCTTGATAATTAATTTGTGGACGCAGTTGTTGGATTGAATTTTCATAGCCAGATGGATTTCCATATAGGAAATGAGGATGATTCATAGAATGATGGGATTGTTGTAAGCTTGTCTAGTAATGTTGTTCATGGACTTTAGGTACTCCATTTGTTTCCCCTCATCAGGTTTCATGTTGTACAACAGTTGGCACTATTGTGTCAACTGATAAAAAATGTAGAAAATTCTACAAAGGAATTTGGTAGAATATTGAGAGGCAAGGGATATCCATCCTTCTTAAATAACCAATAGTTTGAGTTGCACATTCACAAAAATCTATCGATCGATCAACTAAACTGAATTGATTATGACTTATCGATCGAGTTTCCCAAAACAAACTAGACAAATAGTTTGAAAATTGGTTTTGTCCTTTAGTGGATTGGTCGAGTTACCTTTATTGAAACATGATCGAATGTAGTGTACGGAAAACACAGACAAAGAGAGTATAACCGTTGGAGAGTTGTTGTGAATGAAAGTAGATCAAATACAAGTTGTAAAATGGTTATTTTTCATTCTTAAGTGATCCCACACTCAAAGGAACATCCCCAACTATAAATAGGACCCTTTGGAGTTCATTCCAAGTTTGCTCATTCTTGCTATTGTAAGTCCTTTCTATAGTTGAGTGTTTTGCAACCCTTTGAGCCCATTTTCTCTCTCTTTTATAAAGCATTTTGTGATTTTGAGTGAGATAGGTATGTTTTCAGAGAGATACCTCCATGTGCTTCTATAGCTCTAATTCCTTCCATCTTCCAATCCCCATTCTCAAAGAGAAAAGGTTAAAGCCAGCTACTTTGAGTGAAGGTGAAGCTATTTTCGATCTTATTCAAGGTTGAAAAAGAGGTGAATATCTTCTCCAGGTGAAGAGAAAGGAAAGTCCAATATTCAAGAAGAGTGGGTAATTCCTTCAAGGCCAAAGACTTTATTCAAGTGTGGGTAAGTCCCTGAAGACATCTTGATTAAGTGGGTAAGTCCTTGTGTTGGTGGAAGACTCTTTTCTTGAGTAGGTAGTCCTTGGATGTATGGTAGTCTCCTTGTGTCTCTTATGATGGAATATAAGTATACACAGTTTGTAAAGTCCAAGAGGTTGACCTCTCTAGGTAGTGGGTTGACTATATTCTAGTTTGGATATTGGAACCACTCTAAACCACCTTGTCCAAGTGGATGTTTCAATCTCTATTATCATTGATTTGCTTGTTTAGATAAGACTTCAAATTGTTCTTAAGCTATTGGTTTTTATTGATATAATTTGAAGGTCTAACTATTCTTGTGAGAATTTTGAAGCTCTATTCACCCCCTCTAGATCCTTCCAATAAGTGGTATCAAAGCCAATGATCTTATCCAACAATCTCCCACGAGATGAGAATATGGGTGACAACGTACTTGGTTCACTCAACCTAGAGGGAGGCTTCTTCATGCATCCTATGATCTTTGACGACATAATTTCCTCTATTGGAAGAGAAGTATGCAATTTTACATTCAAGGGATGAACTTTGATATGTGAAATATGATGGTCACACCATATAAGGAGCCAGCTGGAGCTGTGTCAACATGGAATGAAGCTACACCAAAAGAAACCTAGCCCAATGCCAAATATATAAGCATCCTCTATGAAACCCTTACCCTAATGCAATTCAACTGCATCTCCTCATGGGATACGGTCTATGATATATGGGATAAATTGTGCATCACCTATGAGGGCACAAAGCAAGTTAAGGAGACTAAGATCTAAATGTTGAATAGCCTTCTAGAGAACTTTAAGATGGGGAAGAAAAAAGGAATTGCCAAAAAGGACACTACAAGAGTCAATGCCGTAAATCAAGAAAGTCACACCACAAGGGCATCTCCAAGAAGGAGGAAGAGTGCTAGAAGAGATAAAGTACAAGAGGAAGGAAAATAAGGAGAAAATACATAAGAATGCAGCTCATGCAGCTTGGGAAGCATCATCCACAAGTGGATCTAGATCCGATGAAGATGGAGAGTGACACCTTGCACTCATGGCCTCTATAAGTGAAGCAATTGGTGATGTAAGTGAGGTAAGTGAGCTAAGCTTGCATGACTTAGACAAATAAACTCTTTCGATATGCTTGTCTCTACCCATTCTTCTTTTGCTAAACAAAAATCTAAAAGAAAGAGGTAAGGAAAAATTATTCATGATTTGTATGCTAAACTTGAAATTCTTGAGAATAATGAGAAAACTCATCTTTAAAGCATTGATAATTTGCAAGGCCAATTTCTTGATCTGGAGCTCTAATATAATGGAGTTGAGGTAGAGAATGGTGTTTACCTTAACAACAATGAAACTCTTAAGTAAGATAACCAAAAGTGCCTAAATGAGCTTAAAACTCTTAAAACAAATATATAATAATTTTAGATTATTGTTGATGCTCGCAAAGATGAGAGGGATGCTTATCTCAGGGACATTTAATTGCTTAAATCTAAAAATGGTCGGTTGCTTGGTCAAGTTAATGATTGATCTTCTAGACCTATCTTGCCTAGTAATGATGTTGCTTCTATTTCTCTTGAGAAATATTCTTGTTTGACTAAAGCCCTCTACATAGAGTCCAACCTTGTTCATGCTAGATATGATCTTGCTAGTTTGTATTCTACTATTATATATCTTAATGATGACAATCATAGACTTAGATCCTCTCTGTGGAAATTCCTCAAAGGGAAAAACTCCCTAATTGAAATACTTGACCATTCCACCAAACAAAGAGGTACTAGTTGTTTGAGATTTGTATGGGGAGCACCTAAGGGCAAGAATAAAGAAAAAGGTAAGAAAAAGAATAAGGAAACCTCTTTTTTCATTGGAGAGTCATCTGGAACTAAGAACCCTATGATTTGTTCTCATTGTAAAAGTGATGATCATTACTCTACTTATTGATGTTACAAGACTAAGGGGGCCAACCCAAAGATGAAATGGGTCCCTAAGATAACCCCAGATCCCAAAGTTTGAGTTGGGAACAGACACTCTCCTTTCTTGCGGGAAAAAGGTAGATGGATTGTTGATAGTGGCTACACTAAGCACATGATAGGTGATATAAGCCATTTCAATAACTTCACTAAGAGTAAATGAGGTTTGGTTACCTTTGGGGACAACAATAAAGGTAAGGTAAAAGGTCAGGGTGATGTAGGTGAATCCTTGTGTATCCAAAATTTTCTCTTTGTGAATGGCCTACATCACAATTTAACAAGTGTAAGTAAATTACGTGATAATGGTTACCTTCTGCTATTTACTTCTTTTAAATGCTTGATTATAGATTCCCTCACCTATGAAGTCATATATAAGGGAACTATAAGTGGTAATCTTTATGTAATCGTGCTTGACTCTATGAATCATGTTGTTATTAGATGCCTAGTAGTAAATTCAATTGATATTTCTCTTTGGCATCGCCTGCATGGTCATGTAAATATGCATCATTTGAAGAAGTTGAGAAAAAAGGACTTGGTCAAGGGACTTCCCAAATTGGATTTTGAAAAGGATGAGGAATGCCAATCTTTAAAACTAGAAAAAAAATGAAGTCCTTCTTCAAATCCAAAAGAGTCCTTTGTACTAAGAGAGCTCTTGAACTTCTTCATATTGATCATTTGGACCAATGAGAACTTAATCACTTTGTGGTTCCAAGTCTTGCCTTGTTATTGTCGATGATTTCTCTAGATATAGTTGGACCTTCTTTCTCATTTCCAAGAGTCATATGCTTGACTTTTTCTCTAGGTTTTGTAAATGAGTTGAGAATGAAGCTTCTTTCTAAATTGTTTCCATCTGTAGTATACATGGGGGAGAATTTGAAAATGATTTTTTTGAACGCTTTTGTGAAGAATGTGGATATGCACATAAATTCTCTTCACCTCGATTACCTCAACAAAATGGGGTTATAGAGAGGAAGAATAGGCCATTAAAGGAAATGGCTAGGACCATGCTTTTAGAGTATGAACCTCCAAAGAAGTTTTGGGACAAAGCCATTAGTACCTCATGTTTTGTGCAAAATTAAGTTTGTATGCATCCTTCTTTAAAAAAAAACCTATGAGCTATGGCATGGTAGGAATCCTTCTATTGAGTATTTCCATATTTTCAGATGTCCTTGTTTTGTTTTGAATACAAAAGACTCTCTTGACAAGTTTGAGCTGAAATCTTACAATGATTTCTTTCTTGGCTATAGCACTACTAGCAAGGCTTATAGAGTATTTAATGTTGATCTTGCTAAAGTGGAAGAATCTATAAATGTTAAGTTTATTGAGACTAACCCCTTTTTTCCCAAATATATTGTGGATGACGGTGTAGGTGAGATAATTCCTATCTAAAAGAACTCAATATCGCCCAAAAGGAAAAGAGGTGGTCACTCAAGAAAAAGAGAAAGATGAAGAGAAGAAGGATCCAACCCCCTACTTTGCAAAGAATCATCCAAAAGAGCTTATATTAGATGATTCATTTGAAAGAGTGAAGATGCGGACTTCCTTCAACAAAGAACAAGTCAACATGCCTTCATCTCACAACTTGAGCTGAATAATGTCAAAGAAGCTCTTGGGAATGATTAATGGATCCTAGCCGTGTAATAAGAATTGGAGCAATTTGAAAAGAGCAAAGTATGGACACTAGTGCCAAGACCAAGTTATAGAAAGATCATTGGCACCAAGTGGGTCTACTACAACAAGCTAGATGAAAGCGGAAAAGTGGTAAGGCCAAAGCAAGGTTAGTGGCTTAAGGCTACAACAAGCATGAAGGTATAGATTTTAATGAAACATATGCACATGTAGTTAGACTTGAGCCCATTCTTATGTTGGTTGCTTTTTCTAGTTAAAAAAACTTTCTTCTTTATCAAATGGATGTTAAAAGTGTGTTTTTGAATGGTACAATTGAGGAGGAAGTATATGTTGCACAACCCCTGGGCTTTGAACATGATAGTTTACCTAACCATGTTTATTTATTGTAAAAAGTTCTCTATGGACTCAAACAAAGACCTCGAGCTTGATATGAGAAATTAAAGAACTTCTTGTTAGATCATGGGTATATCATGGGAAATGTAGATTCTACCTTGTTTCTCAAAATCACTTCTAAGAAATTTCTTATCATTCAAATTTATGTTTATGATATCATTTTTGTAGGAACTAATGTTGACCTTTCCAAGTATTTTAGTTATCTTATGTAGAGCGAGTTCGAGATGAGCAAGATGGATGAGCTTACTTTCTTCCTTGGCTTTCAAATCAAGCAAACTAAATATGGGAACTTCATCAACCAAGGCAAGTACACAAGTGAACTACTTAAGCGCTTTGTGATGGAGAACACCAAGATGATGGACACACCCATGTCAAACACCGTCAAACTTGATAAAAATGAAGAAGGTGAGAAGGTAGATGAGAAGCTCTATAGAGGTATGATTGGAAGTTTACTTTACTTAATTTCCTCTAGACCTGATATAATGTTTATTGTTGTCTTGTTTGCTCACTTTAAATCAAATCCCAAGAAATCACATCTTATATATGTTAAGAGGATTTTAAGGTACTTAGACAAAACCTCAAATTTTAGACTATGGTATCCCAAGTCAAGGGACTTTACTGTTACGGCTTAGAGTGATAAGGATTATGCATGATGCTTGATTGATAGAAAGTGAACAAGTGGCACTTGCTTTCTCCTAGGACCATGCTTGGTGTCTTAGATCTCTAAGAAATAGAGCATAGTGTCATTATCAACTACCCAAGCTGAATACATTGCAGTCGATGGTTTTTGTGCCCAGGTCCTATGGATGTAGCAAATGCTCCAAGACTTTAACATTCATTTTGATGCTTCTCCTTATTGTGAAAATACTAGTGCAATTAATTTATCTTACAATCCTATATTGCATAGTAGAGCCAAGCATATAGAGGGTTCGTTATCATTTTCTTCATGATTACATTGCCAAAAAAGATATCTATATCATGCATGTGGATAGAAAAAATCAATTGGAAAACATTTTCACTAAACCTCTATCTAGAGAGAAATTTAATTTTATTAGATCTAAACTACTCAAAACTACTTTGAATGAATTTGATATGTTTACTAGATAGTTGCCATCTATCCTATATTCTTTGAAAATATCTTGATCACTTTTTCTTGCTATAATGCCATTTTCTTGTTCATATGCCTTATTTTTTTGCTTATTTTGGGTATTTCTTACAAAATCATGTTTTATAAAAAATAGTACCCAATGATGAGTAATATGTGCCTAGGTATGTTTAAAATACAAAATGGATTAGAAAAATATATTTAATTAGAAATCTAATGGCTAGAAATTAATTTTTCTAAAGTTTGTTCAGGTTGACCAAACTCGATCGATCCTTGGCTGAGGGATTTTGTAAAGATCTATTCATTCATGTTTCCCACTCACAAAACTTGACTGATGGCGGGGCTAGAGCAAACCTAAGTATGATTTGGACGACTCTTCTTTCTCTCAAATAGAGAAAAATCGACCAATCCACTCTCCATCTCCCTCAAGATCTCAACCCTAGCCTCGACCATCCTCTCCCTAGCCCTAGTTCGACCTAGCTTGAACTCCCTTGACCTCTTTTCTATCAACCCTAGGTGTTTGGTTGGTTTTTGGTGGTGTTTTCTATGTTTTTAACCTCTCTATCCTCTTATCTCACCTCCATGACTTCTAATAGGAGAAAGAGAGCCATCCCATCCGGAGCGCCATCCTAATCCACCAACTCACGCCTTATACCTTTTGATGACACCTTCTTTGTCTCCAATGAGGCTATAAATAGGTACAAGGAGCTCCTTCCTAGGATCCCCTTTCCTATTCATGCCCTGTTTGAGCCATGTTCATGTAGAAAAAAGGTTATTGATCAGTTAGCCATGTTTTTGTATGACCACCACCTCTCCACCTTGAGTGTTGAATGTGCGTGCTACCATAATTCCATCACATGCACTAAGGTCGATCATCAATTCTATGCAAATTTGCAATGCAATTACGACACTTTCATACCCCCGCCTAATGCTCAAGTTTTCCTCACTTCCATGATAGTCAGGATGAAATTCCAAGTCTCTGAGGATACCTTGAATATCTTTTTCTTTGGTACTGAGGTGACAGACACTTGGAGGAAGGATTACCCTGAGTATTTTGACCTTGTTGACCTTGATGCCTTATACAAGCAATATGATCTCACTCTTCCTAAGATTCATACATTCTTAAAGAAGGCTCAATTTCCCTATAAGAAGAAGTATACCCTTCCCTCCTCAGCCTTAGACCTCAAGAACCACATACTCACACTAGTAGTCAACTACAATATTCACCCAAAGAAAAACCATACTAAAATTTTAGAGAACATTGTGGTGATTACATTCTATATCTTGAAGAACATCGGTGTCAAGTGGGGAGGATATGTTCTGCACCACATGACCTACCCTGACTCTTAGTAAGACACATGTGGCACCCACCCACCCTACCCTACCCTGATTTGTGGTCTTTTTTAGTCTACCACTAGGTAGTCTCTTTTTCATGACCTTCATTACAAGCCTCACCAAAAATGAGTTTGAATCGGTGAGACCACAATTCAAAAGAGTGTGTCTATCCCTTCCTCTACCACTCCTATAGAATCCACCTCCCCCCAGGCATTGCCACCACCTCAGCCATCCTGACCTACCTGTGCCTCTTTCCATGTGTGAAATGTAACCCTCATGGATTGCATGATGCATCAATAGGTGTATAACCTTCAGGTTCAGGAGCATATGCATCAGGATCTTTGTCCATAATATCTACCATGAACCTCTCATGTGCACGTCCTTACCCTACCTACCATCCCCACTGAGGAGGTGATTATGCATCCTATGCATATGATCACTTTTACCATGCCCCTCTACCTACTGCTTCCACTGCTACACCCTCTACTGTTGGATGATCTACCCATGATGTGCTACCTCTCCATGTTGGTCCTATATCTACCTTGCTCGCAGGACTTGGCACTTTTGCTCCTTCATATCCTCAAGCCCAGGAGTTGCATGACCTTGGTAAGTCTTGGGCTAAGCATAATGCCAGGTGGCCCGGTCGTGGCTCTGGTTCCTCTATCAATGAGGAGATGCTAGATCAGGATGATGAGGAAGATGATGTTGACGAGGAGGCATCTTAGGATGATGGTGATGATGGTTCTGATGGCTTTGCTCGTGGTTCTGGTGATGAAGGTGATGTTGTTGTCTCTATTTCACCTTTAGATAGAGATGATGACTATGAGCCAGAAGCCTCTACTGATGATGATGATAATGTGGACATAGATGATCTAGATGTTTAGATGTTTTAGTTTTTAGTCTATTGATGTTGATCATATATATATATATATATATATATCTTTCTAGACTATTTTTGTACTAAAAACATATGAGCACATTATCTGAGATGGTACTATTTCTATTGTCATGTTGGTTTCATCGCTTTGGTTTGTAGTTGTTTTTTAGGACATGCTCTATGTGTTGTAATCTTAATCATATGTACACTTACTCTTTGATTTACTATATCTCATGAGTTAGTCCCATGTTTACCATATTTTGATTATGACTTATATTTCTTGTTTCTCTCTCATCTTGGTTTGGTGTATGCTATGAGGTTGCATGTTGTGTTGTGGATGTATGTTTTAGTTATGCTTGGAGAAGACTTGTTTCTATGCTCTTGTACCCCCCCTTCCTTTTTGATAATGTCAAAAGGGGGAGAGAAGTTCAATGTTTTGATGTGCAACCATATAGGTTTTATTTCCTATGTGATCTTTTTCTTATTCAATATATGCTTTATCATGTGACTTGCTAAAGGGCCATATAGTATATATGATATATTGCTTTGTGTAGAAAGACTAACTATATAGGTAAAAGTAAGAATAGATTGAGGGGGAGCAATTCACATTGTTAAAATTCTGAATCCCTCTACAATTCAGAAGGGAAAGGTATAACTTTACATATCCTTTTCAATTTGATCGAGGAATGGTTTGTCATTGTCAAAAAGGAAGAGAATGTTGACTTGAGAGTTATACATTGCCCATGTTTTTACAATGACTTTACCATTCTATTCCTATGTATCTAATATGTTTGATCAAGATTTATTTCAGGCTTTAGGTACATGAAAAGGATCAAATTACACAAGCCCTATCTTGTTAAAGTTCAAGTCAAAAGCAATGCAAGTGTGCTTTTTCAGAAATCACTCCAAACCACCTTATATTATTATTGTATTAACTTGTATTGATGATATGAATTGTAACTAAGATGAGAAAAAAATTAGGGACACTTAATTCCAACATTTGGTCAATCAAAAGTCAAATTAGAAAATTTCTCACAAGTCATTTATCGGTCGAGTTGGAAAGTGATGTATTTTCTGAAATGACCAATCAGTCGAGTTGCACACTCACCAAACTCAACCGATCGATCAACTAAGCAAAATTGCTTTTGACTCATTTATTATAGTTTCTCAAAACAAACTCGATGGATAGTTTGAAAATTGGCTTTGTCTTTTGAAACTTGACCAAGTCAACTGTAAGGAAAATGTAGAAAAAGTGATTATAACCTTTAGAGAGTTGTTGTGAATGAATATAGATCTATTTCAAGTTGCAAAATGGCTATTTTTCATTCTTAAGTGATCCCACACTCAAAAGAACACCCCCAGCTCTAAGTCGGACCCCTTGGAGTTCATTCCAAGTTTGATCATTCATGCTATTCTAAGTCCTTGCTATAGTTGAGTGTGTTGCATCCCTTTTAGCCCCTTTCTCTCTCTCTTTTACAAAGCATTTCATGATTATTAGTGAGATAGGTACGTTGTAAGAGACAAACCTCCATCTTCTTGTAAATCTCCCATTCCTTCCATCTTCCCAATCCCCTTTCTCAAAGAGCAAAGGTTGAAGCAAGCTACTCCGAGTGAAGGTGAAGCTGCTACCGGTCTTATTCAAGGTTGAGAAGAGGTGAAGATATTCTCCAGGTGAAGGAGAAGGGCAAGGCCAAGATTCAAGAAGAGTGAATAATTCCTTCAAGGCTAAATACTTGATGCAAGTGTGGGTAAGTCCTTGTTGAAGGCTAAAGACATCTTGATCAAGTGGGTAAGTCCTTGTATAGCTGGAAGACTCTTGTCTTGAGTAGGTAAGTCCTTGGATGTATGGTGGTCTCCTTGTATCTCTTATGATGGAATACAAGTACACACGAATTGCAAAGTCCTAGAGGTTAACCTCTCTAGGTAGTGGATTGACTATCTCCTAGTTTGGAGATTGCAACCACTCTAAACCACCTTTTTCAAGAGGATGTTTTAATCTGTCTCACCATTACTTTGCTTGCTTATATAGGACTTCAAATTGTTCTTAAGCTATTAGTTTTTATTGATATAATTTGAAGGTCTAACTAATCTTGTGATAATTTTGAAGCTTTATTCATCCCCCCTCTAGATCCCTAGATCCAACAAAATCATGTTCAGTCAAACACCTAAATATGGAGATGAATAGGCAAAAAATAAAAAATAAAAATCAATTAGGGATATTTATTCCCTATCTATCATCATATAGCCATTCTCTTTGCAAAACCTAATGGTTCTAGCAGTAGGGAAATAAAAAAAATTCACTCAATAATTATGCAATGATGTGAAAAAATTTGCAAAAAATGCAAGCAACAACTAAATGACATAAGAAAATGACTGAAACAAATGATGTTAAAAGAGAAACTAAAAACTACCAGTCAGTTGCCCCCTCCTAAGCTTGAAATTGGCAGTGTCCTCACTATTCATAAAAAACCTTAGAGTTGAACAATAGGGTACCTCATGTGCTATCAGAAGGTGGGGTCAACTCCCACAAGGTCATCATTCTTCTTTTTTAGTGTGCTCACTCAAGAGGGAGGTCCAATGCTTTGATTAGAAGGTGGAAATTGTTGCAATAAGGAATTGTGCCTCTTTTTCAATTATTTTTTACTTGGAACAAAGATATACACTTATGATTTACAGTATTCATCTGGATATGTTTGATGTTTTCTCCTTCATATTCTTCTTTAAGACAATAAGAATTAGATACATAGTGAATTTTCTCATCACCAAGCATTGTATCAAATATGTGTTGCTAGGAGAACTTGGCTTGTTTGAAAAATCATCCTTTGGAGCATGTGTAGATGTCTTCCATTGATCTTCAATTTCATTACCCACATTGGAATCAACAACTTCATATAATATTGTATTAGATGGTGAAGAAGAATCTCCCATAACAACTCCACTCCCCAAAGTAACTGATGTGAATGTCTCCATTGGGTTCATTTCCAGTTGATTAAGCAAGGAATTGGAAGGGGATTTTTTATTGGAAATATCTTGTTGAGCAATTTTGTTATCCAACATCCTAGTGTGAGTGGAAATTCCGTCCACCTTAGAAGAAATTTGAAAAATAGCATCCTTTAGAAAATCTCTTTGTTAACAAAGCTCATCATTTTTACAAATTTGATTGAAGACAAAGGTCTCAAGCATAGATTGTAAAATTGGCTCGAGATGCAAATTTTGTTGTTTGTTGGGTGAAATTGTAGTTGGCATTATTTTTTAGATGTGGCGTCTCTTCAAATTGTGATGGCATGGAAAAACATGAAGAAGGAATGTGGCCTGCTGCTCCACATGCATCACATATTACTTTGGCATCTTGCTTTCCTTAAATAGAGCTTGAGGAAGTAGGACGTCTGCTCTAGTAAGAACTCTATTGGAAATGATTAAATGAAATGTCTTTAAGAATGGAATAAGCTTCTCTGTAGGATTTTGTTCATTAAAGCTCCATTTACTGCTGCATCTATTAACATCCTTATGTTATGAGATAGGCCATTATAAAAAATGTGAAGAAGCAACTACTTACTGAGACCATGGTGAGGAAAAAGGTGTTGGAGGTCTTGGAAACTCTCCCATGTGTCATAGAGAGTGTACCCATCCATTTGAGAGAAATTATTGAGTTGGCTCCTCAACTGTGTTGTTTTTCTCAGCGGGATGCACTTAGCTAGGAAGACTTTGAGAAGCTCCTACCAACTATCAATATAATTCTTTGGCAAAGATGAGACCCACACCTTGGCTCTTTCCTTCAAAGTGAATGGGAAAAGAATAAGGTGAATCCCATCCGTAGAAATGCCATTATCTTGAAGGTGCTCAAGTAATGTAGAAATTCAGCTATATGTAAATTGGGATCTTCCATTGGAGTTCCTCCCAATTTGTTCTATTGTAACAGTTGTATAATGGTGGGGTCGATAGAAAAATTATCCATCTCTATTAGTGGGATATAAATAGCCCCATTGATACTCATAATTGAAGGAATAACAAATATTTTGAGGGGATGATCGTCTTCCATCATTGTTTTATGTTGTTGAGCAAGACACTCCAGCAAAGGTGGTGGTAATGAATGTGATGAATGGTGTGATTCTTCCAAATTGAATGATGTTTATTCCATGCTTTTTGAAGATTCACATACAACCCTGCAAGTAAACAAGGCGAGCGAAGCACAAATGAAAAATGGAAGATAAACAATGACAATGATGTTGATAATAACGAAAGTGAAGATGGATATGTGGGTGTAATGTCCCCGATTCAAGTACCTAATTTTCTTCCTTTGAAAATCAAGTAGCTGAAACTGAGTCGTTGATATGGCACCAAGAATTAAATCATAAGAGTCAGACATGAAATATTTCATTTCAAATTGTTACACCATTACAAAAGGTGTTTTTACATTATCTCCTACATCAATCATAAATGAGACATGATTTTAAAAAAATAAGCTTGATCTGTCTTTTGTTCTTGACACCCTTCAGGATCTTTTCAAGATGATTCTTTCACAAGGAAAGGTCCTACAAATAAACATATGCAACATGGAATAATATGTCGTAGCCCAAGTGTGCGGTATGGATTAGACAAATGATTAAGTTTGAAAAAATAGAGATAAGAAACAAGTCACTATTAACATAACTACATTCTAAATATATTAATCGAGTATCAAAAGTCCAGACCAATATTACAGACCATATACTAGTATGATGCATATGGAATGTGTATGTATGTATATTCATTAAGAATTTATCAGATGACAACTTTATCAAAATGTTAGATCGAGACAGTGGAGCATAATCAGAATTATTGATATTTCTCAAATAAATATAACAAAATGGGAGATCTTATTTCATAAATGAGTTTAACTAAAACTCTTAGAGAAGGAGTCAATTCACCTTGGGAAATTGGTCTGCAACCACAAAAACTTTGCTTAGCTGAGACTTTAGTCCATTAAGGTCACCAAAACACCTATATGTACCTTATACACCCCAGCCACTCGTGCACATTGTATGTTCTATATAATGAATCAGATTACCACATGTAGCCACCAATCACCTTTCTAAGACCGAAAGAGGGTGCTCCTTGGATAGAATGCCACTTGGAGTATCATTAGTTAGCATTCTTAATCTTTGTAGTAGATTGTTCCCCATTTCTAACATGATCATGCCTGACTCTACACGACCAACCCAAGTGTGGGTCTAAGTATGGTAGAGCATTATACTCATCCATCCCTGACTTCAAAGGACTTAGATCTGGAACCCAAATGTATCAATCCCCATCCAAGACATATTGACTCTATTACCAACACATCTCCCATTATAAGGTTTAGAATTAAAGGGACATCATCAAAGATATACAACTCAATATGATGGTCAATAAAAATTAATGAGGTCGAAAGGTATCCATGAATAAATGAATCATTAATTAAGTATTTCACTATGACATCTAAAATGTAAGCATGTGGGATTGTGGAATTAAATTAGACAAATTTATGGCCAGGAGCATGCAAGAGGTTAGGGAGTCCCCCATGCAAACATGAAACCAATTAAATAACCTTTCCCATTTACTAGTTGCAGGCATCAACAAAACAAGCTTCTAGTCACCTTAGAAATGTCTGATGGAATTCTACTTTCCAACGATATCACATGACTCAAATAATAGGGAGAAATAGGGAAATCAAATGAGAACATAACTAGAATGCACAAAGGCATGTTTAATTATCATCTAGGATCCTAACTTGATGTAAAGTCTCAGGGTATGGAATGGAAGTCCATTAATATTCATATCTAGCTTATCAATAAAATAGGTGAATATAGTATATCATGTACTCATTTCTTTGCAAATCATATGTCAAACCATGCAAGCCAATTTTTCATTTATGTTTATATCAGATATAATGATAAGAATTGAATACCATACAAAACAATATTAAAACATAATTGACCATACTTTTTGTTGATGTTTGTACAAGGGATTATGATGAGCAAAGATTATACTTAACTATACTTAACCCTAATAAACCTTTTTTTCACTAATGGTGATACAAGAGATTAAGTCAAGAAGTAAAGATCATATCAAATCATACTTTCAATTGATGCTTACATAAGTGACTAATATAAGGAATGAGGACCATACTAAATCATGATATTAAACCCTACTCTTCATTAATGGTGATCTAAGAGATAATGTCAAGAGATGAAAACATCCAAAACCATACCTCTATATGTACTTGATACACAATTCCACAAGAAGTCCATAGAATCATTAAATATATCCAATCTTGATATATTTGGGAAGCATTCTGTCGCATTTTCCATCACCTCAATCCTAGTTTCCAACTAAAACAACTTCTAAGGTTTTTCTTACTAGAGAAGAAGAGGGATGGGCTAAAGCTTCCTGATATTTTTGGAATATATAGTATTGGGCTTCTCTTACTATGTTGGTTTCTATAGAGAGAGGGTTTGTTGGGAGGTGGTTCCATTAGCCAACATAGAGAAAGAGAGAGTGCTTTGCTAATATAGAGAGATATTGATGGTTTATGGTGAAGGAGATGGGCAAGGAGAACAAGGAACGTCCACCTTTGCTTTGGGATAAATAGGAGAGAATTTGTGATTATGGTGGGGTGGATGAGGGCACCTTTTATAGGAATGGTGGAGGGTAGCATGGTCCTAATTGCAAAAAATATACGGATGACACATGGGTATATGTGTGTCATCAAAAGAGAGATGATTTGTAGTCAAGTGACACATGGATGTGTATGTGTCCTCTTAAGAGAGTTAAATTCACGGCTATATGACACATGGATGCATATGTGTCATCTTAAGATATCTATCAAGGATTAGTTGACACATGGTAGCATATGTGTCAAATAGTAGGATGTGCTAGGTGTTTAAGAGATGATCATGACAAGCTACTTTCTTTACCTAGTAGTGTGTTTTCTCAAGCTACCTACTTTCTGCAGAGCTACATGCTTGCCTCTATAAGAAACTTGCTTGCCACCTAGCTACCTGCTTGTGTGCTTACCCACCAAAATGTTGTTTTTTAAAAATTGACCAAAGTACCGCAATTATATTTTCAATATATGAAAGCTTTAAAATAAATCATAATAGATTATTTTAACATTGGAATTGATTTTACAAAAAAAACCTCAAAGAAGCTTGTTCTTTTAATAGCTCTAAGTTTCAACTTGGGCAGGAGATCAGGAAGTTACATATACCACCCCTTGAAAATTATAAGATTTAGGTTATGGCCTATCTTAGTCTATTTTACTTAAGGTCATACTACCTCTAGTTTTAAGTTTATACTTCTATAATTTTCCTTGTGTAAGGTCTCATCTTATAGTGGGTATGATCTAGTCTGGTTTACTGGTTAACACGTTTAGTCTAACTACCGTATCTCCCGGGCAACGAAGCCAAAAACTTGTTGATTTCCAAAGGCAAGCGAGTTTTAAAAGACGAATTGTCTCAACTTGTCAATTACCTACAAGTATACATGATCAACTGTAGTAGAGGTCAAAACACAGGGATCTAGGATATCTAGGTGCAAATTTGTTAACTTTCTACAATCTAGGTTGGTTTCAACTAAAAAGGTTGGTTTGGATCAATTTAATTCTGAAAATAAACCAGAAATGAAAACCACATGTCACTTGAAGAGGATTAAATTCAGATTATGAGGATCTTATATATGAGAATTCACCTCCACATCACAACTCAACAATAATTATGAATTCCAACAACATTAATTAATCTTCTAAGATAGGTTGGTAATATCTAATGCATCTCCCGATGATATGAGATAGTTTTATCTGTGTATAGAATTCTCATGCATGTATCCAGATTCAAACTACAACCTAAAACCCAGAGCCAATCCAAGCCATTCCCATGGTCATGGATGTTTTGTCAAAATGATTATTCATTGCCTCCTAATATGTCTTTCTAGGGATTATAAGAGGCATATAACATGTAAACATGATGACTAGCCATGAAAACAAGGAAATAAACACCATAATTTGTTTTGAAACAAAATATTAACTAATATTAGATATGAAATTTGTGTCACATTGAGTTATGACGTGGGACCTACTCTCCCACGTCTAAGAAATGGAGTTTACTCACTCATGGTGAAAAAATAAAGGAACATGTGATGAATTAATGAAAAAAACATGAGAAAAGAGAGAGGAATAACAAATGGGTATGTGGAAGAGAAGAACAGATGAAGATTTCTGCCCAAAAGATGGAGATTCATCTCTAGAAATGCTCCTCGCAGCAACAACTTTCTCTTTTCTAGCTTTGGGAAGGAATGGAAAAGAGAAATGGGTCTAGGGATGGTTTCATTTCCAAGAAGCCCTAGCTTTCTCTCCTAGATCACCTCTTAAGAGCTCCAACCTCATCCTCAGTCTCTAACCGCTCGAAATGATGTGTGTTCCGCTTACCAAGAGTTGGCAGTTATTTTATATTTTTGAGTAAGTGATTAAAAATAATAATTTTACAGAAATTACATCTGTTACGGTGTAGGGGAAAATGTTACGGTGTGTAAGTCTCTAATTCTTTATTCAATAGTATCATGCACAAGTGACACATTGTGTGAAATGTGTCACATGGAGTAATGGAAATTTTTTGAAAATTCTTCTATTTCTACCACACGACGTGTGGAATGGTCCACACGACATAAGGGAACATTGCTGAAAATTGATCTTTCTGCCTTACGACGTAAGAGATTTCCACACAGCGTAAGGGGACTTTGCTGAAAATTTTGTTGTCTGGGAGTCACACGCTGCAAGGGAGGGTCCTTATGCCATGTGAAAGGTTGTCTACTGAGCAATGAACTCCAGAATTTGGGAAAACTTTGGAGATGCCAAATAGATTAGGTTTTTGGAATTTTTCTTTCATTGTAAGTGAAATATAGTATACCTACAATTTAAACCATGACATGAGTAAGACCAATAAGAAACAAACATCTTAGCATGAATCGGAGTAGAAATATGGTTAAATTAAGGGAAATGTGCAACTAAAATGGCATGAAAACATGTTATGATTTGTGCACATCAATAAGATTATTTAATTAATGTGGAAATTGACACAAACCAATTTGGGTATATAGAGTTTGAATTTGGATTTTATGTGTACTTTTAGAGACATTTAGTAATTTATTTAGCACTTTTGACTTTTTCTCCAATTTTCATCTCTAAATAAGGTTTCATTAATTGATATTATTCAAATAATGTAAAACTTGGCACTCAAGTTAAATGGAACCCAAGGAACACATTTTTTATATTAGATTAGGATTTTGAGATTTCTTTTTGTGAGTTATAGTACTATTAGGAGATTTTGCTCATTACCATTATATTTATCAAAATAATATACATTTACTATCAACACCCGCTTTATTGAGTTCTATCAATTCCATATTTATTTAAATTACAAGACATTATTATTATTTATGGGCATGGAATTACCACTTGTTACTCGAAAACATATGATTCATTTTTATTTAGCCATTATGTTAGTGGAGAAAACATATGTAACATATTTCATTATTTTATAGTGTTACAACCTCAATTTTACATATGTTTTCATAATTGTAATGTAATAATTTTATTAATATGGACTTGAATTGAGAAGGTTGTATGCTTTGCTTCAAAAGGATGGATTTCTTTGCAAAGCTCCATTTTTATAGGAATTTCAAGATTCCTATTATTATGTCAACCCAATATTGGATACAAAAGAGAAGAAAGGAGGAAAAGTCCAAATATTAGAAAAAGATACAAGATAATGAATATTAAGCAAATAATTTATGAGAAATACATAGAAATCTCTAGAAAGTGGCATTTATGGCCACAATTGAGTAAATTTCGTTTACATGTGATTTCTAATGAAAGAAATAGGAAACGAGGAAAAAGGAAATAAAAGATAAAGAGAAATCCTTAAAAAGAAAACTTTTAATAAAGAAATAAGTAAGATAATGGGAAATGAAGAGTGTAGATGCATCTAGAAGGATAAAAGTATCCTATAAAAAGGATTTTAAAATCTTAGGATTTCTTGGGGTCCAAGGAGTCCCAATATAGAAGAAGAAAGAGAAAATACAAATAATACAAAAATATGAGGATAATGTGCTACACAATTAATGACTTTTTGGTATTATCCAAAAGAGATACTTTTTACTATAAGGAAGTAAAATTTTGTGGCCAATTGATTAAATGCCAAGCACAAAGAAGGTAAGAGAGATAAGTTTCGAATTCCTAATAACTAAGGAATATGGTTTATTAAGAAGATAATTAAAAAGGAGAGGTTACTTTGTAAGCAAGGAAAAATAGGTTTCCCTATGAAGGGGTGGACTTGTTTCCTCGAAGTTGAGCATCCTAGTGCATTGCTATCCCTCCCTATATAAGGGTTGGACCCCTAACCTGAGCCCAAGAAGATCTCAGGTATCCATCTCACTTTTCCTTCTTCTATTCATTCAAACCCTAGCTAAGAAAGGGAAGAGCAAGCATGGAGCAATGAGGAGTTGTGATGTGGTCTCGATGGAGGCATGAAGCTCCCACCACAACCCAAGAAGGATTGATCATATTCTCCGTGCTCTTGCCTTTGTGCTATACCTGCAGGAGGGTTGCGCCATGGCTGTGAGATGCTGACTGGCCCAACCTGATCCCAGCCACCTCGGCCACATCTTGGGGTCTCTACGGGCACGGAGGAGGGTGGCGAATGTAGGGCGGAGGTCACTGGTGAGCTCCCGACCTTGGGGGAGGTGGGAGGAGACCCCACACACTACTGCAATCGATGGCAACTAGGGCTCGCAAGGAGGAAGATGATCAGGCTACTTTTGACATATTTTCCCCTTCGTGCTGTGTAGAAACAAATACTTTTGTGGGGGTAAAAGCATCAATTGGTTATGTTTCCAATTCACTTAGTTACGTTGCATGGGATTGCTGACGTTTCAACATCCCATTGGTCTAAGTAAGTGAATTCTTGCAAATTTTGTATCTATTTATTGGTAGCTCGGATCGATACATATAATATATAAAATTTGCTCAAAAAATGCACAAAATCCATTAAAAATAGTTTTAGAGCTTTATTCTACAATTCAAAAAGTAGTTGAAGTTATCAACTTTAATGCATAACCCTAATCTATGATGACTAATCAATTGGGAAGAGTTATATGGTTGTTTAAAGTTGATATTAACATGTTGATAATGAAAAGGACACATTAGATCTAAAAGGATGATATTTATGAGTAGTTTGATTAATTTAGGGTTCCATGTACATGAATATGCTTTAATGGGCCTTGAAACCCTAACTTTGGTAATTATGACCCTTAATGGCTTTAATTGTGTAAAATTTTAAATAAAGCTGATATATGATGATTCTAAGCTAATTCGAGTACGAAGGTTTCTAATTGTGGATAAATACCCTTTATTTTGTTAATTAGGGTTTTTTAGTGGATAAATGTGCAATTAGTGATAAATAGGGTTCATATATGTGAATTGAACTATATGAAATATGGGTTGTCAATTCGAAAGAAACCAAAGATGATAATTGACCTTAATGATTGTGTCACCACTTAAAAGGATACATATGGTAGTTTTAGTGTAAAAGAGATATATTAAACATAATTAACATTCAAGTATGCTTATGATGTTGAAATTAGGGTTTGTGGACCAAAAGGGCATTAAAAGTAATACATGCATTATGGAGGATAAAACCCTAATAAACCCTAAAGTTGGCCTAGAAATCCTATGGTGGAATCCAAGTCAATCTTGAGGATGTTTTGAATAAATCAATGACACATGGATGTTATACATTAATTTCAGGATATTGTTGATTGCTTGATTGATTGTTCTTGATTATTATTACTTGGACATCAATTTACCTCTAGATCAGGTATGTGGTTATTTATGGTTAACCACTTTAGTTTCACAGAGATTTATCAGATGATTGATCGAATTGAATGCAACCTATCTGCTTGGATGTTCATATATGCAATTCATAAAGCCACTATGATTATCACAATTTAGATATAAGTGTGTTTTCTCACACCAACATGCCACCCTGATGTAAGATGCAATGAGGTCAAGACCAAGAGGGAAGACCCATGGGTACCATGAGAGGTGAACCCAGGCACCAAGCTCAGGATAGAGAAGGTGGTCTTATGATATTGCATGACTAATAGGCACCATGAGAGGTGACCCCAGGAACCAAGCTCAGGATGGAAAAGGTGCCCTTAAGTCAATGGAAAAAGAGAAACCCTAAGGAGGGTATTCCAGGGTTAGGGCAAAAGCAGCGGAGAATGTCACATTGAAAGCATAAATTGGCTTGTTAATTAACTTGATTGTGATATTTAGATTGTTAGCCATATGTGTGAAATTTTTGTTGTCCCCACATATCGGCATATTCATTTATGTTGACTGACATTTTGTTTGTCGGCGTTTTAGGTACAAGTTTGAAAAGGATAAATATTAAAGAGGCATATTGTGAAAATAATAATTAAAGTTCAAGGAGGATTAGTTAGAGTAGATTCTAGTCATGGATAGAAGTTAGATATCCTAGTTTTTAAAAAGGTATGCAAAGTTTATTTTATTCCAGTTTTCAACATAGTTTTGGTAGAATTTTATAATTATTATTGATTATTTGTCGAACCATTGATCCGGTTAATTGGGATAACTGCTCTAACCTTTTGGTCTCCCTTAATTGGGGGTTACCGGGAGGCAGCGTCGTTACATTTGGTATCACTATGAAAAATATGGTCTTTAACTACAAAAAAAATTGTAGCGAAAACCCCAAAATTTGTAGCTAAAAGCTTTGGCTACATTTATCCTTACATTTAGAATATGAAGCTAATACCCGTGTAGCTAATTGTTTAGGCTACATTTTTCAAAATTGTAGTTAGTTATTCCTCTGGCTACAAATTCATATGTAACCCTAATTGTAGGTAAAAAATGTCCTTACACATAAAAATACAGTTTCCATTGTAGCTAAATATATAACTACAATTCAATTTGTAGCTATGATATGTAGCAAAATATGACATTGGTTACATTTTGTATATGTAGTTCATGTATAGAAAAAATTAGTACTTACTACACTTGTAATTATAGCTAGTGTGTAATGAAATACATCATGTACTACACATACATATGTAGTGAGAGACATTATATATCCAATCAGTCGCTTGCCAATATAATAGTGATCAAGATCAAGTTGTGCTTATAATGTCAACAATGATACATTTATTTATATTTGAACAATGAGTACACATGGGGAGGACATTAACCTAGCCCCCTTTTTTACAATATGCATGGAAAAAAAGATGCATGTATACAATATCTTCTTCTGACTGCCTCTATCCACTACATACTCTATATGCCACATGATCATGTGCATCTTCTTTTATCTTGATTTTTCTTTTGTATTAGTGACACCACTTGTATCATCAACAAATACGATAACGTTGATAAACTCATAAGAAGAGAAAGATTGCTAAGGTATTCCTCTTCATGATTGAAAATAGAGAACTTCTCTATGCTCTGGTTCTGATTGGCCATAGGAAGCTCCTGTAGTTGATATTGATATTCATGGAGATTCTTGAAAGCCAAGTCATTCTCATCAACAACTGGTAGTTCCACCTAGTCCCCAAGTTTGAGGTTTCCATATATCTCAACACATATTTTGTGAATCTGAAACTATATATTGGATAATTTCTTTGTCCTCTCTTCCTTTTGTTGTGGCAATTGTTCATGTACAAGAGATCTAGATATGGCAGCCAGCTACAACTTAACCTACAATAACATAATTTTTGTTATGCGGGTGAAAGTAAGAGAGTATGGCACTAACTTTGAGAAAATGACGTGTACTGGAACAAAACAATGAAAATATTTCATAGTTTACCTTTCACATGTACATGAACACCAGTTTATGGCACTCCAATCAAGGTTATGTAATGGGTCATTTTGTCTAGGATGAAGATGTGATATGAATGCCTTCTCTACAATCATTCTTGACCTCAAATAACCTGACTTGCAAAAAAGGTCATAGTGAATGATCAAGTTGTCTTGCTAAAAGTTATACATATCAAAATTTATACAAAACATAGCCATATATGAGTTATAGTTCCATCATTGTTTACCAACAACTGCTGTGGCAATGTGGTAGTCAGATCAGAATAAAACTTTATAGCATCTGAAACAATACCTGATGTCGGAGCAGGTGTGGTCCCCAAACTAGTTTGCTTCTTACCAGGGGCCTTTTTCTCAACAAGTAGTTGAGATTTCACCTCCTTTGGTACTGAATAAATATGAAACGACTCTTCAGATGGTACCTACAATCAATCTTTCATTAATCATCAGGTCATAAATGATGGGATATGGGGCGGGCAGATGGATGTGTCATCACCACCTGTATAGATTTTAAGTGTTATAGAACATAGCTATACATTCAAGTAACAAACTACATGCAAGTGTGGTAGGCAGAAAGAAGGAAAAGTGCACACAGAGATGACTTAGTTGTTTAATTTGATGTTAGTTACACACAAGGGTACATGGTTCAACACTAGAAGAAACAAATTAGAACCCACCGTGCATGTAAATCAGAGCATTAAACTAGCAGACGAGCTCATCACCTTTATTGAAACCTTTTAAGACATGATCAACTCAATTGCATAAGACAAACTTGGTACATATATTGTATAGATATAAATGATCTTAGTAGATGTATTATAACCTTTTAAGGCTTGATTAACTCAATTGGGTTTTCCAATCTTGTCACCACATGGTCCATACAAGAACAAACTAAAACAATGTTGATATACATCCTTCTCCATCTATTGTAGATGGTTCTTGTCCTTGCTTACCTTGTTGTTCAGCAAAGTAGACAGTGATAGCAATTTCACTCGTGGAAGGTATGCCGAGAGATGATGAAATCTGATAGGAAGATGTGTATATCACTATGTTTGCAATAGATTGTACGTAAGAAAATGATCTAGCATCAAGGTCCCATAGATACAAGAGGATCACCAAATCACGGAGCTGAAAAGGAGGCACATTTGTAGTTCTAGGGTTAAAGCAGCTAGCTCGAGCACACAAAAAAAATCAAGACTTGACTATTAGCAAGCTAAAAAAATTGGATCTTCAAAAAGGGAAGACACTGTAAAACTTTAGAGACAAAGGAATCCAATAGAGAGGAAAGGAATAAAACATTCAAAGTCTATAGTTGAAACACATAAACAATAGAATGTCAACATTATCATAAGCTCAAAGAAGAAATCCAGAAGCCGTGACCCAAAATTTGACAAAAGCATGATTTTAAAAGATGCGTAGTCCATCAAAAGGTAGGAAAAACTTATCAACATCGCAAACCAAAAACTAAGATTCAGGACCTCCATGCAAGGGATTCACAGAGACCAAAATAGGAAATTCATGACCAGTTATCACAAACTTTGAAAGTGATTGAGAATGATGTTCCATAGCCTAGAACTGAAGATTTCCTTATGTTCATGCATTCTTGCATTCCTTTCCTTCCAATCTAATGCATAACACAAATCTAGAGACTTTTATATATGATTGTATTTCAAACAAAACAATCCATAAGATTTTATAAGCATCAAGTGCATCTATTTCAATAGAATAATATTGTTCACCATCCACCAAACATTCCAACCCATTGTCTTGATAAGTGTGAGTGTGCATGGTAGAGCAAAGGCCATCTAGTTTCCAACCTCAAACATCAGTCTGACAAGCTAGTAAATCTATAACACCATGACTTGTTCATGTTGATACACTATGAATCCAAAATTTCTATTTTCCTAAGGGGCCACATTAATAAAGAGTTATATTAATAACAAAATATGATCCCATAGATAGTAAGCTCAAGCCCTAAACTATTATTTGTATATGAATGGCTTCCTTGTTTTCTAACATAGAACCACAAAACAGAGGCTTACTAACACTAAATGACATAATCTTTAACCAGAAGGACCTGGAATAAATACCTAGATTTAACCAACACCCATGCATAGATCCCTATCTCGTCCTTTATCTATGTAGTATTTTATTGGTAGTGTAACATGTCTATGATCTATTTATGTTTAAATTCAATAATTTAGTCTCTTTTCAACTGATACATGTGTCAATTTGTATGGGCAAAATCAGTAGTTTAATGCATTTTTCTATGTGTTTATAATATTGATGTGCATAATTTATATTCAGTTTGTTTAATCATTTGTGTTTCACTATTTTGTTTCAAATATGAAATTGTTGAGTTGCATGTTATCATTATTGTTAAAAGAAGATAAAAACCTCTTATGTATACTTATCATAATGCTAGTAACTTGGAATTGTACCATTCCTCATGGCATTTTTTACACAATGCATCCTCACTGCACAATGCATAACTGTAACACATATAAATGAAAATATTTGTTGTAAAATAATATGTGATATTGGTATGACTTTCTGGGTGATGTGTTCCTGTTAGATTGGTCTTTTGCATGGAAAAGGGATGGTGAGGTTTGTGAAATGAGTGGGAACATTAAAGAACGTCTCTTCTAATTTATTTTGATTGTAGTTGTAGCTCAACCAGTCTGGTTTGAGGGTCTCAACGGTTCAAGGTCTGGTTGACTTGGTCTTAGTAATCACTGTCTTAGCTGCTTTAAAAGCCCCGCCAGGCTGTTTATTATTTATCCTTAATATAATACGATTGGCATGTAACAAATGATATTAAAACAACTCGATTCACTTGGAAATTTTCTACATGTAAGTTGTCTTAACCCCCAAGCTCAAATCAAATACCTAAAACATAAACAATTTCTTAACATCGAAAGCGTTTGGCAAGACTACTGGCTAGAGTTTGCTTGCAATTTTTCAAACCAACATATTTAGTCTAAGTGATAAGACATGAAGTCAGCCAATTGAAAGAGTAATTATACAACTAATTATAGCCACTTTTACATAAAATATATTGTTATAACGAGTTTTACATGTAATATACTATGTCAATATCAAAACCAGTAGCTTTTTTATTAACCATCTTACTACTGCTCTTCACAATAAATAAATTATTTGTGCACCAGTACGTCCTGCCGTCCGTAAGGTTTTAATTTGCACCAATAATGAAAATATAACTAAAATCATTCTAACAAATATATGTAGTGATGCTTTGAAAAAAAAAGATAGTTATAAAAAATATACCATGATAACCATCCATGTTAGTGGTAGGCGTGTATGACTTCTCACTCGTAGTTGAACATGCTTTAAGGATAAGGACTGTCATGTGCCTTTATACCTACCAACTGCAAACACATATAATGATTAACGTGTAAGTAGCAAATAGATTTACCAAGGTTTCTAGGTACGAATTAGTATCAGATAGCACAACGTTAAACTAATATCTTAACTAATTAAGCAATGTTTCACTTTCTCAGATATTATAACTACCGTCTTTAGAAGTACGTGAGATGTGAGTTGCAAAACTAATGGAAATCCCCTTGAACAACAAAACAAATTATAAAATTAAATTCTATGATGGGCAATGTACATGAAAAAACCACCGCAAAATACCATGTGATATAGATCACCCCAATAGCTTTCCTAACTAGCGCATGTGACACATTTGTTAATTTAGACATAATTAGTGAAGGTTATCCTACATCAGTACATTTTTAAGGTGGAACAATCATGTATAGCAAGCAGTTAACCCAGATAGATGACCATACACAGACCAGTGATCACCATCTTAAATACCAGATGGCTGGTCGCTGTAACATTACATGTAATTTCTTCATCCCAGCAACTTCTTGTGATGGCCAGTTGCTATATGTTAACCACAAGAAAGTGATGCAGCAAGCAATCTGTAGTCGGCTATCACATGATAAACTATAATGCTCAGCCCAAAATCTCCTTAGCTATGAGACACAAAACATCCGTCTATAGAAGTAAGAGAAAAATAAAACTTCTTGTTAACTGTTGATGCCAAGAAGTAAGGACCAAGAAAAGCTTTCATAATCGGCAATGGGATGGCTGCTGCTTCACTAATAACGAGAAGCTTAATCTGAGAAAGCCTTTTATGGTCCCGTGTCTGCTAATTCTGTTTCAAAACCAAGAAACTGATAAGATATATAACAAAATCTTTGGTTAAGAAAGAAATTATATAGATGGTTAACAGTTATTTAAATAAAGAGAACTATAAGGAAAAATTACTTAGTACAAGTCAGAAGAGAACCCCCAAACGTAATCATAAACAACATGAACTGAACACAAAAACATCCGGTAGCTTCCCTTCGGCATGTGGGTATCATCAGGAATTGGTGAGTGTATGAATGAAAATGAATTAAGTAGAAAGCTACAGAATTATGTCTATCAAGTGGCAGCCAAAAATGATGATGATAATTATAACTTTTATTGAATTTTCAAGTCATTTTTAAAAAATTATACTATGTCAATATGTACGATTTTCTATGAACAAAAAGGTTTTAATTTATTGAGCAATAAGTAATGTCGCTTGTTTTCCACATTGATGGAACAAAATCTAATTCATAAGAAGGCTTTGAATTTAGTCCAAGTTCGTTTGGAATAGACAATACAATAATGTTTCTAAATTATTACTAGCTTAAGACAATATATATAATAGGCTTATCTATTCCTTATATTTTTGTCACAAGTGTATTCTGTTGCATCAAATGAAACATAAAATTAATCAGTTGAGTTAGGAGAGACATTAGTCTCCCCCCTCCCTCAAAGAGCATGTCGGAGCCCGGATGACTACAACGGTGGTAAATACTATGCGCAACAGGAGGTTCGAACCCGGGTCCCCCGGGGAGGACCTACCGTGCTCAACCATCCGCGCTACACACAAAAAAAAACCAGTTGAGTATATGGCTGTGCAAGAAAATATAACTGGTAAAGAGAGTCTCTTCCGAAGCCATTATATGCAGTTATATTCAAGAACCCATGACTATCGGTTGTAATGACATACCCTTAGTGGAAATAGATGTTATTGATGTTCTAGTAAGAGTACAATCTGTATAGCAAGTCATTCATGAATTCATGCAATGGGGTGCCGAGTAAATTGAAGTATATTGTTTTGTGTCTAGAGATACAAATAGATCATATAAAAGTGTAAACTGGGCCGTATATAGCAACGGTTTGTAAGTTACCTGTTGCAGTTAGGCATTAAAACCTTAGCACGCAGATCACCTGCAATATGAATGTGACATCTACCGGAAAGGTGTTCAAAGAAACCCCTGTTTTACCACTTCTACCATGCGGTGGATCCGTCTACTTTCTCAGAGTCTCGTCTTTGGATTATTTGCGGAGTAGCGAGTTCGCAATCCCTACTAGGCGATGAAAACTTGGAAGACGTTCCCTTCATAGAGAGCTAGGTAGGTGATCAACACCACAAATGCGGGTGAAGGATTGGTAGGATGCACCATCACGTCAGCATGTGGATGAGACAAAGGTGAAGCGACGAACTGTGAGATTGGGTGTGTAGATTGGGGAAGGAGAAATACGGAAGGGGGCGGAATGACGGCTGCTAGGGATATTGATGTTCATTCAAAACGTCTTTGTCAGGGAAGTTGCGGGAAGAGTAGAGGCAAGTGAAAATTTGTTCCCGCCTTAGAACTTTGGGACGGAAGTTATGCAATAGTTTTTAAAATCTAATATTTAGATACGATACATTTTTTTAATTTTTATTACTAACTACATTTGTTTTAACTATACTTTTACGAATTGTCAAGCAAAATGACGATTAGCTACATGTACACTAGATGTAGCCATATTATATGTAGTTAATACCTAGTTTTTTCATAGTGTATCAGAGCATTGATTCCTCATTTAATCCTTAGTAATTATTAAATTTTACAAACTCTATAGAACCTGAGGGAGTTATTAGAGGATTTTCCAAAAGACAGAAGTGTCTAGAAAAGGATCACGATCCTGGGGATGGAAAGATTTTCATCCACACCTCTAGTCGGAATATGAGGATACCCAGGTCTTTGTGACTGCATGTCCAATGTCTTTGGATCTGACTCGAAATAAGATACCTTTAGGACTCTCTTATCTATTTTCATCCCTTTGTCAACCCTAATTCAGTTAAGATTCTAAGGTTTAGGGTTTTCTCTCTCTTCCTCACCCTCTTGAGGATAGGGTATGTACAATAATGTTAAGGAATCCTCCACAAAATTAATGAAAAAGCATGTAAAGAAGATGTCATGGACATAAGCTTAATAGTTTAAAAATAAACTAAAGATTAGTTGCATGCTTAGGTCGTATAACATGTGTTGTCATGCCCTCAGGAGAAACCTAAGGTTATACCTTCTTGTCAGGAGGATGAGTAGAGAGAGTTAGTCTTAGAGGTAGAGAACTCCATTAGTGGTAGAGACCTGGTGCATCCTCTGAGGATGATGCTTACCCTAACCCTAAGTGGTGGTTAGAGAGAGATGGCATGATGAGATGGAAGTTTTGAATCCCTATGATAGTTTGAGCCATGTGAGGTTGGCGGGCCTAGTACCTTTGGTGACCCAACCCTGGGAAACGGTCGTGCATGTTAGGGTGAAGGATAACTTCTTCATTGATGAGGTTAGTGATGACCATATAGAAACCCTATGGGGAGATATGAGCATGGCATAGTATGCACCTTGAGTACATCTGTAGTGCTGGAAGTAGTTCGAAACCCTGGCCAAAAAGGCATGTTTGATAGCTTATGAGACAAGCATAAAGAGCTATGGATAATCTTGAGCGAACATAGGTTTGATCATACGTTTCACCCATCTAGGTGTATGCATATGAGCTTGATCCACCTTAGAGAGATAACCTCTAGTAGTAAGGTTGTTTGTAGGGTTAGCTCTAGAGAGAGAGAGAGAGTAAGACCTGAGCAAGACAATTGGAGGCTTGTGGTATCTAGGTTGCCTTTAGAAGAACCAAACCTTAGAAAGGGAAACAAACTTCTTGAACTGATCTATGAAAGTTGTAGATGCCTACCTTACCTTCTAAGGATAGGAAGAAGAGTTCCTTAGACCCTGAGGAGGTATAGTGGCAAGTTGTGAGGCCTCCTACCCAATTGTTTGTCCTTGAGAAGGGCTCAACTTGGAGGTGTTATTCAAGTGGAAGGATAATAGAACGTGCATGACATACTTCATACATGCTTGGTTCGTTGTTAAAAAGTTGAGCATGCAGTTGGACAACTATTACAAAAAAGTGAACCTAGGGTTCCTAAACCTAAGAGGGGAAGTAGTAGTACCTGGTGCACCTGATGCTCATGATGAGATTTGAGTTTCTATAGATTTGAGCATGGAACTCCTCATGTTTAGAGGAAAGGGAAACCCCTTAAGATTAAGGTATGTTTGATGAACCCCTCACATCTAAGTTGGTGACATGGGTAGGTATGATCTTGGTCCAATGTTGAGGATTGAGAACAAGTATGACCTATCATGGAGACCTAGTACAGTTTAGTAGGTGGTCTGCTTGTTAGCTACGTTCCTTAGTATCTTGCTAGGGCTAAGCATGCTCATGTGGGTGTAAACCCTAGACGTAGGGATGCTTGTGACCTTGGTTTCTATCAATAGATAGTTTCCTCCCAACCTTGGAAGGGACCCTTCTGTAGGGTGTGGATCAACTTTTGTTGGGTTTGAGGTAACCTAAAGGGGTCTCATAGGATCTTGAGAAGCTAAGTGGAGAGTACATAGTATGAGAATAAACATGTAGACCCAAAGATAATCATCTCTAAGTATATGTAGATGTGTTACCATGGAGGTAACCGGTATGGGGTCTGACCAAGGTAGGTAGGTTGCCATGACCCCTATGAAAGGATGTATGTCAGACCATGAATGCAGAGAGAGATGATGGAGACTTGGGTAAGGTTTCAAGTTGGATATGTACTATGTTAGAATCCTAAGTCTATCCTAGGGTCAGGTAGGGATAAGACCGATGGGAGTAGGAGTTGCCTAATTCCCTAGTTGCACATGACCATAGGGTCGGGAGGTAACAACTATCATTGTATGAGGGCCATGGGTTAGGAGATTGATCACCTTCAACCCAAAGGACAGATGAGGAGGGCACTCTCTAGATGCATAAGGGAATAGAGATGACCCCAAAAGTGCTGGCACCCTACAGACCTAGAGGAGATGACCAAGGATTATGTGGTGACCCAAGTTGGTTTGAGACCAGTTTTCCATGGAAGTAACTTTGATATCTAGATGTTCATGATGTAGGGACATGTGTTGCACGTTTCAACCTAGACTGGAAGGTGTACCAGAAATGTGGGACGCACCATCTCTACTCTGGGAATGGGGACAACTATGTATTTTGACTGCAGCCAAATGCTTATTTCCTCTCATTATGGGGGTGAGAGATAGGGAAATATGCATGCCATACACCAAGGATAAAGATGATGTGAGGGAAAATTTTGCTATGATGTATGAAGATAGAGATAATAGCATACCTTTGTTGAGTGTACGATGCGTGGATGGTTTACAAACACCAAGAGAACTAAGGTAGTCATCTTATGAGGATGTTTTTATCATGAGCTAAGTGGAATTTATGAGCTATACAAGGTGGAGTTCGATAACCAAGAGGATGAGCTCTGAGTTTTCTTGACGCAGATAGACTTTGAGTCCGAGATGAGATAGTAAGTGGAATACATGGAGGTGTATGTCTTCAACATTACCTAACATATAAAGATGAAAGGTGGTAATGGATGCTCTTGTTGAGACACAGCTGCCGAGTCTAGCTAGTGGAAAGGCTAGAAGAGGTGGTTAGGTGAACCCTAAGTTGTGGGATATGTTTGGCTAACACTCAGGTGTAATGAGATTCGTTGATCGAGTTAGTGGATGCTTGAGCTTGTTTTGATAGAAGGATGGTTGTAGAACCTCAGATGCAGTTCTCTAGAAAAGGAGGTGATGAAACCCATGACTAGAGTGTTTTAGCTCTCCTGAGGAATCAACCTTGAGGAATCATGACATACAGGAGATCATGATTGTAAGTTTACCACACACCATGGTACTACTAAGATAGTAAGTTGCAGTAGTACTTTGGATACCTAAGATGAAGTTGCATGTGGCTTGTCTCCATGCATGCCAGGAGGTGAAGGATGAACACTAGTAACCCATTGGGTCAATATAGAGGATAAAGAGTCCTCGAGGGGGAATGGGAGTTCATCGCTATGGATGTGGTGGTAAGTCTCCCAGGGACTGAATAAGGTCAAGATGCAATACAGGATATGGTATATCACCTTACCTAGATGACATGATCTAAGTGAAAGAGAGAATACTGTCAATAGACAAATCCAGTTGAAGTACATGTAAGAGAGAGAGATGGTTCAACTACACAAAATGCGAATTCAAAGGTTCTTGAGTATGACCTAAAGATTCACTTCCATATAGTGGAAGTAGGTACATGAAGAACTCGATACGAGTATATCTTATCACCCCTAACTGATGGTTAGCATGATCCAAACTAGAGGGTCTTATGAGAGTATGTGTTCTCAATCAGGGTGATATATGGGACAGTTCTCATCCTATGGAAGTTATGATGATAGCCACCATAGCCTTTATTGGGATGTAGGAAGCTCTATAAGGGAGGCTATGTCGGTCACCGCTTCATGAAGATGATGTCGGTGGAAAGACCTTGTGAAGGTCAGAGAGACCACAGTGGGTGCAGATGAAGTCACTTTGATCATGTGATGGCTGAGAAAACCTAGGGGTGACATGAGTCATGTGCTAATGCAAAGTAGACTGACATACAGTTCATTGTGGGAGAATATGTGATATGAAAATCTGACCCCTCTAAGTTATAGCCGAGAAAGTTGAGTCCTCGATACATGGTTCCATTTGAGATGGATTGGGGGAGATGGTTATGTTTAGCCTTACCCCTCAGGATAACGTGATATGACGTGTTCCACGAGTCTGATCTACAACAATATGTGACGTACCCAAGCCATGTGCTAAGCCATGAACCTATTCATCTTTGAGAGAAGCTGGAATGTCTTGCGTCACCTATGAGAGTATGAGATACCAAGGTGAGAGAGAACTCAGATGTAAGAATATAAGATGATGAAGGTTCTTGGGAAGCACCATGGAGAGGGTAAAGCCACATGGGAGCCATGATGGATATGAGAGTGTCTTATCCTGCTTGTTTGTATGTTTGATGAAATTTGAGGGAAAAATTCCTATAAGAGGGGAAGGATGTTACAACCTCAAATTTACATATGTTTTTATAATTGAAATATAATAATTTTACGAATATGGACTTGAATTGAGAAGGTTGTATGCTTTTCTTCAAAGGATGGATTTATTTGCAAATCTCCCTTTTGATAGGAATTTTGAGATTCCTATTATTATATTAACCCAATAATGGATACAAAAGAGAAGAAAGGAAGAAAAATCCAAATATTATAAAAAGATACAAGATAATGAATATTGAGCAAAGAATTTATGAGAAATACATTGAACTCTCTAGAAAGTGGCATTTATGGCTATAATTGAGTAAATTTCGTTTACATGCGATTTCTAATGAAAGAAATAGGAAAAGAGGAAAAATGAAATAAAAGATAAAGAGAAATCCTTAAAAAGAAATCTTTTAATAAATAAATAAGTAAGATAATGGGAAATGAAGAATGTAGATGCATCTAGAAGGATAATAAGTATCCTTCAAAAAGGATTTTGAAATCTTAGGATTTCTTGGGGTCCAAGGAGTCCCAATATAGGTGAAGAAAGAGAAAATACAAATAATAAAAAAATATGAGGATAATGTGCTACTAAGTTAATGACTTTTTGGTAATATTCAAAAGAGATACTTTTTACTATAAGGAAGTAAAATTTTGTGGCCAATGGATTAAAAGACAAGCACAAAGAAGGTAATAGAGATAATTTTTGAATTTCTAATAACTAAGGAATATGGTTTATTAAGAAGATAATTAAAAAGCAGAGGTCACCTTGTAAGCAAGGAAAAATAGGTTTCCTTATATAGAGGGGGACTTGTTTCCTCATAGTTGAGCGTCCTAGGGTGTTGCTATCCTCCCCTATATAAGGGTTGGACCCTTAGCCTGAGCCCAAGAAGAGCTCAGGTATCCCTCTCTCTTTTCCTTCTTCTATCCATTCAAACTCTAGACAATAGAGGGTAGAGCAACCATGGAGCAACGAGGAGTTGTGATGTGGTCTAGATGGAGGCATGAAGCTCCCACGACAACCCAAGAAGGATCGATCATCTTCTTTGTGCTCTCGCCTTCACGCTACAATTACAGGAGGGCTCTGCCATGGCTGTTTGTTGCAGACCTACCCAGCCTAATCCCATCCGCCTTGACCACATCTTGGGGCCTCTACGGGCACGACAGAGGGTGGCAGAGGTAGGGCGGTGGTCGCTGGTGAGCTCCTGGCCTTGGGGGAGGTGGGAGGATACCCCACGAACTGTTGTAGTCCACGACAGCTAGGGATCGCGAGGAAGAAGTTGGCCAGGTGGCTTTTGATGGATTTGCCCCTCCATGTTGTGCAAAACCAGGTACTTACGTGGGGAAAAAAGTGTCAATTGGTTATGTTTCAAATTGGCCGAGTTACGTTGCATGGGATTGCTGACGTGTCAGTATCCCATTGGTCCAAGTAAGTGAATTCTTGCAATATTCATATCTATTTATTGGTAGCTCAGATTGATACATATAATATATTAAATTTTCTTAGAAAAATGCAAGGAATCTATTAAAAATAGTTTTAGAGCTTAATTCATCTTTCAATTCGAAAATTAGTTTAAGCTATCAACTTTAATGCTTAATGATTAAGAAACCCTAATTTATGATGACTAATGAATTGGGAAGAGTTATATGTATGTTTAAAGTTGATATTAACCTATTGATTATGAAAAGGACACATTAGATCTAAAAGGATGATCTTTATACATAATTTGATTAATTTAGGGTTCCATGTACATGAATATGCTTTAATGGGCCTTGAAACCCTAACTTTGGTGATTATGACCCTTAATGGCTTTAATTGTGTCAATCAACGAATAAAGCTGAGATATGATCATTCTAAGCTAATTCGAGTATGAAAGTTTCTAATTGTGGATAAATACCCTTTAATTTGTTAATTAGGGTTTTCTAGTGGATAAATGTGGAATTAGTGATAAATAGGGTTCATATATGTGAATTGAACTATATGAAATATGAGTTGTGAATTCGAAAGAAACCAAAGATGATAATTGGCCTTAATGATTGTGTAATAACTTAAAAGGATAAAGATGGTAGTTTTAGTGTAAAAGAGATATATTAGACTTAATTGACATTAAAGTATGCATATGATGTTGAAATTAGGATTTGTGGACCAAAAGGTCATTAAAAGTAATAAATGCATTATGGAGGTTAAAACCCATAAGTTGGCCTAGAAATCCTATGGTGAAATCCAAGTCAATCTTGAGGATGTTTTGAATAAAACAATGACACATGGATGTTATGAATTAAATTTAGGATATTGTTGATTGCTTGATTGATTGTTCTTGATTATTATTGCTTGGACATCAATCAAACTTTGGATCAGGTTTGTGGTTATTTATGGTTAACCGCTTTAGTTTCATAGAGATTTATTAGATGATTGATTGAATTGAATACAACCTATCTTCTTGGATGTTCATATATGCAATTTATAAATTCACCATGATTATCAAAATATAGATATAAGTGTGTATTCTCGCACCTACATGCCACCCCAATGTAAGATGCAATGAGGTCAAGCCCAAGAGGGAAGACCCATGGGCACCATGAGAGGTGACCCCAGGCACCAAGATCAGGATAGAGAAGGAGCCTTATGATATTGCATGACTAATGGGAACCATGAGAGGTGACCCCATGCACCAAGCTAAGGATGGAGAAGGTGGACTTAAGTCAATGGAAAAAGAGAAACCCTAAGGAGGGTATTCTAGGGTTAGGGCAAAAGCGGTGGAGAATGTCACATTGAAAGCGTAAATTGGCTTGTTAATTAACTTGATCGTGATATTTAGATTGTTAGCCATATATGTGAAATTTTAGTTGTCCCCACATACCGACATATTTATTTATGTTGACCGACATTTTATTTGTCGGCGTTTTAGGTACAAGTTTGAAAAGGATAAACAATAAAGTGCCATATTGTGAAAATAAGAATTAAAGTGCAAGGAGGATTAGTTAGAGTAGATTCCAGTCATGGATGGAAGTTACATATCCCAGTTTTTAAAAAAGTATGCAAAGTTTATTTTATTCCATATTTCAACATAGTTTTGGTAGAATTTTATAATTATTATTGATTATTTGTCGAACCATTGGTCCGGTTAATTGGGATAATGGCTCTGACCTTTTGGTTTCCCTTAATTGGGGGTTTTCGGGAGGCAGGATCATTACATATAGCATATTGATACATAATTAAGTCATTATGAAAATCTGTTTCAATTTTATCCTGGTTTGGTCAAATCTAAGAAACTAGTCTCATTAACCTACTAATCATTGAATAGGATAGGATTCAAGGTTTTGGTTTGATATAATTTTTCTTAGCATCAAAGATGATCACATGTGTGTTTCTCTCCATGAGAATCATCCTCCACAATGGAGTCATAGAATGTGAAATAGATTTAAGAGGTGACTTGATTAGATGACTTTCGTCGATATATTTTATGTTGGGATAGAGGCATTTTTTTAAGTGTCAACAAATGCCACTAAACATGTTTAGTGGAATTTTTAAAAGGCCACTAATGTGAGTGCTTGCTATAGTGATTTCCGGTTATCTAGTTGGCCTAGGATCAGAATCTATTTGCATATTTGGTTTTGCATCATCAATGTACCCCTTATATCAAGGAAATGAATCCTTTATGAAATGATGAATCACAATTCACAATGATAGAACCCATTATATCCCAATGATCTTAAGTAATATCACACCCAGGAAAAGGTAGCAAGTTATATGGAATTGAGATGAATGAAACTACAATGTGTCTCTTTTTTATTAGCAAAAAATCCCTATGCAATTGTTATTGCTTTGCAATTTACATGATATTGTTGAATTTTTGGTTGAAGTTTGTTTCTATTCTCATAATTCCTGAGTATTAGATGCACAAATTCAGCCTCATCTAAACTTCTTCCACCACTTTCTCACCCAATTATTAAACTAAAATAAACAAAAAGAAAAAAGAATGTGCCAAACCCCAAGTTTGGGGTGGCACCTCCTCTCTCCCCATCCACTTCTTCCATATCCCTCATATGTAATAAGTAAGAGATGACAATGTCCACACCAAAAAGAAAAATGTAATCAATGTAATTGTAAAAAACCAAAAAAATCTTGAGTAAAATTGTAAAGACTAAGTCTCTACTATAAACCATGGCAACCAAAATCATCAATTGTGTAGCAGCGGAAATTTAAATCTTGACTTTATTCAAAATGTATAAAGAGTACATTACAAATTTTTCCCAAAAGGGGTACATCTTTATACAAGGAACTAGGATCTAGGTAGAGGAAGACTTAGACTAATACAACATTGTCTCCAAACAAAACAACTTATAACATAAAAGCAACTATGATCATGCAAGCTATATGCTCTTTTTCTTCTTGTGTCCTTATCCTTAGCCTTAGGTTCACCAAGCTTCCATGCGCACTCTGATCCTAGCCTGGATGGTTGGGGTCATCCAACAAGAGAAGGATAAAGGTATGTGTTAATAATAGGATAAAGGAAATTATAAAGCTAAGCATTTCATAACAAAAGATTCCACTAAGGAATTTCAAGAAGTGAGAGACAAATGTGTAGATATGATTTTAGAAAACTGCCACATTACAATATCAACAAATATCACATTTGCATGAATATAAATTGTGACTCAAAATCATCTCAATGTAGGGTGAGGCACCTACCGGACCTCACCAATGGCAGGGGGACTAAAACCCCAGTGCCTGAAAAGTGGCAGGGGGACTAAAACCCCAGTGCCTAATATATAAAATGACAGGGGGACTAAAACCCCAGTGCCTACGACAGGGGGACTAAAAACCCAATGCCCTATGGGTGGTTTGTACTCATGTACACTACATTGTGAATTGGACAATAACTATATCATGCATAAACATTCACTTAGCAGTAGAGTAAAAAGTATAACAAGATTGCAACATAGCATTGGGAATAAAACCCAAGAAATAAATAAATAGGCCATCATAGGCAACAACAGTATCCAAGAACTCCAAGAAATAAAGGAGCCAACAAAGCAACAACATTATACAATGTTTCCAAATATTTCAAAAGGATGAGCCAACACTGGCCAAGACAAGATTAAACATTTCACATAAGTGAGCCACAAATGCAATTGATTCATCAAAGAAGTAAAAGAGCCAAAAATGCATTTAGGAGAATAACAAGGCTAGCACAATAATGATTGTGGGGTTGGAAAAAACCCAACTGAGAGATTAGGATTGTTTGCACAATAATCATTCACATTTATCCATAGAGATCACATATATGATTAGGGTCCACATAATAGGAGTCACATACATAAATATGGATCACATACCTATTTTAATTAATCACATTCACCAATCTGATTGTATCACCATTCCATTTTCCCTAGTTACATAATTACACATGTATTAATATATATAAAGACATAAAGCATAGGAAAAACCCTAATTTTCCACCTTCAAAACCAAAACTCGATTTGTGACTCAAAACCTAGTCCAACAGATTGGTCATATTCTCCTGAATAAGAAAACATATTTTATTTTCCAATTTGGAGTTAAAATGAATTAATTATGTATTTTAGAACATTTTATATACTTAAAAGGCATTCAAAGCAAACTTCGAAAAAAGGAATCATAATCATGACTCAAAAACCATAAAATCAAATTCTACATTAAAAATCCTTTCCATTGACTATTTATTTGCATTTTTCTGACCATGGATCGAATTACTATGAATTAAGTAAAATCGACCAATAAGAATGCAAGAAAACCATAGCGTGACAGTTATTTAAATGAAAATGTAATTTGTTGTAAATAATAGATGAAATGACCAAAATACCCTTTCTCGTCAAATCAAATCAATAAAAATGACGAGGGAAGTATGGTCATTTGGAACCATCGATTGTTTGCAAGTGAGAAACAAAACTCAGGATGCAATTACGAGATTGCCCCTGCGTTGCAAATCGTTACATTGCCTGTGGATGTCTCTCTTGGTCATTCCATGACCTGGCTTCTTCCAGCCAAGGTCATGGTGCAAGCAGGCTCACAGGAGTTCAAATTCCTCTGCTTCAACTCGCCATTAGGGCGTGAAACAGCGGACGGATGTTGGAAATGGGTTCCCTAGCTTCCCAAGGACTGAACGATCCCCAACACAAGGCCATCCATAGCCAAGGTCATCAGAACCTGACCGGAGCAGGGGAGGTCGCTAAGAAGGGCAAAACCTGAGAAACGAACGTGAAACTATCAACTGGGGCCATCATCACCCTCGTGGAGGTGGTACGAGCCAAGAGCAAGATTCAGCGGCGGTGGAGGAGCACTAAAACATAAAAACGCTAAGCACCCGCGGAGCTTCTTCGACGATCTATAGGTTACGACGGTCGGGGGCTGCTCGAGCCAAAGTGAAGAGGCGAAAAGAAAGAAGAGAGGTTAAGGATGGTTACCTAGCCTGTGATTTGACTGAGGTGATCAGAGCTTCGAGATACTGCTCGCCATCGTTGGGGGAGTAGACTGAGTAGGTAGGGATCCTCGGGGAACGTTGGGAAGAAATTGAAAGGAGAGGAAGGTATGTCGGGGGCCAAGGGTACTTGACTCAGCCTTAAATAGGTATGAGAGTGGGTGAAGGTCCCTCTGTGTGGCCATGGTGGGGACAAATCGAGGAGGCACGCTGGGCGTTTCCTCCTTACGGCACGAGAGGATGTGAGAGAACTCTCAAAAGGTTTGTCGTGAGGAGACGAAGCGGATCGGAGAAAAATCACCTGAAATGGTGCAGCGTGGAGGGAGAGAGAGATCGGGGAGCTCGGCGGTGGGGTCTGTCCAAATGGCTGGAGGAGGAAGATGACCTCCTCACCATTGGATCGAGGGTCTAACTAGTCAGAGCCGTCAGATGGTGCGCAGACCAAAGGGGTGCGTGACAAGGAAAATCATAGCGTTACGATTGATATAAATGAAATCGATTCAACTACTATAATCACACTATAGTAAAAGCTTATAAAATCAATTTGAGGGCACAAATGAACTCTAAAAGCCACCAAATGTGGACCATAGGTTCATGTTAGCATTTAGAACGATGCTATATAATTAGATTTTGTATTTAAGCTCACTATGGCTCATAACTCATATGTTGTCCATTATTACATGTATTAATATATTAAAAGAGGTGAAATAATATGGAAAACTAATTAATTGAAATATGGAAGTAATATTTCGAGCCAATCATCTCCTAATTATTTCAAGAGTAATAACTCACCATATTATCCCATTTTCACACATTTTATCCACCTAAGAGGAGAAAGAAAATAAAGAGGTTAATATACTCATAATTAATTCCAATGCACATTATCACAAATATATTTATCCAAAAAGCTCCAAATTAATATTATCTACTTATATCCATCCTTAATGACCAAATTACATTATTAACCTTCACTTATCTCCTTAATTGGGTTATTTGTGCAAACACCCCTTCATTATCATAAATGAGGGAAAAAGATAATTTTAAACATTGAATTGTGCTCAAATTGCACAAGGAGTCCAAAAAGAATATAAAACAAGGGAAATTTATGAAAAAGGTCCAAATGGACTAGAAGGCAAAGAAAAGTTCAAAAGTGGGTAAATTGCAGGGAAGACCCTAAATTTCAGTATGTTACAGTACACCACCCCTTAAAGAGGATTTCGTCCCCGAAATCACAGCAAGAGGAAAGAGAGGGTGAGTGTGTAACATCCCAACCTTAACAACTAGGTGAGTATTAAAAGCCCTACACATAAGTCAAGTCTTACTAAGGTTTCAACAAAACCTATAGGCTTTTATCAAACTCCACCTAATTAACATTTTTGCCTTATTAACATAATCTCCATCATGAAGAGGCATCATATTTATTATACTATCACTTGTGTCACATTTTATTCAAAACAATTATATCTCAATATTATATCATGTGTTTTTCCCTCATCAAGGGTTTTAAGCACAATTAGGGTTTACTAAGCCATTTCAACATTAATTAATGTATTAGGTCAAAAACCTTAATAACATGAATTCATTTTCCATTATCTTCTTAAAACTATCATGTAGAATTATCACAAATTATTTTGTAGAAAAAGTTAATATTATCCAACAAGTTATTAAGCCTATAATAATTCCAAATAATGTTCATATTGCACATTTTCATATCATCTTTCATACTCATATTAATGACATCATTAATCATTTTCTTCCATTACACTTCATATTATAAATTATACATATTTTACTTCACATTAGGCATTTACGAATATTTATGTGAATCCAATTATTCATTATCATGTTTGAGCCATTATATGCATTTTAGTGAATAGGATGTAACACAGTAAATATTAATGAATTAATTCATAAATCAAGTTATGATGAGGTGTTCATTAGAGAACAAGGTGATATACCTTATATATATCACTTTGTGACTATAATCCATTTATATGCATTATGTGATGATGACACCTAATGTCACTAATGTATCATGAAAGCCATTAAGGATATATATATATATATATATATATATATATATATATATATATGTATATGTTTTCAAGGCTATATGATTACATATTAGGGTTTAGGTCAACATGATCATTACATGTTAAAGCATCCTTAGGGTGCATTATCCATACACATTTTACCATTAGGGTGGCATAGTCAACGTTATGTATATTCACCATTAGTAATGAGTAACTAATTATTATGTGCATCAATAATATGTGAAGGTTCAAGCATATGAACTATCTCTATAGGACTTATTATGAATGCATGTGTGTATAAACAAACAAGTTGAATTACAAGTATAATGTGTTTGGTAAATTCTTGTTCACATAATTTATTATGTACATATGTCCACATAGATAGGGTTTCTAACTCCAAAGGTATTTGATTTTGCTTTTAATTAGGATGCCATCCCCCTAAAAATGGATTTCGTCCTTGAAATCAGATTTGCAAAACCAAATAGGGTATTATAACCATTACCCTCACACCACCCCTTAAAAGGGTCAACTAAGTCAAACTAAGCTAAGGGTAAAAGGGTACATAAAACTCAACACTAAAAGGATTTACTAACCAAACTTCAGGGTGTAACATAGGGTACACTAAACCCTAAACATAGGAGTATAAGGTATTTAAGGATGCTTTTTGTGTAAGAGATCAAATCATCACTTATGGCTTTCCTAAGGTATTCAACAATTAGGCAACATGCCCAAAGATAGACTATTTCGAGCTGTCTGTATTAGATCAGGCCAGGCCAGGTCATATGAGCTCAGGAGTCCTCGTTACCAAGCTAGTGGGGTGGAGGAAAATATTGCCAGCCCCCAAGCTCTGACCCTTTCTAGACACCATCACTTTCAACTTCTTGCTCTAGTAGCTTCTCAATAGACAATTCACCAAAAAGTTGACAAATTTTATTTTTAATATGAAATTATTATGATCCTAAATCAAACTTTCATGCTAGGTCAACTCTAAGGTGAAAAACTTACTATAGGGAAACTATATATGATAAGGGTTATATCTAGGAGACAATTTGAATTAGTCAAGAATCCGACTACCTTGATGCTCTGATACCATGCTGTAAAGACCAAGTCTCTACTATAAACCATGGAAACCAAAATCATCAATTGTGTAGAAGCGGAAATTTAAATCTTGACTTTATTCAAAATGTATAAAGAGTACATTACAACTTTTCCCCAAAAGGGGTACATCTTTATACAAGGAACTAGGATCTAGGTAGAGGAAGACTTAGACTAATACAACATTGTCTCCAAACAAAACAACTTATAACATAAAAGCAACTATGATCATGCAAGCTATATGCTCTTTTTCTTCTTGTCCTTATCCTTAGCCTTAGGTTCACCAAGCTTCCATGCACACTCTGATCCTATCCTGGAGGGTTGGGGTCATCCAGCAAGAGAAGGATAAAGGTATGTGTCAATAATAGGATAAAGGCAATTATAAATCTAAGCATTTCATAACAAAAGATTCCACTAAGGAATTTCAAGAAGTGAGAGACAAATGAGTAGATATGATTTTAGAAAACTGCCACATTACAATATCAACAAATATCACATTTGCATGAATATAAATTATGACTCAAAATAATCTCAATCTAGGGTGAGGCACCTACCGGACCTCACCAATGGCAGGGGGACTAAAACCCCAGTGCCTAAAAAGTGGCAGGGGGACTAAAACCCCAGTGCCTAATATATAAAATGGCAGGGGGACTAAAACCCCAATGCCTATGGCAAGGGGACTAAAACCCCAGTGCCCTATGGGTGGTTTGTACTCATATACACTACATTGTGAATTGGCCAATAACTATATCATGCATAAACATTCACTTGGCAGTAGAGTGAAAAGTATAACAAGATTGCAACATAGCATTGGGAATAAAACCCAAGAAATAAATAAATAGGCCATCATAGGCAACAACAGTATCCAAGAACTCCAAGAAATAAAAGAGCCAACAAAGAAACAACATTATACAATGTTTCCAAATATTTCAAAAGGATGAGCCAACACTGGCCAAGATAAGATTAAATATTTCACATAAGTGAGCCACAAATGCAATTGAATCATCAAAGAAGTAAAATAGCCAAAAATGCATTTAGGAGAATAACAAGGCTAGCACAATAATGATTGTTGGGTTGCTAAAAGACCCAACTGAGAGATTAGTATTGTTTGCACAATAATCATTCACATCCATCCATAGAAATCACATATATGAATAGGGTCCACATAATAGGAGTCACATACATAAATATGGTTCACATACCTGTTTTAATTAATCACATTCACCAATCTGATTGTATCACCATTCCATTTTCCCTAGTTACATAATTACACATGTATTAATATATATAAAGACATAAAGCATAGGAAAAACCCTAATTTTCCACCTTCAAAACCAAAACTAAATTTTTGACTCAAAACCTTGTCCAACAAATTGGTCATATTCTCCTGAATAAGAAAACATATTTTATTTTCCAATTTGGAGTTAAAATGAATTAATTATGTATTTTAGAACATTTTATATACTTAAAAGGCATTCAAAGCAAACTTCGAAAAAAGGAATCATAATCATGACTCAAAAACCATAAAATCGAATTTTACATTAAAAATCCTTTCCATTGACTATTTATTTGCATTTTTCTGACCATGGATCGATTTACTATGAATTAAGTAAAATCGACCAATAAGAATGCAAGAAAACCATAGCGTGACAGTTATTTAAATGAAAATGTAATTCGTTGTAAATAATAGATGAAATGACCAAAATACCCTTGCTCGTCAAATCAAATCAATTAAAATGACGAGGGAAGTATGGTCATTTAGAACCATCGATTGTTTGCAAGCGAGAAACAAAACTCAGGGTGCAATTATGAGATTGCCCCTGCGTTGCAAATCGTTACATTGCCTGTGGATGTCTCTCTTGGTCATTCCATGACCTGGCTTCTTCCAACCAAGGTCATGGCGCGAGAAGGCTCACAGGAGCTCAAAATCCTCTGCTTCAACTCGCCATTAGGGCGTGCAACAGAGGACGAACGTTGGAAATGGGTTCCCTAGCTTCCCGCGGACTGAACGATCCCCAACACAAGGCCATCCATAGACAAGGTCATCAGAACCTGACCGGAGCAGGGGAGGTCGCTAAGAAGGGCAAAACCCGAGAAACGAACGTGAAACTATCAACTGGGGCCATCATCACCCTCATGGAGGCGGTACGAGCCAAGAGCAAGATTCAGCGGCGGCGGAGGAGCACTAAAACCTGAAACACTAAGCACCCGCAGAGCTTCTTCGATGATCTATAGGTTACGACGGTCGGGGGCTGCTCGAGCCAAAGTGAAGAGGCGAAAAGAAAGAAGAGAGGCTAAGGATGGTTACCTAGCCTGTGATTTGATTGAGGCGATCGGAGCTTCGAGATACTACTCACCGTCGCCGGGGGAGTAGACCGAGTAGGTAGGGATCCTCGGGGAATGTTGGGAAGAAATTGAAAGGAGAGGAAGGTATGTCGGGGGCCAAGGGTACTTGACTCGACCTTAAATAAGCGTGAGAGTGGGCGAAGGTCCCTCTGTGTGGCCATGGTGGGGATGAATCGAGGAGGCACGTTGGGCATTTCCTCCTTACGGCACGATAGGATGTGAGAGAACTCTCAAAAGGTTTGTCGTGAGGAGACGAAGCGGATCGGAGAAAAATCACCTGAAATGGTGCAACGTGGAGGGAGAGAGAGATCGGGGAGCTCGGCGGTCGGTTCTGTCCAAATGGTTGGAGGAGGAAGATGACCTCCTCACCGTTGGATCGAGGGTCTAACTAGTCAGAGCCTTCAGGTGGTGCACAGACCAAAGGGGCGCGTGACCAGGAAAATCATAGTGTTACGATTGATATAAATGAAATCGATTAATCTACTATAATCACACTATACTAAAAGCTTATAAAATCCATTTGAGGGCACAAATGAACTCCAAAAGCCACCAAATTTGGACCATAGGTTCATGTTTGCATTTAGAACGATGCTATATAATTAGATTTTGTATTTAAGCTCACTATGGCTCATAACTCATATGTTGTCCATTATTACATTTATTAATATATTAAAAGAGGTGAAATAATATGGAAACTAATTAATTGAAATATGGGAGTAATATTTCGAGGCAATCATCTCCTAATTATTTCAAGAGAAATAACTCACCATATTATCCCATTTTCACACATTTTATCCACTTAAGAGGAGAGAGAAAATAAAGAGGTTAATATACTCATAATTAATTCAAATGCACATTATCACTAATATATTTATCCAAAAAGCTCCAAATTTATATTATCTACTTATATCCATCCTTAATGACCAAATTACATTATTAACCTTCACTTATCTCCTTAATTGGGTTATTTGTGCAAACACCCCTTCATTATCATAAATGAGGGAAAAAGATAATTTTAAACATTGAATTGTGCTCAAATTGCACAAGGGGTCCAAAAAGAATATAAAACAAGGGAAATTAATGAAAAAGTTTCAAATGGACTAGAAGGCCAAGAAAAGTTCAAAAGTGGGTAAATTGCAGGGAAGACCCTGAATTTCAGTATGTTACACAAATAAAGGAGAGATTCATGAATTTTCTATTCCATACCCTTAATAACTCCAAATTGTACCAAACGACAACAATCACCCCAAAACAAAATCGCTTCACAACTAAACCATGTACTTGTTCAAATCTCGTAGGAGTATATGCAACTTTATAAGATACCAATGATATCTTGATTTTGATGTGAATGTTTTTATGTGGAGACTAGTTTGTGAATGTGAAAACAAAATAAGAAATTTGAAGATGCATTTTGGGATTCTAGGAAATCAGGGTTGCTTTTCCATATTCGGATGTAGGGTATTAATGAAAAATGACATGTTGGTTGTCTTAGTTGCCATGTTGTTTTGATTTTTTACTATTCGAGAAAGAACAACATTAAAGTTGATGCTAGTTTGACAAATGCCTTTTCATCATGTTTTTGTTGCAAATTCTAGAATAACTTTTTCTCATTTAGTTTCCATTTGCAGCATGTTTTCCTTACTTCGTTATTTTGTCTTTGTTCATAAATATTAGGAGTGTTCACTAGATTTCTCTTTTAGTAGAAGAAAGCACAAATTAATTCAAGAGAAAAATGAGATTCCTTCCCTAGATGCATGTTTCTATATTCGAACGGAATTCAAAGACAGTTGGAGGTAGATGGCATAAAGCATGCATGTCAATCGGGCAATCATGTTAGGTGGATGTGTTAAGTTATAATTTTTTTATTAGTGGTGTAAGATAATTGATACTATATATTACTAGATGCAGGTACAATTTATTTATGTTTTGGAGAAGTCAACTAAACACAAAGATTTAAATATTAATATTTGAAGTACACCCAATTAACCAAAATTTTTTAATCTAAATTATAAGATTTAAACTAAGAATTGAAGGTTTGGATAATATTATGTTATGAATTTGTAGAAGCATGCCCACATATTGAAAACGGTCCTTGATGAGCCAAACAAGACGACCTCAAATTATTTATACGTGATTGGCTTAGCCGGCTTAATTAGCTCATATACTAATTCCTTAATCTAGGAAGATGTTAAGGGATTCGGGGTTTTACATCATGACTAACCCAACAACACAACAAATGTCTGAGAAATACTCAAAACAACATCTCCATTCTTCCATTTTTTTTGAAAATACTACATATGGTTACAAATCAATCTTTCCAACTCTCCTCAATAAGTTATAATAATCTACATTTCTATGAAATCCATACAATAATATTCTTTTCTACCTTTTATATGAGCATAAAATCCCTTTTTACTTGTATCTTTCTTAATGTATCTTTTAGAGCTTATATTGTACAAGCACTTTCACTTTAACACTCACTTGTTCTTATGTTTGGTTTCTTTGGTCTACTCAACTTTTTGAGTGTCTTCAATTGAATAAATGTACGTTTTTTCCATTTCTAAACACTCTAAAGAACCCTACAAGTGTGTATTATCTATAACATGCCATATATTTTGCATGACAATAGCCATCAATACAATTAAATATATTAAGGGGATGAATGTTGATTGGTATTTCCATTTTAGTGTTATTTGGTGACTTATCTTAGATATGTCAATTAGTCATGGTCTTCTCTACTAAAAGAAAATGACACCAATCAAGTCTATATACAAACAATTGAGTGAATCCACATTATACTTCAACATTGTTCTCTCCAAATAGAAGTTGGAGATTCCGAGGTGCCAATTTATTATATTTTTCATTTGCATAATAAATCCTCCCATTTTTTTCCTTTTATCCAATTATACACCTCTGCACCATGTGTAGATGGAGTTGAATGACGGTGCGTCAGAACCATACCTACCAACCCAAGCTTATATATCCATTGAACATGGATATTGTTGGGACCTCAGTTGGGTAGCTCCAGATAGAACCTACAAATTTTAGAGAGCATGTGAACCTTGTACTGGCCCATCCATTGTGTGATGACTTGTTCACTTTGTTTCTATTGCCTCACTAGTCCAGTTGACAACTTTGTGTTGGTGGCTTCTCCAAGTTCATGTCTAGATATATGTGATTAGTGTCTTAAAGAATCCTATGGAATAATAAATACCTTCCATGAAAATACGAATTTGCAAACACCCTTTACTATCTCAAACTTTGGTGTTGTTGATTCATCTTCTTTGTATTTGGTGTTTGGTTGAAATATCACACCATAATGAAAACCAATTTTGAGCTAAGCATAAGTTGAACCATGTTACTTTTGGAAAATATTTAGGTTCAGAGATACCTTTATGTTTAGGCATCAACACACCCTCTAAAAATGATATATTTGATGTGTTCATTTTCTAAAAAATATGATTGGTCCGTGTTTGACTAGAATATGTGGGCCTTAAAATAAGCATTTAGTTCATCTAATACGGAGGACAAAGTGAAATGAATCTCTTCAATTCTAGAGAACCCAAATTCTAAGTTTAGGATATATTCAAGTGGAGAATGAGGGTGCAGAGCCGAATGAAGTGTAAGTGTATTTGATTGAGGTTCAATGTTGTACTACAAAATGGGTGACAATTATAGGTAATATGCACATCGTCGGTTTAAGATTCAATTCTAACTTTTAAAATGGATGACCACATGTGGAAATCAAAAATAGAGAAACCAAGATTTCACAAAGTGAATTTGGTCTGCATGCTTAATTTACTAAAATGAAAACCTGACATATATGATCGTCTATATTTTATGAAATTGAATCCACATCTTTAAGCTTGCACCACAATGATTTGGTACCATGTTTTACTTATGTACAAATTCTTATATAAGTTCAAATACATTATTTTTATTATCTAGCACATCTTGCAACTACATTTGGTCCAAGATGCCATAATGGTATTCTTTTTAGCCATTAACATAGGTTTATTTTACACATTTTGAAACTAACCACTAGCATTATATGAAGGATTATGAAGTTTCCCACAGAGACTATAATTTTCCTTAGAGAAAGGTTTCTTTTATTTTGATGTTATAAGTCTTGTTTTTGGTTCATGTATCTAGGTTCTCTTGAATCTATTTCATGATCATAAGATGTTAATTAATATGTCTTATATGTTCAAACTAGATGCCATTGTTTTATGTCCACCATCTTTAAGGAATGAAATAACTACATAGTTCTACATCAATGAGATGTAATGAATTGTGATATGGCATTCATCAGAACTCATATTCATTAAAATATATCACATTTGAATAAATCATAAAATATTTTACTTATGGGAACACAATGAATTGCGACATGACACTCATTGAATATCATATTTGTATAAAATATATGCATATTTGAACAAATGATTTACTATTTTACTTACAACATGAAGCTTAACTATTTCGAAATAAATTAAACAACAATGCAAAAGAGTGGCATAATTTATTCTCATTGTGCTTTTTTCATTCTAAAACTTAATCTAACGATATAATTAGTTGTGTTGTACTAATAATCATGTCGTGTTATATAACGAGTACAAGTTTCGTTTTAGTTTACAATAATACACATTATATGTGTTCTGTTATGTTATTCTATTATAAATATTGTTGTGTATTCTATTGTTGTTTTCTTTGTTGATTCTCTACAACACGCGGAGGGAAATAAGTGCTCTAGATATGTATGTTATTCTCTCTTAAGACTCTCAGAATAACACGTTCATGTTACTTCGTTGTCTCCAAATGACAACTTTATCCGGAAATCATTTGGCCATTTTCAACATGTAAAATGATCATCATGGTTATTTTCAACATGGATTTTTTTTCTTCTTTTATGTGGCTGTTTTAAGTCATAACAAAAGTTCAATTGGGGATATATATGGAAATTGAATATTATTTACTAGATAAAGGTACAACTATGTATGTTTGGAGAAGTCAACTAAACACAAAAATGAAATCATAACATTTGAAGTACACTCAATAAATTAAGCAAAAAGAATTTTATTTGAATTATAAGATTTGAACTTAGAATTGATAGTTTGTGTCGTAATGCTTTTGGTTTGGATAATATGTGTAAATAAACCCCTAGAAACATGCCCACATTTTGACAACGGTCTTTGATGAGCCAAAGAAGACAGCCTCAAATTATTTGTAATACGGCGTCCAACATTAAAGCTCCCAAAACAAGCTTCAGAGCCGTCTAAACTCACCCTATTTGTAATAGTGAAAATATAAAATTGAGGAGCTATTCATATCACTCAAATCTGATATAATCTCTTAAAAAGAAACATAACATACAGGTTCTCTACAGTAACAATGCAATTACAATGGTCTTCATATTTCTTCAACGCAGTTTCTCATAGTAGCTCAAAAGGCTGTGATACAATCTCTTAAAAAGAAACATAACATACAGCTTCTCTACAGTAACAATGAAATTACAATGATCTTCACATTTCTTCAACGCAGTTTCTCATAGTAGCTCAAAAGGCTGTGATACTTGTTGTAGTTGCAGCTTAAGGAAAGCCGTATGGCAGACGTTGAGGTAGCATCTTGAATACGTGGCCATCGTTGAGATCAAAATAATATGGATCGGTACCATGGAGAACAATTTTGTCATCCTAAACATAAGAAGGCACGGAAGTGAAGCTGAAAGGAGATCTTGGCCGGAGAGAGAGGACGTTCAAATCGATGACCAGGTCGTGCTCTTTATACCGTTTCTTGTCTGCTTCTGATAGCATCCACATGTCTATTCGGTAGCAAGGGTACAGGTAATCGGGGCCTTTGACATCTATCCCGTGCATCAAACACAGCCGATCTTCCTTGTTGTCAGGAACTATCCCCAGGAACATAGCTTGCTGTCATGTTTCCTCGAGTTTCATGCATGATTCCGGGAGGCAAACCGGCCAGAATTCTTCGGCTAGTAAGGAAAATGCAACAATATCTTGGAGACGTGTACAGGTCGAGCTGTAAAACCTAAAATAGATAATATCACCTATGCAGGTAAGATTAACTTCTCCAAGTTGGACGTTCCCGAGTGACGTCATTGCCAGAATAGGTCTCCATTGAGGAGTGATTCCTGGAGTAGAACAACCTTCCTCAGGCGTTAGGACATCAGCGGAGACATTGTTCCCCGTTGGCTTTAGTCTGATGTCGTCTAGTAACGGAAAAATTTTGTAGACAGTTTTACTGCTACAAATACTGCATTCGTAGCTTCCAAAACCCACTCCTTCCGATCGGCCGGAGTGTTGTGTTTTGCGGATGGTGAAAGATTTGTTGAGAATAGGAAAAGGATCCAGCCCTTGCCTAATTCGATTTGGACTTATGCAGGAGCTGACTTGTGCTACCAATTTTAATGGGAGTTAAATTTAAAAGGAAAAAAGATGGGTTTCTATGGTAACATGGAGTTGGAGTAAGACTTAGACTAGAACTTGGACAAAGATTCTTACTTACAACTACATAGGTCTATAAATAGAGGCCCTGAGGTAGGCCATCGAAACATCCTCACCGGTTGAGGTGCGATCCTTCCAACTGTTTGTTGGTGCCCTCTGTGGTAGAGGGTGCTAGAGAACAAGAATAACTGGAGGAGATCTATTGGTAAATAAGAGAGGGTCAACGACTTTGTCTTGAAGTGAAGTAGTGGCTAACAGTTGGTGACACATTGGGTGCACTGACAGAGCAGCTCTCTTGGTTGATAAGAGAGGACCATCGACTTTACCTTATAAACAAAGTAGTGGTTGGCGGTTACAGACACAGTGTTGCCATAGTGGCAACAGTTTGACCCAGTCAGCCGTCACAATGACATCAAGTAGTCTCTAGCAATGACAAAGGCCTTGTGGGGAGATCAAGTAAAGAGGGAGGTTTTGTACACACTAGGTGTGATTCTCTTCTTCCTCAGCTTTGTTCTCATGTGAGAGGGCTACCTAGATTTAGGGGGTAATTAAATCCAGGCAGTGTGAGTTGTAATCTTAATTACATAGTGCTTGTTGGCCGATATTGTCCCGTATTTTTTCTCTCCTTGTCTTGAGAGAGTTTTCCACGTTAAATCTGGTGTTTCTTCCTTGGGTTTATATGTTTGTCGGTAACGCATCCAAAATAAGTTTTTGTCACATCCCGGACCGTATCGGTACAACATCCCAAACAAGTGGTATCAGAGTGCAGACTGCAGATACTGGTCTAGATGAGTAAGAATGAAGATGGGACGATGATAAAGTTGACAGACATAAATTGATAGATTTGAAAACTCAAGATGGAGGATATTCTCTATTGCAAATATTTATACAATCCAATAGAGAGACAAAAGCCAAAGAGTAGGTCTTATGCAGACTGAAAAATATTAAACAAAAAGACAGTCGAAACAGTTCGAAAGTGGCTCGACATTTTCGTGTTCCATCATGACTTGGAAGAGACCAAAACCAAATATCCGTGGGAGAAGCTCAAGAAGTTATATGAGCGGAAGACTACCATAAATAAATCTTTCTTGTTTAGAAAGTTGGTGAACCTCAAGTACTGAAAGAGTACAAGCATCGTCGAACATATGAATGAATTCCAAAGCCTTGTAAATCAACTGGGGTCCATAAAAATAGTTCTTGATGATGAACTCTAGGCTCTACTTCTTCTAGGATCATTACTTGACAGTTGGGAGACGCTCATAGTGATAATCAACAATTATGCACAGGAACGTAAGTTGACACTTGATCAGGTGAAGAGCAATCTACTGAATGAAGAGACTCAACAACGAGCCTCAGACGACAGCGTATCAGAGGTGTACTTCACAGAGAGCAGAGTCGTTAATAGAGTGAGAGAATGTGGCAGATCCAAGAGCCACAATGACTCCCAGAATCGCAAGAAGTCTTGTGGTATATCTAAGTCGAAGAGTAGTATAGAGTGCTTCCATTGTGGCAAGTCATGTCATTTCAAAAGGGATTGCAAGGTTTGAAAAAATAAAAATGGGTCTGAAGTCAAAGACAAATAAGATGACGACAAGAATACTGCAACGACAATCTCAGATGACAGTGACGATGACGATGATGTGGTTTTAGAAGTCCAAGAGTATTATTTGAATACTGAGGATGATGGAGATCATTACCTAACAGTTGGGAGACGCTTGTAGTGACAGTCAACAATTCTGCACAGGAAGACAAGTTGACACTTGACCAGGTGAAGAGCAATCTACTGAATGAAGAGACTCAAAGACAAGCCTCAGACGACAGTAGATCAGAGGTGTATTTCACAGAGAGTAGAGGCGTTGATAGAGCGAGAGAGTGTGGCAGATCTAAGAGCCGCGGTGACTCCCATAATCACGAGAAGTTTCATGGTAGATCTAAGTCTAAGAGTAGTAGAGGGTGCTTCCATTGTGGTAAGGCAGGTCATTTCAAAAGGGATTGCAAGGTTTGGAAAAATAACAATGGGTCTGAAGACAAAGACAAGCAAGATAACGACAAGAATACTGCAGTGACAATCTCATATGATAGGGACGATGACGACGATGTGGTCTTAATAGTCCAAGAGTAGTGTTTGTATGCTGAGGATGATGGTTCTAAGTGGGGTGGTGGATATGACAGATTCTTATCATGCTTCACCGAGTAAGGAATTCTTTACTTCATACAGGAGGGGAGATTTTGGGAGGGTGAACATGGACAATTTCAGCTTCTTTAGAATTATCAGGATTGGAAACATTTATGTTCAAACAAGTGTCGATTGCATGCTCACACTGAAGGATGTTCATCAAGTTCCAGATTTGTGGCTGAGTTTGATATCTGGTTCATTCTTTGATAGAGAAGGTTGTCATCTAGATTTTAGTGGTAGAAAATGCAAGATCACCAAGGGAGCTTTGGTTATTGTACGAGGCACATTGTGTCGTATATTGTACAAGACCCAACTTAAAGTGCTCAAAGGCGGTCATATACATACGGTTGAGGATCACTAGACAGATCTATGTCATCGATGACTAGGACACATGAGCGAGAAAGGCTTGATGATTTTATCAAAGAAGAGATTGATTCCTTGTTGCAAGGATATTGGTCTCAGTTCATGTGATGAATGTCAAATAGGAAATCATCGACATGTTTCTTTCAAGATAAGATCAAATGTGAAGCCACAACTTCTGTAGCTAGTTCATTCATATGTTTGTGGTCCATTTGAGGTGGATTCACTGGGTGGCAATAGGTATTTTATCATATTCATTGATGATGTATATAGGAAGGTGTGGGCCTACTTGCTGAAGACCAAGAATCAGGTCTTTTAGTGTTTTTAGAAATTTCATGTCATGGTGGAGCAGGAGACAGAGAAAAAGTTGAAGTGTCTTTGCACGAATAATGGAGGAGAGTACACCTTTAGGGAGTTTTAGGATTACTGTGCGCAACATGAAATACGATATGAAAGGGAAGATCCTAGCACACCACAATATAATGGTATAGTTGAGAGAATGAACCGTAATATTGTGGAGAAAGTTTGTTGCATGTTGAAGACTGCAAAGTTGTCAAAAACTTTCTGGGGCGAGGCAGTGCGTACTACCTGCTATCTGATTAATCGATCTCCATAAGTTTCTTTGGGGTTTGATACACCTGAGAAGGTATGGAGAGTCAAGGATGCATCCTATGCTCATCTGTGAGTATTTGGGTGCAAGGCTTATGCACATGTTCCAAAGGAAAAGAGGTAAAAACTGGATGATAAAGCGGCGCCATGTACCTTTTTTAGCTATGGAGATCATTAGTTTGGCTACAGGTTATGGGATCCTATAAAAAGAACCATGAGCAGACACATAGATGTGACTTTCTATGAGAGTCAGACAATTACAGAGCTTGAGGGTGATGATGTAGAGGCTGCAGGATCAGGTGATAGTTATTCTGATGATGAGTATGAAGATGCTTCAACTTTTTCACAGGTGTAGTCTTCAGATGATGAAGAAGAGCAACAAGATCACCCTGACCAATAGAGTGAAAGCACGCCAAGTGTTCTTGTTGCAGATACACAATTGAGGGATTCAGATTCACAGTCAAAGAATTCTGGGTAGGGGGCAAGAACGTCACCAGGTTGAGTCATCAGAGCCGCATTAGAGGAGGTCTGACAGAGTTCATCATCCTTCATCTAGATTTTCGGCATCTCAGAATATTCTCCTTACTGATCAGGGGGAGCCATGTACTTATCATGAGACACAAACTCATAGAGATAAAGCATAGTGGCATCAGGCGATGCAGGAGGGGATATCTTCTTTATAGAAGAAGAATACCTATGAGCTTGTGGCGCTTCCCAAAGGTCGGAGAGCACTAAAGTCCTAGTGGAAGTACATGGTCAAGAGATATGCCATCAATAAAGATCAAGCTTCTAATGAGGAGCTGCATGGATATGGGGAGCATCATCAGAGGGTTTCTGAGCCTTGGTCTAGAAGGTCAGAAATAAGGTTTTCATCCAATATTACTCGACTTACCAGTCAGGGGGAGAAAACAAAGTTTCAAATGTGGGTATGGAGAGAGAAGCAGCACTACCAGGATACTTCTTCTCAGTTGTTTGAGAACAAAGTGAAGTCAGGATTGAACTTCAAGAAGATGGATGTAAGCAACATGATGATGACATGTCTGAGGACAATGGATCCATCACATGTGGTGATGGGGTCTAAAAGTTACTCTAGATGATTGTTGAAGACAATGCCTCACTCATGGGCTGGACGGGGAGATTATTGGGAATAGAAAAAGGATCCGGCCCATGCCTAATTCATTTTGGACATAAGTGGAGTTGACTTGTGCTACCAATTCTAATGAGAGTCAAATCTAAAAGGGAAGAAGAATGTTTCCTATGTGTAACATGGAGTTGGACTAGGACTTGGACTAAGACTTGGATAAGGATTCCTACTTGCAACTAAATGCATAGAGGCCTATAAATAGAAGCCTTGGGGTAGGCCATTGAGACATCTCTACCAGTTGAGGTGTGTTTCCTCCGGTTGCTTGTTGGTGCCTCTGTGGTAGAGGGTGTGCCAGAGAACGAGAACAACTGGAGAAGCTCTCTTGGTAAATAAGAGGGTCAGTGATTTTGCCTTGAAGCGAAGTAGCGGCTGACAGTTGGTGACGCATTGAGTGCTCTGACAGAGCAGCTCTCTTGGTTGATAAGAGAGGGCCGACGACATTACCTTCAAACAAAGTAGCGGTTGGCGGTTACAGACTTATTGTTGCCATAATAGCAACGGTTCGACCCAGTCAGCTGTCACAGTGGCATCAACCAGTCCTCAACAACGACAACGGCCTCGTGGGGAGATCAAGTAAAGATGGAGATTTTGTACATAGTGGGTGTGATTCTCTTCCTTATATTTGTTCTCGTGTGGGGGAGGGCTACCTGAATTTACGGGGTAATTAAATCCAAACAGAGTGAGTTGTAATCTTAATTACATAGTATTTGTTGGCCGATATTGTACCGTTGGGGAGAGTTTTCCACGATAAATCTAATATTTCTTCTTTGATTTTATATTATTGTCGGTAACATTTTCGCAATAAGTTTTCGTCACATCCAGAACCGTATCGGTACAACATTCCCAACAAAATTGACGAGTTAATGGGCGCCACATGCGCGCATAGTCCCTATTAAAAAGACAAACCAGTCCTTGGCGGATAACGATGATTTTTTCTGGTTGCATGCCATTGGGTAGTTGAACTGTACTCATTTTGGGCATGAAGCACCACCATACGAGCTTTATTGGTGGGCGTTGTCGTCGCTTGAGTTACTTTCTGCAGAATGCTTGTTACCTTGTTTTGTTGTTTCTCCGGTGCGTTCATGGACACAGGAGTAAGGCCCTCAGATTTTGTTTCCCCTTCCAGACGGAAATAAGGGCGATCAGGGAATTCGTATTTGTCACCGTCATCGTAAAACCGCCGCATCCATGCCTTCAGTCGTGACGAGACATTCATCTTGGTAGTCATCTGAGTTTGATTTGGAGGCAGCGTTTCCAGACGCCTTAGGACGACCGATGATGTCTTGCCCTTTTTATACGCGAACCGCCCATTTCACCTATTCAAACTCGGACGTTCCATTGCCAAGTAGGAGTCGATATACCAAATTTTATATGCGTCTCCAGACCTTTTTATATGATTCAAATAACTATAAGTCGATTGGGATGTAATAATGGTGTGTCGTGCCAATTTTATACGCTAAACAGGCCTGCTTCTCCTTTTCAAGCTCGAACGTTCCATTTCCTAGTACGAGTGCATATTTCAAATCTTATATGCCTTTCCACGCACTTTTACACGATTGAAATAATTAGGTCCCGTTTGGCTCGATGGATATATAGAAAATGTTTGGAATCCGGTCAATAATTCTATGTTTGCTTGGGTCGTGTTAGGATCACATTTGGATGGCAGTAGAGTTCTTACCAATTTTGCATGTCCAAGTGTAATATAGTCGTGCAAAACCACAAAAACAATTGTGGCAAGAAGGAAGGCAACAAATATAAAGAGGGATACCTCCAAAAATGACATATTAATGAAAGCAACAAGTGCGCCGTAGTAAGAGGCTTGTAAAGCGGAGTTCAGATTTGCTCATCTCGTGTGAATACAGACTATGTTATACTTTTGTTTATTTTTTGACACGCATACAATGCAATTAAATATGTTAGTTAGGGTTAAATAGACGTGACACGTGGCTTTGATGTAGTAGGGAGTCTAGGGGAGTCAATAAAGGGCGAACACGCTAGGATTTAGTGCATATTTGATAACAATAAATAGATAAGTAGGCACCAACGAAAGATAATTGTCATGAAGTTGATCGTATTGCAACGGTGTAAACACCAACAAAGCCTCAAGTGGAGAAGGAAAGGATTATAACAGCAAATAGAAGCGGTCAGGAGACAATAAGATGCAAGCATATGCCTAGAAGGGAAAAATCTTCCTTAGGATAAACCAAGCGTATCAAGATGGTTTAAGTTCTTTAGAAACACCTTGGCGAGGAAGAAGTCACATGGAAGCTGACGTTTGATATGGAGAAAGCACACCCACACTTATTTTCTAGCTAGGCCAAATTTTGATAACAAATTCCTAATAATGCAGGAAGGAGGTAACAAATTAGACTTTCGAGCGTTTGATATTCCTTGATGTAATTTTAACATTTGATAAAATGAATATCACTAAATTCTATTTATTTTGCAATTGAGCCCAGACTATAACTTTTCAAATATAAGAATTATATTATCTTATCTAATATCAATAATGCTTTAAGATGTTTGAAGAGTTAATAATAGGAATAATACCAGAATGCTAGAATTTTCCAAGTTGGTTAATTAAATAGATAATTAATTAACTAATGATAAACCGCTTTGTTACTTGGGCACTATGTTTATGGTAACTAAAATGCTTGGTTGGACACAATCCTTGATCTAATGTGAGATCATAATCATACCAAGATAAATACCAAACTTGATAAATATAATATAATAATTTATGACCTAAGAAATTAAACTAAGTAATTACTTGAAGTACAAGAAAATGATCCTTAGCATTTCCCTTTTGGTCTCAACATTGCCTATTCCAAGAGGAGTATAATATGGAGACAATCCTATTTTTTGTTTTCAATGGAAGCTTCTAAAGGTTGGGGTGAAATTTAGAAATAATGCTAATTCATTTACATAGTTTGATAACTAGACTTGATTTATTTGAGATTAGCATGACAAACCTAAGTCTCAGATCATCGGATTTCATGTATGACCCCCCGATGTGTTCATTACCAGGCGCCAATGGATGACGATCCAACAGGATTCGTGTTGTCATCTACTTCCAGGTAAGAATCCCCTAAGATTTGGTATTACTTCACTAGATTCGTTCTCTCTCCCTTGTCCACCAAATCACTTGGGATTTGTCCCACTGACTTTGGGAAAGAGACATGAATCCAACAAATCTCACATTGGCCATTGTCCTCTTGGATAATACCCAATATCCTAGAAACTCCATGGAATCTAGGGACAAGTTGTAGGCACGTCCCCTCGACACATTCGTTGTACAGATAGACTCTGGTACATTGCCCTTTGCTCTGATGAGAGCTTTATTGCATACACAAATTTTCTAAGATGAATTATCTTAGCTTTTCAAAATTTTATACAATTGCAGCTAACTCACCTGCAAGTAGACGAATCAACTGTAGTATTGCAAAGGGTCAAACCCTACAGACAATTTTTTTAAGAAATCAACAAAGAACCACTCATTGAGAACAAATGAATGTTTAAGAAAGATTATAGACTAAATATTGAATTAATGGATTGCATTGCATGAAAGAGTTTGAAGTGTGTTTTAAATCATTATTAAAGAACATTGAGACATCTAGATTTTACAATTTCACCTCCATCGCCTACCTACCTATCATAATTATTACAACTTAGAACTACAATAATCAAACTAGGATCATGTGAATTTGTGTACATTCTGAATGTGAATTACAAAATGATTAAATTCCACATGGGCTTGAGGTCTCATCATCTGCATATGATGACTCCATCCTCCTATATGATCCCTTCTGTGATGGCATCTGGAATCCTACACATTCATTTGGGGATCTAATCCTAAATTTCATGGTACCTCAGATCATAATCATATCAAACATGTTAATTGAGAGATCAGCTCGACAACAAAGCATAAATCAAATGAAGAATATTCTAATATTTTGAGAAAAAAATGAGGTTGATAACAACTAAGATTAAGTATGTTCTATGGGGCTACTCATCATGTCGAAGCAAGAGAATTACTATCTCATAGTCATGGCAAGAATATAAAGGGAAGGGAGAGGAGAAAGCATGTCATTAATAGAGAAGAAATAAGAATCCATATGTCTTTGATGCCCACAATCTGCTTTGGTAGCAACAAGTACAAAGAACTCTGCTAGGATAGTCCTCTTCCTTCTCTTCTCCTCTACCTCCTTGCTCTCATAACGTTCTATAGACTCAGAGTGAATGGATGTTGAATAATTAGGTCATAATAACGTCCCATGATTTGAGGCCTAGAATAAAATGAACTTATAGGAATGATTGGACTACCATATCACCAAGTTGTAACTCCTTTTCAGGTAGCCCATCACTAAAGAAATATATTGTTAAACATGCTCAGTTCAGAGTAGTACTAGGATGGGTGACTAGTCAGGAAGTTTATCCTGATTTGTGAGTGAGTGAGGAGAAAGTACACAATTGAGGCTAGTGGTGGTTTGTGGGGTCAATCGCCATTCCTATAACTATACTAGTGGTAAATGGGCTCAGGTATTACAAATGGTATCAGAGCCATAGCCCCTCTAATAGGTTGAACCCAAATGGGCTTGTGGCATGATAGTATTGAGTCATGTATGTTGGTATGTATGCCCTGAGAGCCAATCATAAGATGCTTGGATTGGGATACATTATGATTGATTTGATAAATATCAAAGGCAAGCTTCCAATTTATTCTAGGTTCAATTAGCTATGAGATAATAATAGAACATAATGAATGTCTAGAGAATGATAGTACTCAATTATGTATATCTTCAGGTTGAGGACTTGAAGAATGAGATCATACGGATGCTAAGAGTTTGTACATTCTTATTTTGTCCCTAGTTGGATGTCATTGTGGAAGGTTGATAGAAAACAATGACACAACAAGACTAGAGTGTGTGTTGGTTGATGACAGAGTCTCATTAGTCATGATATATAATATCAAACCAAGAACATAGATACATGTTAGAGAATAGTGTATTAGACAGACCCACCGTCAGAGTGACACATGGAACCATTACATGGTAGTCACAATCAACTCTTATAGTGATGGTGGTGATTGTAATTCTTAGACCTGAAATCAATACGCTCATCACATGTCGTTGGATACACTTTGACATCATCAAATGCAGTCCTGAAATATGGATTGTTATAAAGGTGATGATTGGGTGACTTTGACACATGAGGTTTTGACTGTGAATGATAGATATGGGATTTTTCCCTCCTGAGGGAGTATGATGTCCATGCCCACTTGATAATCGAGACTAAGAAAGGCATGTGCATGCATGTGTGAGTCAATATGTGATATTGATAGCACACATATCTCAGACAATCTACTTTGGATAAAGCAACATGAATGAACATTGAAAGGATGACAACTCCATGCCTTGAGTTCATTCAAGATATTAGAGACAAAGGAATTATACATTCACTAGAACACCAATCATAGACTGTAGGATTGAAAGTTGTTCTCTAACTTTTCTTTTCACTTGGGTAGCACTGATGTGTGACTAGGCACCACTCTTTGCTTGTGATGTCATAAACTATTATGGACATTCACTACCAACGTGAAATGGGACCTATAGGGTCACACACAAAGGGTTTACCTGGAAGAGGGGTTTATCCATGAATGATGTTTGGATTGATTACTAAAGGTGTTTAGGTACTCAATCAAGCATTCAATCAATTAACTTGACTCAGAATCATCAAGTTCAAGTGTTGAACTAACTGATTTGAGTGTCAGATTGATTAAGAACTGCATTGACTGTGTTTTGCATAATTTGGACCACCAACCAACTGGTTCACTGGTTAAACTAATCAGCTCATGTCCAGTGAGACGACCCGTTCACTCTGGTGAACCGATCAGTTCATGTGTCCAAATGAGCAGTATTGGGTTGTCCCGATTTGTGAGAAAAACATTTTCATTTCACTTGTATAATTCGATTGGGACAAGAATTGAACTTATAATTAATTAGAAATGAATAAAGAAAGTCAATTGGAGGCAAGTCGGGGACGCGAATCGATCGGTTCACTAAGTGAACCGACTGGCTCACACTCCCAATCGACTAATTCATTTGTGAAATGACCGATTCGGCTGCCACAATGCAATCAACTCATGGAAAATTCAGACCCTTCTACTACTCCCACTTTAGTCCCGCATTTCTCGGGGCTGAGAACCCTGACCTTGATCCCTCTTATATATAGATGGGTACTGGGGGCTTCTCAGATTACATAACTCAGAACATCAGTTGCTCTGTAAAGTTGTTGTCCTCTCTGGTTGTGGTAACTTAGAGAGCCCAAGCAAGTTCTACCCATCCAAGGAGGAACATCGAGGGAAAGACAACTATAGGACAGAAACTGGTTGTGGGAGAGTGTGCTAATGACTAGTACACCAACAGAAGGGGACAAATCCTTCTAGTGTCTTGTAGGACATGATGACTAGAGTTTCTAGTGGTCCATGTGGACTATCTATAGAGGCAGGGGGTTTCTTCCACTCAGGAGTACGAATATCAACATCAGTCTGGGTCAAGACCAAGAGCTACACAGATGTCGTCAAAGACTAGGTGGTTGAAGACCGTACTAGCTGTAAGTTATTGTCACTGAGAAAGCCTCAGGATCAGGTACACCTCGCTAAAACCATCTTTCCTATTTCATAGTCATTGATGTGATCCATGGTTATGGTTTTGTGGTGAGATTTTTTTTCCCACTACCTTCTCCCTCACCTAAAACCCAACAGTGTGCTCCAGGCCTGTGGGAAAGGGTTGTCCATGGTGATGTGGCCACCCTTGCACTAGTATTCCATGATCCAAAGCTAGGTTTCTGGGGTCCATTATGGGTTTGGACTAAAATGGGAAAATATTATGAGGCCATATAGTTGAGCCTTGATGAGGACGTCAAGAGTCTAAGTGAGGGAGATTGTAGCACCCCACAATTTTAGACATCCAATAAAATGATATTGAAAGGAATGAATTGTCTACCCATGTCATCAAGGAGCACCTCCTTTTTAGGTGACCGTCACTATAGAAATTTGTGGTTAAGCATGCCCAACGCAGAGTAGTACTAGGATGGGTGACCAGTTGGGAAAGTTATCTTGGCTTGCACGTGAGTGAGGAGACATGGTGGTTTGTGGGACCAGTCGTTATTCCTAAAACATTACTAGAACTTGGCAGTGGGCCTAGGAATTACATTCATGCATCCCTATGTAGGGAAATATGGTGACAAAGCAAGCAAGAGAAATAAAAATTAAACCATATTCCCCTTACAATTTTGGATCGCGTCAACCACTATATAATGAGAAGGATGGCTTTGAGGATATGCATGATCCTAGAGAAATCCAGCGACAATCTCCACGTTGTCGTATGTTCCCTTCTTCATGTAACACTTGAACAACATCTGCAACCACTCTTGGTTGATCACCATTGGCAACAACTTGATGTAGTCCTACTAGCAGAAAGAATCGACCTCCTCACCTCTATACTCATACACACGGACTATCGAGAACTCCTGGCATTCTAGATGAACAGACAAAAGGAGTTGTCCCCTTTTAATTAGTGTACTAGCACCAACTTGTTCTCCACAATTGTTCTCCTTACTATCCCTCCCTTTATCGTGTAGGACTTTCTTGGGTTCTATCGGTTACTACAACAAGAGAAGACAACAATTGTCATAGAAAATGATTTCGTGTCTAGGAAGCCCCCAGTATCCCTCTATTTATAGGAAGGTTAGGGTTCCCACTCTATGCAGGAGTTAAAGGGTACATAATTTCATGAAATTTTACATCCTGTAAGCGATGAAACAATCATTTCTTGGGTGAACCGATTGGTTCACATTCGAGCCGGTTGAACATGAACCAATCAGTTCAGCCATTCATTTCATCATGCTTCCCAATCACAATTGTATTGGAAATTAATATCCAATCAATGCATAGCATGACATCAACACTAATCCTTGATCCAATCAAATTGATCTGTGAAATGTGAAGTTCATCACATGAAACCATCATTTGATGACCTTGGGATGATTAGTTTACTTAGTCAACATGTCGGTTCATGCCCTTGTTTAACCAACAATCATCCAATGTAATATCCAATCAACCTGGCACTCTAACTGATTGGTTCAACACTTGAACCAGTTGGCTCATAGTTCAGTCAGTCAATTGTTGTTTAAATTGAATACCTAAAACTTTAGTAATAAAATTAAACATATTTTAGAACAAACTACTATTCCAAGTTCTTCCTATGTGTGTGACACTATAGGTTCTAAGTTATGTTGGCAGTGAATGTCCATTACTACTTTATGGTATCACAATCAATGAGAAGTGTCTAGCAACATATCAGTTCTACCCAACTAATTGGAAAGTGGGAGAACAACTTCAACCTACAATTTGTGATTGGTGTCAGAGTGTTTATATAGTTACTTTGTCACTAATATCTAGATTGAACTCGAGGCATGGAATCATCATCTTCTTCAACATTCAATCCATGTTCCTTGAACTAGAGCAAACTGTCTGAGATATATGTAAGGTCAATATCAAATATTGACTCACATGAACATGGACTTGCATTTCTCAGTCTTACTTATCGAGTGTCTAGGATATCATACTCTTGTAGGAGGGAAAAATCCCATCTACATCCTCAAAGTCATCCCGATATGTCACGGTACTCCTAATCATCACCTTTATGGAAACCCATACTCAAGTTCACATTGGATGATTTCAAAACATACTGAACGACATGTGATGAGTGTGGTGACTTTAGGTTCAAGAACCACAATCACCACCAACACTATAGAAGATGATCCTGACTAGCAATTATAGTTTTCATGTATCACTTTTATGGTGGGTCTTTCCTATACATTGTTCTCTAACAAATATCTATGTATTAGATTTGATATCACATATCATGTCTGGTGAGATTCTATGGTCAACTAGCAAACACTCTAGTTGTATGTTTGATCTTATCTATATTCTTTCCACAATAACATCTGACTAGGGACATAAAAAGAACGTATATACTCTGAGCATCCATATAACCTCTTTGTTCAGGTCATCAACCTGAATACATACATCATTGAGTAATATCATTCTTTAGGCATTTAACTACCTCATAACTGAATTAAACAGAATAAATTAGAGGATTTCCTTCATATTAATCAAATTACAATCATCATATGATTGGCTCTCAGGTCATACATACCAATAGACACCCACTTGCACTAAGAGCCAATCACCCATGAACATAATTCCAAGTGATCTAACATGACCTTCATGCTTCTTCTGTGAAAGTGCTTTTGTCAAGGTGTCAATTACATTACTCTTAGTTGGTACTCTACAAATAGTCACATCTCCTAGTTGTATGATCTCTCGTATGAGATGGAACTACCTTTGTATATGCTTAGAACGTTGATGTAATCTGGGTTCCTTGCTTCAGGAATAATTTTGATTTTGTCACAATATATGTCAATTTCATCGTTGATGCTTGGAACCACTCCACATCTAGAAATGAACTTCATGATCCAAATACCCTCCTTTGTTGCATTCGATGCAGAAATATACTCAACCTCTATTGTAGAATTTGCAATTTTCTATTGCTTGCAAATTTATAGCTCACATATCTATTATTGAGGCAAAACAAAAAACTAGATTGTGATATGTAATCATGTATGCAAGCTTGAAAGATAGCATCAACATTACTTTTTACCACCAACTCTTCCTCTCTGCCATAGACCAAAAATTGATCCTTAAGTTCTTCTCAAGTACTTAAGGATGTCCATCACCATTGTCCAGTGAGCATCACCTGGATCTGACTGATATCTGCTTGTCATTCTCAAGGTATATGAGACATCAGGACGAGTACACAACATTGAGTACATGATGTATCCAATTGCATATGCATATGGAATCCTACTCATGCATTCTCTTTCTTTATAAGAACAAGGATGTTTGGCTCCAGAGATGGTAACCCCATGAGTCATGTATGGGTTTCCTCTCTTTGAGTCCTCTGTGTTCAACCCATTCAACACTTTGTCAAAGTTTGGGCTCTGACGTAGTCCAAGAAGCCTTCTAGACCTATCTCTATCGATCTCGATTCCCAAGATATAATATGTTTCACCAAAGTCCTTCTTAGAAAATGTATTTCCCAGCCAGGTCTTTACTATTTATAAAGTAGGGATGCCATTCCCCATCAATAGCATGTCATCTACATACAATATGAGGAATATAATCATGCTCCCACTAACCTTCTTGTACACACAAGGTTCATCTTCATTTTGGCTAACACCAAACTCTTTGACTATTTTGTCAAATTAAAGATTCCCGCTCTGAGATGCTTGTTTCAATTCATAGTTTGACTTTTGTAGGTTATAGACTTTATTTGTTGAACTCCCAGATTATGTCATGTACACATCCTCAAGGATATTTCCATTAGGGAATGCAATTTTAACATCCATCTTCAAAACCTTAGAGTCGTAAAAAGATACAATGGCAAGCATAATCATTGTGGATTAACCATGGCAAGTAGAGAAAAGGTTTCATCATAGCCAACACCTTAAACTTGTCTAAAACCCTTTGCAACCAATATGCCCGTATAGGTTTGAACTTTACCATACATGTCGGTCTTCTTCTTGAAAACCCACTTGCACCCTATAAGTTTTACCCCTTCAAGTGGATCCACTAAGGTCCATACCTTGTTGGTTTACATGGATTCCATCTCAGATCTCTCCTCAAGCCATTTCTCATACTCTTGTCCCTTAGTAGCTTCTATATAGGTTGTTGGGTCATTGTCTATGAGAAAACCACCACCTCATTGAGTCACAAGATAACCAAATCTATCAGGCTCAAGGTGTTTCCTATTAGATATGTGAGGTACCTATGTTACTTGAGGAATATGAGATTTCACGACAACTTGTGATTTGCCTTGTTCCTCTTGTACATGTACGAGTTTAATGTTCAATTGTTGGTCTTGAACCTCTTTGAGTTCTACTTTACTCCCACTGCTTCCTTTGTGAATAAATTTCTTTTCAAGGAATGCAACATCTCTGGCATCAAACACTTTATTGTCAGTTGAGTTATACAAGTAGTATCCCTTGGTTTCTTTGGGATATTCAACAAAATAACATTTACCAAATCTAGGGCCAAGCTTTTTAGGAAAAAAATTCCTCTCATGAGCTTCCCATCCCCAAGTCCTCATAAAAGACGTCTTGGGGTGCTCCTAGTCCATATCTCATATGGTGTCATTTGAATCAATTTAGATGGTACATGGCTTAGTGTAAACACAATGGTTTTAAGATAATAACCCCATAAGGTAGTCGAAAGATTAGAAAAACTCATCATTGATCAAAGCATATCTAGTAATGTCTGATCCCTTCTTTCTAATACACCACTGTGTTGTGGTGTTTCATGTGGAGTCCATTATGATACGATACCATGGGCTTGTAGAACGTTCTCAAACTCCTGGCTTAAGTATTACCTACCTCAATCAAAATGAAGTACCTGCATACTTTTACCAAGTTAGTTTTCTACTTCATTCATGAAATCATTAACTTCTCTAGGCCTTCTGACTTATGTTTCATCAAGTAAACATAACCATGCCTACATAATTCATCAATAAAGGTAATGAAGTACTTATAACAACCTCTAGAATTTTTTCTAAAAGGGCGGCACACATTAGTATGTATGAGTCCTAATAGATCACTTGAACTCTCACTATTTTTGCTGAAGGGAGTTTTTTTCATCTTTCTTGACAAACAAGACTCACATGTCTCTATTGATTCAAAATCAAAAGAGTCTAGATAACCATCTTTATGGAGTCCAAATATGCAATTTTCATTTATGTGCCCTATTCGACAATGCCAAAGGTATGTTTGGTTTGAGTTATCAAGATATTTTTTGGGTATTTACATTGTACATGATTGTCTCTAGATCTATCAAGTATAAACCATAAGACATTCGGCCAGTGTGAAAAACATCTCATCTTTACTAATAGAACATCCATTCTTTATAAGAAATTCGAGTCCGTTCTTGTCAAAACAAGATATAAATATGATATTCAATTAATGGCAAGTACATAATAGAAGTTCTCCAACTCTACTACAAGCCCATTAGGAAGAGATAACTCATAGGTTCCAACTGCACTGGAAGCAACTTTTGCTCCATTAGCAACACATAGTTCAACCTCACCTTTCTCTAAAGGTCTACATGTAAGGAGTTGGACCCGAGAGAGGATCCACTCCTTACTTAATTTGAGGAATGAATCCATCTACTACAAACACACTAAGGGCTATGCTGGAATAGGTGGAAATATTTCCATTTCTCAAATGATGATATAAAAAATAACCAAAATAGTAGCAAAATAATATTTCATGACAATATTCAATTTTACAAAAGTACACCATCATCTTCCATAAAGGGTTTACATCAAAGTTACAACACAAGGATCTAAGTAGAGGGATATCTAGCTATCTCAAGTCTGTCTTACCAAAGGCTCCACCTAACAAGTCCATGTCACCAAATCCCGTCTTCTAAGTCCTACACCTTGGGTTGGAAGCATACCCCAGAAGAGAAGACAAAGTAGAAGTTGTCATAAAAAACATTGGTATTTGCATATAAATTTTTATTAAGAAATAAAAGGAACAAGGATATCAAGTATAACAAGGCTTCCCATACAATAGGAAGGTACCACTTAAGTGGGTATCAAAAGAAAGAGATTTAATGGAGATAATCAGAAAGATATTTCTTGCCTTAAAACAATGCCACAATAATAATATCACAATTCATAAGAAGTTGCATGGTGACTAATAAGAAGACTAGCATATATTAAAAAGTAGGGTAGGAACCCATATATTCCATACATACAAGCATATACTAAAAAGCAGGGTAGGAACTCATGTATTCCATACCAACAACAGGAAGAATAAAACCTCAATGCCTAACAAATATATAGTTTCCAGGAGGACCAAAACCTCAATGCATTGACAGGAGGATCAAAATCTTAGTGCCTAAATATAATATATCATCAGAGGACTAAAACCTCAGTGCAGCGGTAGGAGGACTAAAACGTCAATGCTAAATAAATATGGTGTCAGTACTTCTAGTTATAACTAGCCAATCACACATGCAAATAGGGAAGGAAAGATAAAGTGTAGTCATGTTCAATTAAAGAATAAGATCATCCAACTGATATCAATGAGGTCATAGGACCCATAAATAAATATATAATCATTTCTACAATGAGATGCTTCGCAAGATGACAAAAGTTCATAACTTGAAAATTAGGATTGCACAAGGATTAAGATGAACAAGATATAAGTAAGAGTCTGATTAGAATATCTAACAAATGAATATGATGACAACATTAGAATCAAGATACAATCATTCACATGAATGAAATTCTCAAAAGAGAGACAGGTTGTGTAGGCTAATGTCCATACGACTAAGAGAAAGAGTGAATGTAGGTGATTGCCCAAAATGAATAAAATGTAAAGCAACACATGCTATTTGAAAGCCTAAATATACAATCCACAACAACATCAGGGTAATGGTCACACTAAAACCTATTTCCTTAGAGATGAATGCATCTAATCTTTAAAATGTCGGTTGAAACTAACCTTAGCCAAATAGACTCATGATCTTCTTTGGTCACAAACAAGGTTAACCATTGACTTGTCAAATGGATTAAGATCTTTATATTATTGATCATTGTTTAATAACAAGACACAATTGTAGGCCAGTAGTTGGCTTCAAAGCATTTATGGAATGTCAAAAGGATCAAGGAAGGTCGACAATTTTGTTCAAGTTTCCAATGTCCATGAATCCATGATGTCTACTGTCTCTAAACTCTTTGAGTTGTAGTTCAATGGTTTTGGTGGTCGTAACTTATTGCAGGTACTCTTAGGTCTTTCATTCAAGTCATAATTTATTGTCATGAAGTTCTCTGAATAGTCCATCAACGTGAGTTAAAAGAACCAAAAACAACTGTCGAAACTAGTGGAGCATGGTTGTACACTACACACATGATGCTTTGATGATGTTATGTTCTTTGTTGGAATGATGGCACCATGGTGGTAGGAGGTGTTGCTTCATGGTCTTAGTAGAGGAGAAGAGTAGGGAAGGGAGAAGAGAAGAGGAAATCATGACAAACCTTCTACATAGCACCTGTGATGGACTGGATTTCTGGATTAATTTTGAGGATGAAATATCTTTTAAGGTGAGTAGGATGTGATGGAGAGGACTTTTGGAACCTCTGGAATGGTTAATGATATATATTGAAATCCATATGTTGAGTAGTATTGAGAATCCCAACTATTTTGGTGAAGTATGAGTGATGATTTATATTTTGTTTAAGATCCCTAAGTACATGCCTTTTGAGGTATTTTATTCGGTGGTCAAACCATATAACTTTGGCATCGTCTTTAATTAGAAAGTAGATTATATGATGAGAAATCAATGGTTTAGATTTTAAGATTATGATGCTCTTGGAGAAATATATGGAGGTTGGAGTTGTTTAAATGACTAAGATTGATATACATACAACTAAGTTCTAATATAGTCCTAAGCTAAGCTAGTGTGACATTGAATGTCACGTGGGCTGCTGATCACGACCTCTCAATAGATCATATGCAGGATGGCATTGGCTGAACAGGAAGTGTCACGAATACATATGTTCAATTTCCATCTCAGCCGCACATGAGGACTCAACAGTCAAGATTGGGTCTCTACTTTGTGGTTATGGCTACAGTGCGTGGGAGGAGTGAGTGGAAATGCCTAGTCCACATCCTCGCCATGGCCTTATGGAGGAAGCTAAAGGAGTAGTTTCCCTTGCCTTCTCAAGACCGACATATCCCTTCATATTGTCTAGAGGAGTTGCAAGACCCATCCAGTGAGTCAGTGGAGTAGAAGAGAGAGATATCCACCTCCCCTTTGTTGCTGCTTCTCCACTATCTAGAGAAGGTGGTGTGAGGAGGATAGGGCAGCTACTCACAGAGCACAACAGCTCGCGACGACCATGGCCCTTCCTAGAGCAGCGACGTCAGTGTCTATGGAAGAGGAGAGATTGCGACATCCTTGTGATCTAGAGAAAGGAAGGACTAGGCCAGTGGCGCACGGTAGGAACTGAGAAGGAGAGGGATGGCCGACACCCTGTTCCACAATGGCACCAGGGGACCAGTGGTGTAGCCTCTGATCAAATAAAGTTAGTGGCGGTGCTTTTCTTTGGAAAGGGAGCTTGCAGGCCACAGAGCTCCTTGATGTCCTTGGAAGACGACAGTGGTGCCTGTTTACGGGAGTGCAGCGACTCACGAAGGAATAAGATCTTCTACTCAACAGAGAGAGAACCAGCAGTGGCGACGCCTAACATGGAGGAGTTGGTTGTGCAGGATCTCACACCGAAGATCATCCACGCACGCGGCGGGCGCAGCACTACGGCAGCAGTCCGTGAGACATAGAGAGAGCAACGTTCAGGTGTGAAACTGAGAATGTGAGGAGGCCAGTGTGCATCGTGTAGGGAAGCTAGTCCTCACCAAACTAACAAATGAAATTGGGAGAAGCCCAGGTCGCGCATACATGTGCATGGAAGACAGAGATGAACTCATGCCAAAGAATAGACTCGCAGCCTAATCTTGGACAGAGTCCAACAGACTCAGAAGCTGCAGGATTGCGGCCGATCGCGAGAAGAAGAAAGCAGAGGGTCGACCCGATCCAGTAGTAGTGAACCAGGTGTGAACCGGCCAAACCCAAGTGAAGAAAAGGAGCTGAGTAGGACCACTGGACATGTGGCAGCGCTCGATTGGCCAAAAAAAAGGTAAATAATCAGAAAATCCCTGATCTTAGATAAATCATAGTAATTAGCTTGGTTATCAGAAAAATACAAACAAGGTACCATATTTCTCAGAAAAATGCGTAGAATAATATGGAAGCATAATATCATACTTTTAATGCTTTAATATTAGTGATATCATGTAAGATTTATTATACTTGTTTCATGAGTAATAAAATCAAATGATGGCATAAAATTATGGAAAAATATCAGTACATCTATATTCATGTTTATAATTCATATGCTGTCACATATGGTCATGTTAATGAACGAAATCATGTAATTTGATCAATATGGCTAGTTAGGGCTAATAACCATAAATAAAATGTAATAAATACAAACATGCTCAATGAATGATGAAATTTACAGAAAACTCTCATATCTGTAACTGGAAGATAATATATAAATCTGAGATCAGTTATATAGATGAAATTCTTCTTATACAAAGAGCACCCTTAATACATGTGATGTAACCCTAATATGGTTAATGAAAGTGACATAATGTTAAATATGTTCACATAATAATGTGACACATGAGTATATCTAGTTGATTAACTATAATCTGGAATGTGACATTAGTAAGATAAATCTAAGACAAGATTGTAAGTAATAGTGGAAATATACCTTAATGAACATGATTAGGGTTAAGATGAGATGTAAGATGATGAGAACCTGATGATAGTATGTGATCTTGTCTTGATCAGGTTTAACAAAGATATAGATGACATGAGGAATATGTGATTAGTATATCTGTGATCAAGGTACGCCATTACCTCTTACTTGGCTTATTATACAATATGCTTGTGTTATATGTGTAGTAGGATACTGGGCATATGATATTGGATGAAATTATTGTTCTTGTATAATATGTTGCATGATTTTCCATACTTATTGTTATGAATACATGAAACATAATATATCTGTTCCATTATATGAAAGCACTATATCTCTTTGGTAAGCATAATCCTAGTGAGTGATCTATCTCTTTGGTAAGTAGATCACATGTACAATGATCTATCTCTTTGGTAAGAAGATCATGAGGCCTGGATGCATCTATCCCATTGGTAGGCAGATGCACAAGCATATAATGGAAAATGAGCTTAAAATATGTGTTCTCTTTTGTTAAAGAATATCTTTATGCAAGTATATGATTTTCTTATATTTCTTTATAACTGCCAAGTATTAGTTTTATGTTATTGCCAAGATATGATGGGAGGTATATAAAAGACACGTAGGCGTACTCAGTACAATTAATATTCTTGAATATTGTGTTGTCGTGTACCACATGTAATCTTTTATTTAGGCTGTAGTTATGCTCTTGAAGATCCCAGATAGTTGAGAGTTGTGTGGCGAGATGATGTACAGGTGGACCTGTTGTCTTAAGATCCTGTTGTTTAGTGGTAGTACATGTATATGTAGAGTTTCCTGTTCAATATGTAATATCAAATGTTGTAACAATTCATTATGTAATTATATGTTGAATGGTGAACATGTGTTGTATGGTTTTATTATTGTTCATGTGCATGTGCTACTGATTGTTTCCTTCTAACTCCCTTGATTTTCTTCTGCTTAGCCTAGCATGGGGTGTTCAAATTGGGATTCTCGCTGATGTGAGGGGTTCAATTTGGACGTCACACATCTGATTAGGTTTTAGAAAAATTTGGGGACGTCACAGGGGGTATCAGAGCATGAACAATAGCAAAGCCTGACATTTTCTCATTATGCAACTCAAAACTAAAGAACCTTGAACATAATAATCTTTAGAGTTAGATTAGTCATCTTTTAGTGACTAGATCTGACCTAGCTTCTAGGTTAGCACCTAGATGTCCGAGAACTAGGTCTAGATTGGTGCTTGTTGAGTATTAAGTCCTTAGATGTCGTTCTTTCCTTGTAGTGCAGCGGTATGGGACATTGCACTATTTGGAAATGACGTGCATCAAGGGAAGAGAAACCCTAGACATATTGTGCACGTTGTCTAGAGTAGCTACACTGGTCTACCCGTTGTTCTCACGCTTTTCACTAGTTTTCATGACAATGTACTCTGTACTATGTGTGAGACACTCATTTTCAGGATTTGGTTTTTGATTCCAAACGGATCGAACCTGGATAGTTTTCTATGATGCTTGTTTTATTAGAGAAAACTTATATAATATTTTATTATGTATATGTATTACAAAAATGTGTCCCCACACATGTACGGGTAGGAGGTGGTCATGTAACCTAAGTGAAAGTGACTGACATTAGTCTAGAAGAGAGAGTAGTTCTAGATTAGATGTCTAGAGCCTTGTTGGAATATGTGATAGATGTAATAGATGAAATAGGTTTTGACGATATGATGTAGTCTTATATAGATGACATAAGATGGTTTATGATGATCAATGTTTGTCTTTGAGGACTTAAATTTGGTATTGAGGATTTGAGATAAGTTTTGATGATGCAAGTAACTAGGCTTTTATGAGATAAGATATGCTAAGTTAAGACAAGGTTGTGAGTCAGCATGAGCCTTAAGATCTTTTACAAAGGAAGCCCTCTAGTGTTAGGACCAATTTTAGGGTTAACTCCAGAGAGAGTGAGACCCATTAGGAGAAGGTCAGAGAACCTAAACTCCAAGATATGAGAATTATGAGATATGTGATATAATATTTCCTAAACTAGACTACTCCTGAGTGATTGAGTTGAGTCGCTCTATGTATGATTCCTATAGTTTTCTTGAACCCTAGATGTCCTTGGGAAGACCAAAACCCTAGAGATAGAGAGAGGCTCATTATATATGTGCAAGTGAAAATGAATATGAATGCCTGCCATCTGGGTGAGGGAGAGAGCCCAAGACCCTGGAGGAGGTACCTATGTTAGTTTTTGTGAAGCCTCATGCTCGGGTTAGTGGTTTCCCAGATAGAAATCTAGTGGTATATATAAGAGAGTTGTGGATAAGCATGTCTCATAGGTAGAGATGAGAAGAGAATGTCATAGCATGTTTTGGTTTGTGCTTTGTGGCTAGATCTTGTGAAGCTATCCTCCAGTTCTGATGAGGTAGACCCGGAAACCCTAAACTAAGGAGGGAGGATAAAGTATATGCATATGAAATACTCTTAGAGTTGAGTTAGCTCAGAGAGATTGAGCATGGAACTACCCTCATGATATGGGTTAGGAGAATCTCGATTGGGCTAGATAAAGTTTTGATATATGTTTAACAAGTCACTTGCATAAGTTTATCTAGCACAACCATGATATAATATATGTAAGATGTGATCTAATCTCGAGATGTGATATATGAACTTGATACAATGTAAACATAGAGATGGTTTAATAGATATTATAATGCGTAAATGGTTTACCATATACATGAATCATGATGATAATGTGATTTAGTATGAATAATGAAATACGATCATATGAATGAAACATGTTACACGAGGTGTTAATCTTAGTGCTTAACAAAGATGGAAAATATAGTTTGACAGCTAGCACAACATAATGATTATAATACCTTGATATGATCTAGATGGACAACGTGGGTTAATTATAGTTATCTCCCTCCTAAAAGGCATATGTTAATGATGAACATGTTCTAACAGTGAGCTAAATAAAATGTTAATGACACCTGGATGTATGGGTTAACTTTAGTTAACCCCTTTAGAACATGGTAATATGATGTGGGAACCCTAATGCGTGGCTAAAAATGAAGATGCAACCCTAATATATGAGATATGTAATGACATAAGCGAAGTTCCTAAACCCTGGGTTCAACTTTGAATGGGCGTTTGTTCACCCGAGATGCTTTTGAAACCTCCTAAAAGTGGTTTGGATATGTTCATAGAACTTTGTTTTTGTGAATATGTTGCACCTAGAACAGTGCCCTAGAATGGTGTCAAACATATGGATGAAGGCCTTTCAGTTTTCCTTGAAATAAGAGGATGGCTTAATTTTGAGGACGAAATTTCTTTTAAGATGTATATGATGTGATGGACTGGATTTCCAGCTTAATTTCGTGGACGAAATATCTTTTCAGGTGAGTAGGATGTGACGGAGAGGACTTTTGGAACCTATGGAATGCTTAATGATATATAGTGAAATCCATATGTTGAGTAGTATTGAGAATCCCAACTATTTTAGTGAAGTATGAGTGATGATTGATATTGTGTTTAAGATCCCTAAGTACATGCCTTTTGAGGTATTTTATTTGGTGGTCAAACCATATAGCTTTGGCACCATCTTTAATTAGAAAGTAGATTATATGATGAGGAATCAATGGTTTAGATTTGAAGATTATGATGCTATTGGAGAAATATATGGAGATTGGAGTTGTTTAAATGACTAAGATTGATATACATACAACTAAGTTCTAATATAGTCCTAAGCTAAGCTAGTGTGACATTGAATGTCACATGGGCTGCTGATAACAGCCTCTAAATAGATCATATGCGTGATGCCATTGGCTGAACAAGAAGAGTCACAGATACATATGTTCAATCTCCATCTCAGCCACACATGAGGACTCAACAATCGAGATTGGGTCTCTACTTTGTGGTTATGGCTATAGTGCATGGCTGGAGTGAGCGGAAATGCCTAGTCCACATCCTCATCATGGCCTTATGGAGGAAGCAAAAGTAGTAGTTTCCCTTGCCTTCTCAAGACTGGCAATTCCCTTCATATTGTCTAGAGGAGTTGCAAGACCCATCCAGTGAGTCAGTGGAGTAGACGAGAGAGAGATCCACCTCCCCTTTGTTGTTTCTTCTCAACTGTGTCGAGAAGGTGGTGCGAGGAGGATAGGGCAGCTGCTCACAGAGCATAGCAGCTCGCGACGACCATGGCCCTTCCTAGAGCAGCGACGTCAGAGTCTATGGAAGAGGAGAGATTGCGGCGTCCTTGCAATCTAGAGAAAGGAAGGACTAGGCTAGTGGCGCACGGTAGGGATTGAGAAGGAGAGGGATGACCAACACCCTGTTCCACAGCGGCACTAGGGGACCAGTGGTGTAGCCTCTGATCAAACAAAGTTAGTGGTGGTACTTTTCTTTGGAAAGGGAGCTTGCAGGCCACAGAGCTCCTTGACGTCCTTGCAAGACAACAGTGGTACCTGTTTACGGGAGTGTAGTGACTCACGAAGGAATAAGATCTTCTGCTCACCGGAGAGAGAACCAGCGGAGGTGACGCCTGACATGGAGGAGTTGGTTGTGTTGGATCTCACACAGGAGATCATCCACGCACGTGGCGGGTGCAACACTGCGGCAGCAGTCCGCGAGACGTAGAGAGAGCAACGCTCAGGTGTGAAACTGAGAATGTGAGGAGTCCAGCGTGCATCGAGCGGGGAAGCTAGTCCTCAACAGACTAACACATGAAATTGGGAGAAGCCCAGGTCGCACATACATGTGCGTGGAGGACAAAGATGAACTCATGCCAAATAATAGACTTGCAACCTAATCTTGGACAGAGTCCAACGGGCTTAGAAGCTGCAGGATTGCGGCCGATCGTGAGAAGGAAGAAAGGAGAGGGTCGGCCCGATCCAGTAGCAGTAAACTAGGTGTGAACCAGTGAGACCCAAGTGAAGCAAAGGACCTTGAGTAGGCCCAGGGGACACGTGGCAGCGCTCGATTGGCCAGAAAAAGGTAAATAATCAGAAAATCCCAGATCTTAGCTAAATCATAGTAATTAGCTTTGTTATCAGAAAAATACAAACAAGGCACCATATTTCTCAGAAAAATGAGTAGAACAATATGGAAGCATAATATCAGCCTTTTAATGCTTTAATATTACTGATATCATGTAAGATTTATTATTCTTGCTTCATGAGTAATAAAATCAAATGAAGGCATACAATTATGGAAGAATGTCAGTACATCTATATTCATGTTTATAATGCATATGATGTCAGATATGGTCATGTTAATGATCGAAATCATGTAATTTGATTAATATGGCTAGTTAGGGTTAAAAACCATAAATAAAATGTAATAAATACAGACATGCTCAATGAATGATGAAATTTACATAAAACTCTCATATTTGTAAATGGAAGATAATATATAAATCTGAGATCAGTTATATACATGAAATTCTTGTTATATGAAGAGCACCCTTAATACATGTGATGTAACCCTAATATGGTTAACGAAAGTGACATAATGTTAAATATGTTCACATAATAATGTGACACATGAGTATATCTAGTTGATTAACTATAATCTAGAATGTGATATCAGTAAGATAAATCTAAGACAAGAATGTAAGTAATAATGGAAATATACCTTAATGAACATGATTAGGGTTAAGACAAGATGTAAGATGCCTAATGATAGTATGTGATCTTGTCTTGATCAGGTTTAAAAAAGATATAGATGACATGAGGAATATGTGATTAGTATATCTGTGATCAAGGTATTCCATTACCTCTTACTTATCTTATTATACAATATGCTTTTATTATATGTGTAGTAAGATACTTGGCATATGATATTGGATGAAATGATTGTTATTGTATGATATGTTGCATGATTTTCCATACTTATTATTATTATGAAAACATGAAACATAATATATCTGTTCTATTATATGAAAGCACTATATCTCTTTGGTAAGCATAGTGCTAGTGGGTGATCTATCTCTTTGGTAAGCAGATCACATGTACAATGATGTATTTCTTTGGTAAGTAGATCATGAGGCCTGGATGCATCTATCCCATTGGTAGGCAGATGCACAAGCATATAATGGAAAATGAGCTTAAAATATGTGTTCTCTTTTGTTAAAGAATTTTTTTGTCCAAGTATTCACTTTTCTTATATTTCTTTATAACTGCCAAGTGTTATTTTTATGTTATTGCCAAGATATGATGAGAGGTATATAAAAGACACGTAGGCGTACTCAGTACAATATTCTTGAATATTGTGCTGATGTGTACCACATGTAATATTTTGTTTAGGTTGTAGTTATGCTCTTGAAGATCATGGATAGTTGAGAGTTGTGTGGCGAGATGATGTACAGGTGGACCTGTTGTCTTAAGATCATATTTTTTAGTGGTAGTACATGTATATGTAGAGTTTCCTGTTCAATATGTAATATTAAATGTTGTAACAATTCATTATTTAATTATATTTTGAATGGTGAACATGTGTTGTATGGTTTTATTATTGTTCATGTGCATGTGCTACTGATTGTTTCCTTCTGACTCCCTTGATTTTCTTCTTCTTAGCCTAGTATGGGGTGTTTAAATTGGGATTCTTGCCGAGGTGAGGGGTTCAATTTGGACGTCACACATCAGATTAAGTTTTAGAAAAACTAGGGGACGTCACAGCACCTGACGTAATTGGGTTGCAGATAGAGAAAGGAGGTAAGAGATATTATAGAATTACAAATGAGAGTCAAGGGTTATTGTTTGCATGGTTTCATTTTGTGGATATATATTGTTGTGTGATGGGAAATCTTTCGGAGAATACAACCTAACTAAAGCAACAATTTTTTGGAAACAAACATTAAATGATAATTGTAAATTTGATATGAAATTTAATTATGATGTGTATAATACAAACAAAATATAGGATTCATGTTTTTATACTTTTTAATAAGTCATTTAAATTATTTTTTTCCTTTTAAAATTATCATGCTAAATTATTTTATGATTTATTTATGACAACATAGAATTATCCAATTGACGTGAAATATCATAAGTAGACTAACTAATACATGACACATCCAAGTTTGACATTACTTCTTGTTTTTACATTGTTTAGTGCAATGTTTAATATATAAATATATTTTTTACTATTATTTAAATAAATATTATCAAAATTTGTATTATGTTACTAGATTTGGTTTTGATGATAGTTTTGAAAATTTCTACCCGCAAGGGAAGTATATCTTTTTTATATTTCTTTAGATACATATTGTCATGATAATTTTGCATGAAGTATGTGTAACATAATTTCCTTATAATAAAAATGTATCTATGTAATTATTGTAAAGATAGATTCTAATCTTGATTTCCAATCTCTCAAAAACTATTCTAAACTTGCATATCACGTATTTGATTATATCAATAACTTATAATAGGAAACATGGGTAGATATCCATGTTATCTATAATACATCATTTTTGTTAAAGTTGTCTTAAATCAACATAGTAATGATGAGATTACCGAATTGATGCTTTTCCATTTTTTGAGGAATTGCATAGGAAAGTGGTAAATTTTCTTTTAAGAAAAGCCTAAAAATAAAATATTTATAAAACTTCAATTACTATTCATTTATTGTTAGATGCGCTTTATATTCAGATATATTTTCAATGGAAAGTAAATTTCAAAATGTCTATTTCCTTTACGGTAGGCTAGAGAGGATAATTCTACCTACATGCTATTTTATATATAAAAGAGAGAGGTAGCAATCGGTTTTGTGAAGTTTATATATTGTATTAAATGGAACAATGTCGTTATGATCCATATACAGTCACCGTATTTGAAAATGAGAACAATTTCACAACATTATTTTCTATAAAAATAGTTGTTGATCTAGGGAAATTTAAATTGTCTCACATGCATGAAATACCCATTAATATTCCATTAGGCGTTTATGCATATTTTTGACATTAATATATACATATGTATATCATAAAGTCTATTGCTACATGTGTTGTAAGAAATATTACATGGTTTATTGAATCATTGCATTATTGTATGTAAATAAAAATTTGTAAACAAAAGTAAGTTTTCTTATTTTGTTACATATTACTCCAAATCTATAAAGTCTTATATTTATTTCAATCAAATTTTCACTAGGACTTTTATAATTGTAATGCATATAGGAAATAACAATAACTTCCTCAACTGATGTTTATTTTCTCAATAATAAGGAACAGAGGTCTATGACCAACAAGAAAGGTGAAAATTACCTTTCTCACTATATTCCATTTTTGAAGTAATTTAATAATTCTTGAAATATATTTGGAATTATATTTTATTTTCTTTTCCTAATGAAATTAGGATAGTTATTATTATTCAAAAAAGTAAACCGGAATCCTCGAAAAATGGGGACCCAAGGAACACAACCTTACCACTAAATTTTGGTTATGAGATCACCTTTTTTGAATTATGGATTCATTAGCATTTTTTCCTCGTTACCATTAGATATATAAAAATACTATATCTTTATTATCAAAATTCAATTAACTAAGTCATATTATCTACAATTTATTTCCAAAAGAATTTCCTTATATACGTATGAATTCTCATATTTTACTTATTTAACATTTGTAGGCCATTAAATCAATATTTAATTTTTATTATAACACATTGTTTGTATTTTATGGTCACGAGAACAACAATTGTTAGCCCAAAACACAATATTTCTTTCCAAAAATGTTTTATCCATTATCTGCATTTTAGTTAGCAAAAGAAACATATGCGACACATTCAAAGGATTTACGTACCTGCTAACAAACAATTATGTTATATGTTAATATGAGTATATTATGATATATGTTGTTGATTATAGAACATATTGCCAAAAAATATGTGATATGCATAAAAAATATTCGTTAAGGTGTGACTTTATAATTCTTTAGTCAAATTTAAAACAACAAACATTCTAATATCTGAATCATGGGAATAGGATTTCTAGAGTCAAGATGCTAGGTCTGGATATGTTGCACTACTTCTTTTTAGTTCCTTCACATTTGAGAAAATGTGTGATCCACATCCGATATCTAGTAGATGAAGAAGTAGTAAAGTTAATATCAATTAAGTATATACATGAAGTAGAGATCTATTTCACTAATTTCATCTTCCTAGGTTTCCTTATCCTTCTTATTTTGAGCGTTGAAAACTTGGACTTTAGCTTAGACTCAGAACACTTTTTGGCCTTGACTTTGTCCTTGGACTCTATTCCATTAATCCTCATCACTTGATAAAATGACTATATGGTTTAGGCAATGATTAAAAAATCATATATGTGGTAAACTCTTGACCTAAAGAAGTCCCAATCTTTGTAGATGATACATCCAATCATATTGGGCACATGAGACTCTACTAAATCTCCTTTTGTTGGTTTGCACTCAAACAACACCTTAGAGAGTCATTCATGCCTTTTATTTTATGCAACTCATAGTTCATACAACCTAGAATAAGGTTTTGATGTCTATGATATCATTGGCATGCTTCATGTAAGCATCCATTTCAGACTTAGATGCACATATAGAGAGGATTCTACTAGCACAGATGTCATGGAGAACACTTCTTAAAGTCTTGAACTAGTTATGGAAGTATATATTATTTATATTGTTCTTCTTAAGGTGATCACACATGTTGTGTGCTTTTTATTTGCTTCTATAAGAAAAAGTTGTATTTGTCAAAAACACTTTTCATTTTATTTGATTTATTTAAATTTAATGATATTTTATTAGGCCTTTATTAATTATTTCTCTCACTATTTTGGTCAAATTGAATGCCCTCACTACCAATTTGGAAGACTGTAGTGTACAATATTCTAATGAGTCTAGATCCATATTTCATTGAATCATGAGTCATCTTTGGCTGATCACCCACAATTTTACTAATTATGTAGGAAACTTTTTCCAATTGCATCTAAATGCAACCCTTAGATAGATGGTGTGCACAACTCTTTGTCATGATCCATATCTATACTTCTAAGTACTTAATCTCATTGAGATCACCTAGTTAACCCTAAACCAAAAGCCAACATGATAGAATATGTAGCCTACTTAGGCGGATCTACATGTCTACCATTGTACTTCCACGAGATAGATGGCGCTCCATGGTTTGGCATAACCTACACTTGGTCGATCAGAATTTTTAGTGTGTTTCTAATGGAATCATCTTAGACTTAATATTTTATTGAGGAAGTTTTATTTATAGATATGTATACATATCCAATCACCACAAATGAAAGCATGTAATAAAACATAAGTGATTATTATGGCCATACGTTTGTAATTCTTTGGAGCCTGGAATTACCACCACATGGGGTCTACATCATATGCAAAACTATGTTGTTGATAAAGATCTGTACTTAGATCCAGTGGCTTCATTTTATGAGAGGAAGAGAACAGAGAGGCAACAAGCATTCAAACATATCTAGACTGGGTTTAGCTGTCATGGAAGGAGAGGAGTTCATGGAAGCGAACACCTACACCATTCCTATGAACGGTGAAAACACAAGCGTGTGGTACGACCGGTGGATTTAAGACATGCCTAAATTGGAGGAGGTGACCACAAGATAGATTCCGTCAGATTTGTCTGATCTCAGAGTAGCGAGCATGGTCGACTTGTCTGGAACTTGGGACAAGGGTTTCCTATACGATTGGCTTGACCCAATGATGGCAGAGTCCATCCTGAAGCTAAAACCTCCCCATGTTGATGATGGTGATGACATGACAGTGTGGAGTCTGACTAATAATGGTCAATTCATCACGAAATCGGCCTACTACAAGCTCTGAGAATGGAAAGACATCAGGTGGGACGGGAACTGGGCTAAAATCTGGAAGTCGAATCTCTCTTGCAAAATCAAAACTTTTGTGTGGCTGATGAGACATGATGCACATCTCACGAATAGCTGAATGCTTAAGAGGAGGCTGACAAACTATAGTTCCTGCCCTAGTTGTGGAGAAGAGGAGGAAACGATGCTTCATGCCATCAGTGACTACAGAGATGCTAAGGTCATTTGGGAGGAAATCCGCGACATTGTAGGTGACCTTTATCCCATGTTTTCAATGAGGACATCAAGGACTGTATCGAAGCCATGCTCAAGTTGGAAGAGGGAGAGAGATCGGATATCTTCATCACCTGTTGGGTTATTTGGAAGGCTAGAAACACACATGTGTTGGATGACAGAAGGATGGATAAGCAGTCCATTGTGGCTCAGATATGAAGGGAGACTGCGGCGTACAAACAGGCTTTCTAGAGGCAGACCACGACGATAGCCATCATCAGCCCCCCCTGTTGGACGACGCCACCTCGTGGAGTTGTCAAGTTCAATTCGGATGCGACAGTCAAGAACGGTACGACCTGGAGCACCTTTGTTGGTCGAGACGAAGAAGGGAAGTCGATCGGAGGTGCGGATGTACGAACGTGAACCAAGGAGGTTGTTGAAGCCGAATTGGAAGGTATCCTGTTCGCAATGGAGGTGGCGTCGGATAACAACATCTCGGGAGAAGCCTTTGAAACAGACTCCTTGGCGGAGGTTAAGATGTTACAAGCAGAGATTGTTGACTACCCAAGATACGCAAATCTCATTAGAAGGATCAAAAGGATGTGTAAGCCCAGATGGTGCATCAGTCACATTGGTAGAGACGGCAATATGGTGGCTGATCAGTTAGCCAAGTCTAACTTTAATAAGCAACAAGCATATGTCGAGTATGTGTCTCCCCCTGTGGGTTGTATTGATCTTCTCTCTAGGGATTGTAATTGTAGTAGTACTACCATGTTTATGAATTCTTGCTTAATTAATGATTGTATTTTGTCATTTAATTATGCTCGCAAGAGGAGGGTGGGATGACTAAGATTGCCTCCTGACTTTGATAAAAAAAACATCTATACTTGAATCAGTATGGGTTGATCGGTTCAACCCTTGAACTAGATCACTTCCTGGTTAGGCGTTTGGTCGTCTCCCTAGTTGTATGGTCTTCGGGCCACCATTTTCTAGATCCTCTAGTTAATAGGCTGGGGCCACTAGGTGATCGGATCAGTTTCTCATGTTGTTTGTCCTCCTCTGTCCTCTAGTTGGTTGACTCATTTTTGACAGTCGCTTCATCTTCTGTGGAGCGTCTTCTTCATTGTAATGAGAATTAAACTATCCTAATTCTATTACATACACTAGTACAAATAACACCTTTAGTGTCAGTTAAGTAAGGGTTTTGTCGTCGATTTTGAAGCGACACCCAAGTGGCCGGTGACACTAAAAGTAGACTCCTTCAGCATCGATTACATAACCAATGACAGAAAGTCATTCCCGATTACAATTTAACCCAAAAGCACCTGCAATCGGACCACATGTGTCGGTTAATAGCAAACAACTAACACAATTAAGCAATCGTTGTCGGTTTTTGGCATTTAATCGATGATGATGTTTTGTTTTTTTTCTTATCATTTCCAAGCCTGCTGTCTGACTGGTTAGCAGGATGCAGAACCTACAGTTCCATTTTGAACTACAAGTTTACAACACTCTTTGATTTTAGCCAACAACAGACCACAAACCTATAAAATTAACAAGGATGAACAACATTTTTAATATATGATTCGCACACATGTATAAGCACATTTCATTATCATGATTTCATCCCACACATATGTAGAAACACGTAGAAACTTGTAGTTTTCATTCCTCCATTTCATATTCACACACATGTAGCAACCTACAGTTCCATAGTCATTTCATCTCTTTTCACATTCACACACGTTCATGTAGAATTAAACATTCATGTATTCATCTTGAGATAAGACAATTCAGAAAAATTCATTTAGACAAGTATATATAAGTGTGTCTTTTAAAGTTTAGCATGTCATCAAATACAAAAATAATTATGACAACAAAGTTAACAAATATCATTCTTTATCATTATCATTGTCATCATCGCCATCAATACTATTCCAATGATAATAAAAAATTCACACTACTTGTAAGGCTTTTGCCCATTGTTCTCTTAGAACATTTAGTTCTTCCATCGTATAGGGAGTATGTACATCTAATAACTTTTAACCTGTATTAAAATTATAGGTTTTAAACACCTACAAAGAGAATGACGTATATATAAAATTAATAATATATAATGAGATTGATATATTTCATATTATCTAGTGAGACTATATATAATACATGTTGCATGGTATCGATTTCCATTGCACCATGTTTGATAATTAGGTCCATATATCACATCACGTAGTATGCACTTGTCCAACCGTTATCTTGTGTAGCACACTATAAATTGAAACATACAAAATGTTAACAAATACAAACAAGCATAGTTCACATAAATAATATATATATTACAGTCAAGAAATTACTTTTACATTCTCCCAAAGTAACAGTTTTTTTGTCTTGGCAATCTTTCCTCCAGCATTTTTGAACAATTTTAAAGCCCTGCATGTTAATGTTCCACATTAAATTGCATTATTAAATAATAATGTAATAATAGATGTTAACGAATATAAAATATGAAAGATTTCTCAAATGAATAATGGGCTTTTCATTGTGTGTCCATATAATGGGTCTAATTCCTTCCCCGAAGGATCTAGATAGTAAATAGTCCACGTCTTGCGGATAATAACCAGTAACTCCCAATGATTATCACTAGAGGTAAGAAAGTTAAACATTAATAACCCAAAATTCACAATAAAAATATAATTTTCTTAAGTCCAAATTATAGGCAAAGTAAACTTACCCAAAATTGAATGGAGCTATTATCACCGTCTTCTTTTTTTACCAAAACATTTAAACGTAGCAGAGTAGTATGAGGTAAATGATGCAGGGTCTTTATCTACGCGACTGAAAAAAAATGGAACTAGAAATCCCACATGGGAAATGCAAAATCTTTACAGATCGTGTGTAAGTGGCTGCAAAATATGTATTATGTATGCATTAATATATAAGAAAGTAGATCACCGTATATAAAACAAGGTATATATAGATATATAAACAAGATCAAACCATATCCATAGCTCTATCATATATGTATTCAACCAATCATAATGAAACAACTCCAAAATATCTTGTATAAATATTTTGTTATCGTATGAATCGCCTGCAGCACCCATCGGGATAGAAACATTTATAGGAGAACTTGGGTCATGTTCGCCTATCCATACTGCCATACCCTTACAATTAGGACCTAACGAGTCGTATAGGTCACTTGGAAGCCAACTAGGTGCTTCAAGAAGAGGTAAAGGTGGATGCAGAGCTGTATCAGGTTTCTTCCTTTTGACCTGTATATATAATTTCACTTCAATAGATCATATATACATGCTAACAAATTAACTTAATGTAAATTTACCATACAATATTAGTATAGATGACATCCATTTAGGGTCACAATATCACTCCGCCTTCTGCTTCACCAAGCGTTTCAAAATCTGGGTGGGCAATTGGCAAGAGATGACTTTGCCACAGGTGGAGTATAAGTCTCAGGTTCACACGAACCACACCAACTGGAACTGGAGTGCCATGAAACATGCCCCCTAGAAGGGGTGGGTAAGCCTCAACCTCTGCAATGACAAATTCTTTGCATTTTAGCCGGAATGGCTTCAACCCCTACAAATTTACGTAGGTATGTTATAAACATATAAACATATCATCTTGAAAAGAGTAGCTACTATTTCATAAAAATACTTAGAACAGACATGCTAGGTGGTGGTTCTACATGATTATTCCCAACCTCCACAGAAGGAGAAGAGCGACAAGCCACATGTATAGTCTGAGTGGCAGTCTGAGATGCCTTCCACTTTCTCATTGCTTCATGGAGTCTCTTATTCAGTGCTTCCACGACTCTCCTTTCAAATAACTCATCTACCTATACATGGATAAAAGAAATGATAGGTTTTGATTATTGAATTCCTTTTTGCAAAAACATTCTATAAAAAGAATAGGTTACCTCAGCTTTTAAAAATCCCACTTTTGGGATATGTTTGTGTTGTGATGGCCCAAAGAACGCTTTTATGCCAACATCAGTGCCTACACCCCTAACATGTCCAGGATGCTCTGGGATACCAAGAGCAACTGTCAATTCATCCCTTGTGCCCTTAGGGATGGACTTGCCATGCTTCCTTTGCTCGTTAAGATCCCACTAATCACCAATACAAAATGGTAAGTAAACATAATAATCAATATTGATTGCTCTGAGAGTTGAATTTTACCATTTTTGCAGCCACCTCAGCAGTTGCAGGTTTGGTTATATCTCCTTTCTTATTTTGCCTCCCAGTTATCCACACAACATGGCATGGCAGTAGTGTGAAAGTAGCAGTAGAGGACTACCCAGTCTCCTGAGTAGCAACAAACTCAGCAACAGTAGTAGCCTGCAGTCTTTGGCGAACACCTACATAGCCTTTTGGAGTCATTGTGTGGTTATGCACATTCAGTGCACACCTTGCTCTTTGAGCATCACTGATAGTCTTGTTATTAAGCACATTGATTTGGTTAGTAACACTAAAGGTCAATATTGAATAAGTGAATACATAAGAATGTATATGAATTAAATTGGGAGTGGCTTTTAATACCTTGAATTCATCAATTTTTCTTTTGGAAACAAACTCCTTCCAGTCATTGTGGTTCAGTTAGTACCATTGTTCAGTGGCTGACTTCTTCCTCTTCTCAGCATCTTGTATGTAATCTTAGGTGAGATTTGTCCTATAGTTCCTTAGGACCCTCCCACAACACTGCATCATGCATTTATGATGTAGGCTTTCATTCAATTCAAATAAACTCTGCAAAATTTCATATATTTAACTAGTATCCTAAAAATTAGTAATATACAAATTAGAATTGCAAATAATAATAACTCACACATAGTTCCTTCCATACTAAGTCTTTCTTCTCCTTAGGAACTTTATGCCAAGATTCTACATTAGGACTACAATGGCTACGAGTAAGAACCTCAAGATATGAAATAAACGAGTTGTGGTTCACTCCAATTAGATTTCCTGCATTATCAAAATTTACAACTAGTTTGGGTGCATTGCCCCTTTATTGTAGTAACTTGTTCATCATAGTGATTCCCCTCACTTTTTCAATTTTTTTCACTACTCATCAAGTGCCCCAAGTTCTTCAGGAGGTACATCGTCAACTAAAATAAAAAAAAACACATTTACAGGATATAACTATAAATGGACATATAGATAGAAATATAGGATATATTTTAAAAACTTACATTGTCAGGTACCACATTCATATCCTCACCCTCATGGTAATCATCATCACGATCATCATACTCATGCTCATCCATCTGAAAGTGTCATTTAATATTTAACATAACTAGAAGATAATAAAACATTGTAAAGTACACATTAAGAAAAATAAAACATATACAAAAATAAAATCGTGCCTCTAATGCTGTGATCTTTTATCAATTAACATTCCTTTAGTGTGATCTCCACACACATACAAGTCATCGTTAGCTTCAATATTTGGTGTTGAAAACCCAACTGAGAATGGACTGGAGTCATCATAATTATTATAGTACTCTTCTTCATCTATAGGATCTTCAATGAACTATCTTTTACCATGAAGAACAACCGACAATTTATCATTTACAGGATCATCGATATAAAATACTTATTTCTCCTGTGATGCCAATGTGAATGGTTCACCCTTCTCGGCAATCTTTTCAAATTTCACTAATGTGAAACCCAATTCATCCACTATAACTCCTTCGGTGTTATCAACCCAATTACATTTAAATAATGGAATTCTAAAATTTACATAGTCAAAACCCATATATCTTCAATGACATCGTAATATGACATTTTAGGTTCACGTGGACTCTTATCTTTTGCACTTGCAAAAAACAATGAAGATACTTTAAGGGTGACCCCACTATTTTGGACGACACTCGTATCATCTTGATGCTTTGAGTAATATGAGAACCCATTTATGTCAAACCCTTCATAAGATATAAAATTCAATTTTGGTTTAAAGTTGAGACATTTGATAGTTTCAGAAAGATTATTTGGTGTTTGATATAGTTGATGTAAGACTTTATCTTCAAACCACTTAATAAATGTCTTGTTATGCTCTCTATCAAGCCACATTGAATTGGATCAAGGATATTATTTCTTGATGAAATTGGTATGTTCCTCGATATAAACACTCACTTTGTTGATGTTTTGTAAAATATACAAGTGAGCTTGTTCCAACTGCTCACGGATAATTACTTTCATATGTGATCCCAAAACTCCTTTGCCAGAATACTCCTCAATATTCTTGTCATTAACAGGAGCGTCATTACCACTCATAAAGTCATTGCAAAAATCCATAACCTCTCTCACCACGTAACCCTCAATAACACTCCCTTCAGGTCGATAATAGTTTCGAACATCACCTTTAACAATGCTCATGTATTGTTCAAAGGGATACATCCAATGCAAGAAAACTGGTCCCAACATTTTCACTTCCCTAGTCAAGTGGACAACAAGATGTACCATGTTATCAAAGAACGAAGGAGGAAAATACATGTCAACTTGATATAGGGTAACAACCACTTCACTTTGCAATTTATCGAGAGTATCAGGGTCAATAACTTTGCTGCAGAAACTGTTGAAAAAGAAACTAAGTTTTGTGATTGCAAACCTTACATGCTTCGGTAGTATAGATCGAATTGCCACGGGCAATATTTGTTGCTTTAGAGTGTGACAATCATGAGATTTAAGACCTATCAACTTCATATCTTTCATTGATACAAATCTACAGATGTTGGATGAGTAACCCTATGGAACCTTAACATTTACCAAGCAATCACAAAAAGATTTCTTCTCCTTTCTAGACAATGTGTAACAAGTAGGAGGTAGGTATATTCTCCAATCACTACTAACTACTTCTATTAATTTTGTCCTTACTCCCATTTCACATAGGTCCATTCTGGATTTTCTACCATCTTTAGTCTTACCTAGTATATTCAACAAAGTTCCAATGACATTATCACAAATATTTTTCTCAACGTGCATGAAATCGATACAATGCCTTACTGCCGAAGAACTCCAATAAGGAAGATTCCAAAATATTGAATTCTTCATGAATAAAGATTTGTCACTCCGTGTGGCCATGGTACATTGTGATCTCTTACCAAATTCATTGACAAAGTCTTTTACTCTTTCATAAACAACCTCCCCTAGTATAGGTTTAGGTGCACTCTGTTCCTCATTCCGTCCATTGAACGCTTTGCAGAACCTACGGTACAGATGGAATTTTGGAAGAAACCTTCGATGACCAAGATATACAGTCTTGCCGCCATGTTTTAGTTGTATTGAATCAGTGTCGTCTTCACATATAGGACACACTTTAGATCCTTTGACACTATATCAAGACAAATTCTCATATGCTAGAAAGACATTAATAGTGCAAAACAACATAGCATGCAAACGAAATGTCTCTCTTCGTGAAGCATCATAGGTCATCACACCTTCACCCCAAAGTTTCTTTAAGTCATCAACCAGAGGTTCAAGACAAACGTCGATATCATTTCTAGGTTGTTTAGGGCCCGATATCAACAACAACATCCTAACGTACTTATTTTCCATACACAACCAGGGAGGAAGATTGTATATAACAAGCATAACTGGCCAATTGCTATGTTGGCTGCTCAATGTCCTGTATGGATTCATCCCATCTGTACAAAGCCCAAGTCATAGATTCCTGACTTCTTCACCAAATTTAGGGTACAATAAATCAATCTTCTTCTGTTGTGGGGAATCAGACGCATGTCAAAGGATCCCATCATTATTTTTCATAACATTTGCATGCCACCTCAAATTCTTCACATCTATCAGATTGGCAAACAAGCGTTGAAAATGTGATATTATAGGTCGATACCACATGACCTTGGTAGGAGAACCAGTTTTGGACTCCCCCGAAGTCATCATTTTATACCTTGACACACCACATTTTGGAGAATCTTTCAAATCCACATAGTCCTTTTAAAATAATACAAAATCATTCGGGCATGCATGTATCTTCTTGGCCTCCATTCCCATTGGGCACAACAATTTTTTTAACTGGTATGTTGAGATTGGCAGCTCATTTCCTTCAGGAAGAATTTCTTTCAACAAAAGCAACAATGACGTGAAGCTTTTGTCGCTCCATCTATTGTTAGCTTTCAGCTTATACAATCTCAACACATCTCTAAGCTTTGTAAACTTAGTACAACCTGTGTATAATGGTATCTCAGCATCATGCACAAAGTTTATAAACATGGGAGGTGGATCAGTGTGCTCTACCCCACAACTATCCAGCTTCGCATCAACAATGTCTACTGGAACTGGTTCGTTCACATCTACGTCATCAGAGGTAATTTCTTCTTCCACACAAGCACCGTTATCGACATGCACTGATTTTGGGTTTGAAATCTCTCCATGCCTGTGCCATTCTATATAGCCTTGTACATTCCTGTTACACATGACATGGCTTTTGATTTCGTCACCACTAATGACTTTCAAGTTGTTACCACAATGCCTACATGGACAGTAGATAGTATCTACATGTTGTTTCCTATGTTCCTCGACAAATCTAATAAATTGATCAAGACCAGAAATAAACTCTGGGGTGCAGTGATTTAGAATGGACATCCATGATCTATCCATTCTATGATCAAAGAGAAAACAAGTATATATTAGGGTTACGGTGTTATATATGATAAATGTGTACCACCTTTCCTATTCTTGATCACCTAATCTCACTAGTAAGTGTATAATGTGTATTCAATTTTCAAGAAATTTCAGCAGCATTTCCCTGTAGTTCTCGAAGTACACGGATGTACAAGGGCAAATTCCCACCAACATATGACCTTATAGAACAAACATGATAGTGCTGACGAAACATCATGAAAGCTGAGTACATATTATACACTTACATCCTAAGTGAGATTAAGTGTTCAAGAACAGTCCCAAACTGGGGACTATCCAAGATTTACTCCTAATGAGTAAATATTAGATGGGTTTGTAGGCCAACAAAATACATATATATATGTTGTCATTCATATACCTACAATCATAGTATCATCATTCATATCCTATGTTTTTTGTAACATCATTCAATTCAATTCATTATTCCATTTGGATAATTTCATTCATTCATCATTAACCCAAATCAATCATAATCAACTACACAATTTTGAAGAACAATTATACATTAAAATAAGTTAAATCAATCACTAACAAGAGAGAAAGACAGCAGTAACAATTTATTAAATTCATTCATTCATCATTAACCCTAGTTAATCATTATTAATCAACTACAAAGTTTTGGAGAAAAAATTATATATTGAACTAAGTTCATTCATTCATCATTTAACCCATATTAATCAATATTTATCAACCCTAATTAATCAATAGTAATCTTACAGAAAACTCACCGCACTGGAGGAGCAGACTGTGGTGGCAGCGTTCGGAAGTGGAGGTGGTTGCAGCTATGGCTGTGGAGGTGGTCGCAACTGTGGATGAAGGTGGAGGCAGAGATGACGGAAGCTGCGGTGAAGCAGGTGGCGAGCGGTGGTAGGATGGCGGGATGTGGCTATGGTCGTTTGTGCAAATGATTGAGAAAATGAGCGGCGGCGGAAGTGACTGAATTGGAGTGGCGGAGACAGCGACTGAACTGGAGCGAAAGCGGCAAGCTCCTAAGTGGTGGTTCCTATCCATAGCGATGGTGGTGAGCTCCTCTCCACAGTGGCAACGAGCTCCTCTCTACAACAGCAGTAGCGGGGGTGGCGAGCGGCAACATAGATTCACGAGACCTAGCTTGAGTGACAATAGAGAATCAAGAATGAAATAGAGAAGGGGAAGAGTTTGGCTCGTGCCAGTGCTATTCAGTTAAATGTCAATGTCGGCTCTATAATAAAACTAACGCTTAACACCAACTACAATCATAGTTGTTAGTTTGGAACCTAACACCGATGCCTATTAGGAGAAAAAAATTTCACGGGAACAACACGCGAACACACATCCTCGTCGGTTCACATGCAACATCCGACGCAGAATAAGGTATGAAATTTTTGCTTGTGAGGGAAATTTAGGCATCTGTTATGATCTAAACATCCGATGCTATATGGGAGGATTTTGTAGGTCTTGGTGTAAAACATGAGTCATCGGTGATTATACAACCAACGTCGAATTTAAAATTTTGGAGGCAAATTATTTTTCTCTGGAAAATTGTATTTCACAGCTGATTTTGGATGTGGATTGTTATTTCTACCAGCCAACGTTAAATAAAAAGCGATACCCATGTCTTTTGTAAAGCAGTCAGCCTTCACATATAAGCCGACATAGTAGTTTACTACCGTCGGTGTCTGATTTATAACCAACGCCATCAAATGTGATGTTATACGCCATTTTTGTACTAGTGATATTTACACAATAATAGAGAAACCTTGTCTTACATTTGAGGGGAGCATAGGTAGGAGAGAATAATACTTTAACAATTGGAAGAGAAGGTGGAGGCTCGTTATACAAACTAAAATAAAATGGGAATAAACAAACACAACCACCATGCACAGACATCAAGGGCTATTTGCCATAACCATGCTATACTTTCACCATCAAAACCTTCTTTTACAATGATGTGTATAAATTGAATATATAAATATATACACATACGCACACACACATATATGTATATATATACATATATATAGATATATATGTATATATGTGTATATATATGTATATATATATATATATATATATATATATATATATATATATATATATAGGGCTCATCTTTAATACTTGCATGGGTAGCCTGGAATTCACTTTCCATGCATCCAAAAAAGTATTTATTCAGTCCAAAAAGTAACTCTATGGACAAAAAGGTAGCTATTTTGACCAAAAAGTAACTATACGACTAAAAAAGAAAATATTTACAATATACACAACAAATATATATGCAATTGTATATTTGATATAGTTGTTGCAAATATAACTATCTATGCATGAAAAGTAATAGTTTGCAAGATAGTGTAACCCTCTACATGTCATATATATGTTTGGGTTTGTATATGGTATTTAATCTGATATAAACTTTAATTAGTTTAAGTATTCACATTGTATGCAATAAATAACTAAAAAACTAAAAATATGATCATATAGATTATCCCAAAATATAGTCATTTGATGTGACTCTGGAACCACTGTAGAGAAATATGGCGGCTGAGATGGCATCAAAAACAAAAATTAATTGACATATTCCCCTTAAAATAGTAGACCGTGTCAACAACTATATAATGAGAAGGATGGTTTTGAGGATATACTTAGTCTTGGACCAAGTCCAGTGATAATCTCTTCATTGTAGTATGCTTCTTTCTTCAAGTCACACTCAAAAAACATCTACAACAGCTCCTAGTTGGTCACCATGGACAACATCGTGACGTTCTCCTCCTAGCAGTCGGAAACAACCTCCTCGCCTCTATAGTAATCCACAGATACCACTAGGAACTTCTGTCACTCTTAATGAATGGATATAAATGAGTTGTCCCCTTCTAATTGGCTTACTAGCACCAACTTACATTCCCACAATTATTCTTCCTTGCTAACCCTCTATTTATCTGGTAGGACTTTCTCGGCTTTCTCAGGTACCACAACTAGAAAAGTCAACAATTTTTTAGAGATATTGATATTGCATCTATGAAGCCTTCAGTACCCCTCTATTTATAGAAGGGTCAGGGTCAGGGTTTCTAGTCTATGTAGGAGTGGAAGGGTACAATATTTCATGAAATGTTGCATCCTCTGAGTGGCAAAACAATTGGTTCATGGGTAAACCAATCTATTGGCATGCAAGATGATCAATTTATCCCTTGAACCAGTCATTTTGTCATATTTTCCAATTGCAATTGTATTGGAAATTAATATCCAATTAATGCATAACATGAGTCAGCACTAATCCTTGATTTGGTCGAATTTATTTGTGAACCAAGTGGTTTATCACATGAATTGGTCATTTGACGACCTTGAACCAATGGGTCACTCAGTGAACTAGTCGGCTCATGCATTGGTTCAACCAACATTCAACTAATGCAATTTCCAATCAACCTAACACTCCAACCAATCAGTTCAACACTTGAACTAGTCGGTTCACAGTTTAGTAATTCAATTATTGTTTAAATTGAATACTACACTTCATTAATAAACTTAAACATTATTCATGAAAAAACTCCTACTCCAAGTGTTCCATATGCGTGTGTCCCTATAGGTTCCTAGTTACATTGCTAGTGAATGTACATAACTAGTTTATGACATTACAAGCAACGAGAGGTATCTAGAAAGACATCACTGCTACCCAAGTAATTTGGATGTTGGAGAAAAACTTCAACCTATAATCTATGCTTGGTGTCATAGTTCTTGTATAGTTCCTATGTCTTTGATATCCACATTGAACTCGAGACATGGAATCATCATCCTCTTCAACATTCAATCCATGTTCCTTGAACTAAAGCAGACTATCTGAGATATATGTAAGCTCAATATCACATATTGACTCACATGAGCATGGCCATATATTTCTCAATTTTTCTTATCAAGTGGCTTGGACATCACACTCATGCAGGGGGGACAAATCACATATACATCACTCACATTCATCCCTTTGTGTCAAAGTACACCTGATCATCACCTTTATGGCAACTCTTACTCAAGGTCATGGTGGATGATGGCAAAACACACCGAATGCTATGTGATGAGTGTAATGAGTTTAGGTCTAAGAACCAAAATAACCAAAATCATTAAAGATATGATCCTGACTATCAATTATGGTTTTCATGTATCCCTCTTATGGTGGGTCTGTCTGATATACAATTCTATAATAAGTATCAATGTGTTTTGTTCGATATCACATATCAATTTTCATTCAATAAAATAACCAAAACAAAGGTTTTAGAAAGAAAAAAAGAATTTATTCATATAATTTTTTTACAATGGTTATCTATATTCGATGTAACAATGTATGGAGCACATGTGAAAAGGATTTCTTCAAAATAAATATGACAATCACGTCCATGTTGAACATTGCCAATGATGGTTGGATAAAGTTCTCATTTAGAGTCAAAGAATGTAACATAAACATTTCATGTCAAAAAGTCTTGAGAAAGAGAGAGAAAAATAGGTATCTAGTGCAATTATTTATTATGAACATGTCAAAGAATCATAAAAAAAATAAATACTTATACTTACAATACTAAAATATAAAAAAACACATATCACTGTAAAATAAAATCAAACTTATACCATTATAAATGAGAGAATAATTAGTAAAAGAAAATAAATTATGCATCAAGTTTATCTATATGAATGAAAAAGCACAATGATAATAAATAGTGTTTCATCATTGTTTAGTTTATTCCAAAGTAGTTCAACTTTATAAAAGTAAGTTAACTATCATATTATTCATTCAAATTTTGATATGTTTTGATGCAACATGACACTATATGAGTCCCCACAATGCAATTCATAGATGTAGAACTACACATTTATACATTCCCTCTTAAGGTGGGTGGTAGAAAACAACTACATCTAGATTGAACATAGTAGCCATCCCATTGAATTTCTAAAAACAATGAAACAAATCCATGAGCACCAAGATACATGAACCAAATTTGACTTATAATGTAAAAATAAGAAACCTTTCTATTAGAAAAAATTACTCTTTATAGTCTAGTGCATTTCCTTAGTAAAAGGCTATTCATTAGTTTCACAGTGTGAACACATCAATGTCAATGCACAAGCTTTAAAAGCTAGCCGCCGCACAATGTTAATTTATGTTTTAAGACACAACTGGGTTAATAAGATTTATTTATCTAATTTTATATTCATAACTTTTTCTACTTGACCATTATGAATCATTAAATCCGTAAATGTATTTTCATCTTTGTTGTGAACAAAACAAAGACCAATAACAACATGCATAAAAATGCATAACTAACTCCCTCAACTTTCTTGCAGCTTTGAAATCATTTATCTATATATATAGATGATGCATAATATATATTGAAGACTTCCCAAATGCAAAACATGGTAAGCTGTATGAACCACAAAGGGTGTTCAAGCCATGTTGGAAAATTTGAAACCAAGATGATTGAAATCAATGTGGATGTTTCTTACACCCAAAATTTGGATAGTTTTTCAAATTATACTTGTATGAGCCAACAATAATCCTGACATATCTTATATTATTTTCCAAGAGGATATTCAAAAATTAGATGCCTCAAACATAGATCAAGAACTAGAGAATGTTCTTCTATATTCTCTTCTTCTATTTTTTGATGCTCATAGGGTTACTTTGAGTTGCATCTCCCTAGTTCACATGAAGGATGATCATCAGATTATGTATGAGGTCCCGTAGGAGGAACATTTGAAGTAACATTTGAGCTTGATGGATTGTGTGCTTCATTAATATTAAATAGGAAAAAGGACAATACAGTTTTATTTTTTCCCATCATACCAGACCTATATGAAGAATAAACTAGTCACCCAATGTATATAATATGTATTTCATGTCACACCTATACACAACTTATGGCTGGATGAGTTATTGATAGACATGGTAATAATTTATGTACACAAATGATTTTTGTTGCAATATGCTAATGTTATATGAAAAAAGAGACTAGTAAAATATTCATAAATCATACACAATATGAAAGCATGCGACTTTGAAAAATAAATAAGAATGAGAAGACATTTTTCAAATGGATGCTTCACATTTAAACCAAATAAATAAAATATTAGTAATCCTTGTACGTGAAGCTTCCACCCAATCTTTTATAAACTAGATCACACTTCATAACTAATATAAGAGAATAGACACTATACTAGTCGATGCTTAGACATACAATTTTGTGGGAAATTTAAAAAATGTTAAGGCACATAACAAGATGGCATATAAAAATATCTAGATGTGTATATAATATCTTATTTCTATTTTTTTGAAGATAACAAACCCAAAAATAGAACGTACAATAAAGATAAGTCTAGATATGATAATCAGATCTTAAAAAATGTTGTCAAGGTCTCCATTAATCTTTGTATTTGACATGATCAATGTTTAATGGCTCATAATAAAAAATTCAATATCTTCTACCAGATATAGATGATAAGGCTTTACCCACTTACAACTTGACCGAAGTAATTTTCATTCCTCTTATCCTTTGCACAATGGATTTGGAGGTGCCTAATCTACTTATTTTGATCTTCTTCATATTTTTCTCTGTAGTCATCGTGCCATTATTGACCGTTCCACTCTGCACTTGATGTGAGTCAAACCACTATGTGTCCTTCTTGGTGCTCTGCTACCTAGTGCCTAACAACAAGAAGACAATGGAGCTAGAGAGTGAAATCGTAATGAATACTTCCGAGAACCATAGTCTCCTAAAGTTCCACTACTATTCGTGTTATGTGAACCATCAAGTGTCTAAACTTATATTATGTTTGGTATTATTTAAACAAAATATGATTGAATTATGATAATTTTATTTAACATAGAAAAGTAGATAATACACATTATTAAGAAAGATGTATATTTCCCAAGACACGAGAGGGACAACACCTCAACTTGCCCCTTCCCTTCGCAATTGTGTGAGAGGAACATGGTTGTAGAGCTAGGAAATCATATTCTACACTACTTCAAGAATACATTTTTAATTAATTAATTGAATAATATGATTTAACAAGAAATAATACCGTGGTTGTCATTTTGAAGAGTAGACATGGTCTGGAGCCTAGTAGGTGACTCCTTGATAGTAGATCTATTGTTGTCGGCTGCCTTGAGAATTCATAGGAATAACTCTTTGGTGGGCAGTCGAGAGGTTTGGCCCTTCACAAATGTTTTGATGGTTGTGGAGCTAGGTCATGGGTGGAGCTTTTCTTTGAGAAATATATCAATATAATTGTGCTTCTCATTCATAAAGAAAATTAAAATGACATTGAAGGGAAGGTGAGGTATGCAAAGGAGATTGTGCTTAAGAATGTTGAGAAGTGGAGTAGATATGTAGCTAGTTATGTCTTTAGATCAAAACCACACTAACAAACTTTTGTTTTTCACTTCAAGTCAATATGGAATGAAAAAGGTACTTTTGAGATTAAATCCAGAGATAATTGTATGTTTATTATCAATTTCTTTCTTGAGGAAGATCTAGAATTGGTGTTTAATGGACCATGGTTTGTGGTGAGTCATCCTCGTATATTGGAGAGATGGCCTAGGGAAGATCCTCTAAGAATGATCAACTTTTCTGAACTTCCTATTGAAGCTAAAGTTCATGGTCTATCCCTTGAGTTATGGGATGATGAGATGTTTGGTATTGCTATCTCTTATTTGGGTAAACTTATTAAGGTGGATGGTTCTATTTCTTCTCTCGAGAGGATGGAATATGCTAGGGTTCAGGTTCTAGTTACTCCTACCCAAAAGTTTCTGAAGTCCCTATCTATAGTTAGTGATGATGGAGTAGATAATACTATCTCCTTTGAGTATTAATGGATTGTTGTGTGTTGTAAGTTCTACATATTATTTGTTCATGAGGATAGGTTCTGTTTTGAGAAATGAATTTCTTGAAATGCTCATGTTAGGAAGAAACAAATTGCTATTTGGGTGGAAAAGGTGAAACATGCTGATGATCCTACTAAAACACCCATTTCTTAATTGGTTTCTGCTATTCTAGTTGTTGAAGGAGGAGAGTTTAAGTCTCTGGCTCAACCTGTTATTTAGTTTGTTGCTTCTACTCCTCTAGTGGTTAAGTTGGGGGCAAGTACTAAGGGTGAGGTGCCTCCAAAGCATATGCCAACATATTTTTCTAAGCATGTGAAACTCTGTAGTAATCATTTCTCTATTTTGATCTTCATAAAATAAGGAGAGAGTGTTACGACCCCACCTTTCGGTAACCCCCAATTAAGGGAGACCAAGAGGTTGAAGCTGCACCCATAATTTCCGGATCAAAGGTTCGACATATAACCAAGAACAATTATTAAATTTTAACAGACTATACTGAAAAAGCTATAAATAAAGATTTTGCATACCTTTGAAAAGTTTGGAATATACTAAACTTCTAACCACAACTGTAATACTCTAACTAATTCCTCCTTGTTCCTTAATTCTTGAATTCACAATGTGACAGTTTACTGTTTGTGCTTTTGAGATTTGTACCTAAATCGCCGACAAACAAAGCATCAGTCAGCCAAAGCTGGTATGTGGGGGAAACAATAATCATGTAAATATGTTAACAACGTAATCATTAAATTAATCATGTAACAACCAGGATTACATTTTAAATATAACTCCGCGATCCAAGGGTACCCTATCCTCTGTGTTGTCCCCATTAAACCCCTCATGATTCACATATCAAGTGAACCCGTTTCTAGGGTTGAGTCACATGGAACTACTCATAGGTAGACCACTCCTTAACTCAGGCTGTGCTAAAGAGTCTCATGGCACTACTCGTAGGTAGCCTAGTTTCTAACTCTCAGTAACCTAGACCTTGCTCTAGGATTACCCCTTTTTTAGCCTTTTCAAAGCAACATAGGTGGACTCGGATCTATCCAGTTATATATATACTTATGGTGATAATCATAGTCACTTTATAGTTGCATGAAATAAAAGCATCAAATAGTTATTTCAAGCCATGATGGAAACATCGATAAAATCCTCGGAAAACTAGTCGGAATAAACATACACGTAACCACATACCTTTGATTGCAGATTTCAAGACAGAATCAAATATGTAGGAGAAACCCAATCAAGAAAGCAATGATGAATAGAATTCCTGAAATAAAAGTACCAAATTCCTTTTATTAATATTTACCCAAAATCATCACATTACTTAGGGTTTCAATTCCAAAATTTATGGTTTCTTTGGAAATTAGGGCTTTTACCTCCTCTTTCAAGATTATGATCCTTAAATTATCCAAAACTACACGAAACCCCTAATTTCTCATTATAACACATCTTATCAAGTTTAGAATCTTTATTAAGCATATGATCTCCTTATTCCAAATAAATATGATTTTTATCTCCTTTTATCCCAAATCAGGGTTCCCATATAGATTAGCCTTATTTTATGGATTGCAACTCTAACTTAGGCATCTTTGCATTCAAAACGGATAATTAAACCATCTTTGTAATTAACAGGGTCAAGCTTATCAATTTGACCTATTAATTCACCAAATTATACCATTAATATTCATTTAGGGTTTCTCATCAACTTTTAATACACTTTACTAGAAAATTAGGATACTTTTGTAAAACAAAGTAGAATCAGGTTCTCAAAGTATTTTTATCAGATTCCTCGTATTTTTCTACACAACTTTCATATAAAAAGTTTTGTCATATGAGATTTCTAGTTATTTCTATCATTTTTGCAAGAATAAACCTTTTGCTGATTTATTTGATTAGAGAGGGATTTACCGAAAAATCCTCGGTCGCTCGATCTGTGGACCAGTGGTCCGCTTCTTGGATCCAACGATCCAGGTCACGCACGCCTAACCAAAGTTCCTCCTGCCCTGGAGCGTTAGATCTTGATGAGACCACCGTGGTCCCTGATCCAATGGCGACCCGATTGTCGTCTACCTCCCAACCGAGCAAGGTCCTGCGGTCAACTCATTAGTTGACCCTGAACTCCAGGCTGCCTGCAGAGCAACTGAGAAGCCACAAAGCTCCTTCGGCGATGCCCGAACTTGTTGCCTCGATCAATTGTATGCTCCCGCTCGACCTTCACCACCAACGTGTCGCCGGAGTGTTGCCGCCGACTTGCTGGTCATAGAGGGGGTGGGTCAGGTTAGATTCTTCAATTGGAAACGTTGTTCCACTCAACTTCACACTCCACAACATTCTAACTAAACAAAAGGGATGTTGGTTCCCTCCATAACCCTCCCCTATTTATAGGGCTGAGGTCAGGTTCGTTAGAATTTGGGATTTCCCAAAACGAAGATGAAACCTACTAAACCAGGGATGATCCTTTGTGATTTCATCTCCTGAATCCAATGGGGCTAGCTAAAAATGCCCACTCTCTCTGGATTTCAAGGAAATCGGAGAGGAAAAATCCTATGTTTCCCGCAGATTCCTAGTCCCAGTAGAACTAAGACGATGACCGATCATCGTTGGATTAAGATCCAACGGTCTGTATTATCCACGTTTGAATAAGAGGAAACAATTTCAAATTGTATTCCTATTTCAATGATATTCTTGAAAAATTCATATCTCTCAAATGGTAACTCCTTTCCTACTCATATTTTGAGGGAAACTCAATTATATTTTTATCTTCCATCCTAAAAAATTTTAAGTTATTATCTAAAAAGTGCGATCCCTTTTCTTGGTTTGCAAGTTATCATTTAATTTCTCATGTTTTCCATACGTTTTCTATTCCCTTTATCATTATTTCCCAATTTTGAGTTCCTTGAACCCTAAGGAATCCATTAAATCGAAATCCTATTTTTGGGAAATCATTCCTTATCCTTTTGTTCTTATTTCATTTATTTCTTTATGTATTTTTTTAATCTTTTTTCTTTTTCTCCTTCAATTGGGCTCAATGGCCAATAAGGCCCAATAAGAAAACACACAAGCTATCAAACACAAAATTCATTCAAATCAACTCATCACATCAATCATGGATTTCATTAATCTTTAAAAAGGAGATTCACAATCTCATTACATATCTTGGAAAAATGGGGTTATAACAGAGAGGTTGGAGGCTCAACAAATATGAGATTACAAGAAAAATAAAGCAAAAAATGGTGATCATTGATAGTCCTCAATTTTGTAACATACTCAAATCCCCTATGTACCTCTTTGTACTCTTTTCTATAAGTTTTGTCCTTCATTTTCATTCCATATGTCTTTGGTTTTGATTTAAAGGAATTATGATGGTTATTGGATAAATGTTTCCCATATATTCTTATTACAAGGTTGCATGCACAAATACCTCAGTTAGATATAGATAATTGGTCTAAAATGCAATTTCACATCAAGTAATAAAAAGAATAAAATAATTCGTCCTAGAACTTTCTAGCATTTCCTAGAATAAGAGAAATAAGAAAAAAATCCGAATTTTATATAAGGGAGAAGGTAAATGTAATAATTAAAGGTAATATGAGAATTAATGGGTAAAGAAGATAATTAGAAAGGTTTTTGCACCAAATATTATAATCTGAAACCATCATGATAATTTGATAGTTAAATTCGTTTCCTTAAGCAAAAAGTAACTTAAGGGCCAAGTATCATTTAAAATGGAACCTAAATATAAATATTGATAATATTATCAAAAGAATATAGGAAATATGCCAATAAAGATAAATAAAATAATTAATGTTCTCAAATAAGGGAAATAACTCCAAATTCGTATTCTAAACATAAAAATAAGCCTCTGTGCAAATTTGCAACTAATTTGGATAATATATGAATAATGAGTAAAATAGGAGAGAGAGAAAGTGTGTAGAATGTTCTATTTATTTAATAAATATAAAGATAATTTCAACTTGTGAAGATAATTGCAAAATCGTGTTCCAAACTTTTAAGGAGACTTATGGGTGAAGTTACACTAATTTTAGATAATGTTATCACCTCTTTTGAAGGAGGAAAGAGAAAATGATATATTAATTATTTCACCTATCAAACTTTCTCAAAAGGCAAAACTAACTCCATATTTGGATTCTATGCGTCGAAATAAGTTAGGATATAAAATTTGATAATTTTTGGACGACGTTTGAGCCTCCAAACGAAGAGAGAGAAAAACATTTAAAAATTTAATGGATTTAATCGACTTTGCTAAGGGTTGTTTTCCTAATCTAATTCACGATCGGACGGCTCAGAATTCTTGATGGACTCGGGTCCATCGATCGGACGACTCGCGATCGTCTTCCACCTCTAGCCGAATAAGGAAACATGTATCTTGTTTTCGATTTTTCAAATCGATATATCTTGAGTTTTACTCGATGATTTTCGCTCAAATAAGTTTCGTTGGATTCCTTGCGAGTTTCTGCTCCGGATTATCCCAAAAAGTTTGGGATTAGTCGCGTTTTTGAGAAACGCCCAAGTTGGCCGCCGACCTCCTTACTTTGCTCCTACCTAAACCCTAACTTAGGGTATCTTGCCTATAAATATTATAACCCCAATGACCGCCATCACCTTACCAACCTGCTCGTGCCCCCAATTTGACGATTCGTGGACGAACCAACCACCAACAGGCCGCCGAAGACCCCTGGCTTGCGGCGCCTCTCGTTCTCTTCTCCGTTGACATCGTTTCAAATTAAAGGTACGATTTAGTTCGTCTCTTGTTTAGCTTTCCAACGCATATCTTCGTGTCGAGTTTGGTGCTCTAGGGAAAAATCGCCCAAACCTCCGTGTGAGGCTGCTTGCTTCAGCCGTCGGGCGAGCTGGAGAAGACGATTCTGTCATTTTCCAGTTTTACCCCTTGCTCGCTTGCTTTTCCTGTTTCCGCGCGAGGGTGTTAGTGTCTTTTTCCTTCTGTTCGTCCGCCTGACCTTACTGCACGGCCGGTAGCGAGCGACCGCGAGGCGTGGGTCACTGCTGTCGAGCGCTCGCCACCGCTCGGCCCATCCGGCCTTGCCTACGTGGCAGGCTGTGATTGGTCGAGATAAAACTTTTTCTAAAAATTAATCCTGTGGTCAAAAATCAAAAATAAATAGTGTTTTGAAATCAGGAAGTCGAGATCTATTCAATAAAAATATTTTTGAGTTCTGGTTTTGAGGTTTGCAAAAATGTATTTTAAAGTCGATTTAATTATCTTAAAAATTACTAAAATTAACCTTAAGAATCCATATTTCCAAAATATACAATATTATATGTTATTTTGATCAGGAAAACCTAACTAAGATGGTTGTGAGGTTTTGGAAGTCTAAATTGATGGTTTGCACAAAAAGTTAGTGAATTAGAGTTTTCAATCTTTTATATGAATGTGTGTAATTCTAACTTATGAACCGGCGTACGTGCTGGATGGACCGGCGTGTGTTTGGTGGAACGGTGTTGCCTGCACTCGGGACACCTCCTCCATGGAGTGGGCCCAGTTCCTGAAGTTGTTCAGAGAGAAATACATCTGCCCTGCCTTCCTGAGGAAGAAGGAGGCTGAGTTTTACAGTCTCAAGCAAGGAAGCATGAGCGTGGCCGACTACGTTCAGAAATTTCTGCTGTTAGAACGTTACGCCACCGACCTTGGAGCTGACAGAAGAGCGACCTTGTTCTTGGAGGTCCTGAACTATCATGTTGGTCAAAGCCTCGTTCCACAACTGCCACTCACGTTTCAACAAATGGTGGACAAGGCTCTCGCCATTGAGTCTTATCTGAGATTTCAAACTTCCAATGGCTTCAACAACAACAAAAGGAAGAATCCGAACCAGCATGAGAACCGTGGACGTGATCGCTGCAACAGGTGCAATCACTATCATCCTCCTGGTAGATGCCCCGCCAACAATGCACCTACTCGTATTGGCCACCGTCCTCCACCAACCTGCCATGAGTGCGGCCAGGTTGGGCATATTCGACCCAACTGCCCCCGTTTCCAGCAAGGGCAGAATAATGCCCCGCAGCCGCAACAGCCAAGACAGAACCCACCACCGCGGAACAACAACAACAATAACAACAACAACCAGAACCCGAGGCGTCCTCCAGCTGATAGGCGGAATGGGAGAGTGTTTGCTCTCAATGCTGAAGAAGATGGTGAAGGCAATGAAGTGATTGAAGGTACGCTACACCTCAATATGCATCCTTTAAAAGCCCTGTTTGATTTTGGTTCCTCCAATACCTTCATATCTATCAGTTTGCCTCTATGCTTGAAATTGAATCTGAGTTTATGGATCATGTGTTAGATGTAAAAACTCCTAGTGGTAAAATCTTCTCCTCGTACCCCCAAACTCCCACCTTGAACCTCTGTATATCCAGAATAATGTTTCCCACAGTTTTTGTCTTACTTGATATGACCGTCTTTGACATCATCCTGGGTATGGATTGGTTAAAGAAGTATAAAGCAGTTTTGTACTGTGAGGGATCCAAGGTTAGTCTGTTTCATCCTGATGAAGGAAGAGTGTGTGTCAAGGGCAAGAAGCGAGGAGAGCGACAGTTCGTCATCTCTGCCATCAAAGCTGAAAAACTCGTCTCGGAAGGATATAGAGCCTTTCTAGCCTCCATAGTTCTCGATGCTACACCTCCTGCTCTAGAACATGTTGATGTGGTGAAGGACTTCCCAGATGTCTTTCCTGAGGAGTTACCCGGGTTGCCACCAACTCGCGAGGTGGAATTCTCCATCGAGCTCATACCTGGAACTTCACCGATATCGAAGCCACCTTACCGTTTGGCTCCTGCTGAGCTGGCGGAGTTGAAGAAGCAGCTTGAAGAGCTTCTCGACATGGGCTTCATTCGCCCTAGTGTTTCCCCTTGGGGAGCCCCTGTCCTGTTCGTGAAGAAGAAGGATGGCTCTTTGCGGATGTGTATGGACTACCGCATGCTCAACCAGGTGACAGTGAAGAATCGTTATCCGTTGCCGTGCATCGACAACCTATTCGATCAGCTGAAGTCAGCCACCATGTTCTCCAAAATGGATCTGTGAAGTGGTTACTACCAGATGCGTGTGAAGGATGATGATGTTCCTAAGACAACGTTCAGAACTCGCTATGGGCATTATGAATTTATGGTCATGCCTTTTGGTTTGACGAATGCCCCTACTGCGTTCATGGACCTGATGAACCGAGTATTCCACCCATACCTCGACAAGTTTGTAGTGGTGTTTATTGATGACGTTTTGGTTTATTCCGAGACGTTGGAACAACATCGCGAGCACCTGCAGATTGTACTCAACACATTGCGAGAAAATTAATTGTATGCAAAATTCTCAAAATGTGAGTTCTGGATAAAGGAAGTGATGTTTCTTGGTCACGTGATTTCTGCCGGCCATATAGCTGTTGATCCTGCGAAGGTAGAAGCTGTGACAAAGTGGAATGCTCCGAAAAACCCGTCAGAAATCTGTAGTTTCCTTGGTCTAGCTGGTTACTATCGGAAGTTTATCAAAGGGTTTTCTGAGTTGGCCTTACCTTTGACCAAGCTGACTCGGAAGGAGGTCAAGTTCTCATGGACCCCTGAATGTGAGGACAGTTTCCAGAAGTTGAAGATGAGTCTGACTTCTTCTCCCGTGCTTGCTTTGCCTGTTGAGGGCATACCCTATGTCATATACACCGACACATCCCGACAAGGCTTAGGGTGTGTTCTGATGCAAGACGGAAAGGTGATCACCTATGCTTCTCGACAGTTGAAACCTAATGAAGCTAATTGGCCTACGCATGATTTGGAACTGGATGCCATAGTTCATGCTTTGAAGATCTGGCAACACTACCTCTATGGCGAAAAGTCTGAAGTCTTTTCTGATCACAAGAGTTTGAGATATCTGTTGACTCAGAAGGATCTGAACTTGCGACAACGTATGTGGATGGAATATCTTAAAGATTACAATTTCACCATCACCTATCATACTGGTAAAGCAAATGTCATAGCTGATGCTTTAAGTCGCAAAAAGGATGTTGTTTGTGCTGCTCTGAGATGCTCTGTGTGGGAAAACCTTGAACATGTGGCCAGTTGGAGACCTCAGCCTGACGATTCTATGGATGAAGATAAGTTGTGTGTTCATATGGCCAGTTTGACCGTTACACCAACCTGGATCTCATAAGTCGTGTCTGCACAGTTGGAAAGTTCTGAGCTGGAAGAGTTGAAAGCTTTATCTGAGAAACCACAATCTGACTTCTCTGTCGGAGTGGATGGTGCTATCCGCTTCAGAAAAAGATTGTGGATACCCAATGCTGGTGATGTGAGACAGAAGGTTCTGAGTGAAGCTCATGGTTCCAAGTACACTATTCACCCTGGCACAACCAAGATGTACAAGGACTTACAGCGAAGCTTCTGGTGGAAGAACATGAAGAATGATATAGCTTTGTTCGTGGTGAAGTGCTTGACATGTCAGCAAGTCAAGATTGAACATCAACGACCCAGTGGTCTTCTTCATCCTCTTGAGATTCCAGAATGGAAGTGGGAGAAGATCACAATGGACTTTGTTACCAGTTTCCCTAAGTCTAAGAAAGGTTATGATGCTATTTGGGTGGTGATTGATCGGCTTACAAAATCTGCTCATTTCTTGCCTTTCAGAACCACGTATAAAGTTGCTGAGATGGCTCAGTTGTATGTGGAGTGGATAGTTTGTCTGCATGGTGTCCCTGCTGTGATAGTTTCTGATCGAGACCCGAAATTCACTTCTCGCTTATGGGGTCAGATTCAGGAAGAGATGGGTACCGATCTGCGTTTCAGCACTGCTTACCACCCGCAAACTGATGGTCAGTCCGAGAGAACAGTTCAGATTCTGGAGGACTTGCTACGTGCTTGTGTGATGGATTGGGGTGGTGCCTGGCATCAATATCTACCATTAGCAGAGTTCGCTTACAACAATAGCTACCAAGCCAGTATTGGTATGCCACCTTTTGAAGCTCTCTATGGTAGACCTTGTCGTTCACCTTTACACTGGGATGATGTTGGTGAACGTTCCCTAGTAAAGACTGATGACATGCAGATGATGCTTGAGAAGGTACAGTAGATAAAGAAACGGATGAAAGCTGCTCAAGACAGACAGAAGATGTATGCTGATAAAAAGAGATTTGATGTAAGCTTCTTAGTGGGAGACTATGCTTTTCTAAAGATCAAGCCTATACGTTCTATTGCAAGATCTAAAGTAAAAGGCAAGTTGAGTCCTCGCTATGTTGGACCATTTGAGATCTTAGATAAAGTGGGGGATTGTGCATATCGTCTAGCTTTGCCTCCTGCTTATGATAAGATTCATAATGTGTTCCATGTTTCTGTGTTGAGGAAGTACGTTAAGGATCCGTCTCATGTACTCAACATTGAACCTATGGAGATTAATGAGAATCTGACTTATGAGGAACTACCTGTGAAGATCCTTGACTCCCGAGTAAAGCAGCTGAAGAGTAAGGAGATAGAGTTAGTGAAGGTTTTGTGGAGATACCATGGTTTAGAAGAAACCACTTGGGAGTTGAGAGATGAGATGTTACGTACTCACCCTTCCCTCTTTGTATGAGATTTCGGGGACGAAATCCTTTTTAAGGGGTGGAGTGCTGTAACATACTGAAATCCCCTATGTACCTCTTTGTACTCTTTTCTATAAGTTTTGTCCTTCATTTTCATTCCATATGTCTTTGGTTTTGATTTAAAGGAATTATGATGGTTATTGGATAAATGTTTCCCATATATTCTTATTACAAGGTTGCATGCACAAATACCTCAGTTAGATATAGATAATGGGTCTAAAATGCAATTTCACATCAAGTAATAAAAAGAATAAAATAATTCGTCCTAGAACTTTCTAGCATTTCCTAGAATAAGAGAAATAAGAAAAAAATCCGAATTTTATATAAGGGAGAAGGTAAATGTAATAATTAAAGGTAATATGAGAATTAATGGGTAAAGAAGATAATTAGAAAGGTTTTTGCACCTAATATTATAATCTAAAACCATCATGATAATTTGATAGTTAAATTCGTTTCCTTAAGAAAAAAGTAACTTAAGGGCCAAGTATCATTTAAAATGGAACCTAAATATAAATATTAATAATATTATCAAAAGAATATAGGAAATATGCCAATAAAGAGAAATAAAATAATTAATGTTCTCAAATAAGGGAAATAACTCCAAATTCGTATTCTAAACATAAAAATAAGCCTCTGTGCAAATTTGCAACTAATTTGGATAATATATGAATAATGAGTAAAATAGGAGAGAGAGAAAGTGTGTAGAATGTTCTATTTATTTAATAAATATATAGATAATTTCCACTTGTGAAGATAATTGCAAAATCGTGTTCCAAACCTTTAAGGAGACTTATGGGTGAAGTTACACTAATTTTAGATAATGTTATCACCTCTTTTGAAGGAGGAAAGAGAAAATGATATAATAATTATTTCACCTATCAAACTTTCTCAAAAGGAAAAACTAACTCCATATTTGGATTCTACGCGTCGAAATAAGTCAGGATATAAAATTTAATAATTTTTGGACGACGTTTGAGCCTCCAAACGAAGAGAGAGAAAAACTTTTAAAAATTTAATGGATTTAATCGACTTTTGCTAAGGGTTGTTTTCCTAATCTAATTCGCGATCGGACGGCTCAGAATTCTTGATGGACTCGGGTCCATCGATCATACGACTCATGGTCGTCTTCCACCTCTAGCCGAATAAGGAAACATGTCTCTTGTTTTCGATTTTTCAAATCGGTATATCTCGAGTTTTACTCGATGATTTTCGCTCAAATAAGTTTCGTTGGATTCCTTGTGAGTTTTCGCTCCGGATTATCCCAAAAAGTTTGGGATTAGTCGCGTTTTTGAGAAACACCCAAGTTGGCCGCCGACCTCCTTACTTTGCTCCTACCTAAACCCTAACTTAGGGTATCTTGCCTATAAATATTGTAACCCCAATGACCGCCATCACCTTACCAACCTGCTCGTGCCCCCAATTTGGCGATTCGTGGACGAACCAACCACCAACAGGCCGCCGAAGACCCCTGGCTTGCGGCGCCTCTCGTTCTCTTCTCCGTTGACATCGTTTCAAATTAAAGGTACTATTTAGTTCGTCTCTTGTTTAGCTTTCCAACGCATATCTTCGTGTCGAGTTTGGTGCTCTAGGGAAAAATCACCCAAACCTCCGCGTGAAGCTGCTTGCTTCAGCCGTCGGGCGAGCTGGAGAAGACGATTCCGTCGTTTTCCAGTTTTACCCCTTGCTGACTTGCTTTTCCTGTTTCCACGCGAGGGTGTTAGTGTCTTTTTCCTTCTGTTCGTCCGCCTGACCTTACTGCACGGCCGGTAGCGAGCGACCGCGAGGCGTGGGTCACCGCTGTCGAGCGCTCGCCACCGCTCGGCCCATCCGGCCTTGCCTACGTGGCAGGCTGTGATTGGTCGAGATAAATTTTTTTCTAAAAATTAATCCTGTGGTCAAAAATAAAAAAATAAATAGTGTTTTGAAATCAGGAAGTCGAGATCTATTCAATAAAAATATTTTTGAGTTCTGGTTTTGAGGTTTGCAAAAATGTATTTTTAAAGTCGATTTAATTATCTTAAAAATTACTAAAATTAACCTTAAGAATCCATATTTCCAAAATATACAATATTATATGTTATTTTGATCAGGGAAACCTAACTAAGATGGTTATGAGGTTTTTGGAGTCTAAATCGATGGTTTGCGCAAAAAGTTAGTGAGTTAGGGTTTTCAATCTTTTAAATGAATGTGTGTAATTATAACTTATGAATATAATGATGTATTAGGGAAATTGGGTTTATAATTCGTGTGAAGAGTTGAAAAGGGAAATTCTAGAACACCTGAGGCTAAGGTATGTGTTTTGTTTGTGCATCTACTTTTCAGTTGGGAAATCATTAATCCATTACCCATACTTCCTTATGAGGTTTAACTTGATCTAAACCCTTGAATCTTGAAACCTAAATTGCTTATTGCCTCAAAAGTAGACGTAGTATTCTCTTGTTTGGGTATTCATACCCCACTGCCATGTTATATATTCTTTTGATTATCCTTGCCATAACTCTTTTGTTAGCATGTAATTAAATGATCTATTTAATGTTAAGTAGTGGTACTTATGTACAACCACCCATAGAGGGAATGTATAAAATCGCCCTAGGGGAATGTTTATTATTCTCCCCATTAAAAATTGTAGGTGATTGGAAATGTTTTTATTCTTCCCTCACCTAAGGTTAGAGGTCCAGTAGGTGCCTCAACCCTACTTAGTTAGGTAGACATATTAATTGACATGCTATAACCTTTATATATTTTGTTAATGGCAAGTTTCCTTATAAAAACCTCATACTCTTTGATATCTATTGTTACACCAAATATCTAGCCTAATTTACTTGTTACGACTTTCTTTGACATTGTTAGAATATTCTTGTAACACATACTTCCTTTGTTCTTCCCTCTTGCTGGGTGTCTTCCCAACCACCCAGGTGTTGGAGCTGAGCAAGGTGAAGGAAGGGCTTGAAGAAAGGTTCCTCTGCTGTTGATCGTTAGCTTGTCAAGAAGGATGGCTAGGTTGCTATAGCTAGATCCTCATATATATCTTATCTTGTCTTTTAGAAATCAATTATGTAATAAACAATGAAGCCAATAGAAGGCTTATTATTTCTTTCTTTCCGCTGCTATTGACATTTTATTATGTATCTGGAATCATGCTTATTTACTTGGAATATTATGCAATCATCCTCAAAGTCTAAAATTTTGTTAAAAATTGTGGATGTTTGTATTTCCTTTAAATTTTAGTAAAGGGGTGATCTCGCCTCTTTACAGATTACAAGAAAAATAAAGCAAAAATGGGGATCATTGATAGTCCTCAATTGATTATGTCCTGGAAGAGGTGCTAAGACTAAAATCTCACATATTAGAGAAGAAGATGAGAAATGGTAAAAAGAACATGACCCAGTTATCGATTTGAATGTCCTCACTCTTCGGCCAAGATCTCCTTTCAGCTTCACTCACGTGCCTTCTTATGTTTGGGATGACAAAATTGTTCTCCACAGTACCGATCTATATCATTTTGATCTCAATGATGGCCACGTATTCAAGATGCTACCTCAACGTTTGCCATATGACATTCCTTATGCTGCAACTTTAAGAAGCATCACATCCTTTGAGCTACAATGTGAAACTGCATGTGAGAAAATATGGAGACCATTGTAATTACATTATGTTACTCTAAACAAGCTTTATGTTATGTTCCTATTTAAGAGATTATATCAGGTTTGAGTGATATGAATAGCTCTTCAATTTTATATTTTAACTATTAGAAATAGAGTCAGTTTAGATGACTCTCAAGATTGATTTGGAAGCTGAAGTGATGGATGTCATTGTACATAATTAAGGTCATATTCTTTGTCTCAACAAAGACCATTGTCAATATATGGCTTTTGGATTTGTGTGTCACGTGTCAACTCACGACCACTTAATCTGAACCAACATATTTAATTGCATTTACACTTGTCTAGATATAACCAAAGGTAGCGTACACCATGTTCACACTGGGAGTACCAAATTTGAACTCTAATATATGGGCATGTATCTACAGATTCATAATAGAAATTATCCAAAGCATCAATTCTAAGTTGAAATTATATAATTTAGATTATATGTTTTTAATTTATTGGATGCACTTCAAAAGTTAAAATTACATTTATTTGTGTTTGATTGACTTTTCCAATACATAAAAAACATGTACCTTTGTCAAGTAATATATAGTATCATTTTTTGTACATAACTAATAAAAAAATACGACTAAAAACAGCCACCTAAAAGCATAATTTTCATCAAAATGCATAACTAAAACAAAAGGTTTTAGAAAGAAATATTTTTATTCATATACACTTGTTTTACAATGGTTTTCTACTCTAAATGTAGCAATGTATCACATACAAGTAAAAAAAGGAGTTCTTTGATCACGTCCATGTTTGAGATAGCAAAATGATGGTTGGATAAAGTGCTCATTTAGAGTCAAAGAATCTAACATGAACATGTGACAAATACGTATTTTTCATTATTTAGTATAATTAATTAAGATATTTTTTTTTTGTAATTTTAGCTTAATTTGGAAATCAATTTCATCCTATCAATATTAATTTTTTACATTCTCATGAGATTTCTATGAATTTTCAGGAATTATTGAACCATTTAACTAAAATAAGAAAAGTTGAAGATAGGATGCCTTTTAGATTTCCTACAAAGTTTAATATACCTCACTCCAAAACAATCATTACTCCCACATACAAATTCAAAATTTATAGTTTAGATATATTTTGAAAATATAAATTCAATTGTTATAGGAAAATATATTTGTCGATGACTTTAGCAGTCATTTGACTATCCAATCAATCAGTGAACGTGCATGTTTATTTTCCCACAGTGTATGATTTAAATATATACCATGTATAAAAATTGACATAACTCACATATCTCAAGACGGAATTTAATGTTCAAATATGTGATGAAAAAGGATTTCAAAGGCCTACATGAAAAATATATTTTTTGACACACGATAAAGTTTGTTACCAGCCAAATTTTGTAATAGACTTCAGGAATGAGAATATGCGTGAGAGAGTCAGAATTTCAAGTGTCAAAAGAAGACAATCAATGATTTTTCTTATTTCCTATTGAGGAAATAAATTATTCTCTTGACTAAGACATACAAGAGTCATCGCTCCTTTGTTTCTTCCCCCATTCTAGTATTTCCATCCCTCCTTTCCCTATAAAAGAAGGGGGGACTCCACTAAGAAAATGCTCCCAAAATTTTGTACTTGCATTTTTAGTTGAAGTTATGTTACTTGCATTCTTAATGTATTATTTTCATTCAAAAAATAAAAATTAGTTCTTTCTTCTACATCTTAACTTCTTTATTTCTCATTCTTTCTTCTTGTTCTTTCTTTTAGAGGGGGAGATAAAGAAAGCAAGTTGTTTAACAATCACCACCTTGGTATCATCAAAGATTCTGGATTTATGGTCTATTACTTCCTATCTTTTTCTCTGTGTTTCTCCCTTCCTTGCTATGATTAGTGAGTAGTTCCCATATCGAGGTGAGGGGAGTAGCCCCATAGGCATGTGTTAATCAGACTGGGTTTTACACGACTACTTTATACGGAAGATTATCCATGTGTTAATTGGATCGGGTTTTATACGACTACTTTAAGAAGATGATTTTTGATTTAGAAATCACTAATTTAAATGAAGTAGTTAATCATTTTAGTCACTTGTTAATCCTATCTGATGCGACCGTAAAACTCGGGAGTTAGAAAGCCTAAACCGATTTTATGAGGATTTAGATGCTACTGTGGGAAATTCTCTTTAGGAGGAAGAGCAAGGATACAAAAACGCCAGGACTAATGGGTTCACATGGAGTTCATATCTTGCATTTTATTTACAAATAAATCACATTCCTGCTTCTATCTTATTGTCGTGTATCACTTGATCTTATTTTTATAAGAACTAAGGTGATGAAACCCCTAAGCCTCGATGCCTTATTTCCAGATTTCAAACCACTTCTTCAACTCTTTTCTCAATTCACCTTTTTAATTTAGCACTTTACTTTTTGTTTAGACAATCTGGTGAGTTTACAATTTCTTCCTTTACTTTCTTTCCTTAGATTAAACTTTTTCTTCCTTTGCATTAGTGTAATATTTTACTTCCTTTTACTCTAATTTCTCATTCTAGTTTAAACAACCAACCACCAAATTGGAATTCATTTTATGTTCTCCTTATTCAAAAATACCAAAAAAAAACTTTCAAAAATCAAATTGGATTTAAAGAGAATAATTATAAAAATGTTGTCATGTGAGATCAATCCTTCAATACTAGCCTTATCTAGAAAGTAAAAAAAAAGATTAAAATCTAGGATAATTGTTCTAGTGAATTGGTTTGCTGTTCGATGCATAACAATTTTGGCACCATTGTCGGGGACTTAAAACAACCACCTAAAAGTTTAATTTTCATCGAAACACATAACTAAAACAAAATGTTTTAGAACAAATTATTTTTTATTCATATATATTTTTTTACAATGGTTCTCTACTCTCAATGTAACAATGTATCACATACGAGTAAAAAAGGAGTTCTTCAAAAGAAATATGATGATCACATCCATGTTGGAGATGACCAAATGATGGTTGGATAAAGTGCTCATTAGAATCAAAGAATGTAGCATGAACATGTTATTTTAAAAGTTTTGAGAAGCGAGAATGTTGAAATTTGAATGATAGAATATGACGAGTTCGAGCAGGAAAAATAAGTTGAGAATAAAGAGAACGATGATGCAACCAAAAATAAAGGAATTATTTGGTTCAATCAGGATGACCAAATCCATGAGAGGGGGTAGAATTTCCACTATATCAGAGAAGATGTTACAAAGAGGAGCATGCTCGAAAGAAGCAGAGTACACCCTGAGAACGAAGGATGTCGTTTATGTAAATAGAATACATGATTATCATACAACCCTAACAAGGGAACATGTATTTATAAATGTAGAACCATTTTTAGATTCCTATTTGAATATGGAATTTAAACCGTACTATATTGTGGGGGTAAATGAGTCTACAATGATCCATTTCATTTTAGATCGGATATACAATCAGATCAACATAATTCTTCAAATCACACAACAAAGAATAAAATACATATCAAGTGCAATTATTTTATTATGGACATTGCAAAGAGTCAACAGAAGAAAACAAAAGAATACACAATAATACTTGTAATAATAAAATATAACAAAACGTGTATCATTGTAAAATAAAACCAAACTTATACCCATAATACACAAAAGGATTATTAGTAAAATACAACAAATTATGCATCAAGTTTATATATAGTAATGAAAACGCACAATATAATAAATTGTGTTGTATTGTTTTTTTGATTTATTCCAAGGTAGTGAAGTTTCACAAAGTTAGTTAACTATGTTATGATCCATTCAAATTTTGATGTATTTTAATGCAAATATGATATGAAACGAGTGCCATATCACAATGAATTTCATAGATTTAGGACTATGCAATTATTCATTACCTCTTAAGGTGGTGGATAGAAAACAACGCCATCTAGATTGAATATGCAAGACCTACAAATGACTATCTAATAACAATGAAACAAATCCATGAGAACCCAAACACATGAACCAAACACTCACTTATAATGTCAAAATAAAACACCTTTCTTTAAGTAAATTGTAGTCTGTATAGTCAAGTGCTTCTTCCTTAGTACAAGAATATTCATTAGTTTCTCAATGTGAATATACCAATCTCAATACACAAGCCTGAAAAGCTAGCTACCTAGATGTTAATTGAAGTTTAAATCCGCAACTGATTTCATAAGGTTTATTACTCTAATTTTAGATGGATAACTATGTCCACGTGCCCATTCTGAATCATCAAATCCTTCAACACATTTTCATAAATGTTGTGTACAAAACAAAGATCAGTATCAACATGCATAAAAACACACAACTAACACCTAGAACTTTTTATAGTTTTGAAACCACTCAAGCGTATATGTAGATGTTACAGAATGTTTAGATCGGGAATTCCCAAATCAAAAACACAGTAAGTAGTATGAACCACAGAGAGTGTTCTAGCCATGTTGGGAAATCTGAAATCAAGATGATTGAAATCAATGTGGATGTTTCTTAGACCCAAAGTTTTGATAATTTTATAAATGATGCTAGTATAATCCAGCAGTAATATAATCCCGACCTATTTCATATTATTTTGAAAGAGGATATTTCAAAGTTAGACACCTCAAGATTGGATCACAAACTAGAGAATGTTCTTGTATATTCTCTTCTTCTATTTATTGACTACTCATATGATTACTTTGAATTGCATCTCCCTAGTTCACATGAAGGACAATCATCGGATTATGTATGAGGTTCTATAGGAGGAACATTACATGTATCATATGAGATAGATGGATTTCGTGCTTCATTGATACTAAATGGGAAAAGAACATTATTGTTTTATTTTTTTTCACATGGTCCCAAACATGGATGAGGAATAAAACTAGACATCCAATGGATATAATTTGTATTTCATGTTACACATATACACAATTTATGATTGAATAAGTAATTGATAGGCATGATAATAATTTCTTTATGCAAATGATTGTTGTTGTGATATGTTCATGATATATGATAAAAGAGACTAGTAACAATAAACATAACTCGTACACGTCTTGAAAACACATGACTTTGAAAAATAAATTAGAATGAGACCATATTGTTCAAATGGATGCTTATTTATACTAAATAAATAAAAATTTAATTATTAATGAATGTGAAACTTTCTTCCAATCTTTTATGAATTGTTTGAATATTTAAAATCACACTTCTTAACTATTACAAGAGAATAGACATTATATTATTCGACACGTAGACTACAATTATTGGTAAACTAATATAATTTTAAGTGTACATAACAACATGGCATACAGAAAGAGTTAGATTTGTATATAATATCTTATTACATTTTTGTTGAAGATGGCATACCCAAAATTAGATAGTAGACTAAAGATAAGTCCAAATATGACAATCATATCTTAAAAAATATTTTCTAGGTCTCCATCAATCTTTGTGTTTGACGTGGTCCATGAGTAATCTCTAACAATAAATAAAATTGAATTTATCATGCCAGAGACATATGATAAGACTATAAGGCTGAAAACTTGAACGAATCAATTTTCATTCCTCTTCTTCACACGATACATTTGGAGGTGCCTAATCTACTTATTCTAGTCTACTTCATATTTCCCTCTATAGTCATTGTGAAATTTTTGAGTTTTACTCTCGACACTCTATGTGATTCAACAATTATGTGTGCTTCTTGGTGCTTTGCTACCCTATGCCTAACAACAAGAAGACAATAAAGCTAGAGATCAAAATTGAAATGAAAATTTCATACTTTTGGTGTTTTGTGAACCATCTGATGCTAAAATTTTGCTATACTGGGTTTTATTATATGAAAAATATATCAATTAAATGCAATAGGATTCAATTATTATAATTCTAAATAAAATAGAAAAGTCAGTAATACACATATTATTAATAAAGAGATATATTTTTCCATACTTGAGAAGGACAAGTCTGACTAGCCCCCCTCCTTTTGCAAATGTGTGAGAGCAACATTCTTATAGCGATACAAAATTATAATCTAAACTACTTCAAGGAGTAAGGTTTTAATTAATTAAAATTGTACCAATTTATGTCTTTTCATTTTTCTAGACAATAACATGTCCACAATTTAAAATTATGTCTTCTTCTTAGTTATCTCTCCTCCCACATTATTCCTTCACTTTTTTTTTCTTTTCAAACTTATTTCTATTATATAATATGAATAAAATAATGAATGCCTAAAATGTGCATGCAAAACGCTTGTGTAAGCATTGAGTAGTATAGGCCAATGAGGCCAAAATGTCAAATTTAGGGATACATTATCCAAAGACTACTACAAACTATAACCTAATCATCTATGCATACAAAAAAAGAGTTTCTTATAGCTAAAATTAATAATTGAAATCTAAATTTAGTGGCATGTGATCAAGAATTGGTGAATTAAGTGGAATGTGATCAAGAATTGGTGAATTCCTTAGGATTGTAGTTTCACAACGACATACATTGCATTTAACTCTATTTCATTAATAATCATTTACCCTTAACCTTAGACTAAGGACCCATAGCAAGTATTACCCAAAACCTTATCAAAATACACTAACTGTACTAAGACAAACCCCACATTCATAGCAGTTTTGGAATTATCTAAGTTCATTATCGACAACTCTAGCTTATCCATTCATAGTTGTAAGCCATCTCTCCAGGTAGTATATTAGTTTTGTAAATATATAACTTTTCCAACCCCTAAGCATTGTACCAAAGCAATAAGTGGTCTAAGCAATTGATTGTAGTAATCAAGGATGGGCCATTCATTAAGCAATCATAGATTATTTCTAGAATTTTAGAAAAAAGTATATATTAATTCATGAGAGTCAAAAGTAACAAAGAACCAGGCTACTCCCAAGTTCTAAGTAACAAGGGGATTACTCCCATATGATTTCTACCATCCAATAAATAGAGTAAGACTGTAAAACAAAGCTAAACATCAGATAAACCAATGATAACCATGAAAGAATTTGGTCTGACAATCCCCTCTGGTTGGTTCCTTGATCCACCATGTTCTGACTATGAATCTACATCTCAAAAGTGCCCATAGTGTTCATTATTTGGTCATTCTTTGTATCCTCCTCTCTTGGATCCGTTCCCTATTGCAACGAGATAGAACATGATTCTCCCTTTTGGTCGAATTCCCCCCTAGGTCATTCGTTAGGCTCTGGATGTCATTAAGTCATAACTGTTGGATTGGTCTTCATATTTAATCTACACTGATTGTGCAATGTTGGTACCACTACCAGGAAGTTAGTGATACCAAGTTGTCGAGTGACTCTAAATCCTTGATAAGTGTAGGTACTACCTATGAGTACATTGGTAGAATCAAGTTGAATTCGTCATGCTCTAACTTTCTCAGGATGTAAAAGTCACCACCACTAACTCACCTATTGGTGGCATCGAAGTAATAAATTATTCTATTATTTCTTTCAGAAAAACAATTAGGTGAAAATATGGAAAGCATATTCATTACCTTTTGTTACATTTGTTGGGGAATTTATTTAGGATAATCTATATCTTTTCCTTCATTTTAGGACTCAAATGCAATTTCCTTGATTTCTCTACCTTTGTTGAAATTCGCATTGCTTTTTTCTTATTCTGTAGTTTTATGAACTTCCTCATTTCTTCAACCCAAGTCCAAGATCATTTCATTCACTTAAAACACCTAAAAAATAAAAGATTGTCATAAGCCCATTAAAATCCCCAAAGGCCGAAGAATAAGATATGTTCAATCCCAAAATCTATTCTCCCAGTCTAAGGATTCAACTGAAGTAAATTTTATTTCTAAAACTCGAGTCAAGAGACCCACATTCATCAATCACTCGAGTATTTTGAATTGATCGTTATGGAAGGTTCTGTACTTTGGATGCACTAACTAGACTAAGGCACAAATTTTACTCCCAGTCAATTTGAGTCTGCTAATTACGCGACCCACACCCACATCTTAGTAAAAGTTTAAAACAAAGAAAGTCATTCAAAGAGATAAAAGTTTGACCACAAAACTTCAGGATGAAGCATCTAAATAATGCCAGTTAAGAAACTCAAGTCTCTGAGTTAATCGACTCATAATCCAAGACAGACAGCTTCAACCGCTACCTAGCATTATATCAAGGGTTTTCTCACCTCCTTTTACCTATAAAAGAGGGGGGACCCCATAAAAAAAGGATTCTACTTTTCATACTCTAGCTTTTGTTCACTTACATCATTTCTAAGTAGTTCCTCCTTATCAGGACATGGGGAGTGGCTCCATGATATCCATATCTTATCTTAAAAACTTGTAAAACTTCTTTAAAATATAAATGAAGTGCTTATTATACATTTGATAACTTGAAATGTGATCAGATTAGTCATGCTCCATGACAATCATGATGCATGAAAAAAAATTGACATGTGGACTCGGACTCCGGATAAAGTGAATTTGATTTCAGAAGAGACCCAATATCATAGTACATTAGACGATTGAACAAGCACCTATGGATCACCAAATGACTAAGAGACTGTAGAAATATTAATCCATGATTCCAAAGAGTACATATCTACATGTTCCTAACTTCAAAGTATCTAAAAGGAACCTAAAAGTGATGAATTTAACTATGGAGTTCGTTGTGGTGAAACTCAGAGTTTTGATAACTCCATAAAATTTGAATTAATCTTAACTGGTTAAATACTTCTTCTTTTTGCTCTTTCTACTTACATTCTATTGTTAATATAGTTCCAATTAAAACCATCACTTTTGTTCCTTTCAATCTTGCATTTTTATTTCATGCACTTCTAGTTCATCAATTTTACTTCTTGCTTTAGAGTAATCTTTCTCCCTATCTTGTGTTAAATATTGTTCATTGCACTTCCAATTCAAAGTAATTCTCGACACTTTGTCTCTAAGGACCGATACCTTAAGTAATACATCAACACATTTGTTCACAAGTGGATTGGTTATCCATCTAAGGTTAAACTCCAGGGACAATTTTCTCTCCGGTGAATTTTGTGTGTCATCAACAACACATCAATTTTTGCATCATTGTTGGGGATGGCAGAGGGAGTTTTTTGAATCTGAATCACTTCAAATAATTAGGATCATTTTTTTATTTATATTTTTGTTCCTTGCCTACAGAGTCCCATCGCGATAGTGTAACTCCTTCTATGGAGTTCCCGTTCTGGTAGTACATTTTCTTTGCAAATCGCCATACTTGTTGATATTCAATCCTATCTTCTTGAATCGTCCAATTTCTATCCTTTTTCTCAAGCTTCTCATGGTACGTGCGATACTCCCAGAGTGTTAATAATATACCATTTGATCCATAAATCAATCAAACCTTTCATCTTATAAACATTGCCAATCGAAACAGGATGGCTAACAAAGCATCTATTCGAAGAAGAACAAATGAAGTTGTAGCCATGAACACAACAACCATGACAGTTGACTTGGAGGCATCAAAGGAAGGAGAACATGAGAAATAGATCAAGTATTTATCAATACAACTAATTGTTGAGGCTTTACATCTAGTTGTACCCCCATCTATTACAGTCCCCCAATTTGAAATCTAGACATACTATATTATTATGCTTCAAGAAAGCACCTCTTAAGGGAGAATGAGAGAAACTATCAAGACCACCTCCAATGTTTTGCCTACCTATTTACTTTGTTCAAAGTACCAAGAATTTAAGATGATGCGCTCAAGTTAAGACTTTTCAAGTACCATATATCTCCTCAGTTCAAGGTACAATGCTATGGAATTTGACAAAATCACAACTTGGGAACCCCTCAGATCCAAACTTCTTGACAAATACTACCTCCCATATCCCACCTACAAAATTCATGGAGAAATTACACAATTCAAGATGACCCCTAAAGAGACATTGGTAGAGGAATGGGAATGATTCAAAAATTTTCTCCTTTGTTTCCCTCATCATAGCATACCCCGAATACAGTTGATCAAAATATTCTATAGGGGTGTCGATCCAGATACCAAAGTTTTCCTTGGCACTTCTTGAAGAGGAAATTTTATGTTCCGAAATTTTTAAGTGCTTGGGGAGTAATAAAAAGAAGTGTTGAGATTCAAGCCCAAGCCCACTGAGGGTAGCCAAGAGTTCTCAAAGTCACCAAGGCTAAAGATATCTTTGATCTAAAATCAATACCTAAAATCCTTATAATACTCAACCTGATAGAACCCCAAGATATGAAACAAATGAGTTGCGTTTCACTCCATATGGATTTCCTGCATGATCAAAATTCACAGCCAATTTGGGTCCATTGCCCCTTTGTTGTATTAACTTGTTCATCATTGTGATGCCCCTCACTCTCTCAATTTTCTTTTGCTGCTCATCAAGTGCTGTAATTTCTTCAGGGGGTACATCACCAACCTAAAATTTGATTAAAAAAACATTTACATGATATAATTATAAATGAACATGTAGATAGAAACCTCAGAGATATATTCTTAAAACTTACATTGTCAGGTAGCGCAAGCACATCCTCACCATCATGATGATCATCAACATAGTCATCATGGGAATGCTCAGCCATCTGAAAGTTCACATTCAAATTATAAATTTCACATTGTAAAGTAACACTAATTGTAAAGTTCACATTGTAAAGTACACATTCACATTGTAAAGTTCACATTCACATTGTAAAGTAATTCACATTGTAAAGTCCACATTCACATTATAAATTTTACATTCAGAAAAATACAATATATAAAAAATATAAACATTCATGCCTCTAATATTTTGATCTTTTATCAATTAACAATCCTTCATTGTGATCCCCACAAACATACAAGTCATTGTGATCCCCAACTTCAATGTTTGGTGGTGTGGGCAACCCAACTGAGAATGGAATGGAGTCATCATAATTATCATAATACTCTTCTTCATCTATAGGATCTTCAATGAACTGTCTTTTACCATGAAGAACAACCGACCATTTATCATTTGCAGGATCATCGATATAATATACTTGTTTTTCCTTTGATGCCAATATGAATGGTTCACCCTTCTCGCAAATCTTTTCAAAGTTCACTAATGTGAAACCTAATTCATCCACTATAACTCCTTTGTTGTTGTCAACCCAATTACATTTAAAGAGTGGAATTCTGAAATCTACATAGTAAAACTCCCATATGTCTTCAATGACACCATAATATGACATTTTAGCTTCACGTGGACTCTTATCCTTTACACTTGCAAAAAACAATGAAGACGCTTGAAGGGTGACCCCACTGTTTTGGACGACACTCTTATCATCTTGACGCTTTGTGTAATATGAGAATCCATTTATGTCAAACCATTCATAAGACATAACATTTAATTTTGGTTTAAAGGTGAGGCATTTGATTGTTTCAGTAAGATTATCTGGTGTTTGAGATAGTTGATGTAAGACTTTATCTTCAAACCACTTATAAATGTCTTGTTATGCTCTCTAGCAGGCCACATTGAATTGGATCGAGGATATTGTAACATCCCTGACCTGGGTTATGTGTTAACTCTAGATGTTTTGCTTAATAAGGTTGAGCAGATTCTTAATCTTATCTTGGGAAAAGTAATTAGGGCTCATGAGAAACTTATGTTTCAATTTTTGTCCTGTTTGAACAATGTTGAATCAATGTTTTGTTTGTTTTGGACTAAAGTGCAAATTACCCAAGTCGAGGGGTTTATGTGCAAATTGTGCATGATAATATGTTCCTCATGTGTTGAAGCATCATGAGAGTGAATATGATGTTGAGGTATGGCTTATGGAAGCTTGAATACCAAGAAAGAGCTGATAAAGCAATGTTGTGCATTAAAACCTAGTTTTGGTGTAATGTGCAATTTACCCAAAACCTAGGGTTTGATATGCAAATTACCACTTCAATAAGGTCCTTAATGTTTCTTGGCATCATTTATAGAAAATAAAATGAGAGGGGCACCTCATTTGAATTAAGTTGGAGGAGAGAGAATCTTGGTATTAAAATAATCAAGATTTAATCTTAAGTGAAACCCTAATTCAATTTAGGGAAAAAATAAATGTATTAATTAAAGGGCCTTCAACCAAAATGTTATTGGTTGATTTTGAATAAGTATGGACGTTCTTTTTCCAAGATAAGGAACGAAAATATCCTAACTAGGTGAAATTCCACTCACCTTATTGTAAGGAAAAGAATTTCCACTCAAAAAGATATATTAATATTATAATGGATTAAGATGCTTATTTTATTTTCCCTTAATCCATGGATAATGGAAGGGAATTAGGTGGGGATAGAGATGCCCTTGCATGCAAGAAACCAAGGGGGAAGTGGTGGCAACAATTTTGGAATTAAAAGACTTTTATAAAGTATCTTCTCTCTCATCAATTTCCTTATAAAAATGCCCTTTCCAAGCCAAATGAAAGGCTTTTCTCGACCCTTTTCTTTCTCTCCTTGCTTTGGCCGACCAAGGGATCTTAGGAGGATAGGAAAGACGAAACCCAACCTGTAGGTAAGGTTCTTGATCTATTTCTCCTTGATTTCATGGTGGAAATCGAAAATAAATTATGGATTCCTTCTTACTTTGATCTCCTCTTCAACCCTAGCCAACTTTTACAATCAAAAGCTTGAGGAAGAGCCTAGGGGGAGTTGCAAGAGCTTCATACACCATTAATGTCGTGATCTTGGAGCTTTGGAGCTCAATTGGAGGTGGTTTTTATAACTCAAACCATTAATCATTGATATTGCATCAATTCTCTATACTTCGTTGATTGTTTTCTTTAAATTGCTACACTCTTGTTTCTTTTCTGCAATTTCCATCAAGAACGGTTGCTGTTCTTGGTTGTTCGAAGGAAGGGGATGATGAAATCATACTATATGCTTATCCAAAGAAAAGTACCAAGCCAAACGGTTTTGATAGCTATTCCAAATCATTTTAATTTGATTGGCTATGCGGTTTCAGAAAACCGTTTAAAGGCAAACGGTTTGAAACCGTTTGGGTGCAAACGGTTTCAAGACCGTTTGAGATGGTTGAACAAGCGTTGAAAGTTTGGGAATGTTGTTCCTAATTATGTAGGCTAATGACCCACCAATTTGAGGGGTTAACTCCAAAGGAATCGTAGGTTGAAGGCCAAATCGTTAGGCAAATCGAATTGAATTAAATGCTGATTTTCAACCGGATTAACTGGACCTGTTTGGGAAAACGGTTTCAAGACCGTTTGAGTGAGTTGACCAAGCATTGACCGTTTGGGATTTATGTTCATAATTATGTTGGTTGATGACCCTTCAAATTTGATGGATTAACTCCCAAGGAATCTTGAATTGAAGGCTTATCAATTAGGGAAACCTAATTGGATTAAGTGCTGATTATCAATCTGATTTAATTGAACTTTTTGGGCAAACGGTCTGAAGACCGTTTGAGTGCGTTGACCAAGGGTTGACCGCTTGGGATTACTGTTACTAATGATGTGGTATAATGACTCACCAAAGTTGAGGGATTAAATCCCAAGGAATCGTGAGTTGAAGGCTATTCAATTGGGCAAACCCTAATTGAAAACAATGCTGAAATTCCAATGAGTTAATTAGAGATTTTGGGTTGATTAGACCAAACAGTTTCACGACCGTTTGGGGATCACCCAAACGGTCTCAAGACCGTTTGGGGGTCACCCCAAAACCGTTTGGAGGTCTGGGGACAAGTATAGTTGACCAATTGAAGGTCTAAAGGTACCAAATCATATTGCAATTAAGTGCTAATTTGTTGATCAACTCGATAGACCAAACCTTGATGATTGTTTACTAGAATCCAAGGTTTGGATGAGCCAAACGGTCTCAAGACAGTTTGTAGCTCATCCAAACGGTCTCAAGACCGTTTGGTGGTCAACCAAGACCGTTTGGAGGTCTAGGGTTGAGTATGGTTAGGTGTTTGAAGGTCTAAAGGTACCAAGCTGATATACAATGCAATGCTGATTTGGTCATCAATCCCATGATCCAAACCTTAATTGGATGGATTGGATTTGAGTGATATGATGGGATAACGGTCTCAAGATCGTTTGGAGGTCATCAAAACGACCTCAAGACCGTTTTGGGTCACGTCATACCCAATTTGGATGATGGTTCAAAAGTTTCAAAGTAAAAAATCTTGCATTGATGAGTGTTGTTGAATCATCGATTCTAAACCCTATTCCAATTGAATCAAACCCTAATTGATGACCAAGTGAGGGTGAATTGAGGGTCAAATCAGTTGAAGGTTGACCTACTAAATTCAATTGAAATATGAGCAGAGGTCCAATTGATGATTGGTTCCATGAATTCAATGGTTGAAGATCCAATGCAATCAATTGAAACATAATTAGTAGCTTGATTGATGATCAACTTCAAAGATCTAATTGGTGTTTATAAACCCTAATTCCATTGATATCAGACCCTAATTGAAGTTCCAATTAAGGGATGAGTTCATGACTCAATTGATGATTGAATTGATGATCCAATTGGTTGAGATTCCATAGATTGGAATTGAGTGTTGTTAAAGTCTTGATTGACTCTTTGGTCCATGCGGTTTTGAGAGGTTTGGACCAAACGGTCTCAAGACCGTTTGGGTCCAAATGGTCTCAAGACCGTTTGGGACCAAACGGTCTCAAGACCATTTGGGACCAAATGGTCTCAAGACCGTTTGAGACCAAACGGTCTCAAACCGTTTGAGACTCATGCGGTTTCAAGTCCATGCAGTTTCAAAGCTTTTTGCTTAAACGGTTTCAAACCGTTTGTGATTCAATTTGGTTAATTCAATTGGATGTCCAATGCAATTGAAGAATCAATTGGTTAATCCAATTGAGTACTTAAAGTAATTGAAGGAACAATGGGTTGATTCAATTGAGTACCCAATGATATTAAAGACTCAATTGACTAATCCAAATGGATACCCAGTGCAGTTGAAGGTTCTATCGATCAATCTATTTGGATACCTCAAGTTATTGAAGGTCCAATTGATCAAAAATTTTTGTAAACCTAATGTGATTAGGTGGGAGATACCTTTAATGGTACTAATCATTAATGCATAACAAATGCATGGATCCAATATATGATGTAAACCCTAATTGAGGCTGATTCCATGTATAATCCTATTAAGAGGTTGTCTACATGTGAAATCACTAATTAGGATGAATAGTAAACCCTAATTCAATTGGATACCTTATGTAATGGAGGTGCAATGTGATTGAATCTTTGAGAATTAAGATGATGAATGTTCTATTGATCCAATAATGATTAGTAATGATAATCAATGAAGGTACAAATGGTTGAAACCCTAATAGTACCTAAGTAATTAAGTGCCAATTAAGGGATGAATACCTAATTGCTTATAGGATCAATGAATTGGTACACTATGTTAATCATAGTTGTATGTACTCGACTGAAGGGTTGATATGACCTAATAAAGTTGAGAAGTTGATAGTATGAATTCATACATGAATATGATTCATGTGATGATTAAGGGTTATGATCCTTAAGCAAAGAGATCATGAAACCCTAAACATGAACATAAACCCTAATTGACAGGGTTATTGAACTCAAACCTTAATTGAAGGTGTATCCATGTAAAGCCCTAATTGAGGGTGATTATATGAGAAACCCTAATGGGGATTGAGTAGTAAACCCTAATTATGGGTAATGTAATATGAAACCCTAATGAAGGGTGATGCTATATGCAATCCCTATTCTAATGAAGGGAAATGGTATGTGAAACCATAATTCCCTAATAAGAGAATAGAATTCATGCTTGAATATGATTCAAGAGGTGAACTCCTGTAGCACGACCGTGTTAGGTAGCACGGCCGTGGTATTTTCACTTTGCACGACCGTGTAAGGTAGCACGGCCGTGGTGGCTTCCCTTAGCATGGCCATTTTTGGTTGGACGACCGTGGTACTCTAAGCTTGACTTAGAGTTGTTTTGAAAAGGACCTAGCATGGTCTTTTTATTAATTCCTGACTTATGTATGAATCCATAGTATTGGCAATAGTTGTATATTCCAAGTAAGTGACAATTGATCACTACTTTACATGATGAACGCTTCCGCATTAGTTAATCTTGTTTTCGCGAGACGGTCGTCACAGATATTGTATCTTGATGAAATTGGTACAATCCTCGATATAAACACTCACTTTGTCGATGTTGTGTAAAATATACAAGTGACCTTGCTCCAACTGCTCACGACTTATTACTTTCACCCGTGATCCCAAAATTCCTTTGCCAAAATGCTCATTAATATTCTTGTCATTCACAGGAGCATCATTACAACTCAAAAAATCATTGCAAAAATCCATAACCTCTCTCGCGACATAACTCTCAATAATACTCCCTTCAAGCCGATAACAGTTTCAAACATCACCTTTAAAAATGCTCATGTATCGTTCAAAGGGATACATTCAATGCAAGAAAACTGGTCCCAACATTTTTACTTCCCTAGTCAAGTGGACAACAAGATGTAACATGATATCAAAGAACGAAGGAGGAAAATACATCTCAAGTTGACATAGGGTAACAACCACTTCTCTTTGCAATTTATCTAGAGTATCAGGGTCAATAACTTTGCTACACAGACTGTTGAAAAAGAAACAAAGTTTGGTGATTGCAAACTGTACATGCTTCAGCAATATAGATCGAATTGCCATGGGCAATATTTGTTGCATTAGAGTGTGACAATCATGAGATTTAATACCTATCAACTTTAGATCTTTCATTGATACCAATGTACGTACATTGGATGAGTAACCCTGTGGCACCTTAACATTTACCAATCATTCACAAAAAGCTTTCTTCTCCTTTATAGACAACGTGTAACAAGTGGGAGGTAAGTATGTTCTCCGATCGCTACTAACTACTTCTGTTAATTTTGTCCTTATTCCCATTTCACGTAGGTCCATTCTGGATTTTATCCCATCTTTAGTCTTACCTAGTGTATTCAACAGAGTACCGATGACGCTATCACATACATTCTTCTCAACGTGCATGACATTGAAACAATGTCTGACTGTCAAAGAACTCCAATAAGGAAGATCCCAAAATATTGATTTCTTCTTGAATAATGACTTGTCACTCCGTGTGGCCATCGTACATTGTGATCTCTTACCAAATTCATTGGCGCTGTCTTTTACTCTTTCATAAACATCCTCCCCTGATATAGGTTTAGGTGCACTCTATTCCTCATTTCATCCATGGAATGCTTTGCGCAACCTATGATACAGATGAAAATTTGGAAGAAACCTTCGATGACCAAGATATACAGTCTTGCCGCCGTGTTTTAGTCATATTGAATCAATGATCTCTTCACATATAGGACACGCTTTAGATCCTTTGACACTATATCCAGACAAATTCCCATAAGCTGGAAAGTCATTCACAGTGCAAAACAACATATCGTGCAAATGAAATGTCTCTCTTCATGAAGCATCATAGGTCATCACACCTTCACCCCAGAGCTTCTTCAAGTCATCAATCATAGGTTCAAGATAAACGTCGATATAATTTCTAGGTTGTTTAGGGCCCGATATCATAGACGACAACATAACATACTTATTTTTCCTGCACAACCAGGGAGGAAGATTGTATATAACAATTATAACTGACCAAGTGCTATGTTGGCTGCTCAATGTCTCATGCGGATTCATACCATCTATACAAAGTCCAAGTCTTAGATTCCTATCTTCTTCACCGAATTCAGGATACAATAAATCAATCTTCTTCCACTGTGGGGAATCAGACGCATGTCGTAGGATCCCATCATTATTTTTCTTAACATCTACATGCCACCTCAAATTCTTCACATCTATAGGATTGGCAAACAAGCGTTGAAATCGTGGTATTATAGGTAGATACCACATCACCTTGGTAGGAGAACCAACTTTGGACTCCCCCAACCTTGACGCACCACATTTCAGACAATCTTTCAAATCCACATAGTCCTTTTGAAATAATACACAATCATTCTGGCATGAGTGTATCTTCTTGGCCTCCATTCCCATTGGACACAATAATTTTTTTAACTAGTATGTTGAGATCGACAGCTCGTTTCCTTCAGGAAGAATTTCTTTCAACAAAGACAACAATGACATGAAGCTTTTGTCGAATTAAAATAGTGGGAGCGATAATTAATTAAAGGCCTAATTATATCGTCAACTTTTCAAATCAATCAAATAAGTCAAAAAGAGTTTTTGGACTAAAATTGCATATTTTCCTTTTGTAGTACAAATGGCAACAAACAACAATCACTTTTCTTTGCGATCGGTCCTTGAAAAGGACAAGCTAAATGAGACAATCTTCCACGACTGGTATAGGACATTGAGAATTGTTCTCACTCAAGAGCGAAAGCTCTATGTCCTAGATACTCCAACTCCAGAGGAACCTACTCCTAATGCACCAAAGGCAGAAAGGGACGCTTACAAGAAGCATTCTGATGATGCAATTGATGCAAAGTGCTTGATGTTGTGCTCTATGAACCACGAGTTGCAGAGACAACATGAGAACATGGGTGTCATTGAGATGATTCAGCATCTCAGGAACATGTATGAAGATCAAGCACGACAAGAGAGATACAATGTCTCAAGGGCACTATTCAAGTGCCTCATGACATAAGGAGATCCAGTTGGTCCTCACATACTCAAGATGATTGGGTATGTGGAGAACCTGCAAAGACTGGGATTTCCACTGAGCCAAGAGTTGGCTACTGACGTGATACTGTAATCGTTGCCAAAATCCTACAGTCAGTTTGTGATGAACTACAACATGAACAATTTTGATAGGCCACTGTCAGAGTTGTTGGGCATGTTGAGGACAGCCGAGACACAGATGAAGAAAGACAAGCCTAAGTCTGTGATGGTAATCGTGAGCAAGAAAGGCAAGTCCAAGCGCAAGGGCAAGGGCAAATCTAAGAAAGGTTCTGATGCTAGCCAGGAACCCAAGTCGCCTTCAGCTCTCAAGGCCAAGGGAGGCGTGACCAAGAAAGGAAATTGCCACCATTGTCAAAAGCCAGGACATTGGAAAAGGAATTTTCCTCTCTATCTGGAAGAACAAAAGAGGAAGGAGGTGACTGCCGTCTCTACTTAAAGGTGTCATGAAAGTAAACTTGTAACACTTTTGAGGTATATGATACCAAGATGTAAAGTGTAAAGCACTCAATAAATGGGGCAAGTGTTGACACCATAGATAGGCATACTTTAGTTTATTTTCATCCTAAAAGGCATGTAATACAATTATGAACTGCTATTTCATATTTTCCAATAAATAGAAACACTTTATTTTTGCATATTGTATGACAATGATGGCAATCAATAAAGAGATGTTTCAATTTCTAAAGATATGATCTTTGTGGCAATGCCTTGTTTATCTTGTGGTATTTGATATGCATAAGATAAAATGATACCTAAAAGTTATAGATAACTCAAACAATCAAATTAGCATAAATCATGAGAAATTCATATCTAGTTTCCATATGATGGATAAATCTAGACTCTTTTGGTTAGAGAACAAGTAAGAGACATGAATATCTTGAACATGATTAATCAATCTTCACTAACGGTAGTGGGAGAATGATTATCCTATTAGGTATAATACATGTGATGAATTTACATACCTATTGGAGTAAATGCTAATACTTCAAATGGTGTTTAAAGAAATACCAAAATGAATATCTTGAAATGTTCAAGGATATCATAGATGAAGTATGAATTTGGTAAAGTGTTAATTCTTGATGAGATCAATGAATGAAATACTTAGACCAAAATGTTTGAGATCCTTATGAGTGATTATGATAATGTATCATAGTGAACTCATGATTAAGGCATGGTGATGTCTAAATCAAGAAGGGATCATACTCTAAGGAGTTAGAGAATGATTATCAAATAACTGAATTCTTCTTAATAAAAGAATACCCCACACTAATAAAGAACATTGAGAATCACAAGGAGTTGTGAGTTCTTATATCCTTGACAAATACACCTCAATTATCTATGTGATGAGTTGTTCATGTGATGAGTCAACTATCTAAATGAATATGAGGAACCAGATTTTGAGTTATGGTATATGACCATTACATCCTAAATGACTTCCATGTGAACCATAAGGTATGACCTTGATGGTAGCACCCATTGGATGGAAATCCATAAGTGCAAATAAGTCTTAAGCGTTAAGACACATGGATAACATTTTGAGAAGGATGATGCTTGTTGATTGTAACTTAATGACTAGGACATTTGGCATATGGATACTAAAACCACATTCCTATGAGGAATAAAACAAGGATGTGTATGTGACACAACCTATGAGGTTTACGAATCCATTAATGCAAATGAAGTCTATAAGTTACAATGGACTAATCAATGTGATTGATTGAGTACAAGAAACTCAGAATTGGATCTTTACTTTGATGATATAGTCAAAGGGTTTGACTGATATGTCAAAGATAAACAAGGGATCTGTGATTTAGTGGGAGCGTGTTCACATTCCACATGTTGATGTGAAATGGAAATGTTCTAGAATGGAAATCCAAAAGTGGAAATTATCTTTAAGGAAGATAGAGATGTTTCCTATGTGATAGGAATAGAGATCTACAGAGATAGTTCTCAAAAGCTTCTTGACCTTAAAAGAGAAAGTATACATTGGAAATCTGTAATGAAGGGTTCAGTGTACACAGATTCAGTGGGATAAAACTTTTCCATGTTACATGGAGTTAGTATCCCAAGGCCAAGTGTCCAATTCTTATGAAGATTGGGAACACTAAGAATAGATGTGGATCTATCATGTATGTAATCATCCCATTATCTTGCATGTATCGACATGGCAAGAACAAAATGCATTCATCATCTTGTATGTATGACATAGCAATATGATGTGCTCATCCTGATAACTCGTGTGTGAGACATGATGAGTGGATGTCTGTCTACTTCCAGTAAGGGTTACTGGAAAACCATAAGAATTTGATAAGTACTTGAGAAGTACTAGTTCTACGGAGATAAGGAAGAGTTCGGTGTAAAGAGTTACATTGATGCGAACTTCCGAAAGGACAGAAAATTAATCAAAAAATATATATAGGATATATAAAAGTGAAAGTTTGTTGATAATTGGAAGTGTTACAATAAAACCATTTAAAAGGAAATGCCGAGTATCAATGTGTTAGAGAACAACATTGGGTACTATATGGATCTGGAAGTTCATGAGATGAACTTATAGATATTCCGATCATTGATGACAAGTATGGAATCCTTGATCATGCAATGTGGCTAAAGGTTAGTAAAGGAATACTGGATCACATATTATGGCGACTCCATCTCATACATGTGACGTATAGTGAAGAGATGCGAGACATGCAATTTATACTGACTTTGGCAAGGTGTTTCCATTACTCACTATGTTGGCACAAGAGCACAATAACATGTGGGACATGTTTGAAGATCACTATGAATATGATTCAAGGGTGATTGGCTCACAGTGCAAGTGGGAGTCTGTTGGTATGTATGACCTGAGAACCAATCATGGGATGATTGGTGGGATACATTAAGATTGATTTGATAAACATCAAAGGAAAGCTTCCAATTCTTTCTGGTTCAGTCATATGAAATAGTGATAGAATAGATTGAATGTCTAGAGAATGACAGTACTTGATGATGTATGCCTTTAGGTTCAAGACATGAATGATGAGATCATACAGATGCTAAGAGTTTTTACATTGTTGTTATGTCCCTAGTCAGATGTCATTGTGGAAGGTAGATAGACAACAATGACTCACAAGACTAGATTGTGGTGTTGGTTGATGACAGAATCTCATTAGTCATGATATAGAGATATCGAACCAAACACATAGGTACTTGTTAGAGAACAAGTGTACCAGACAGACCCACCGTGAGTTTGACACATGGAACCATGACATGGTAGTCACAGTCAGTACTCACAATGATGGTGGTGAGTGTGATTCTTTGACCTGAAATCACTACACTCAACACATGTCGTTGGGCACACTTTGACATCATCAAACGCAGTCCTAAAACATGGGTTGTTATAAAGGTGATGATTGGGTGGCTTTGACACATGGGGCTTTTGAGGGGTGAGTGATAGATATGGGATTTGTCCCTCCTGAGGGAGTTTGATATCCAAGGCCACTTGATGAGTAGGATTGAAATAGGCGTGTGCACACATGTGTTAATCAGTATGTCATATTGATGTCATACATATCTCTTCCAATCTACTCTCAGATCAAGAAAGTGAATGAACGTTGACAGGATGACTGTTCCATGCCTTGAGTTCATTCGGGATATCGGTGACAAAGGAATTATACATTCACTGTAACACCATTCACAGATTGTAGGATTGAAAGTTGTTCTCCAACTTTCTTTTGCACTTGGGTAGCACTGATGTGTGACTAGGCACCGCTCTTTGCTTGTGAAGTCATAAGTGTTATGGACTTTCACTACCAACGTGAAAATGGACCTGTAGGGTCACACACATAGGATTTAACCTGGAAAAGGAGTTTTGTCCACAAATAATGTTTAGATTGATTACTAAAGGAGTTTAGTAGTTCAATTAAACACTCAATCAATTGATAGCTCAATATCATAATGTTCAAGGTGTTGGACTGATTGATTAGAGTATCAGATTGATTGAAACTGCAATTGACGAGTTCTGTACAATCTGCAATCCCAACCGATCGACTCATGTGATGAACCGATCGGCTCAGCTTGGTGAACTGATCGGCTCATGTGATGAACCGATCGGCTCAAGGACAGGGTGAACGATTGCTTCAAGTGTTGAAATGATCGGTTCAACTGTTGCAACCAGGTAAGTTGGGAAAGTGGGTTTGGTGAGAATTTTCCTTTCGTTTCACTTGCCCAATTTGATTGGAACAAGGATTGGTAATTGATACCAATTAGAAACAAAAGTTGGAAAGTCAATCGGGAATTGACCAGGACCACAAATCGACCGGTTCAGAAGTGAACTAACTGGTTCATGGGTCCCAACCGATCGGTTGAGGTGTCAACCGACCAACTCAGGTCCCCAACTGACCGTTTCAGTTGTGAAACGATCGGTTCAGGTTGCGAGTTGGTTGTTTTGTGGAAAATCTCGAACCCTTCTACTCTTGATTTTAGTCCCGCATTGCCCGGGATGGAGAATCTTATCCCATGACCCTCCTATATATGTAGGGGTATTGGGGGCTTCTCAAAGAACAACTCAGTGCAACCAGTTGCTCTGTGAAATTGTTGTTCTCTCTGGTTTTGGTAACCAAGAGAGAGCCTGAGCAAGTGCTACCCGATAAGGGAGGCACAACAAGGGAAAGACAACTGCAGTTGCGACTGGTGGCAGGAGAGTGTGTTGGCGACTAGTATGCTGACAGGAGGGTGTGACTCCTTCCAATTCCTTGTGGGACAAGGAGATTGGAGTTTCAGGTGGTCTGTGTGGACTACTTCAGAGGTGGGAGGTTTCTGCCGCTCAGGAGGACAATTGTCAATCCCGACAGTCCTAGTGAGACCATGAGTCGTTAGTCCCGGTGCGACCAGGAGCTGCACAGACACTGTTACGACCCCACCTCCCGATAACCCCCAATTAAGGGAGACCAAGAGGTTGAAGCCGCACCCGTTAATCCCGGATCAAAGGTTCGACATATAACCATAAACAATTATTAAATTCTAACAGACTATACTGAAAATGGTAATAAAATTTTTCTTTGCATACCTTGAAAAGTTGGGAACAAACTAACTTATAACCTCAGCTGAACTATTCTATCTAATTCCTCCTTGTTCTTTAATTCTTGAATTCACAAGGTGTCGCTTTACTGTTTGTACTTTTCATTGTACCTAAAATGCCGACAAACAAAACGTCGATCAGCCGAAGCTGGTATGTGGAGGAAACAGATAATGTTCAACTATGTTAACAATATAATCATTGAATTAATCATTTAACAATCAAGATTACATTTTAAGCCATACAACTCAATCCATACATATTCTCGAACTCTGGAATGTCCTTGTAGTGGACATGAATATCACCTCTCCTTTAGGTAATAGAGTCGCATGGCACTATCCGAAGATAGCCCAATATCTAACTCATTATGACTTGATGGTCCTACCTCCATCGTAGCCATGTACTAAGTCAACCATAGACCTGATGGACCTACCCAATAGGTAGCCATGTACTAGGTCATACATAGACCATATGGACCTACCCAATAGGTAGCCATGTACTAGGTCATCCATAGACCTGATGGACCTACCCAATAGGTAGCCATGTACTAGGTCTTTCTCTAACTTGATGGACCTACCCATAGGCAGCCATGTACTAGGTTAGCTATTATGCCACAGAGAGAACTAGGATCTGAGTTTATAGGCATATACATTAAGTGATAGTCATAGTCACTTTATAATTGCAATATGAAAATCTAAACAGTTTAGTTGCATTCAATGCGATTAAACGTCTGAGAAACCATCGGAAAACTAAGCGATTATTCATAAGTAACCACATACCTGTCTTGGCGATCTCAAGCAACAATTTATCCAAATCCAACTATATGTCCAATCAAGCAAGCCAATCAATCAATCAAGCAAACATTGATCCTGAAAACATGTATAATGTCTAATTGTCACAAGCATATCCCAAACAACTCCTTATTGACTTAGGACACCTTTCTAAAGTTTATAAGTCTCATTAGGATGCATTAGGGTTTCTTAGATCAATTTCTCAAACTTTATCCTTTTTAGGTCAACAAACCCTGAAACAACGTTTCCACTCATAAAAACCCTAATTACTCAAATTATCCACATTAAGGATCTTTTATGCTCAAATTGTCTTAGGATCATCACAACTCTATTTTATTTGTGGATTTACACAATTAAAATCATTAAGTATCATAATTATCAATGTTAGGGTTCAAGGTTCAATAAAGTATATGGAACCCTAAATTAATCAAATTACGCATGAAGATCATCCTTTTAGATCTAATATGCCCTTTTATTAACAACATGTTAATATCTACTTGAATTATATAAATAATGTCATTAAGACTATTTACCATCAAATCTAAGGGTTTTCCCTTAATTAACACACTAAAGATGATAACTTTATGTACTTTTCCAATTTCAAGCATATAAACTCTAAATTAGACTAATCATATGCAAAGTTATTCCTTTTTGAATATTATGTACCTTTTTACCTTTAACATGTTAACATCAACTATGAAACCCCATTAAATACTTTAATCATATCAAAATAGGGTTTCTTAATCTTTAATTCATTAAAGATGATAATTTACACTACTTTTTGAATATAAAGAGGAATTAACTTTTAGACATATTTTTATTGGATTCCTCTCGTTTTTCTGAGCAATTTGATATATAGTTTTGCTATTTTCTGAGTTAAGGTAAAAAAGATACAAATTTTACAAAATATTACTTACTTGGCCAATCAAGTTGCGCCACGTCATCTTTTCCATGCAACACGGTTTGTTTGGAAACATAACCGAATTATGAAAATGCCCCTACGTAAGTTGGCGCTGCTTCATACCCCAGAGGGGTATAACGGTCCAACGAACCCTAGGTTGTCTTCAACCTCGGGCAGCCCTACCTGGCCGCCGTTGCAGTCTGGTGCGGCCTCCATCTCTTACTCTCAGGGCATCGATTCTCGCCAGAAGTCACTCCTACACCTACGCCACTCCATGGCGCACACGGAGCGCCCTCAAACCCTGGCCGTGGTGGTCGTATTCTTGCTCTCTCAGCCATGCACAGCGGCTGCCATTACAGCCTAAGTGCCGCTGCTGCGTGTGCTTTTAGGGCATGGATTCAGTGGGGAAACGGCTCCTTGACACCGTGATACCCCAGGCCTACATCGCACACCACTGGTTTCCTTTCTTTGCATCATGCTTATGGTGATCTTGGGGTTAGGGTTTGAAGAAGAAAGCAAGGAAGAATAACTACATGTGGGATCCTCTAGACTTGGCCCAGGGCCGTACCCCTTATATAGGGGAGGCGAGATAGGCCCTAGGTGGTTTATTCACGAGATCCAAGAGGAAAACAAGCACCACACATAAAGAAAACATTTTCCTTCCTTGAGAAGAAATCTTCTCTTTCCTAACTTATTCCTTTGATATTCTTTCTCCTTGATATATTAGAATTTTGAAAATCTCTTCTTTTATCTTTTTAGCACTTGCCATTTATTCTAGTGGCACGAAATTCTATATTTATTTTTTTATTTAATAGAAAATACTCCCTTTATTACAACACCACATAATTCCTTAATAATGCTTTACATTATCCTCTTATTTTACTTTATTGGTACTTTCTCTTTCTTTCCTCTTTATTGGGACTCCTTGGATCCCAATATACTCCATTATTTCAAAATCCTTTTCCAAGGATATTTATTATCCTTCTAGATGCATCTTTATGCCTTATTTCACATTATCTTGTTTATTTCTCATTTAAATATTCCTTTTTGAGGATTTTCTTTTTATTTCTCTTTTATTTTCCTCATTGGCATTCCTTTTAATATTAACAACCACATGGATACGAAATTTCCCCAAGAAATCTCATTTATGCCTCTTTTCATTCATTTTCCACATTATATCATTATTTCCCAATTTCTTTCTTCATAAAGAAATACTTAATTAATCTTTTCTTTTCCTATTGCTTTCTTTTTGCAACCTTGGACTCCTTGGTACCCAAGGAACCCAAGAGGCACGAAATCCTCTTTGGATTTGCCTTCTAGAGGTTTCCACATATTTCTTTTCTTAAAATTCAATTATCCATTCACTAATTGAATTTTCTTTGTTATTTCCTTGTTATTGGGCCCAATAGCCAATAAAGCCCACAACACAAACATCAAGGCTATTGTAAACGAAATCCATGTATTCAAAACAAATTATACCATTCTTTGTTCAATTATCTTTAATATGAGAAATTATATTTCTCACCACTCAAACCCAAAAATTGGGGTTGCAACATCCTTCCCTCTTATAGGAATGTTGTCCTCAAAATTCAAACAAGCAAACAAACAATTCAAAATAAGACTTTTCCATGACTATCATTGGCCCCTATGTGGCTTTCCCGTACTCATGGCATTTCCAAAGAACCTTTATCATCACATATTCTTTTCTCTGCGTTCTTTCATCCTGTCGTCTATAAACTACACAGGTGACTCAGGCCATTTCAGCCTCCCTTGGGGCTCACTAGGTTCATTATTCAGCACATGATCGGGTACCTCACATAGTGCTCTTAATTTGACACATGGAACTCATCACACATTACTTCATCCTGAGGGGTAGGGTCAAACTTAACCTTCTCCACCAAACCATGTCAACAGAACCCATGCGTCGGGGACTCAACTCTCTTGGTTATAACTTAGAGGGGTCGGATTTTCATGTAACTTTTATGTCAGTCTACTTTGCATCTGCTCACGACTCTCATCGTCTCTAGGCTCCTTTCAACCCTTGCACAAGCAGAGTGACTTCATCTACACGCACTGTGGTCCCTTTTCTAACCATCATGTGGCCCTTTTCTAACCATCATGTGGTCCTTTTCACCAACATCACCTTACTGAAGTGGTGACCAACACAACCTCCCTTACAGAGCTTCTTATAAAACCCGATACTGGATATGGTGGTTATCTTCACATCTTTCATAAGACAAAAACTGTCTCTAGATATCACCCTGAACGAGCACACATGCCCTCATCAGACCCTTTAGTCTGGATCATACTAACCATAGTTAGGGGTGATAAACTATACTAACATTGAGTTCTTCATGCACCTACTTCCATCTTTTGGAAGGAAACCTTTAGGTCAAAACTCAAGAACCTTTGAACTTTCTTCCTGGTGTAATTGAACCATCTCTCTCATGGGTAGTTCAACTAGATCTGTCCCTTAACAGAACTCTTTCTTTCTCATGTTATCTAGGTAAGGCGACCTTCCATAACCCATATTGTATCTCGATCTTCCTTGGCCTAGGGGAGACCTATGGCAACATCCATAGTGATGAACTCCCATTCCCTCTCAGGGACTCTTTTGTCCTCTATATCGATACACTGGGTTACAGGGTTTCGTCCTTTACCTCCTAGCTTGCATGGCCATAAACCACATGCAACTTCATCTTAAGCATCCAAAGTGCTATTGCCATTTTCCACGGTGTATGGTGATCTTCAATCATGATTTCCTGTATGTCATGATTCTTCCAAGATCGATTCCTCCGAAACCCTAAACCACTCTAGTCGGGGTTTCATCACCTTCTCTTCCAAAGAAGTACATCTGAGGTTTTACCACCATCCTTTTATGGCATCCAGGACTAGACTGGCTAACCAACCAACCAACCATATCTTTTCAATGTATCTTGTTACCTCTGAGTGTTATCCAAACACCTCTCCTTTTCGAACTTAAGGTTAGCCAATCAACCCTTTCTAGCTTCTAGTCAAACAAGTCAGATGTATCTCAACCAGAGTAGCCATTACCACCTCACATCCTTAGGTATTAGGTAACATTACACTTACATGTATTTCACTTATCATGTCACCTCAAACTATATGTTTATCTTCATAAGAACACTCTCTGATTCCATCATCATGGTAATCAAACTCAACCTGGTAAAACTTGTAAGTTCCACATAGCTCATGATAAAAACATCCTCATAAGGGGACTACCTCATTCCTCTTAGTGTTTACAAACAATCCATGTATCATTCACTTTATCAGGGTAGATATCTTCTCTATCCCCATTTCTCGTGGCAACACTCCAACCTACATCATCTCTTATCCTTGGTGTATGACATGCATAATGTCCTGTCTCTCACCCCCATAACAAGAGGAAATAAGCATTTGGTTGCAGTCCAAATACAGAGTTCTTCCTGTTCCAAGAGTAGACATGGTACATCCCACCTTGCCAGTACACCTTCAAATCTAAGTTGGAACGTGCCACATATGCCTCTTCATCATAAATAGCATGATATCAAACTAGTCTTGAACCTACTGAGGTTTATATCCTTGGTCATCTCCTCTAGGTCTATAGGGTACCGACTCTTTTGGGGTCATCCCTCTTCCCTCATGCATCAAGAGAGTGCCCTACTCATTTGCCCTTTAGGTCCCATGAGTTCGTGAAGGTGATCAATCTCCTAACCCATGGACCTCAGACAATGATAGTTGTTACCTCCCGACCCTATGGTCATGTGCAACTAGGGAATTAGGCAACTCCTACTTTCATCGGTCTTATCCCTACCTGACCCTAGGATAGACTTAGGATTCTCCATTACAGTACATGTTCACTTAGAACCTTACCCAAGCCTTCATCATCTCTCTTTCTGCATTCATGGGCTGGCTCTCATCCGTTCATAGGCATCATGGCAACCTGCCTACCTTGGTCAAGCCCAATACTGGTTACCTCCATGGTAACACATTCACATGTAATAGAGATGGATACCTATGGGTCTGTAGATTCATTCTCATACCATGTACCTTTCACTTAGCTTCTCAAGATCCTATGAGACCTCTTTAGGTTACCTTGAACCAACAAAATTAATATACACCCTTCCAAAGGGGTCCCTCTCCCAGGATGGGAGGAAAACTATCTAAGGTCACAAAAGCTCTTAGGTCTAGGGTTTACATCCACACGAACCTACTTAACCCTAGCAAACCATTAAGGCATAAGCAGCCCACTTTTTGTACCATGCTAGGTCATACTTGTCCTCTTTCCTCAATACCGGATCAAGATCATTCTTTCCCTTATTATTGTCCTAGCTATGAGGGGTTCATCAAACACACCTTAAACTTAAGGGGCTTCCCTTTTCCTCTATACATGAGGAGTACCATGCTTGCTTCTATAGGAACTCAACTTCTCATCATGAGCATTAGGTACACCACTTCCCCTCTTAGGCCTAGGAACCCTAGGTTCACTTGTAGGTGTCCAAATGCATGCTCTATCTCTTAACTACGAACCAAGCATGCAAAAGGCATGACATGCACTTCTTGTCATCCTTCAACTTGAGAAACACTTGGGGTTGGGTCCTCCTTAAGGACAACCAACAAGGTACAAGGCCTCATATCCTGCTACTAAACCTTTCTAGGTCTAAGGAACTCTTCTTCCTACCTTAGAAGGTAAACATCTATACCGTAGACACATAGGTACCAGAAGCTTCATCTTTTCTCTAGGGTTTGGTCCCTCTAAAGGCAACCAAGGTATCATCAACTTTCAGGGATCGATCATGAGGCAACCACTATCATCCATTGTTCAGGGTTTTAGGCTTCCAACCTTCTTGCTGGGTTTCCTGCTCTCTCTAGAGATAACCCCACATCCAACGTCACCATTAGAGGTCCTTTCTTCATGAAGGATCATCCTCAAAAGCATGATCTTCATGGGTGAAGCCTAGGTTCGAACTTATAGTTGCTCAAGATCATCCATAACCCTTTATTCTCCATCATAATTCCTTATCCAGGGTTTCATCCTACCATCAGCACTATGACATGCCCTAGGTTCCAGCTATGCCCTACTTGTACAAGCCCATAGGGTTTCTATGGTCCTTCACTAACATCATCATCTAAGGAACTATCCTTTACCCAAACATGCACGACCCTTTCCAGGGTTGGGTTGCCAAAGGTGCTAGGTCTCCCATGGATCATATGGCATCCCAAAGGCATGTCCTTTCAAACCCCTGGTCCAACTCATCTCTCTCTAACCTTCACTTAGGGTTAGGGTTAGCATCATCCTCAGAGGATGTGCCAGGTCTCTACTTGCAATGGAGATCTCTATCTCCAAGACTAACTTATCCTCCTGACAAGAAGGTTCAGCCTCAGGTCTCTTCTAAGGACATGACATCTTATGTCATACGTCCTAAGCATGTATCTATTATTTATTTTGCGCTTAATCTATTAAGCTTATGTCCATGACATCTTATTTACATGCCTTTCATTAATTTAGTGGAGGATTCCTTAAACCTTATTAACCTTACCCATACCTCAAGAGGGTGAGGAGAAGAAAGAAAACCCTAATCCTTTAGGTCCTTATCAGAATTTTGTGATGAGAAGGGATGAATAAGATGAGAAGTCCTAAAGGTATCTTATTTTGATTCATACCCTAAGACTTTGGCCAGGTGGTCACACTGGTCTGAGAGTCCTCGTATTCTGACTAGCAGTGTGGAGGAAAATCTTGCCAGCCCCCGGTCGTGATCCCTTTCTAGACACCTTCGTCTTTCGGATACTCCTCTAATAACTCCCTTGGGTTCTATGGAGTTTGTAAAATTTAATAATTATTAATGGTTAACTGAGGAACCTAAGCTCTGATACCAAATGTTACAACCCCACCTCCCGATAACCCCCAATTAAGGGAGACCAAGAGGTTGAAGCCGCACCTGTTAATCCCGGATCAAAGGTTCGGCATATAACCATAAACAATTATTAAATTCTAACAGACTATACTGAAAATGGTAATAAATTTTTCTTTACATACCTTGAAAAGTTGGGAACAAACTAACTTCTAACCTCAGCTGAAATATTCTATCTAATTCCTCCTTGTTCTTTAATTCTTGAATTCACAAGGTGTCGCTTTACTGTTTGTAATTTTCATTGTACCTAAAACGCCGACAAACAAAACGTTGGTCAGCCGAAGCTGGTATGTGGAGGAAACAAATAATGTTCAACTATGTTAACAATATAATCATTCAATTAATCATTTAACAATCAAGATTACATTTTAAGCCATACAACTCAATCCATACATATTCTCAAACTCTGGGATGTCCTTGTAGTGGACATGAATATCACCTCTCCTTTAGGTAATAGAGTCGCATGGCACTATCCGAAGATAGCCCAATATCTAACTCATTATGACTTGATGGTCATACCTCCATGGTAGCCATGTACTAAGTCAACCATATACCTGATGGACCTACCCAATAGGTAGCCATGTACTAGGTCATCCATAGACCTGATGGACCTATCCAATAGGTAGTCATGTGCTAGGTCATCCATAGACCTGATGGACCTACCCAATAGGTAGCCATGTACTAGGTCTTTCTCTAACCTGATGGACCTACCCATACGCATCCATGTACTAGGTTAGCTATTATGCCACAGAGAGAACCAGGATCTGAGTTTATAGGCATATACATTAAGTGATAGTCATAGTCACTTTATAATTGCAATATGAACATCCGAACAGTTTAGTTGCATTCAATGCGATTAAACTTCCAAGAAACCATCGGAAAACTAAGCGGTTATTCATAAGTAACCACATACCTGTCTTGGCGATCTCAAGCAACAATTTATCTAAATCCAACTAGATGTCCAATAAAGCAAGCCAATCAATAAATCAAGCAAACATTGATCCTGAAAACATGTATAATGTCTAATTGTCACAAGCATATCCCAAACAACTCCTTATTGACTTGGGACACCTTTCTAAAGTTTCTAAGTCTCATTAGGATGGGGATGCATTAGGGTTTCTTAGATCAATTTCTCAAACTTTATCCTTTTTAGGTCAACAAACCCTAAAACAACTTTTCCACTCATAAAAACCCTAATTACTCAAATTATCCACATTAAGGATCTTTTATGCTCAAATTGGCTTAGGATCATCACAACTCTATTTTATTTGTGGATTTACACAATTAAAATCATTAAGTATCATAATTATCAATGTTAGGGTTCAAGGTTCAATAAAGTATATGGAACCCTAAATTAATCAAATTACGCATGAAGATCATCCTTTTAGATCTAATATGCCCTTTTATTAACAACAGGTTAATATCTGCTTGAATTATCTAAATAATGCCATTAAGACTATTTACCATCAAATCTAAGGGTTTTCCCTTAATTAACACACTAAAGATGATAACTTTATGTACTTTTCCAATTTCAAGCATATAAACTCTAAATTAGACTAATCATATGAAAAGTTATTCCTTTTTGAATATTATGTACCTTTTTACCTTTAACAGGTTAACATCAACTCTAAAACCCCATTAAATACTTTAATTATATCAAAATAGGGTTTCTTAATCTTTAATTCATTAAAGATAATAATTTACACTACTTTTCGAATATAAAGAGGAATTAACTTTTAGACATATTTTTATTGGATTCCTCTCATTTTTCTGAGCAATTTGATATATAGTTTTGCTATTTTCCGAGTTAAGGTAAAAAAGATACAAAATTTACAAAATATTACTTACTTGGCCAATCAGGTTGTGCCACGTCATCCTTTCCATGCAACACGGTTTGTTTGGAAACATAACCGAATTACGAAAATGCCCCTGTGTAAGTTGGCGCTGCTTCATACCCCGGAGGGGTATAACGGTCCAACGAACCCTAGATTGTCTTCAACCTCGGGCAGCCCTACCTGGCCGCCGTTGCAGCCTGGTGCAGCCTTCGTCTCTTGCTCTCAGGGCATCGATTCTCGCCGGAAGTCACTCCTACACCTCCGCCACTCCATGGCGCACACGGGGCGCCCTCAAACCCTGGCCATGGTGGCCGTCTTCTTGCTCTCTCAGTCATGCACATCGGCCGCCATTACAACCTAAGTGCCACTGCTGCGCGTTCTTTTAGGGCATGGATTCAGTGGGGAAACGACTCCTTGACACCGTGATACCCCAGGCCTACATCGCACACCACTGGTTTCCTTTCTTTGCATCATGCTTATGGTGATCTTGGGGTTAGGGTTTGAAGAAGAAAGCAAGGAAGAAGAACTACGTGTGGGATCCTTTAGACTTGGCCCAGGGCCGTACCCCTTATATAGGGGAGGGGAGATAGGCCCTAGGTGGTTTATCCATGAGATCCAAGAGGAAAACAAGCACCACACATAAAAAAAAACATTTTCCTTCCTTGAGAAGAAATCTTCTCTTTCCTAACTTATTCCTTTGATATTCTTTCTCCTTGATATATTAGAATTTTGAAAATCTCTTCTTTTATCTTTTTAGCACTTGCCATTTATTCTAGTGGCACGAAATTCTATATATATTTTTTTATTTAATAGAAAATACTCCCTTTATTACAACACCACATAATTCCTTAATAATGCTTTACATTATCCTCTTATTTTACTTTATTGGTACTTTCTCTTTCTTTCCTCTTTATTGGGACTCCTTGGATCCCAATATACTCCATTATTTCAAAATCCTTTTCCAAGGATATTTATTATCCTTCTAGATGCATCTTTATGCCTTATTTCACATTATCTTGTTTATTTCTCATTTAAATATTCCTTTTTGAGGATTTTATTTTTATTTCTCTTTTATTTTCCTCATTGGCATTCCTTTTAATATTAACAACCACATTGATACGAAATTTCCCCAAGAAATCTCATTTATGCCTCTTTTCATTCATTTTCCACATTATATCATTATTTCCTAATTTCTTTCTTCATAAAGAAATACTTAATTAATCTTTTCTTTTCCTATTGCTTTCTTTTTGCAACCTTGGACTCCTTGGTACCCAAGGAACCCAAGAGGCACGAAATCCTCTTTGGATTTGCCTTCTAGAGGTTTCCACATATTTCTTTTCTTAAAATTCAATTATCCATTCACTAATTGAATTTTCTTTGTTATTTCCTTGTTATTGGGCCCAATAGACAATAAAGCCCACAACACAAACATCAAGGCTATTGTAAACGAAATCCATGTATTCAAAACAAATTATACCATTCTTTGTTCAATTATCTTTAATATGAGAAATTATATTTCTCACCACTCGAACCCAAAAATTGGGGTTGTAACAGACACCGTCCAAGACCGGAGGTGAAGACCGTGCAAGGCGCGAGGTATTGTCGCCGAGCAAGCCTCAAGACAAGGTATGATTCCACAAACCATCCCTTTCCTATTGTATAGACGTTGACACGTTTCCTTGTTCTGGGTTTTGGGGAGAAAATTTTTGTTTCCGCTGCCTTCTCTGATTCCCCTTAAACCCAACAGGTTGTCTGTATATACCTTCACCTGAAAGAGGAGTTGTCTTTATATTTCGCTCATCTACCACACATGTTCTATGTTAGGGTATTCTTCAATTTAATTTCACTCTAGGTTTACATCTGGCACTGTAGCATGATCAACCATGCACATCAAGGAGGACAAAGAAAAGGTTGATCTCCCACAGTTGAAGGGGATTGAGTTATATAGGTTAGCCTATCTGAGGAGATTTTAAGGGTTCCTATTTAAAAGAGATATGGGTTTTTTTATTGGACATGCTTCTTCCACAAACCTTAGTTATTGTCGAATTTATACAATGCTTACTAAGGCAATTCATTGTTTTTATTATAATATATATATGTCTGGGTTGTTTTTGTAGTAAAACCATATTCAACATCATGGAGTTTGTCTTCTACATCTGTTTTCCCTACAAGTATGCACTCAATAACTCATCATTTCATATTTCACAAAATATTAATTAGTTTCAATACTCAACAAAATCACAACCTTCTTCTACTTTTGAAAATCATCATACATACATACAGTAGTAGTTGCAAACTGGCAATATCAGAAATGACAACAAGCAAGTTTTTAAACCAGTCATATGCCCATAAAAGTTTTGTTTATGATACCGCAAAAAAAATCTTTCAAATTCAATCATTTTCAGACTTTTTAATACTTTTTAGATTGATTTTCATTCAACATGTATCCCTTTTTGTACAATCTATGTTATATTTCAGCTATTGGCTACACACTCAAAAACATGTATCAAGGGTGTATAGAATGTAAGTTTCACTATGTATGTCTCCATTTTATTAGGTGTCCAATGGAACTTTTGACGTCAGATTAGAACACACCATACCTTGCACATCAATGTCATACTTCCAATAAAAAATAATTGATGTCTTCCTCATTTAAACTAAATTCCCTTATTTTTTCAAATCGTGATACATTTCAAATGAAATAGTTATGTACTTTATTGAAATTCTGTCACCAGAGGTCGAATCATTTGATAAAATTTCTACGACAATGAAGAGGTTCCATGTGGAGTAATAGACTTCACAATAAACATAAATGTTCGTACTAGATGTTCACTACGTGCAATGTTGCATTATGAAAGGTCAAAAATTCACTATATTTGGAAGTCATGTTCATATGATTAGAACAATAATGGTCAAGACTTTCTATGTGATCTAGATCTGTCGAATATTTAAATGACACTTAAATGCACAAGGCCGTGATTTGAGTACCCTATTTTTCTATCATTTAACCTATTAATTGTATTGGTCCTACATTGAAAATGGTACAATATGTATATGACTTTTCTCAAACAAGACATGATGATGGTTACACATAATTTTTATTGCATTGTAAAGGAACTACACCAACCTTTAGATTTTAAAATCACCATTTCTTTGATTCACATTTATTGTGTCCTAGCATTTAATAAGAGTTTCAACTAACTTACATTAAATGCTCATTATTAATCGGTAACATTTTTTTAGTATTTAGCCACACATTTCAACAATTTTTTTGGACCATATGTTTCATTTATAAATGTATTTGAACTCTTCACCATGTTATACAAATTTTTATATTTGAAATATTCAATCTGAGCAGTACAAATGTGTGTTTCATTAGGTATGATTAAGCATTCAACATAGCATGTACATTGTTGAATCTATATGTGATTGTTTTAATATCTACTACATAAATTAAGCAATAACGAGTCAAATCTATAATGTTTCATTATATCAAAATTTAGACTTGATAAGATGAAGTGCTATTAAATAATATATTGTATCCTTATTTACAATGACTTTTGAAGGTAAATAACTTTATATTAAGTCGTTTGGTCATTTCTCATCACGAAGATAACTTGTATAATTTGACAAACACTTATGAATAAACTTGTTCTTCAAAAAGAATATAAGTCTTTCCAAATTATAGAAAAATAATGTAATTGTTTCTGTGCAAACATTTTCCTTGTGAAATTATGGTCTCAAAACTTATAAGATTGAAACGTTTCACTGTTGTGTAACTTCAATTCAAATGCATGAGTTCTCTGCTCAAAATCTTGGGACACTTTAGATCTCAAAAAAATTAACTACTTGGTTGATGTATTATTTTGATGCATCTTAAATAGAATAATATCATCAATGTTGATATTTATTAAGTAAACTTGTCCTCCTAATATATGTTGTATTCATTTATGCTTCGATTACATTTATCACATTTGAATTCACAAGCAATGATCGATTAAGTTTGTTTATAGTAGATATTAGGGCTTCCATTATCAAAGGGTTACACATTTAAAATTACATATAGCCTCTAAAGCAGAAGCTACATTTACCACATATGATTGTATTTCTACGGATTCTGAAATAAACATGTAACTAATGTCTGTCTAGATAAGGGGTAACTTTATTATGATAAGGAATGATGTGAACTTCATTGTCTATTGTGTTGTAGTGTGATTTCTTTATATTACTAATTATCAAAATATGAAGTATGTTCAATAATTTGTTGTCATTTTCTATTAGTCAATATCTTCCATATTATTCTTAAGTGAGCCCATTCTATCACTTACACACCAGTAAATTTTCCATAATCTATCTCAATATTTATTTTGAGAACATTGAAAAATAAATAGATGTCATTTCATCTCATTTCAAGAATGAGGAGAAGCCAATGACTATAATTATAATTCTAGCTAAAATGAAGAGTTTGCATGGTGTAAATTAATAAATCTAAGCCCACTATGGTTCTAAACAAAAGTTAGAAAAAAAAGAAAATTGGGACGGTTCCCAATGGATGTTAAAACTAGGCTGAGTGAAATTAGTTTGTTTTCATGTTGGTTTGTAAATTGCAAACCTTTAACTCTGGAAGAATTAATGAGAATGGTTCAGTTTGATGTTTAAGAAAAAACAAAGAAAAAAAAAATTTAGGTGTGGTCTACCTAACTATGAAAGATCAACTGAATCAACTATCAATAGGACATGTTTAACAAATTCAAGGAATTTTTTTATATCTTTCAAAAATCCTTATATAATCCAAATAGTACAAATATCATTTATTGACAATATGTGTTTTCTGGACTGCATTGTGTCCTCCTCTGTCAATATAAAATGAATGTTGATATTATGAGAAATCATGAACCAACATTAGTTTCTCTTGAATATTCATGTAACTTTTCTAATTCAATTCCACCTTACATGTATAAAGGTGCATGTAGTGCCATAGGATAGAAGGATTCATACCTTCCAATAGAAAGCTTATTAAATTTTGTTGCATATATTACAACACATTCGATGGTAGATAGCCTAGTGAAACCCAACATAGGATCATCTCTAATAAGTTATGGTACCTTGCATAAGGTATATACATGTCTTCTTTCAGTATCATCTTATATTTCAAAAGCATACTTTTTACTTTAACATAATGTTTAAGTTGAAGTTTCTTTTTTTAATGACTTATATGTTAAGATCCATCTATAATAAGGCATGTCTTTATTAATGAAAATAAGATAATTGATAGGATGAATAAATCCCACCGACAACCTCACCCTACACCAATTTAGGTGGGGTAAGATTATGTACTACGTTTCATATTTTTCCAATATCTTGATCCCACACCATTATGGTGCCCAAAAAAGATAGGTAAGTATCTTCCAACCCAATCACTTGTAGATGATCTAACTCCCTTCGAGGATACAAAAGGTAATATTAGTGAAATTAGTGCGCAATATGTTTCATTTGTAAAAAACATCCTTTTCTTTGATATTCATTAAGAAGGTATTATGATTCACGTAAACATACATGAAAAGAAGATAGCCTCTATTGTTTGTAAATCTTAGACAATTTTTTTCATAGGGGTTCCTTTCTAGATAATTGAACTTTTTAAAGTCAAGCAATCATTGTGTCGACAATAACATTAAAGGTAACAACCTCTTACTTACACTACTACAAAAAATGGTTTTTATAACAGTTCATTTTTTCATTTTACAACGGCTTATGGGGGGTTCTTTATACAACAAGTGTTGTGCATGTTGTAATATATGTATTTTATACAACAGTTAATACATGTTGTAGTTCGTTGAACACACCTGTTGTAATAGGGGTCTTGTATACACCATTTGAGACAAAAGAAAAATACATCTTGACACAAGGTTTCAAACTTGAGACCACTTGAAAGTAAAGCACATCTCAAACCGCTGAACCAGTTTCATTTTATGCAACACATATATTCTTTGTTGTACATATACAACAAATGACGTGCAAACATGTTGTGTGATTGTGGTCTATTACAACATGTAACTATTACAATAGGAGAAAGCCTGTTTTGTAATTATAGTATACTACAACGGGTTGTAGTATGTTGTGTAATGATGGTCTATTACAATGGGTTAACATATGTGACTATTACAATGGGTAGAGCATGTTGTGTAATTATGGTATTTTACATCGGGTTAGAGTATGTTGTGTAGTGATGGTCTATTACAACGGATTAACATACATGACTATTACAATGGGTTAGAGCATGTTGTGTAATTATGATCTTTTACAACGGTTTAGAGTATGTTGTGTAATGATGATCTATTACAACAAATTAGCATATGTGACTATTACAACGCGTTAGAGCATGTTGTGTAATTATAGTATTTTACAATGAGTTTGAGTATATTGTGATATTACAGTCTATTACAACAATTTAGCACCTGTTGTAGTATCTCATATACTACAACAAATTTAGCTTGTTGTATATAATTTGTGTTGTATAAAATATATAATTCACAACACACAAATAGACTTGTAGTAAAAGATATGCTAACTACAACACAACCAACAGAAATGTTGTGTTTCTCCCGTTGTAAAAAGCATTTTTTGTAGTAGTTTTAGTTACGTGCAAAGCACATGCTTAAACTAGTATCAAATATAATACGAGGATACATTTCAAAAATCCTTATATAATACAAATAGTACAAATATCATTCATTTATTGACAATATGTGTTTTCTGGACTACATTGTGTCCTCCTTCGTCAATATAAAATGAATGTTGATATTATGAGAAATCATGGACCAACATTAGTTTCTCCTGAATATTCATGTAAATTTTCTAATTTAATTCCACCTTACATGTATAAAGGTGCATGTAGTGCCATAGGATAGAATGATTCATACCTTCCAATAGGAAGCTTATTAAATTTTGTTGCATATATTACAACACATTGGATGGTAGAAAGCCTAGTGAAACCCAACATAGGATCATCTCTAATAAGTTATGGTATGTTGGGTGATTTAAATCGAGAATAATGGTGGAATGTAATTATTACCTTGCATAAGGTATATACATTTCTTCTTTCCATATCATCTTATATTTCAAAAGCACATTTTTACCTTAACATAATGCTTAACTTGAAGTTCTTTTTTTTATTGACTTATTTGTTAAGATCCATCTATAATAAGGCATGCCTTTATTAAGGAAAATGAGATAATTGATAGGATGAACAAATCTCACCGACAACCTCACTCTACACCAATTTAGGTGGGGTGAGATTATGTACTACGTTTCATACTTTTTCAATATCTTGATCCCACACCATTATGGTGCCCAAATAAGATAGGTAAGTATCTTCCATCCCAATCACTTGTAGATGATCTAACTCCCTTCGAGGATACAAAAGGTTATATTAGTGCAATTAGTGCACAATATGTTTCATTTGTAAAAAACATCAATTTCTTTGATATGCATTAATAAGTTATCATGATTCACGTAAACATACAGGAAAAGAAGATAACCTGTATTGTTGGTAAATGTTAGACATTTTTTTTCATAGGGGTTCCTTTCTAGATAATTGAACTTTTTTAAGTCAGCCAATCTTTGTGTCGACAATAACATTAAAAGGTAACAACCTCTTACTTAGTTTCCTGTCAATTTAATAAAAGATGTGCAAAGCACGTGCTTAAACTAGTATCTAATGTAATACGAGGATATATTTCAAAATACTACACAACCTCTGTGCAAAAAATGATGTCTTCTCGGAAATAGGAACATAGCTTGTACAATACAGCTTGTTTACAGTAAATGAAGCAAATTACAGCGGGCTTCATGCTGTCCGCATACGTTGCACATACTAGATCAAAAGGCCGAGATACTAGTTGAAGTTTCAGCGTAAGGAAAGCCGAATGGCAAGTACTCGGGGAACACCTTGAAAACGTTGCTGTCCTTGAGATCAAAGTAATATAGATCGGTGCCATTGAGCACAATCTTGTCATCCCAAATACACACTGGCCTGTACGTGAATATGAGAGAAGTTCTTGGCTGGTATAGGAGGATGTCTGTATCGATGGTCAACTCCTGCTCTTTAAACCATCCCTGGTCTGATAGCACCCACATGTCTACGCGGTATAAAGGGTACAAGTTGCGCTGGGCATGGATGTTTATCCCATGCATCAAACATAACCGATCTTTGTTTTCAGCGGGAACATTCCCTAAGAACATAGTTTGGTGTCGTGTTTCCCTGACGAACTGGCATGATTCTGGGAGGCAGATCGGCCATGACGCGTCGCATACCAGGTTGAATGCAACGATGCGTTTGAGAACCGAGGATGTGGCAGAGTTGTAAATTCCAAAATATACGACATCACCTATGCAAGTAGAATTAAGTGCTCCATGTTTAACGTTCCAGAACCACTCTACCGGAATTGGTGTCCATTTAGGTATTGTTCCTGGAGTCGAATTATATCCGTCTTCTTCTATTGTAAGGACCTCGGCAGAAACATTGTTGTCCATTGGCTTTTCTTTGTTGTCGTCCACAATCAGCCGAATCACTTTGTAGACATGCTTAGCACGGCTAAAATAACCGTGTTTATAACTTCCGAAACCCAATGCTTCCGTCTTGCCGGCGTGCTGTGTCTTCTTGATGGCCACAGATTGACGAGTTAATGGGTTGCAGATGCAGACAGAGTCCACGCTAGAAAGACAGACCATCCCATGGCTGACTCCGGCGATTTGATCTGGATGCATGCCATCTGGTAGTTGAACCTTGGCAACGATTTTAGGGTGGTGGCGGTCTCTGAAAAGATTCCATTCAGATCTCGACCAGCCTCCGGCTTTGACTTGCAGTATGGAGTACCATACGAGCTTGCTTGGTGGGCGTTGTCGATTGAGTACTTTGTTCAGAATGATTGTTGGCTTACTTGATTGCTTCTCCAGTGTAATCATAGATAGTGGAGTAAGAGCCTCAGGGCCTTGTTTTTGGCTTGATTCCGGTGTTCCCTTCGCTTCTCGTTGATGTCTTCGCCAGAGTCTTGCTCCCCTTGCACAAGGAAATAAGGGTGGTCGGGAAAATTGGAGTTGCCGGCTCTATGATTAAGCCGCCGCGGCCATGCCTTCAATCTTGACGAAATGGTCTTTTCGTTTGCCATCTGAGAAAACACGAGGCGTAGGGTGTTTGCTATGCCGTAGCGGGAGGAGGGTGCGTTAATGAGTTATACTCAGTTCTCCAGTACATTTATAAGCGGCTCTCCCTGCACTCTCCTTTTCTGAATCAAATTTGATATATGCTTCGTCCACTTCTACTCCGAGATGGAAATGTTTACTAGTTTGATTATGAAAAACATTCCTGTTTAGCTTATAAAAAACGGCCGATGATAGGCAAATCCAACCAGAGTTTTCATCCGTTACATGAATATTAGTGCAATGGCTCATATGTCTTTTTTGCATAGGTTCTTTGCAAGAAAAAAAAACGATATAGTATACTTTGATAAAAATAATATTGTTTTTCATTAAGCGCGCCACTCTCTATATTGAAAAAACAGCAAAACATTTACATGTAGTAAGGAGATGGAACTTTCAATGAATTCTATGTACTTTATAAATCCAAAATCATTGTGAGCTAAAGGCTTAACTACAACACAAAAATGGTCTCCAAAAGTATTCTTTCTTAGTGTGATATTTTATCCTTTGGTATACTCGTTCATTCTTGTGTACATCTTTTCTTGCATTTTTTTTTACTTTTTGTTTCATTTTATGTGCTTTTAGTTTTTTGATTTTGAATACTTGCACTTTGTATATATTTTGAACAGTGAGACCTGAACTCTCTACTACACCAATAAACCAACCTGTACACAACCTTAGGAATCATCAATATAGTTGTTGGGAGTGTTTGGACCAGGTAAATGCTAAACTAGCAGTTAGCATGTCATTAATCGAGTGTATAATTGATAGAAAATTAATGCTATTTTGATTGTGGACTGATTCTTGGATGAAGTATACCTCGATCGACATCCATGTTAGTCGAGTTCGACTAAGAGTCATTCTCCTCTCAATTTTCATGATAGATACTTTTAACAACAAATCTTTTCTACAACGACCCTTTCTCGATCAAAGTGTAGTTCGACAAAAATGTGTCTTTAAACATTTTTAAAAATTTGAAAAATATATTAAATAGTTTTTCTATTGTAACCTATCTATCCTAAAGACTTGATATAAGTGTGAAAAAGGTTTTAGGATATGATAGGATTGATCATCACTTATTTTTACATCATTCCTATCAAGTTGCACAAAATGCACTTGAACAAAGTATATTTTTGTACAATCTGTTGTACAAGCATTCAAACACATATAATATTATATATTGTTTATTTGTGGATCTTGTGAAAGTTCCTTGATCATTTGAAAAATTAAATGCACATTTTAGTAACACAAAAGGGTAATATTTATATCATCAAAATTAGAGTGTGGAATATCCAAAAAGCTAACAATATCCCCCCTTCTTGATAATGACAAATATTTCCCTATGAAAACACTAAAAGTAGACAATTTAGATAATTATACCTTCAAATTATTATATATAGTCAAAGTTATCTTCATTTATTTTTCTCCCCCTTTGTTAAAGTCAAACAAGAGTTATACTTTCCGATGCTCCCCCTCAAAAAGAGAGTCATTTTGGAGAGGGAATATATATACCCAAGAAAAAATGGAGATATATCAATTTCACATGAGATATATTTCACACACAAAAAGCCATTTCTTATCAAAGAACATAAAAAAGTCGTCGATTATCAATGACAGGAATGTTAGTATCTTCATGATAAAAAGATTCCATTAAGAATGATATATCAAAAAGATACTATAAGAAAATGGTAAGGAATGTTAAGTCCACCATGATATAGAGATTCTATGAATAACACCAATTTTCGTAAAGAATATCTCAATATCAATGCAAGGAATGTCAAGTCCTACATGATATAGAGATGACATGCATAGCACCAATTTTCTAAAGAATACCTCAACATGAATGCAAAAATTTTTAAGTCCTCTATGACATCGAGATTGCCAAAAAAATCAAAGAAATAAACAAAAAATGATTTCTCAATCATTTTTAAGGGATGTTAAAACCATAAGTGATATGGAGAGTCCATTAACATAACATGAGGCCAATAAAGAATCTCTAGACCACATATAAGGGATGTTAAGCAGATAAGTGATATAGAGATTTCCATAAATGCAAAAATGATATAGATATGCAAGTTTATATCACATAACTTTGAAATCCACCTTTTTCTCATAGTCCATAGAGAATGGGCTCAAAAAGGAAATGAACCAATAAGATGACTATATTCATTAAAAGCCAAAAAATTCATGTAAATCACGTAATAAACCAAGATAAACACAACTAAATTATAAACTAATAGTCAATATCTCAATTGAATATCATCTCTGTAACATCCTAGGATTTGTGACCTCAGATATAACACTACTACAGAAAATGCTTTTTACAACGGGAGATAGATAACAATTCTGATGATTGTGTTGTAGTTAGCTTACTTATCACAACAAGCCTATTTTTGTATTGTATATTGTATATTTTAAACAACACAAGTCATTTACAACATGCCAAACACTTTGTAGTATAGGGGGATACTACAACAACTACTAAAGTGTAGTAATAGGCTGTAATATCATAACATATTCAAACCCGTTGTAAAAGATGCTAATTACACAACATATTTTGACCCGTTGTAATACTCACATGTTGTAATAGACCATCATTACACAACACAGACTCACCCATTGTAGTATGTATTAATTATACAACATGCCTTTACATGTTGTATTTGGTATATGTTGTAATAAACCACCATAATACAACATATTGAAACTCGTTGTTATATCCCGACATGAGACAACAGACTCCAACCTGTTGTTATATATTATAATTGCACAACATGTTGTGACCTATTGTAACATCTACACATAACAAATCATTGTAATAGACCGCCATTACACAACGCAAACTAAACCATTTTAATATACCATTATTACACAACACGATATCACCTGTTGTTCTAGCTACATGTTGTAAAAGACCATTGTCACACAACGCGTTATACCATGCTGGAAATATGGGTGGATTTTAGTTTGAGTGGTAGGTTGACCAAAATCCTATTTTGTGTGGTCATGTGAATGACAGTTTTTCACTCTGGGTAGTTATTTTGACCTAAAACTGACCCAATCCCATTATATGCACATACAAAAATACATATGGAATAATTACCCCCTCACTACAACAAAATCTGCTATAAGTCAGTGCTACCTGGTCAGGAATAAAAGTCCTAACCAAACTATTCTCAAGGCTAATCCCTGACGAGTGGTGGCGGGAGGGGGGGGCAAGTAGGGGCAAGTGCCCCCTTCCAATTTTAATTTTTCTCAACATATATATGTTTTATAAATGTAGCATTGTATCAAAGTTAATTTTTCTTTTTATATTTATCTGCTTCACACACTTATTAACCTATTTGCAAATTATGTAAACATTATTTATAAATAACATTATTATCAATGTGATTTTAAGTAAAAATTACAAATATAAACACATTAAATTAGGGTAAACTGTATAAAATAAGTGACATTTCTTTATTTTTATAAATACATCTCATTGTTACATAATTAACAAGTAATGTGTTTTTATTAAACATATTAACAACAATACCAAATATACATCCATTAATGTTAATTGGTGAACTATTAGTTTGCATCAATTTTATAATGATTAAATAAGAAACTGATATCTATGAGTAACAAAATACTGTATGATCTATAATTAATAGTATACTTTGTTACATATTAAATAATTTAATATAATTTATAAACAATTAATTAAATGTATTATAAATATTACAAGTACATAGTTGTATGGTTAATGAGGAAAAGTAAACCAGTATCTATAATTTTTTATATACTTTATGGAATACCAAATACTTTATAAAGTATATATAAATAATTAAGTATGTAACAAATATAGCAAGTACATAGATAATATTAAAACAAAAAACCAATATCTATAATTAATAATATACTCCATGGGATATCAAATAATATTATATTATGTATAAATAACTAAATGTATAATGTATATAGCAACAACATAGTCCATAGATGTATATGTTATGTGTGTGGATTTATACTAATTCTTTTTTATTACTAGTAAACACACACGTGTACCTGCACGTGCCATACCGAATATGTTTAATTTACATTGGATGAAAAAATAGTCAAGTACTTAGTTTAAATACTATATTTTTTATCTCAAAATTTTATATTTTAAAATAATAACCACATATGTTCTTAGTTAAACAGTACATCAAACACATTATGTAACATATTTTTCCTTCATAAACTATTTGCAGAGAACCGGGGAGAGGGATCGAAAATATTGGATATATCATGTAGAGAACCGGGGAGAGGGACCGTGAACATTTTTTGGTAAAAAATATATCAACAAAAAGAAATGTTTGGCTTACTATTAATCAAGTTGCATGAATCACATAGTCATTAAAAGGTAAAACGGAAAAATTAAATATAAAATTGTTTTCCTTATTTATTTATTGGGTGGTTGAGTGATGAAGATAATTGTGGGAGGAGTTGTTAGAACGTGGATGGAGATAATTATGGGCATATGTGGTTGAATGAGTGAATGATGGAAACAACAATATTATTTGAATTTTTTGAGAGGAAAATAGGAAGAGACGAAGAGAGGTGGTGTGTTTATTATTTTAAAACATTTCATTTTTGTAAAGAAGTTAGAGAGAATAGAGTTTTAATGAGATATGGAGAGGAGAGAGCGGGTGGAGAGGGGTTTGGAAACGTGGGATTAGTTGAAGAGACAAAGAGTACAAATGAAGAGAGAGGTAAACATGGGGATTACTAAGGGAGAGGGAAACGGAAGCTGGTGCACCATCCTTCCCCGCCAATTTCTTCTCGCATCCGACGGCCGCAGACGGTCCATTCTTCTGGTGGTTTCTTCTCTACGCTCCATCCTTCCGTCAACTTCGTCAATTCTGTAGTACGTTGTGCCGTAACCACCATCCGCAGGCCGAGCACATACGCCTGGGGCTATAGCTGGCCGTCCGCTAACACAAATAATCACTATTCTTCGCTCCGCACAAAGCACAGACGACTGACTCTCCTGCTGACCGTCGTCTTCCAGCTGCCAAAGCTTTTAGCAGTTCCGGTTCGATTCTGTTCTCATGTTTCTTTCTCAAATGTATCTCTCCTTCAACCCTTGTTTCATTTTCTGCAATCATCCACGTTATCGGAAGGCTACTGATTGCTCCCGTTATGTATTATCAGGTGTAAAACTTACTACTTGCAGCTATGCAAATACTGTATTGGAGTTCCCTTCTAGAGTTGTTGTCTGATCGTCATTTCTGGACCTATTGTTCGATCGTTTTCTTCTGAACTTGCTGTCTGGTGGTTTAATTTTAGACAGAGCAAGTGCAAATATAAAGTTATTTCGTTCTTGACCTGATGTGCTAAAGGAAAGATTGGACTGACAAGGTATGCATCACCAACAAAACAACTTTTCATCATTTTTATTAGAAATGTAGCATATTTTTTATGATATAAGATCACTATATAAGAAATTATTTAATTTTTAGTGACCATAGTTGTAGCCTAAATAAGTTCATTCTCGATTAATCACATTAATAAATGAACATATATGCCAAATTTATGTCATGTGAAGATTAAATCTTTGTTGTTTGTGATCGGTTATCCTTGACATGAGAAAGATGGAAGTGAAAGTAACAATCCTTCAACAAGTCTTGTTCAAGTTCTACTTTTAATTATTTTCCGACATAATAGAACATAAAAAAATATTGATATTTGTTCCATTGATTACTTTCGAATTATATGCATATAACAAGCTATGATGTTCCTAGTAATAAACATTTTCTTACGTTTGTAATACTAGTTAGAATGTCATTATTGTTAAGAAAATGTCTAAATATTAGCATCGAGTTCCCTTCTTTATTTATAAAATTGAATTTGGCAGAATACTTCTTAATCAGTCTTATATTTTTTTATCTTTACCAAAATCTTTGTTAATATTTATTCTTTTTAAATTTGTGACGTCTCTCTTTTCTACTATGCTTATGCTATATCAATTTAGTAGAAAAAATACTCAAGACTAAAACTATAAAATTGCATATTGTGTTCAAAATTAATATTTTATTCCATCATGTTTATTTAGTATTTTTATCCAATAGATTAGAAATTTAATATAAAATAATCTTCATGACAAGTTGCTTGTATAATTGCAAACATTACTTGTTTATGCGAGGATTTTAGATTTTGTTCAAAACTTATCAATTATTTGTGTAGGAAAACTATTTGGATTAATTTTAATGGTTAGGGTGTATTTGCATACTCTAGTGCCTTTGTTCTCTCACCTACCAACAATTAAACACATTTAACGACGTGACCACTTTTATTGGATTTTTTTCACCTTTGTAAAATTAGAATGAAGAATCACACATAGTGGTAGAAAACTTTAAAACATTAATGTTGCCAGTGGCGGAGCCAGCCCCCTAATGGGGGGGGCACATATAAAAATTATGTTAAGTACATACGTGGAATTCATTTTGAGTATCAATATGTCTCAATCGACCTATTTACTTGGATCGAGGCAAGAAAATAGATGTATCTTACATAAATATAAAAAAGAAATTGAAGACATAACTCATTACTTAGTGGAGTATTTAATTTTAGATCTATATATATATATTATTGTATATATATATTATAATATGCTACATACATTTGTGATTTTCTAACATTAAATATGAGCTTGAAATGGTGACATCTGATATTGAAAAGATTTAATATTTTTTATAAGACCAACTATTCTATTAAATTATTTTTTCATAAATATAGGTTGTTTAAAAAACACATCAATTTAGTGTTCAATATTGATTGTGTGGATTATTATATTTTTTAATCAAACAAATAATTTCCTACTTGATGAGCTTGACAACTCAAGTAATTAAAAAGTAACATAAAGCTAAGAAAATTGAATATATAAGTAGTACAACATAAAAATTACTATTATTATTTAAAATTAAAAAACAACACTAAAGCAATTTATTTTAAATAAAGATACTTATGATGGTGTTAAACCTATTTATTAATTTACCTAATAAACTAAAAAAATGTAGTGACAATATACAGTTCACTAGATTATTATGATTGTTATTTCTATATAGCGTTGGAAATTTAAATATAAAATTATGTTATCTTTGGCATCATGATGAAAAAATATGTATAATTTAGAGGAGTAATATCTGCACAACTTGCGAATAGAAGTATAATTTAAAGAATTAATATCATAAGATACATGCAATTACATTATTTTAACAAATATTGATTGATGTATAAAAATTCAAAAAAATACAAATATAATAAAAATGTTTTTAATTAATTTATTGTGAAACTATGCACTACTAAGACTATCATATTTCATTTGAAGTTATTTTTCCTAACATACATTACACTCATAATAGAAAAGAATCATCATAAATCTGCACACATAACATATACATCTATGGACTATGTTGTTTCTATATACATTATACATTTAGTTATTTATACATAATATAATACTATTTGATATCCCATGGAGTATATTATTAATTATATATATTGGTTTTTTGTTTTAATATTACCTATGTACTTGCTATATTTATTACATACTTAATTGTTTATATATACTTTATAATGTATTTGGTATTCCATAAGTATACAAAAAATTATAGATACTGGTTGACTTTTCCTCATTAACCATACAACTATGTACTTGTTATATTTATAATACATTTAAGTAATTGTTTATAGATTATATAAAATTATTTAACATGTCACCAAGTATACTATTAGTTATAGATCCTAAAGTATTATGTTACTCATAGATATCAGTTTCTTATTTAATCATTATAAAATTGGTGTAAACTAATAGTTCACCAATTGACATTAATGGATGTATTTGGTATTATTGTTAATATGTTTAATAAATTATATTCTTAATAGTGCTGCTTGTCAATGTTGTTTCTCTTATATGATTTAACATGTTACTCCTCCTTGTATATTCCCCTTTGTCCTCAAGCATTATATCTCTTATATATATATAGCATCATGCATTAACATCAAGCAACAATTTCCATTTTTTAACTTTGATTAGAAATTTGCCATTTTTTAAATTTGATTCTGTATACGCATACATTGTATTAGTTTTCTTATACTTCCATCCTCTTATTTTCTAACAAGTTCTCACAATTATTTGGATAATAAATTCATATTTTTATACAGTGTCCAAAGCAGCCGAATAACACAGATTGCGGGTATTATGTGTTGAAGTACATGAGAGACATCATTGATGCAAGAATTAGAAATATTCCTGAATGTGTAAGCTACATATCATTATATTCTGTTAGTTCGTTCAAATTTCTAAATAAATTAAAAAAGACAATATGTTGATATATTTTTCATATGATTACAATATTATTCGAAGTATATTGGAAGTTACTTCAACCAAGAAGAAATCGATGAGGTCTGAAATGAGTGGGCGACATGTGTTCTTAAGAATACATAAGATTACGTGACATGAGGGGAAGACATTTATTCTTTAGTGAATAAAGAATAATATACTGGTTTATATAGCTTGCTCGGGTTTTGCAGCTTCACCTCTGCGGTGATGGCGGCACCCCCTTCTGGGGTTCAGGTCCCTGACCCGTTGGCTCCTTTCCTGGCCTCCTGCTTCGCCATCGCATCTCCTGCTTGGACACGAAGGCGGAGGGCGGTTCCTTTGGCGGCTGGGTTCTTCCCCGCAGTTACCTGTTGCTGCGTGTGGGGTGCCCTCAGGGTGCTCGACGCTTGTCCAGCCGGTGGTGTTGCTGTGTAAATATCAACTTGTTCGTCGGGTTGCCTCCGTGCAAATAGGGGCAACAGGTTTGCTGGCTGTTGATCGGACCCTCTGCAGTGCAGCTGCTGTTGGCGGGTACATGGGGAACACCACTATGGTGTTGATGAGTAACATCCTTGTGCTGCCTGCTAGGTGTTTGTTGGTATGACCAAGTGCATACAGGGGCTTCAAGCCTTGTGTGGGTGTCTCATGCTCTTTGCAGGTTTACCAGGGATATGACGAGGAGCCATGCTGCTCGTGCGACATGGAGGCTGGCTTCCAGGGTGCAACCTATCAGCTCATCAGGTGATTAGCCTGTCTTCGTGGGTCAGCACGATATTCCTTAGTTGGTTGTTCGACACACTTTCAGATATGTGGTTTATTGCAAGTGCTTGGATGGTCAACTGTAGGTCTTGGTTCTGGTTCCACGTCTTCTGGGTTTGAAATCTTGGTGTCTTGAGATCTTGCTAATCAGATGCTTTTGTTCTGGGTTCTGGATAGCGTTTGGCTTTGGACCTGCTTGCTATGCTGTCATTTTTTGATTATCTGCTTCCCTAGGCATCATAATTTCAGTAGGATGTGGTTATTGCTATTGATGTCTTGGTTAGTTAGGTGTTCTCTGGACTGCCATCTGGCTGGCAGGTCTGTCCCCTCCCTTTCCTTGTCTAGATTGATGGCTCAATAGGAGCTCTGTTTTGCTTTGTTCTTTGGGTGTTTTGCATCCTGGTTGTAATGAGCTTTTAGCTCAGGTTAATGTAATGGGGTCTTAGTGCCCAAAGTTTTTGGTATTAATAGTACCACGCTTTTTGGACCGACCAAAATATGACATTTATTCTTTAGCATAGACCAATGTGAAATTTTATTTGTTTGTTTTCAGTTCAATTCTAGAGTGGATACTCAGTACTTTGTATTATTCAATCTTTGTATGGATGATAGAATATTTATTAAATTAAGTATGAGTTTCTCTTATGGTTTGATGGAAAATTTGTTCAATTATGTGCTTGTTTGTGAAATGAAAATGGTATAATTTCATATTTATTATAATTTATTAATAATATAGTTAATTTGATTAATAAAATTGGTTAGATATAAGACCTGTCAAACTCTAATAAAAGACAACAGTTAATGATATGTTGTAAAATGTATGATATTACAACAAACAACACATGTTGTGTTATCCATACCTATTACAACATGTGTGTCTGGAAAAAACACACATATTACAACAGGTGTTTCCAGTGAACTACAACATGCATAACATGTTGTATAAAATGTGTATATTATAACAAACATGCAACATGTTGTATAAACAACCCTATTACAACAATTGAATGTATGGAAAGACAACATGCTTCAACTATTGTATAAACCTACCAATTACAACGGGTGTACTGCATGTTGTAATAAACCTACCTCTTACAATAGGTGTGTTTAGTGAAATATAACATGCTTCAACTATTGTATAATATATATTACAACGGATAAACCACATGTTGTAAAAAACACCCATATTACAATGTGTGTATAGTAAAAGACAACGTGGTTCAACTGTTGTAGTATATATAGTACAACGGGTGCACCATTTGTTGTGTAAAATACCCATATTACAACATGCCATTCATTAAAAGACAACATGTTTTAACTGTTCTATAAAATACATCTATTACAACATGTAATCACATGTTGTATAAAGAACCCTCCATAAGACCACGTGATCTAATATAACGGTTAACACCTGTTGTAAAATGGAAAAATGAACTGTTGTAAAAAGCATTTTCTGTAGTAGTGTAATGATCTTCAAAGGAATGATTGGACTACCCATATCACCACGATGCAACTCCTTTTCTGGGAGCCCATCACTAAAGAACTCCATGGTTAAGCGTGCTCATCTTGGAGTAGTACTAGATGGGTGACCAGTTGGGAAGTTGACCCTGGCTTGCACGTGAGTGAGGAAAAAACACACAATCAAGGCTAGTGGTGGTCTGTGGGGCCAGTCATCATTCCTGAAACTCTACTAGAGCCTGGGGAAGTAGGCCCGGGTGTTACAATCTCGATCAAGCGGGCCCTCATTTGAACTATACTTTGACCGATAGGTAGTCTGTCAGTAATTTTCATCCATTTTCAATCAATTCATAGAAAATAAATAGAACCTTATCAATTAGAATTTCATCATTTTTCTCATCAACTTCTTTATTAATGGAATTAACAATATCAACAAATTTACTTTTCTTTTTCTTATATTTTTTAACATTTTCTCACATAAAATCAACCAATTCATTCTTAGAAAAGTTGGAAGACATACATCACTATGCATAATTTCTTTTTTTGTTCATCATTTTTGTATTAGGCATTCAACTATATGATGAAATTTTTCTTCCTCGTCTTCTATACGACATTCTTCAATATGCTTTCAACAATACTTTATGGTTATACTCTTCAACATGTAAAGGTTATAGAATAACAGCGGCTCCGTCTGGTTTAGGTCTGGCGGCGATAGGGGCGACTAGGGCTTGCGGCTCCTGGGAGCGGCGTCTAGCTTGGGGGAGGGGGTCGGGTTGCCGTTTGTGCGCCGGCCACTCCCCCCGGGCTTCCTCTTCGCCTGGGTCGCGCGGATCCGAGGTCAGGGGACAGCTGTGGCCGGATCGACTCCCGTTTCCTCTCGCTCTAGCAGCGTTGGCTTCGGTCCTGAAGACCTGTGTCTCGACGGTGGTTCACGGGAGAGGAGTGGATGCGGTCCAGGGGTTGTTGAGGTGCCCTCGACTTCCCCCGTTGCTTCTGCTGTACCTCCGGTTTTCTCGCAACCCAGGCTCTCCCACCCCACCTTCTTCCTTTCCGTTCTGTTCCTGTCTCGGTTCTTTTCTTTTTTGTCTTTGTAGGTTTGTTGGTGGTGGCAGGTTTTCTGCCTGTGTTTGTCGCCGCTTTTCGGCCTTTAGTTTGGTTTTGTTACTCCAGTGGGAGTGTTGGTGTCGTTTGTTGGTTGTGTCGTGCCTCGGGTTCCTTCTTTGGCAGACGGTGAGCTCGGGCACCCCTTGGTGCTTGAGGCAGAGGAGGAGGAAGCTGGGTTTTGGGCTTCGTGCGGGTCTTCCACCCCCTGTTCCCAGTGGTGGTCGGGAGTGGTGGTGGAGTTCCCGGCACCCTCTACTCCCCACCTTTGTACCCGCATGAGCCATCCTTCCTCTGTATCTGCATCACTGGGGTTTGGCCTCCTTCCCGAGTCTGTTGGTTGGGAACCTTAGTGCGTCGCTAGTAGTTGTGTTTCTCGTCCTGTTTGGTGGGGCGTTGGGTCTGTGTTGTTAGTTTTGTGTCGTGTGGTTTGTGTCCTCCTTTCATGTTAGGTCTTTTTTTGTTTCTTTGTTATATGGAAGCAAGTGCGAAGGTGATCACTTCTTCGGTTACTGGTTTGGAGCATATACCTTATATCAGTTATAATCTCAGGTTGAAGGAATCTCTCATAAAAAGTTGTTTTGGTCAGCGATATAGAAGAGAGATCAATACATCATTGTTCTTATCACGTTCCGATATGAGTTTCTGGTTATTGTATCTGCCCTTTACTTTTTGTGTTCGGTTGGTGTATCTCCCTTTACATGTAGATGCCGTATGGCTTTAATGTAATGAATGTTGTGTCTTCAAAAAAAAAATCACATGACAAGTAAGAGTTTGAACAAACTCTTGTCATATTTTTCTTGACCTCTCCACTAGACTCCATTGTTGCTTTCTTCAAATAAGGCTATAAATGGGTACAGTTCTACCCATTTACCCACTACTCATACTCTGTAGGGTAGGGTAAGAGTAAGCATATTTTTACCCACCATCAACTTTTCCTTTACCTACTTTACCCACATCTAAAGAGGGTTTGGTAAGGAAGAAATTATAACCTACCCTCTTTACACATTTACCCATTAATATAAGTATGAATTTATAATTTTAGATTCTTAAATATGTATTAGTGCCTCCCAAAATCCCCAACAACCAACACATGTACTTTCACAATTTGTAATATTATGGTTTCCAAAACCTTAATAGGCAATGGGAAGCATGATATTACCTTTTATCATCATATATTTGAGAGAAATGGATTCATCAACAAGAATAAATCTATTAAAAATACTAGGTCTTGTCTATAAAAAATATGAGGTTCAACATTACTATTTTTGTTGTATATTAGAAAAAACATAACTATTACTACAAAAAATTATCATAAATAGTCTTTTGTGTTTGATGTAGGGAATATCATATCAAGTTTTTGTTAAAATTATCTTATACTATCTACATGTTATTCTACCCATTTCACTCTTATCCTACCCATTTACCTTGCAGGAAAAAAGGTGCAGATAAGGGTAGAACAAAGGTCTTTAAGTAAAGGGTAATTACCCAATCCATTACCCACATCTTTGACACATATAAGGATAAAGGTGATCCTTTATTCTACCCTACCCAGCCCATTTATAGTCCTATCTTAAACTATGGTCAAGTCAGTGAGCAGCATATGTGGTACCCATTATCATGCTCACTACTCTCTTTGTTGGACTTCACATTTACGAGAGTGGACAACTATATCGTCAAAGTCACTTATGCAGCCTCATATACGAGTATAATATGGAATATATGCTTATTTAAGAAGAATTTATGCATATATATATATACATATATATACATATATATAGAGAGAGAGAGAGAGATAGAGAGAGAGAGAGAGAGTTGGGCTAGTGTACACTCGAGTGTATCGGAGCCACCGTATACCTCAGTTATTTTTAAAGATGTGGTAATTTCTTTAAAAATCTAAACTATTGATCTTCTTAAATATTTTAAGAACATGTTATATAATAAATTTTAGCTTATTTAGACATTTATAGGTCATGCATCTAAAGGAGTCAAAAAGCATACATTTCAAATTAGTTTTGTGCGTCAATTTTGTTGTACTTGGATGAGTGACTTACACTCATCCAAATGAGCTCAAATTTTTTATGTGACCTATTATTATTGTAACCATCAAGATCAATAGATTAGATTTTGAAAAAGAATGGTCTAGATAGGCAAACACCATTGGGGTGTACAACGTGATCTATACACTCGAGTGTATTCTAGCCTCTCTCTCTCTCTCTATATATATATATATATATATATACAAATATATATATATATATATATATATATATATATATATATATATATATATATATATATATATATGTATGTATATATATATGGGTGTGTGTGTGTGTGCATTCAAATTTGCCACTTTCTACACTATCTCAGCCCCCCTTACAATCAATTTTTGGATCTGCCACTCATTCTCTACTTTGAGTTTTCAACAACGTGTTTGCCTACCTTTTATGCATGCTTCTAATCTATGACTTTGGTACACTTGTCATGCACATCCTCTTACACTAAAAAGAAAATCACTTATATTGTAAGAAAAGTCATTAGTTGATTGAAGTTAATGTTTTACACTAGTACAGAAATGGGTTATAACGTCACTACCTGTAGGGTTGGTTTTTCCAAATAACCGACCTTATATGTCTAAAAAAAACATGGGCACCACTTAAGACCTCTTGGGTCGGTTTTCTTAACAAAACCGACCTTGTAGTGTAACTCTATAGGGTCGGTTTTCCAAATAACCATCCTTATATGTCTATAAAAAATGCGGGCACCACTTAAGACCTCTTGGGTCGCTTTTCTTAAAATAACCGACCTTGTAGTGTATCTCTATAGGATCAGTTTTCCAAATAACCAACCTTATATGTCTATAAAAAATGTGGGCACCACTTAAGACATCTTGGGTCGCCTTTTCTCAAAATAACCGACCTTGTAGTGCATATCTATAGGGTCGGTTTTTATAAAATAAGCGACCTTTTAGAAAATTGTATTAGAAAGTCAATTACAAGTTTCCCACGATAACAATTTGCTTGATTTTGGCTTCGCGCCTCGATCTATAGGGTCGGTTTTTCTTATAACCGGCCCTAAAGGGCTCCTCGGTCGACAAATTCGTCGACCGAATAAGAGCTAGATTTCACGTATACAAGCACCTTTAGGGTCCGTTTTTTCCTTATAACCGACCCTAAAGTCCTCCTCGGTTCATCACCTCTAAGGTCGGTTTTTCCTTTAAAACTGACCCTAAAGGCTCCTCGGTCGACAAATTCGTCGACCGATATCAATTTCTGGATCCAATTTAGTTCACGCATGTATAAGCACCTCTAGCGTCAGATTTATACTTTTAACCGACCTTAGAGCTTTCCTCAGTCGATGAATACTTCGACCGATAATCTCGGTCGACAAATTCGTCGACCGATAAGGAGTCAGATTTCAAGTGTATAAGCAACTTTAGGGTCGGTATTTTCTATATAACCGACCTTAGAAGTCTATTCGGTCGACAATATTGTTGACCGAGATGAATTTTGGTTCCAATTTAGTCCACGCTTGTGAAAAACTAAATTGGATCCTAAGTTTATCTCGGTCGACAATATTGTCGACCGAGGAGGACTTTAGGGTCGGTTTTAAGGAAAAAACCGACCCTAGAGGTACTTATACGAAGGAAATCTGGCTCTTTCTCGATCGACGAATTGTTCGACCGAGACAACATCAGTCGACAAAATGTTCGACCGAGGCCAACCATGTGAACCTCCATTTGCACGAATTAAAAAGGCAATATTCTGATTAAAATATAAATTAAAAAAAAATCGTAACGGCTAGAAAATCGACCATCGTAACGGCTAGAAAATCGACCGTCGTAACGGCTAAAAATCGACCGTTGGCCGACCGGGAGGAGTGTTTAGAGAAACGACCCTAAAGTCCTCCTCGGTTCAGCACCTCTAAGGTCGGTTTTTCCTTTAAAATCGACCCTAAAGGCTCCTCGGTCGACAAATTCATCGACCGATATCAATTTCTGGATCCAGTTTAGTTCACGCATGTATAAGCACCTCTAGCGTCAGATTTGTACTTTTAACCGACCTTAAAGCTTTCCTCGGTCGAAAAATACTTCGACCGATAATCTCGGTCAACAAATTCGTCGACCGATAAGGAGTCAGATTTCAAGTGTATAAGCAACTTTAGGGTCGGTATTTTCTTTATAACCAACCTTAGAAGTCTATTCGGTCGACAATATTGTCGACCGAGATGAATTTTGGTTCCAATTTAGTTCACGCTTGTGAAAAACTAAACCGAATCCTAAGTTTATCTCGGTCGATAATATTGTCGATCGAGGAGGACTTTAGGGTCGGTTACGAAGGAAATCTGGCTCTTTCTCGGTCGACGAATTGTTCAACCGAGACAACATCGGTGACAAAATGTTCAACCGAGGCCAACCCTGTGAACCTCCATTTGCGTGAATTAAAAAGGCAATATTCTGATTAAAATATAAATTTTAAAAAAAATCGTAATGGCTAGAAAATCGACCGTCGTAACGGCTAAAAATCGACCGCTGGCCGACCGGGAGGAGTGTCTAGAGAAACGACCATTGCGGGCGTCGGTTGACAAATTGTCGACAAAGTATACTTTCAACAATACTCTTCGCCTGGGTCGCGCGGATCCGAGGTCAGGGGACAGCTGTGGCCGGATCGACTCCCGTTTCCTCTCGCTCTAACGGCGTTGGCTTCGGTCCCGAAGACCTGAGTCTCGACGGTGGTTCACGGGAGAGGAGTGGATGCGGTCCAGGGGTTGTTGAGGTGCCCTCGACTTCCCCCGTTGCTTCTGCTGTACCTCCGGTTTTCTCGCAACCCAGGCTCCCCCACCCCACTGATGTGGCTTTTGAATGCACTAACAAATTCACTCGGGGTTTATATCCCCGAGCTTTTACCAAAACCAAGTGCAACAATACCACCCGCAAGCGGACGGATCTTATCGCAGTATAGTTTAGGATCGAACCCAAAGGACAACGTTTTTAAGAATCCTTGTCAGTTAGATCTAGCTCAAGTAAAACTAATATTTAGAACAATAGGTTGATTTTGGTTTGATTAAACTAATTGCAAGAAAGTAAACGTGGAATAAAAGATGGGTTTAGATTAATGATACGAAATCGCTGGGATGGTACCGGGTTTGACCACCGCTACACACACAATCATACTCTCTCGCGAACAATCCAGGCACGAAATAACACTCCAAGTAGAGCTGCTGCAGAACCCCCCTTACGGGCGTCAGGTCCGCGTAAGCGTCACCATAGGCAGCCGATTTCTCATCGCCATCCGGATCATACGTCTTACGGCTCTGAAGATACAGAAATCCACGGAAGCTGTGAACCCCCCTTACGGGCGTTAGGCGCACAGAAGTGTCACCGAAGGTTAGGCGGACCGTCCCCTCGCGGATCATACACTTACGACCTCGATGAAATCCCATCCTATTTCTAATCAGGGAGTCAACCGCGCAAACCGCAAAGCAAACAAGCGACTATTGTACGTGTAAACATCGACGAAAAGCACGAAGATACAAAATCCAACTAAGGCTGTGAACCCCCCTTACGGGCGTCAGGCGCACACAAGTGTCACCGAAGGTTAGGCGGACCGTCCCCTCGCGGATCCTACACCTACTACCTCAAGGAATCCTATCGGAAGTTCTCGTCAAGGAGTCTAACATGCTAAACGACATTCATACCTATGCATTGAAGTTCTCGCAACTTAGGGAGCACAAAGATGGAAACACGCACATAACCAACTCACAAGCTTAACGATAAACGACAAAATGAAGAGTTATATACATTGCCATGGAAAGTTTAACAAGAGAACATGGTTTGCATGGGCAGCGGGGCTAGTCCCCGCACCCCAGCGAAAGAGGACTACTCGCTCATGATGCGAGGTACAAGAAAGATAGAAGAAGAAGATAGATCCGCCATGAGCTCGGTGTAGAAGGTGGACGCAGCCCGGTGAAGAAGATGCGCTCTTTGCTCCGTCTTCTTCTCCTTCTTAGCCTCCTTGGACGCAACACCAGCTGTAGGTGGAGTGGAACTTGATCGGGATGGTGCTCTGGCAGCCTTTTGGCGTCCGAAACCGATGCCTCAAAATGGGGACCCTGGGGGTCTATTTATAGTTTTAGATCTGACGCCAAACGGTCTGGGGACCGTTTGGGCGCCAAACGGTCTTGAGACCGTTTGGGCATCAAACGGTTTGGAGGTCGTTTGAGCGCCAAACGGTCTTGCTTTGATCAGTCTGGCTTTGGTGTGGTCGCGCGGCTTTAGTTCTTCAAACGATCCTTGTGCTTGCATCGAACGGTCTTGGGACCGCGCGAGACCAAACGGTCTTGGGACCGCATGGGACCAAACGGTCTTGGGACCGCATGGGACCAAACGGTCTTGAGACCGCATGGGACCAAACGGTCTTGAGACCGCATGGGACCAAACGGTCTTGGGACCGCATGGGACCAAACGGTTTTGAGACCGCATGGGACCAAACGGTCTTGAGACCGCATGGGACCAAACGGTCTTGGGACCGCATGGGACCAAACGGTCTTGGGACCGCATGGGGCCAAACGGTCTTGAGACCGCATGGGACCAAACGGTCTTGAGACCGCATGGGACCAAACGGTCTTGGGACCGCATGGGACCAAACGGTCTTGGGACCGCATGGGACCAAACGGTCTTGGGACCGCATGGGACCAAACGGTCTTGGGACCGTATGGGACCAAACGGTCTTGGGACCGCATGGGACCAAACGGTCTTGGGACCGCATGGGACCAAACGGTCTTGGGACCGCATGGGACCAAACGGTCTTGGGACCGCATGGGACCAAACGGTCTTGAGACCGCATGGGACCAAACAGTCTTGAGACCGCATGGACTTCTTGGGCAACTGGTTTCGTCTTGTTTCTTTGTGTATTCCAGCAAACGATCTTGAGACCGCATGGATCCAAATGATCTTGAGACCGTTTGCATGGAGTTGCCTGCTGTACCTGCATAAAATGAAAGATATTTAGTTAAAACCTTGATTATTGAATTACTTAGTAGTTTTGTGCATTATGATTCATATTAGGGTGAAAAGATGTGGAAAAGATATTAAATTGTTCCAAAAAGGTAATTGAAAATTATGATGAGTATGCACTCATCAAAACACCCCGAACTTAAATCGTTGCTCGTCCTCGAGTAATATAAAATTTGAAACTGTTGCCTAATGAAATACTTTCGATCCATGTGATTTCTTCATCTTCACATCACAAGTGTTTTCTTTCTGCTCAGTATGAATGAGTACCTCAACTTCCTGGGACCACTAAACACGTCTTTCCATAGCTTCGTTCCTGAGTTCGTTTCCCAACAACGCTTCCTCCCCGCCTTTTCTAACACCAAGCATGTCAAAGAGTGTCGTAGGAGTTCTGAGATACCCGCAGAATCAACAAGTATGCATTTGATCTGACACTGGTATTGTTAAGGATGGTAGGGCATGTATTGTGCCCTTAGGTAGAAAAATGAGTGAAAGGTGGTATGAAAGGAAGAAGAAAATCTCTCCTCTATTCGACTCGAGATTTTTATTTGTTTTGCAATTTCATTTATTGCATATATTTTTTTTTTGTGTGCGCTATGGCATCTTTTGTTGCAGATCTCTCCTCTATTCGACTCGAGATTGCATTTATTTTGTGTGCACTTTGGCATCTTTTTATTGCAGATCTCTCCTCTATTCGACTCGAGATTGCATTTTTGGTGGTACGCCCCTACTTATTGGAAGGGGTATGGAAGAAGCGGATATGGGGAAAGTGGCGTGCCACCCCGAACTTAGGGATTTGGCTATTTTGGTGGTATTTATGGATGGAGGGATACGAAGATGATAGAAGAAGTGTAGAAGAGAGTTCAGATCAGGATGCAACTTGATTTACAATTCAAAACCGGGTTATTCTCTTTGTCATACTCTGCTCAAATAATGACTTGGTGCGGATCCGGTGGGGTTTCTGAGCCATTGTTCCATTAGTCAGTTAGGAAGTGCAACGTGTTTGATCCCTATCAGTTTGACAGATACTTGTCATTATGTAAAAAGGATTATGATGTTAGGAATCATAAGTTTCACAGGATGATTTCAGGCAAGTTTCAAAAGTCAGTCCTCTTGGGGATTTGTTTCGAATAAGGAGGATGTTATGATAGAAGATGCATAGCAAACAGTTAGTTACATTTTTATCAATAAAAGACAAAATTCCATCAAGTATCTGTTCACAATTTTGAAAAATTTTATGATAGAGACATATTGAGTATAAAAGAGGGTGTGTATGTGGAAGTGGAATACGTACCACCCACCCTCCACCCCGAACTTAGAGATTTGCTCGTCCTCGAGCAAACCCTAAATTCAAGATGGAGGGGAAAGGAAACACCAGGTATGACTGCCGAGAATGAATTCGTTGTGATCAGCACCAATCCGATCTCGTATCCTGAAAGAAAACTATCCATAAGGCAAATTTTATTTAAGGAAAATTAACTATAAAACAAAATTGGGAAAAGAAAGGTAAAACAAATTTATTGGTCGGGTTGCCTCCCGACAAGCGCCTTTGTTTTATGTCGATGGCTCGACAGAGTCCTTCGTCGTCATGTGGGATCCTTAGGATCGGTGAGTTCCAGCGTTGATTTGGTGCCTATGTCTGTTGTGGTGAAATATCTCTTCAGGCGGTGGCCATTGGTTATGAATTCACCCGACTCTGCACTCCATAAAGAGAAAGTGCCCTGAGGAGAGATGCTTTTGACAATGTATGGTCCAGACCAGCGTGAGCGAAGTTTTCCTGGGAATATCCTTAATCTTGAGTTAAAAACCAGAACTTGGTCTCCCACTTGAATGTCTTTTCTTTTCAGATGTCCATCGTGCCAAAGTTTTGTATGTTCCTTGTAGATTCGAGCATTTTCATAGGCCGTCATTCTAAGTTCATCCAGCTCGTTGAGTTGCAGAATCCTGGCTTGCCCTGCTTCCTTTATATCGAAATTTAATTGTTTAATTTCCCAACATGCCTTATGTTCTAATTCGACCGGAAGGTGACAAGCTTTTCCATATATCAAACGAAAAGGAGTAGTACCAAGGGGAGTTTTATAAGCAGTGCGATAAGCCCATAGGGCATCGTTGATTTTTGTCGCCCAATCTTTTCGATTACGCCCGACGGTTTTCTCAAGGATAGCCTTTAGTTGTCGATTAGAGACTTCTACCTGTCCACTGGTCTGTGGATGGTAAGGAGAAGCTACCTTGTGTGAGACGCCATATTTTTTTAATAGAGCTTCGAAGCTTCTTTCGATGAAATGGGAGCCTCCATCAGAAATCACGGTTCTCGGCACTCCGAACCGTGGGAAGATAATATCTTTGAATAGTTTGATGACTGGTTTCGAATCACAAGTGACGGTTGGTATAGCTTCAACCCATTTGGAGACGTAGTCCACCGCCACAAGGATGTAAGAGAATCCATTAGAAGATGGGAATGGCCCCATATAGTCTACTCCCCAGACGTCAAATATCTCTACTTCTTGCCATAGATTCAGTGGCATTTCATCTCTCTTGGTTATATTGCCAGCTCTTTGACACTTATCACATGATATGACAAAATCATAACAGTCCTTGGATAAAGTTGGCCAGAAAAATCCACATTGCAAAACTTTTAAGGAAGTCTTTTTAGAGCTCATATGCCCACCCACGGGTCCTGAGTGGCATTGTTCCAAAATGGAATGGGCTTCTTCTTTGGCGACGCAACGTCTATACAATCCATCCGCGCAGAGTTTGAAGAGATATGGTTCATCCCAATAGTAATGCTTCACATCATGCATAAATTTCTTCAGACCGTTCCCTGTGTATTGAGGATGGATGACTCCGGCGGCAAGGTAGTTTACTAAGTCTGAATACCATGGTTCAGATTCTGAGACTCTCATAAGTTGATCGTCTGGTAGAGAGTCGTTTATCGGAATTCCTTCAGCATCCAGAGTGTGGATGCGACTCAGGTGATCTGCTACGACATTCTCCGTTCCTTTCTTATCTCGTATTTCTAGGTCAAATTCTTGTAGAAGGAGTATCCATCTGATCAGCCTTGGCTTAGCATCCTTCTTTGCCATAAGGTAACGGATGGCAGCATGGTCTGTGTAAACGATTACCTTTGAACCAGTAAGGTAGGATCTGAATTTATCGAAGGCATAGATGACTGCCAAAAGTTCCTTTTCAGTAGTGGCATAGTTCCTTTGAGCTTCGTCGAGGGTTTTCGATGCATAATAGATAACATAATGTTTCTTCTCAATGCATTGTCCTAAGACTGCACCCACTGCGTAGTCACTGGCATCACACATAATTTCAAAGGGGTGCTCCCAATTTGGAGCTCTAATAATGGGGGTAGTCGTAAGGGCTTTCTTCAGCATATCGAAACTTTTGATGCATTCCTTATTGAAATTGAAATTAGCATCTTTGAGAAGTAAATTGGTCATCGGCTTTGTTATCTTAGAAAAATCATGTATAAACCTTCTATAGAATCCAGCGTGACCGAGAAAAGCACGAACTTCTTTCACATTTGTGGGTATTGCCAATTTAGATATGACTTCTATCTTGGCTTTATCAACTTCAATTCCTTTGTTGCTAACCTTGTGGCCCAAAACTATGCCTTCCTTTACCATAAAGTGGCATTTCTCCCAATTTAGCACCAGATGTGCTTCTTCACAGCGTTTGAGTACCATGGAGAGGTGCTTAAGACAAGAATCAAAGGAGTCACCATATACAGAAAAGTCGTCCATGAAAACCTCCATAACTGTTTCAGTAAGCCCTGCAAAAATGGCAGTCATGCAACGTTGAAAAGTTGCAGGGGCATTACACAAGCCAAATGGCATCCTTTTAAAAGCATATGTCCCGAAGGGACAGGTGAAAGTTGTTTTCTCTTGATCATCTGGATGTATGGGGATCTGATAGAATCCAGAGTAACCGTCCAGGTAACAGAAGTATTCTTGGTGAGCCAATCTTTCCAAAACCTGATCGAGGAAGGGCATAGGAAAATGATCCTTCCGAGTGGCCTTGTTTAATTTTCTATAATCAATACACATCCTCCACCCAGTCACTGTTCGGGTGGGGATGAGCTCATTGTTTTCATTTCTTGTGACAGTGGTACCTCCTTTCTTGGGTACAACATGAACTGGGCTCACCCATGGTGAGTCCGATATCGGGTATATTATTCCAGCTGTAAGGAGTTTGATGATCTCACGACGGACCACTTCCTTCATATTCGGGTTTAATTTTCGTTGATGCTCGATTGTTGGCTTATGGTCTTCCATCATGGGAATTCTGTGCATGCACAAAGCTTGACTGACCCCTGTGAGGTCACTCATTCTGTAGCCTATGGCTTTCTTGCTATCCTTTAATATTTCCAGAAGTTGCTCTTCTTGTTTGGTTGTTAAACCAGAGTTTATAATGACAGGACAAACTTTGAGATTGTCTAAAAACATATACTTCAGCCCTTCAGGTAGGGGCTTCATTTCAGGAGGTTCTGGTTTTTTACTGATTTCTTCTGGGGTTTCGGTAACCTTTAATTCCTCATAGGTAGCTTCATGATTCTCCTCAGCAGAGTCGGGAGGTTTGGCGCAATCCTTATCTTGTTGGTCAGTAGGTTCATCATTAAAAAGGTCATATAGAGAAGTTTCCAAAGGATCGCATGACTCGTGATATTCTTGAGTAAGTTGTGACATCTGCTCAACACAATCTATCAGATAGACTTCCTCCTGTATACTTGGTCTTCTCATGCTTTCAAAGACCTTGAATTCCAGAGTTTCTTTTCCTAACCTGAGCAGTAAGGTTCCAGCTTCAACATCGATAAGAGCTCTAGCAGTAGCGAGAAATGGACGACCGAAGATAATAGGGTATTTGGTGTCTTCTTTTATGTCCATGATAACAAAATCACATGGGACATATGCGTCCTTGCCTACCTTGACCGGGATGTCTTCGAGAATTCCTAGCGGTCTTTTTACTGAATTGTCCGCAAGTTGGATTGTCATAGCAGTTGGAAGCAATTCTTCGAATCCTAATCTCTTGCATAGACTCAGCGGCATAATAGAAATACTTGCGCCAAGATCTGCCAATCCTTTCTTACATGATGAATCACCAATGTGGCATGAGATTCCGAAGGATCCTGGATCTTTTTGTTTCTTCGGCATCTTGCTTAATATGATATCTGATGTAGTTGCAGCCAATTTCACAGTTTCACACTCTTCCGTGATGTACTTCTTGGTGAGAAGCGACTTTAGATATTTGGTCCAGGCTGGTATCTCATTAAGAGCATCTAAGAATGGTATATCAACATGGAGCTTCTTCATAGCTTCTTTGAATTTAATGAATCTAGTATCAAACTTGGTTTCCCTCAGACGGGATGGGAAAGGGACACGAGGCTTATATACAGGAATTTCTGGTTCAGGAGTCTCTACTTCTTCATTGGTAGGTTTCTCAGAAATCCCCTTATCATTATTTCTCTCCTTCGGTTGCGGTTCTGATGTTGTTGAGTTTTGATCAGTCAAGGGTTCATTCTCCTCAGGGATATCCATAGTTGTTTTCGCTGGTGGATCCGAATAACTTTTCCCTGATCTTGTGGCGATAACCTTCAGCTGTTCTGGATGCTTTGGATTGTTCTCAGGTTGTCCGGCGAAAACTCCAGCTTGTGGTTTAATACTAGCAGCAAGTTGACCTAGTTGAGTTTCAATAGCCTTCTGCTGGGCTTGTTGATTGGCTATCATCGTTTGTTGTGTTTGCAATAACTTTTCAATGGTAGATAGCTTGTCATCAGAAGGGATGGGTCCTGTTTGACCCTGTTGTTGGTTCAAGTTTTGATACTCAGAGTTGTTCTGATAATTGTTATAGTTTCTGTTATGAAAGTTTCCCTTGAAGTTTCCTTGGTTCCCAAAGTTCTGTTGCTGGTTAAACTGATACCCAGATGGGCCTCTTGGTTGATTATTTGGAACAAATTGATGTGAGTTCATAGCTCCTGAAGGATTTCCGTACTGGAAACCTGGGTGATTCCTATTTTGATTCGGATTGTAAAAGTTCTGCCCAGGGTTGGTGTTAATAGCATTAAGATTTTCAATCTGGCAATCTTGTCCACAGGCATTGCTTAAAACAACATCATAGAGAACATTGCATTATAGAGTTGAATGGTCGGTGCCTTTGCACGCTTCACAAAACAAAGAAGTGGACTTGACTTGTTCTGGTTGCCTAGTTGGAGAATGTCCTCTTCCAATCGCAGCAAGGGATGATTCTATGTGATCTTGCTTTGCGACCAAGACTTTCAAAGTTTCAGCTATAGATTTGTATTCTGGGATAGCGTCAGCCATAGCTACCTTTAGGACTCCTTTACCAACAGATCTACCCCAGTTGGCTTGGTTTTCTGCTCCCAGGGTGACAACTCTCCATGCGCTGTCGTAACTTTGCCGCATGAAGTTCCCTCCGGACGAGGAATCAAGGAACATCTTGACATCATCTTCCACACCTCTATAGAATATCTCGATCAGCTGATTCTTAGGAATTCCATGGTGTGGGCATTTACGTAGGAGCTCCTTGTACCTATCCCAAGCTTCGGAAAGAGTTTCTCCTGGGACTTGAGTGAAATTTGTGATTCGTCCCCTGATTTCGTATGTAAGAGATGGGGGGTAGAACTTTTCCAGAAAGGCGTTTTGAAGCTGCTCCCAGGTGGTGATGGGTACATCACTCTGCAGTGAGTTGTACCAACTAATGGCTTTGTCAGCCAGAGAGTACTTGAAGAGACGGAGTCGAATAGCATCATCAGAGACTCCATTTTGCTTCGTCATGGCACACAGGTCAATGAATCTGAGAAGATGACCTTGGCTGTCTTCAGCTTGTTTACCGTAGAATGGGTTGTTCTGAAGCAAGGTTATCCAATGTGCTCTAATCTCAAAGTTGGCAGCTTCGATGGGAGGAGGCTGTACCGGATGATAGACATTCGCGGCCTTTGGGATAGAGAACTCTCTAAGATCCTTCTGAAGTTCTGCTGCCTGCGCTGCTGCTTGTGCTGCTAAGATCTCCTGTTGAACTGCAGCTCTAGCTTCTTGCATGAACCTCTCTCTCTGCGCATTGATGGCTTGAGCTACCCTACGGGCTACTTCTTCTTCTTGCGCCATTCTGGCTTGATTCTCTCGGATCTGACGATGGAAGGTTCTATCGATTTCGGGATCAAAGCTCTCAGTCAGTCCGAGACAATCTAAACGGTGCATGCACTATTCGTCAAAGAGCACCTGAAATCTGAAAAGGTTTGAAAGTGAGATCCTTGAAGTAGAAATAAAGATCAAATAGATGAGCGATTGTTTCAAAAAGAAAACAAAATCCTAGATTAGTCTTAAAAGAACTAGATTTGACTGACTGATTCCGTTGTCCCCGGCAACGGCGCCAGAATTTGATGTGGCTTTTGAATGCACTAACAAATTCACTCGGGGTTTATATCCCCGAGCTTTTACCAAAACCAAGTGCAACAATACCACCCGCAAGCGGACGGATCTTATCGCAGTATAGTTTAGGATCGAACCCAAAGGACAACGTTTTTAAGAATCCTTGTCAGTTAGATCTAGCTCAAGTAAAACTAATATTTAGAACAATAGGTTGATTTTGGTTTGATTAAACTAATTGCAAGAAAGTAAACGTGGAATAAAAGATGGGTTTAGATTAATGATACGAAATCGCTGGGATGGTACCAGGTTTGACCACCGCTACACACACAATCATACTCTCTCGCGAACAATCCAGGCACGAAATAACACTCCAAGTAGAGCTGCTGCAGAACCCCCCTTACGGGCGTCAGGTCCGCGTAAGCGTCACCATAGGCAGCCGATTTCTCATCGCCATCCGGATCATACGTCTTACGGCTCTGAAGATACAGAAATCCACGGAAGCTGTGAACCCCCCTTACGGGCGTTAGGCGCACAGAAGTGTCACCGAAGGTTAGGCGGACCGTCCCCTCGCGGATCATACACTTACTACCTCGATGAAATCCCATCCTATTTCTAATCAGGGAGTCAACCGCACAAACCACAAAGCAAACAAGCGACTATTGTACGTGTAAACATCGACGAAAAGCACGAAGATACAAAATCCAACTAAGGCTGTGAACCCCCCTTACGGGCGTCAGGCGCACACAAGTGTCACCGAAGGTTAGGCGGACCGTCCCCTCGCGGATCCTACACCTACTACCTCAAGGAATCCTATCGGAAGTTCTCGTCAAGGAGTCTAACATGCTAAACGACATTCATACCTATGCATTGAAGTTCTCGCAACATAGGGAGCACAAAGATGGAAACACGCACATAACCAACTCACAAGCTTAACGATAAACGACAAAATGAAGAGTTATATACATTGCCATGGAAAGTTTAACAAGAGAACATGGTTTGCATGGGCAGCGGGGCTAGTCCCCGCACCCCAGTGAAAGAGGACTACTCGCTCATGATGCGAGGTACAAGAAAGATAGAAGAAGAAGATAGATCCGCCATGAGCTCGGTGTAGAAGGTGGACGCAGCCCGGTGAAGAAGATGCGCTCTTTGCTCCGTCTTCTTCTCCTTCTTAGCCTCCTTGGACGCAACACCAGCTGTAGGTGGAGTGGAACTTGATCGGGATGGTGCTCTGGCAGCCTTTCGGCGTCCGAAACCGATGCCTCAAAATGGGGACCCTGGGGGTCTATTTATAGTTTTAGATCTGACGCCAAACGGTCTGGGGACCGTTTGGGCGCCAAACGGTCTTGAGACCGTTTGGGCATCAAACGGTTTGGAGGTCGTTTGAGCGCCAAACGGTCTTGCTTTGATCAGTCTGGCTTTGGTGTGGTCGCGCGGCTTTAGTTCTTCAAACGATCCTTGTGCTTGCATCGAACGGTCTTGGGACCGCACGAGACCAAACGGTCTTGGGACCGCATGGGACCAAACGGTCTTGAGACCGCATGGGACCAAACGGTCTTGAGACCGCATGGGACCAAACGGTCTTGGGACCGCATGGGACCAAACGGTCTTGAGACCGCATGGGACCAAACGGTCTTGAGACCGCATGGGACCAAACGGTCTTGGGACCGCATGGGACCAAACGGTCTTGGGACCGCATGGGACCAAACGGTCTTGAGACCGCATGGGACCAAACGGTCTTGAGACCGCATGGGACCAAACGGTCTTGGGACCGCATGGGACCAAACGGTCTTGGGACCGCATTGGACCAAACGGTCTTGGGACCGTATGGGACCAAACGGTCTTGAGACTGCATGGGACCAAACGGTCTTGGGACCGCATGGGACCAAACGGTCTTGGGACCGCATGGGACCAAACGGTCTTGGGACCGCATGGGACCAAACGGTCTTGAGACCGCATGGGACCAAACGGTCTTGAGACCGCATGGACTTCTTGGGCAACTGGTTTCGTCTTGTTTCTTTGTGTATTCCAGCAAACGATCTTGAGACCGCATGGATCCAAACGATCTTGAGACCGTTTGCATGGAGTTGCCTGCTGTACCTGCATAAAATGAAAGATATTTAGTTAAAACCTTGATTATTGAATTACTTAGTAGTTTTGTGCATTATGATTCATATTAGGGTGAAAAGATGTGGAAAAGATATTAAATTGTTCCAAAAAGGTAATTGAAAATTATGATGAGTATGCACTCATCACCCACCTTCTTCCTTTCCGTTCTGTTCCTGTCTCGGTTCTTTTCTTTTTTGTCTTCGTAGGTTTGTAGGTGGTGGCAGGTTTTCTGGCTGTGTTTGTCGCCGCTTGTCGGCCTTTAGTTTGGTTTTGTTCCTCCAGTGGGAGTGTTGGTGTCGTTTGTTGGTCGTGTCGTGCCTCGGGTTCCTTCTTTGGCAGACGGTGAGCTCGGGCACCCCTTGGTGCTTTAGGCAGAGGAGGAGGAAGCTGGGTTTTGGGCTTCGTGCGGGTCTTCCACCCCCTGTTCCCAGTGGTGGTCGGGAGTGGTGGTGGAGTTCCCGACACCCTCTACTCCCCACCTTTGTACCCGCATGAGCCATCCTTCCTCTGTATCTGCATCACTGGGGTTTGGCCTCCTTCCCGGGTCTGCTGGTTGGGAACCTTAGTGCGTCGCTAGTAGTTGTGTTTCTCGTCTTGTTTGGTGGGGCGTTGGGTCTGTGTTGTTAGTTTTGTGTCGTGTGGTTTGTGTCCTCCTTTCATGTTAGGTCTTTTTTTGTTTCTTTGTTATATGGCAGCAAGTGCGAAGGTGATCACTTCTTCGGTCACTGGTTTGGAGCATATACCTTATATCAGATATAATCTCAGGTTGAAGGAATCTCTCATAAAAAGTTGTTTTGGTCAGCGATATAGAAGAGAGATCAATACATCATTGTTCTTATCACGTTCCGATATGAGTTTCTGGTTATTGTATCTGCCCTTTACTTTTTGTGTTCGGTTGGTGTATCTCCCTTTACATGTAGATGCCGTATGGCTTTAATGTAATGAATGTTGTGTCTTAAAAAAAAAATACTTTATGGTTTTTATAGTAGATATAAATCTAGAATCCCATTTTAGAAATAATTTCATATTTTTCATGTGAAATAATTCTAGTTTACGATTAAACATGTTAATTTTAGAATTATTGTCTTACTTGGTTCCTTCATAAATAATAAATAATATCCTCCAAGATAGCATAAGTAGCTTCACAAGAGGTAATATGATTAAATTCATCAATGGAAAGAAAAAGTTGGTCATGATTTACAGTCCTTGGACAATGCAGGACTAAAGTAGGAGTGGAAAGGTTAAGTAGATCTTGAATTTTTACAACTATTTTGGAAGTTTCACAACCTACATGTGATGAAACGGTCATCTCGCCAAGTGAAACGGTCATATCTCACGTGAGACAGTCGTCTGGGGTGCGAGACATTTGTCTTGCTAAGTGAGACAGTCGTTTCACACTTTCTCAGTCATATATGAATTGCCAATCATTTCCTAATTAATTTCATTTATTAATTTACTTACACCCCAAGTATGTGCAATTGAAATGAGTTTGGGAAACCTCAAGAACCTTTGTTTGTCCCAACTGGGCCATCTCATACAAGTGAGACACATGTCTCACTCACTCAGACGGTCGTCTGGTAAGCTTGAGTCGAGCCAATTGTTTCAACAGCTTGAACTACCAGGTTCATAGGGCATAACTAAGTCAATTCAATTTTTGATGTTCTTGATAATTTAAACAGCCATCTCAACACTTGAGACGCCCGTCTGGCTTCTTAAACGGCTATCTCACCTAGTGAGATGGTCATTTGGAGCTCAGTCAGTTAATTTGTCGATCTATTATGTGAATTGAGTACTTAATTCAATTATCATACATGATCAAACTCTTTTTTTGGATGATTTCCTATGCGTGTGACCCTATAGGTCACATATCACATTGGTAGTGAATGTCAATAACTAGCTTATGAATTTACAAGAAAAGAGTGGTGCCTAGTCTCTCATTATTGCTACCCAAGTGAATGGAAAGTTGGGGGGCAACTTTAACCTACAATCAGTGTATGGTGCTACAATGTTTGTATGGTTCCTTTGTCACTGATATCCATATTGAACTAGAGGCATAGAGAAGTCATCCTCATTCTTATTCAATCTTATTCATTGAATCAGAGTAGACTCCATGAGATATATCTAAGCTCAATATCACATATTGACTCACATGCGTATGGCCATACTTTTCTCAATCTCTCTAATCAAGAGGTTTAGGATATCATACTCTTGTAGGAGAGAGAAGTTCCATACCTATCACTTGCACTCAATCCTCAAGTGTCAAAGTGACCCAATAGTCTCACTGTGGGTCTGTCTAATACATTGTTCCCTAACATTCATTTGTGTGCTTGGTTTGATATTACCATATCATGACTAATGAGATTTAGTCATCAACCAACTCACACTTTGATCTTATGTGTTTTTTTTGTCTATCTACCTTCCACAATAACAACCAACCAGGGACATCACAAAAGTGTATATACTCTTAACATATGTATGATCTCATTCTTCTAAGTCACATACTTGAAGACATACGTCATTGAGTAATATAATTCCCTAGACATTTATTATGTAATTCATTATCTCAAAACTGAATGTAAAAAATAAATTGGAAGCCTGCATTTATTATTTTCAAATTAGGTATCTAATGACATATCCAATCAGAATATGATTATCTCTCTGGACATACATACCAATAGATTCCCACTTGTACTTAGAGCCAATCACCCATGGATTTCATCCCGAGTGACCTAACATGACCTTCCGTCTTCTACTACGCAAGTGCTTTTATAGTGGGTTTATCAATGTTTGCCTTAAGTTGGTATTTTGTAATTTTCACATCTCTTTGTTGTACAACTACTCTATGAGATGGAAGTGTCGTAGTATGCTATCTGAGATTCCCAACCTAACTAGTAGCTCCATTGTTGTCATCAATATTTATATTGTGTCATCAATGGTTTGAAACCTCACACAAGTTCACCCATATGAACTTCTTGATCCATACAATATCCTCTGATGTTCTCATAACATAGAGACACTTGGCTTCTTTTATAGATTAGGGAAATTTCCATTCACTTAGAAACCTTTTTATCTTACATCTATCGTTTAATATCATATGCTATTGTGATCATTTTTTCAGTTTGGAAGCTTGCATGGGTTTAACCCTTTACATCCAACTCTTCCTTATTACCATAACCAAGGAACCCATCCTTTAAGTGCTTCACAAGCATCTAAGAATGTTCTTTGTGGTAATCCAGTGACTCTCACTGGTATTTGACATATACCCTCTTGTCATGCCCAATACATACGAGATTGCTAGGTAGGTATATGTACATCCTCTCATCATGTCTATACATATGAGATGATTGGATATCCTCTCGTGATGACCAATACATATGATATTACTAGATATCTTCTCATCATGTCCAATACATACAAGATAACAGGCTAAGTACATAGCATTGCATTCAAGATATATGCACACGTATCTATCCATGTGTCCCTAATCTTCATAAGAACCAGGACACTAGGCTCTTGAAAGACTAACTCCATAGAACATGGACAAATTTTCTCTTATTGAGTCTTGCATGTTGAACCCTTCACCATCTTACCAATGTATGCACTTTTACTTAGGTCAAGAAGTTGTCCAGATCTATCTCTATAGACCTTGATCTCTATCACCAAGCATGCTTTGCCTAAACCCTTCATATAGAAGGTACTTTGCTTGCCAGGTTTTATGATTTGCATAATAAGGACATTATTCTCCATCATTATGTGGAAAATCAATATGCTCCCACTAAATATTTTGTAATCATAGATTCCATATTCATTCTGACTCAAGTCAAACCCTTTCACTGACTTATCAAATCAAAGATTCCAACTCCAAGATGTTTGCTTCAGTCCTCATATTGACCTTTGTAGATTATAGACTTTATTTCAATTAATGGATATATAAAACATTAGGTTTTGTCACATACACATCCTCTTAGTTATTCCAATTAAGAAATGCGGTTTTAACATCCATATACCAAATATCACAATCATAATAAGATGCAATAGCAAGCATGATCTAGATGGATTTAACCATGGTAATTGGTGAAAGGCTTCATCACATCCAAAAATTTGAACTAGTTTGAAACTCTTTTGCAACCAAATGTTTCTTTCCATGTTGGTCTTCTTACAAAGACCTAAATGCACCCTATGGGTTTTACCCCATCAGGTGGATCCACCGAGGTCATACCTTGTTGGTTTGCATGGAGTCCATCATAGATCTCATGGCCTTATGCCATTTTTTAGAATTGGTTCCTTAATAGTTTCTAGGTAGGTAGTTGACTCATCACTATGATGAGCTTACAACTTTTATAAGATATCATAATCTTTCAAGCTCAAGACGTTCTACTAAAACTATGAGTTTTGTGTTTACATAAGGAACTTGACATTGCACAATAGTTTGTGATTCTCCTAGTTCCTTGTTGTGCCTTTTTAGGTTAAACATTTTCGTATTTGTCTTGAACATTTTGAGTTCTACTATCACTCCCACTAATTCCTTTGGAACTAAGTTCCCTTTAGGAATTCAGCCAACCTAGCAACAAACACGTTGTTGTCTGGATGGAATGTAAGTAGTTTTCAACAAGATAATATTCATATAATTTATAGCTAAATCCCTTTAAGAAACTATTTTCTTATACATGCTTTCAATCATCATCACTATAAAATACACACCATGACACTTCCCATGCCATATCTCATATGGTGTCTTTTGAATCATTTTAGATGGTACATTATTTTTGTGTAAAGCATGTGCCTACAAAAATATTGGACGATAGCTAGATTTTGATTGATAATCACACCATGACTTAACATGTTGTGATACCTTCTTTCTGACACATCAATATGTTTCAGGTGGAATTCAATATGATACATTATCATTATCTCCCAGAAGGTCCTAAAAATCTTGGTTTATGTATATTAACGTCGATCATATCAAGGTATCTTGTTACTTTTACCAATTTAGTTACATACTTCATTTTTGATTTCCTTAAACATTTCAAGAGATCCAACATGTATTTCATTAAATACAAATTTCAATATCTATTTATCACATTAGTAAATACAATGAGGTACTTGTAACTACCTTTAGCATTCATCCAAAAGGTCTATGTACATTAGTGATACTAGTCCTAATGGAATAGTCAATCTCCCACTACATCTAGTGATGATACTATTGACATATTGTGCAACAATAAGACATGCATGTCTCCATTGATTCAATAAGAAAACGAGTCCAGATAACCATCATATGGATTCTAGAAATGCATTTCTCATTTATGCGCTCTAGATGATAGTGTTATAGATATTCAATGTGTAAGTTTTCAAGTCATTCAATATATGTGTCAAACACATTTGCCTTTTCAACTATCAAATATAGTTTATGAGACACATAGGGAATCACTATAAAATCTCATAATGTTCTTGTCATACAAAAGATATGATGTTTGGCTAGTACATAATAGCAATTCACTAATTCTATTATGTGCACATGAATGACAACCTTTAAATATAGTGGCAACAACCCTTTCTCCATATAGTTCTATCTTACATCTTCTTTGGACCTGAATTAGATATCTCTATCTCTATCTTCTTCTTGAGATCCTCTATGAAGAGGATAATTCCTTTCCAATGTTAAAACAAGTGACAATAGTGGCGCTTTATTTCCTTTACCCTTTAATTAAAAAAATGATAGATTCCTCTTACATTTATCCTTCTCCATATATTGAGTACAGGAGACTTGGGCTTGAACATAGCCTCAGAACACTTCTTAGCCTTGCTTTTTCCCTAGGACTCACTTTTGCTTATCACCATCACAAATTTGTCCTTCTTCTTCCTTGATTTGGCATCAACATGCCAAACATTTGATAAACTGACTATATGATTCATATAATGCTTGTATAATCATATTCATGGTCAACTCTTGACCTAAGAGAAATCCCAATCATTCCACATGTCCAATCACATTGAGCACATGGGGTTATGCTGGACCTCCCTTTATCAGTTTGCACTCAATTAGCACTTTGGATATATTATACTTTCTTTTCTTTACGTAAGACGTGTCACCATCTCGAGAATGTTTATGCATTCATGTTGTTTGTGCAACTCATAGTTCATACAATAGAGCATTAGGTATTCAAATGTCTTTGGTATCATTGGCATGCTTCCAATAAGCATTGATTTAGCCATAGGCACTATTGGAGTGGGTTCCTCTGGCACTGGTCTATCAAGGATATATAGCTTTCACTCATTTATGAGAACTTTTCTCAATGTCCTTAACCAATCGTGGAATGTTATATTGTTTTTTCCTTTTCAAGAACTGATTGCAATTTGAACGTGTTTGTGTTTGGCATTTGATTCTACAAAGAAATATTGCAACTTTTCAAAACATTTTTTATTTGTTTGATTTGATAATTTTACAATATTAATTAGGTCTTTAATTAATTACTGCTCCCACTATTTTATTTGAATGGATAGCTCTCAATATCAATTTGGAATATTGCAACATACAATATTCTAGTGGGCCAAGATCCAAAATAATTCCACTGTTACCCAACCTACACCAGCATCCACATTCAATTATCAAGGTAGGCAATCATGCCAATTGCATCATATGCAACTCTTAGATAGATGATATGCGCAACTCGTTGCTATGATCAACAACATGCCTCTGGGCCCAGACTCTTTGAGAATTACCAGTCAAGCTTGACCCAACAGCTGACACAATAATAATGCACCCCGTGGAGGCGCAACCTACATTATTACCATCACACTTCCATGAGATAGACCGCGCACACCCCAGAGGTAGAACCTACACTTGGTTGATCAAGATTTTCATGTAGGCCAATTTCAGAAATCATCTAATACATGATATTATATTTGAGGGAGTTTGTATTATATAGTACACATTATATACATGTTATAGCCACAAATGAGAATGTGCAATAAATAAAACACACAAGAGATGGTTATGGTTGTCTAATGTAATTACTTGGAGCCACAAGGAATTACTACCAGCTCTGGTTCACATCATATGCAACATGTGGTTTGGTGATTATCTGTGTCTGAACCAATCCGGGTTGATCGGTTGAACTCCTAAACTGGTTGGCTTGCCTCTTTGTCGCTCAGTTGGGATCTTCTGCAATGGTTGTATGGTTCTCAGGTCCAAGCAGTGTCTGGACACCTCTAGTCAGTTGCTTGGGCCACCAGTTGACCGACTCATCCACCTATTGTCTGGCCTGCTCAGTCCTCCAGTCGACTGGGTCATCTCACGTGCCACTTGTTTTGTCTTTGTGTAGATCGTAATGTCACATCAAAACATAAATTAAAACTATCCTACTTCTTATTACATTATATATGGGAAAACCTCAAGTTATATTTGATGGGAAATAAGAAGAAGAGCATTAATTTATATTTAGAAAGAAGAGAGAGGCTTGGTGCACAGACCGATTAACAACTGGAATTAAAACCACAACCATGCACATAAAGATCTAGGGTTTTGGCCATACCCATGCTTCACACACACACACACACAAACACACACACACACACACACACACACACATATATATATATACATGCATATATAGAGAGAAAAAGAGAGAGAGTCAGGCTAAAATACACTCGAGTGTACAGATCGCATGAATACACTCAAGTGTTTTTGCATATAAATACTTTTTTTTGCAAAATGTAAACCATTGATCCTCACTATCATACTATAACTAGGATACATACAAATTTTAGGAAACAAAATCAACATGCGAAACTAATTTGAAATGCATAATTTTTGCGGTCTTTATAACATGACCTACAAATGTCCAAATGTGATCAAATTTTATATATGAGCTATTCACAAGATGTTAATGCAAATCAATGGATTATATTTTTGGAAAAAAATAGTGCATCACAAAAAACTACTTGAGTGTATTCTAGCCTAACTCTCTCTCTCTCTATCTCTCTCTCTCTCTATATATATATATGAATATATAAATTCATTTGGGTTCTTATGTGGTGATTTATATGGACATGCGCATCAACTAATTTAAATATTTGCATCACATGCAATAAATAAACATGATAAAACCAAAAATCTGATCATATCGATTATCCCAAAACATAATTAATTGATGTGGCTCTAATACCGCTGTAGGGAAATATGGCATCAGGTAGGAAGTGGAAACAAAAAAAATACTGACATATTTCCCATAACCAAAAGATTGTGTCAATAATTATGCAATGGAAAGGATGGTTTCACAAAGATATACCTGGCCCTAGAGGAAGTCCAAAGACAATCCTCGTTGATGTAGATGCACGCTCTGTCTTGGATGGTGGTTGTTGGTCAAACTCAGGTTCGTATGAGTACTCCTACATAGACATCAGACTCAGATAACTACTGCAGGGACTCCTCAGATCTCACCAGAGACTGTGAGTTTATATTTTCCTCCTAGAAGCAGCTAACAGACTCCTCCCTCTAGAGTAGTCCACATGGACCAACTAGAACTCATGTCCTCCTGCAGGGACATACATGAAGGGGTTGTCCCTCACGTTGGTGCACTAGCCACCAACATGCTTTCCCACAACAATGATCATGATCAGTTGTTTCTCTCCAATGACTATCCCTCCCTAGTTGGGTAGGACTTGCTTGGGCTCTTGTTGTTACCACAACTAGAGAGGACAAAAATTGTTAGAGCAACTAATTCCCAATTGCATGTGTAGTAGTTGTGCTTTGCAATTCCCCCAATACCCCACTATATATAGTAGGGGTTAGGGTCAGGGTTCCCAGTCCTTGGACAATGCGAGACTAATGTGGGAGTGGAAAGGACAAGTAGATCTTGAATTTTCATAAGTTTTTTAGAAGTTTCACAACCTAAGTGTGACGAAATGGTGGTGTCTCCAAGGGGTGATGGTAATACTGCACATGAGATGGTCGTTTCACTAAGTGAAATAGTCATCCAGGACACGAGATGGTCATTTCACATTTTCCAGTCAGATATGAACTGGAAAATTATTTCCTAACTAATGTCATACATTAATTTACTTGAAACCCAAGTATGTATTATTCAAACAAGTTTGGGAAAACTCCATAACATTTGTTCATCCCAATCAAGTCATCTCACACAAGAAAAACGTCTGTCTCACTCACCTAGACGACCTCCTGGTGAGTTTGATCGACCTGATCAGTTCAACTACTTCAACTGACTAGTACATAGGGTAGAACCAAGCCAATTCAATTTCTAATCTACCTTACAATCCAAACGGTTGTCTATCCAAGTGAGAATGTCATATTGCACATGAGATGGTCATTTTACTAAGAGAAAGACACCTGATATATAGTGGTTCTGTCAAAAGCCATCAATATACTACATGGTTGTTCCAAATTAATATTTGTAACAATCAACTATTATTAACCTCACAAGGAATAATACAAACTACAATTGTTACCCTCTTCATCCAAGGAAGAGCGTCAAACCTTTTATTTAACAATTTTGAAGAGCACTGAATCTCTTCTTTACATACCAATGAAGTGCACCGCACCTTCAATCTTCTTTAACAACCGAGGAAGAGAACCAACCTCTTCTTTAACTACTTTGAAAAGAACTAAAGATTTTCTTAACAACCAAGGAAGTCCATTGAATAATATTATTAAACAACATTGGAGAGAGAGAACACCAATTCTCACAATATGCACACATTGATTCTTTAAAAGATTTACAGTATAAAATCTCTATGAATAAATGATGATTGACTTTTACAAATACAGGAAACACAGTATTTATTGGAGTACGACACTATTGGTTAACTATGGCTTAGATCTAAAAATGTCAATGTACAATTGTAATCTTGGAGAAAGATAGCATGTAATAAATTTTCTTGTGTACAGTCTAATTGTTCATATGCACTACTATATACAACAAAAACTTAGGAATCATCAATATAGTTGTTGGGAGTGTTTGGACCAGGTAAATTCTAAACTAGTAGTTAGCATGCCATAAATTGAGTGTATAATCGATAGAAAATTAATGCTATTTTGATTGTAGACTGATTCTCAATTGAACTATAATTCGATTGAGGTCCATCTTATTCGAGCTCGACTGAGAGTCATTCTCCTCTCAGTTTTCACGTCAGATGCCTTTACCACAAAACTTTTTCTACAATGACTTTTTCTCGGTCAAAGTGCAGTTCGACCAAAAATGTGTCTTAAACATTTTTAAAATTTTGAAAACTATATTAAATAGTTTTTATAATGACACCTATCTATCCTAAAGACTTCATATAAGTGTGAAAAATGATTTAGGATATGATAGGTTTGATCAAGCTTCTATAGATAGTCAAAGTTATCTTCATGGGTTTTCTCCCCCTTTGTCAAAGTCAAACAAGAGTTATACTTTTTGATGCACCCCCTCAACAAGATAGTCATTTTGGAGAGGGAATATATGTGCACAAGGAAAAATGAGAATATATCAATTTCACATGAGATATATTTCACACACAAAAAACCATTTTTTATCAAAGAACATAAACATGTTATCGAATTATCAATGATAGGAATGTTAGCACCTTCATGATAAAAAGATTCCATTAAGAACAATATATAAAAAAGATACAATATGTAAATGGTAAGGAATGTTATGTCCACCATGATATAGAGATTCTATGAATAACATGAATTTTCTAAAAAATATGTTAATATCAATGCAAGGAATGTCAAGTCCTACATGATATGGAGATGACATGTGTAGCACCAATTTTCTAAGAAATACCTAAATAATAATGCAAAGAATGTTAAGTCCTCTATGATGTAGAGATTTCCAAAAAAATCAAATAAATAAACAAAAATGATTTCTCAATCATTTTTAAGCGATGTTAAGACATAAGTGATATATAGAGTCCACTAAGAGAAAATGAGGTCAATAAAGAATCTCTAGACCATATATAAGGGATGTTAAGCCCATAACTGATATAGAAATTTCTATAAAATAAAAAATGATATAGATATGCAATTTTATATCATATAACTATGAAATCCCCCTTAAACTCATACTCGATAGAGAATGGGCTCAAAAAAGAAATGAACTGCTAAGATGGATATATCCATTAAGAGCCGAAAAAATCATTGAAATCACGTTATAAACCAAGATAAAGACAACTAAATTATAAACTAATAGTCAATATCTCAATTGAATATCATTTTGATCAAGCTGGCTCTCAGTTGAACTATACTTTGACCAATAGGTAGTCTGTCAGTAATTTTCATCCATTTTCAATCATTTCATAGAAAATAAATAGAACAACATCAATGAGATATTCATCATTTTTCTCATCAACTTCTTTATTAAAAGAATTAACAATATTAGCAAATTTATTTTTCTTTTTTTATATATTTTAATATTTTTTCACAGATAATCAACAAGTTCATTATTAGCAAACTTGGAAGATATACATCACTATGCGTAATTGTTTTTCATCATTTTTTGTATTAGGAATTCAACTATATGATGAAAATTTTCTTCCTCATCTTCTATATGACATTCGTCAATATACTTTCAAAAATATTTTATGGTATTCATAGTAGATATAAATCTTGAATCCCATTTTAGAAATAATTTCATATTTTTCATGTGAAATGATTCTCGTTTACAATTAAACATATAAATTTTAGAATTAATAACTTACTTGGTTCCTTCATAAATAATAGATAATATCCTACAAGGTAGCATAAGTAGCTTCACAAGAGGTAATATGATTAAATTCATCAATGGAAAGAAACTTATGAAACAAGCCTACGACTCTTGCATCAAGAGTGGCACCTCTTACCATAGCCACTTCCCATTCCTCCAAATCTACACACATGGATGGATAACCACCTTTCTAAGATCAAGACTAACACGTTGAATGAAGAGTTGTATATCTTGCTTCTGCAAAGTATATTTGGATCCATTAAAAATTATAATCCAGTTGATGTGTGGTCCTCCATCATTGAGTTGGCCAAATAGACTTTCCCCCATCTTCTAGACCTGCTAAAGTTCATTAAAAAATGCTATCATACCAACTGATGTTCTCCAAAGGGAGGGTGAATAGAGATAACAGAAATCTTATAAATTTTCAAGTACTAAGGAGGTTAGATTGCAACATGCATAAAAGATAATGCAAAGGAAATTAAAGTAAGTATTTATACAATGAAAGCAAACCACAAGAGGCACATGTGATATAGTGGTTCCATGAAAAGACGTCAACACACTTCCTGGTTGGTCTCAACCAAGATTTGTAACAATCGAATTTCATTAACCTTCAAAGAATGCAAAGTACAATTTCTACCTTCTTCTTTCATGAGCAGCCAAGAGCACCGAACCTACTTTTTACAATATTTAAGAGCATCAAACCTCTTTTCTAATGGCCGAGGAGGAGAATTGAACCTTCTTGTCTTCTATAATGGAAAAGGAAGAACACCTACCTCTTCTATAACTGATTTGAAGAGCACCAGACCTCTTCTATAATAATCAAGGAAGAGCACCAAACAATGTTGAACAAGATTGGAGAAGATAACACAATGCTCACAATATTTAAATATCAATTCTTCAAAAGATTTAAAATATGAATCTATCTATGAACAAGTGATGATCATTTTCCACAAGGATATATAAGGTTAAATTTAGTGGAGTATGACACTATGTTGAGTTATGGATTAAATCTAAAGATAGCAATGTAAAATTCTAATTTTGAAGAAAGATATCATGAAATTGAAGTTCTGAAGTATATATTGTAATTGTTGATAGGAACTACTATATATAGGAAACATTTAGGAATGGTCAATATAGATGTTATGAGTGTTTTTACCAAGTTAAATGCTAAATTAGCCATTTGCATATCAAAAATTGAGTTTACAATGGATAGAAAATTAGTGCTGATTTTAATTGTGGACTAATTGTTAGTCAAATTATACTTTAACTGGAATTTATCTTAGTAAAATTGTAGTTCGATAGAGAGTCAGTCTCCTCTCAAATTTTGCAATGACTATTTCCTACAATGGCACTTTTTCTATAATGACTGCTTCGCGGCTAAAATGTAATTCAAATGAAACTGTATCTGATAGTTTGACCAAGAGTTAGTCTCCTCTCAATTATGTGAATGACTATTTTTCAACAACATTTCTTCTTCTGCTATGACTCTTTCTCAGTCAAAGTGAAGTTTGATTGAAAATATGAATGTCAAAATATGTCTACGCTTTTGAAATCCATACAAAAATATGTTTCTAATGATACCTTGTTGGATTGATGGGCTCTAGAGGTGGGGTTGTATAGAGATAAAACACATAAACCAAACACGTTAGACCTTCAAATTATATCAAGAGATAAGGTTGGAAATATGAAATTTGAGTGCAATTAAACACACATATCAAGGATGAGAGATATTAAATAAGGTCAAGAACACAAACTATATATAGTGGTTCCAAACTCCAAACTAGGTGAGTCTACATCTACTATGTAGAAAGGTCAATCTCGAGGATTTGCAACAATTGCACACTTCTTATCTTCCATTATAAGAGATACAATATAACCTCCCTTATCTAGGTCAAGGATACCTATGTAGGGAAATATGGCATCAGATATGGCAGCAGAAACAAAAAAAATTTATTGCCATATTCCCATTAAACCAACATATCACGTCAATAACTATATATTGGAAAGGATGGTTTTGAGGATATATCTAGTCCTAGAGCAAGTCTAGCGACAAATCCTCACCATTTTAGATACAAAACTATCTTCTACTTGCACTGGGACTCGCCTGTTGCTCCACTTGGTCCTCACCATAGACAACAAGTTTACGTTGTCCTCCTAGCGACAGACAACAACCTCCATGCCTCTATGGAAGTCCATACAGACCACCGAGAACTCATGTCATGCTACTAGAATGAACATTAAGGATTTGTCCCTCCTGTTAGTGTATTAGTCACCAACTTGCTATCCCGACCTTTATCAGGTAGTAATTTCTTAGGTTCTCTAAGTTACCACAATCAGAGAAGATAAACAATTATCAGAGGCAATTGATATGTTTGAGAATCCCGCAATACCCCTCTATTTATGGGAGGGATTAGAGTCAAGGTTACCAGTCTATGTGGGAGTGGAAGAGACCAGAATCTTGAATTTTTGCAACCTAAAAATGATAAAACAGTCACTTCATTAGCAAACCAATATGTTGGCATGCGAGTCGATCAGTTCACCTAGTGAACCAGTCATTCTATCATGTTTCCAAATAACATATGAATTCACAATTCTATTCCTAATGCATGGCATGCAATTGAATTGCACCATGAACTAGGTGGTCCATATAATGAACTGGTCATCTCACGACCACCAACAGATCGAATAACTGAGTGAACTAGTCAGTTCGAGCCCCAGTTCATTCAAAACTTTGTCAACTTATCATCCAATAAACTTGACAATCCAATCAGTCATTTCATCACATTAACTTATCGGTTGGGAGTCCAAACACTTAAATAATAAATCCAATTATTTTTCAAGATCAAAACTCTTGTTCTAGGCCAGTTCCTATGTTTTTGACCCTATAGGTCCCATATTACGTAGGTTTTGAATGTCCATAACCAGTTATGACATCATAAGAAATGAGTGGTGCCTAGTGGCATAGAAATGCTACCCAAGTAAATGGAATGTTGGAGAACAAATTCAAACTACAATCTGTGTATGGTGTTTGAATATTCCCTTTGTCATTGATATCCAGATTGAACTCGAGGCATGGAGTAGTCAACCTCTTCAACATTCAATCTTGTTTCTTTGACCAGAGTAGACTGTCAGAGATATATGTAAGATCAATATCATATATTGACTCAAATGTGCATGCATTTCTCGGTCTCTCCTATCAAGAGGCCTAGGATATCATACTCCTATAGGAGGGACAAATATCATCTATGTAATTCATAATCAATCCCCATGGTTTACAGTCACCCAATCATCATCGTTATGGAAACCCTTATTTAGGATTATGTTTGATGATGTCAAAGTATTTTGAGACTTCAAGTCTAAGAACCACAATCACCACCAACACAATGAGAGCTAACTATGACTACCATTATAATGGCTTCCATGTATTAGTATTATGGTGGGTCTTCTTGATACACTATTCTCAAACACGTATATGTGTGCTTGGTTTGATATCACATGTCATGGATAATGATATTTTGTCATCAACCAATACATACTCTAGTCTTATGCGTTATTTTTGTCTATCTACCATCCATAATAACATCTGACCAAGGACATAATGAGAATGTGTATATTCTTAACATCCATATGATCTAGTTGTTCAAGTCATGTACTTGAAGACATATGCCATTGAGTAATATCATTATCTAAACATTTATTAAGTTACATCATTATCTCATAACTGAATAAAATAAAATAAATTAGCTGTTTGCATTTATATATTAATCAAACCATTTACATATTATGGCATTCTAATCATCATATGATTGGCTCTCTGGACATATATTTCCAATAGACACCCACTTGTACTTAGAGCCAGTCGTCGATGAATCTTATCCCGAGTGACCTAACATGGCCATCATGCTTCTACTATGAAAGTGCCTTTTTCAAGGGGTTAGAAATATTGTTCTCAGTTGGTACACTGCAAATCTTCACATCTCCTCATTATACAATCTCTCGTATGAGATGGAACTGACTTTTTATATAATTTGAACGCTAATTTGATATGGCTTCCTCAACTTGTGCAATATGTCCATTATTGTCACAATATAGATCAATTGTATCATTGACATTTGGAACAACCCCAAGTTTAGAGATGAACTTCTTAAACCATTCATCTTCCTTTTTTGCATTTGGTGCAACAATATACTCGACTTCTATTGTAGAATCAACAAATGTCTCTTTCTTGGAACTCTCAATTCTTACAACTCCATTGTTTAGGCCAAACACGAATCCTAATTGTAATTTGTCGTTATCTTTATCAGTTTGGAAGGTTGCATCGATGTAACCCTTCACCACAAACTCTTCCTCTCTGATGTAAACCAAGAATGGATCCCTAGTCCTTCTCATGTACTTGATGATTTTGTTTACGACTATCCAATATGCATCACATGGATCCAACAAATATCTGCTCGTCATGTTCAAAGTATACGCAACATCAGGATGACTATACAACTTTGCATGCGTAATTGATCAAATTGTTGATGCATATGGCATTAGTCTCATGTGTTCCCTTTCTTCACAAATACTGGGACATTGACATTTAGAGATGGCAACTCCATGATGCATGAGTAGGTTTCCTCTCATTGAGCTCTCCATATTGAACCTCTTAAAGACTTTGTTAATGTATGTGCTTTGACTTAGTCCAAGAAGCCTTCTAGATCTATCTCTGTAGATATTAATCCCCAAGATGTAGGATGCTTCTTCCAAGTCTTTCATAGAAAATATATGTTATAACCTAAAATTTCACTTGTATGGAAACATCTTCCATAAGGTAAAAGGGAATAAGATTTTTTATACTTTCAATGAATTCTATGTACGTTATAAATCCAAAATCATTGTGAGATAAAGGCTTAACTATAACACAAAAATGGTCTCCAAAAGTATTCTTTGTTAGTGTGATATTTTATCCTTTTGTATGCTCATTCATTCTTGTGTACATATTTTCTAGATTTTTTTTTAATTTTTCTTTAACCTAATGTGCTTTTTTTTTTGAATACTTACACTTTGTATATATTTTGAACAGTGAGACCTGAACTCTCTACTACACCAATAAACCAACCTGCACGCAACCAAAGTCTAATGGTCGAGTGACAGTATGGGGGTTCTTTTTAGTGGACTGTGATTAATGACACTAATTATGAACTATATATTCTTCTTTTTTCTTATATTATTCAATTTTCTTACTTGGACCCAGATTTTTGTCAATCTTATTTACAAACATCCTGAACCTAGTTTTTCGAGATCATTCTAAACCTTGAATGAAACATATATATGCATCGATGTTCTAAACACAACACTGACTTCATTTCAAATTTCTAGCAAAGTTTTGAACTAGATATCAATGTAGATACATCCCTATTACCAAATTCCTACAAAGTTCTAAATTAGGAGTGAAGCTTAAGCAGAATCATTATGGACTTGGATTTTTAAAATTAATTTAAATTTAAACCAACATACTACTTTTTTTATAAGTGTTAATATCAAAACTAGTGTAGACCTTAAGAATATCATAAGAGTACTTTTTTATTTCTTTTTATCCATATTTTATGTATTAAATTTAACATTATTTTGTACCTCTTTGATGTAATCTAGGGGGGATGAATAGAGAATATAAATCTTATGTAATTTCAAACACTAAGGAGGTTATACTGCAACTTGTTAAAATGATAATAGAACAAAAATGTAAAATAAATAATTGGACAATGATAGCAAGCCACAAGAGACACCCGATATATATTGATTTTGTCAAAAGACATCAGTCTACGACTTGGTTGTTCCCAATCAATATTTGCAACAATCAACTATCATTAACCTCACAAGAAATAATACAAAGAATATTTGCTTCCCTCTTCGGCCAAGGAAGAGTGGTGAACCTCTTCTTTAACTACTTTGAAGAGAACTGAACCTCTTCTTTACATACCAATGAAGTGCACCACACCTTCAATATTCTTTAACGACCAAGGAAGAGAACCGACCTCTTCTTTAACTACTTTGAAAAGAACTAAAGATATTCTTAGCAACCAAGGAAGTGCATAGAATAATATTATTAAACAACATTGTAGAGAAAGAACACCAATGCTCACAATATGCACACATCAATTCTTCAAAATATTTATAATATAAATGATTATATTTAAAGTCTCTATGGATATATGATTATTAACTTTTATAAACATAGGAAAGAGAATATTCAGTGGAGTATGACACTATTGTTGAACTATGGCTTAGATCTAAAAATGACAATGTATAATTGTAATCTTGGAGAAGATAGCATGTAATAAATTTTCTCAAGTGTATAGTCTAATTGTTCATATGCACTGCTATATATATGAAATACTTATGAATGGTAAATGTAGTTGTTGAAAGTGTTTGGATTAGGTAAATGCTAAACTAGCAGTTAGCAAGACATTAAGTGTATAATCACTACTACAAAAATGACTTATAAAATCACTTTAAAGGCATTAGTTGTTAACAAAGAACCGACGCCTAAAACCTACATCGTCAGTTTAAAACACAAAATGACATATATCGGTTAGGTGTGGCCAGACACAAGTATCACTTTTTATTTAGCGTAGATTCCTAATTAAGCAACTGATTCCTAAAAACACCCGCCAAATTCAATTTTTCCAATGAAAAAAATTACCTCCAAAATTTAACATACGGCGTCGGTTGTTTACAAAACAACCGACGACTAAATGTTTTCTGTTAGACATCAATTGGGCCCATTTTAATCGTCAGTTTGGTTGTAATGACCAACGTCAATTTGTTTTTGTGTGCTATAACTGTGAAAATTTTCATCCCCCTTTGGTGTCGGTTCAATAAAGCAACCGACGACTATGATCAGAATTCAAGAACATTTTGTTTTTGTCGGCATATGAGGATAGACGTCGCTTTTGTTGTAAAAATCGATGACTATCATTGATAATAGGTGCCGGTTTTTTGTTATAACTAACACCTTTTATTATAAGCATCAGTTTTTTAATTAACTGACACCTACTGATAACTTAATAGAACCCGCACGAAGCAGACACTTCCCCTTTCTTAGTTTCATTGCGACTAAGAATAGGGTCGGGCGATTCCATGATTCCGCCCCTCCTCCTTACGTGCCACTGCCGCCCTTCTCCCTGCTCACCGCTGCCGGTGCTCCCTGCCCTCTGTGCTCGCCGTCTCCCTACCCTCTACCGGCTCCCTTCCCTCTATTCTCTACCGGCTCCATACCCTCTGTGCTCGCCAGCTCCTTGCCCTCTGTCGGCTCCCCTACTGCTCGTGGCTCCGCTCCTCTCCTCTGCTTCCCCTACTGCTCATCGCCGTTGCTACCGCTATGCCACCGCTCAGCTCCTGAGCTCACCGCCGGTGCCATGACAGGTAATCTTCTCCACTATGTTATTGTGAAATCACAGGTTGACACGACCGTGTTGGGCAACACGAATGTGTTGGTAGCACGACCGTGATTGCTGATTTTGTGCTATATTGCTCAATTATGAATGATAGGATACCTACATTTGGGTGTAATGATTATCTTGATGACGAACATGCATCTACATTGGAGATGTTGAAATCAATGTTATAGAATACGATACCTAGACTAGGGTATGATTAAGACTACAAGATGTTGCTGTTGTAAATCAACCTAGGATATGAACAAATATTGTGCTTGCATAGATCTGTGCTTCTAATCCTCATGCTTGACCTAATTCAGTAAATTTTGATGCATGTCAAAATAAGATTCAAACTTGTCCATTCTAGCATCCTAATTTGATTTGATTATGTGCTTTGAACCTTGAAACATGCGTGTTAAAGATACGTTGATGACTCAAACTTAACTCACATGTGGGTCTTCTATTTCTAAATTGATTATGTGACCCCTGATTAATACATTATAACAGAATTGAATCGTGCATTTGTGTTGTTGCAGGTATTGTTGACTTGCTGTTGATTTGTATATATTTCTTCTTCATCCTTCAATCAAGTGATGTATAATATTCTCACTCTCCCAATGTTCCATTAGGCTCCATTTTGATTCAAATCTTTGATATATGGAATAATGGTTTATTTATGGTTTATTATTTATTGACAAGCATGATTAAATGATGTTACACAAAACTTAAGATATTGATGAAACTAGGATTGTAGATATAAGAATGACAACACATGTATTTGTTGGCCTAGAAACCCATCCAAGATTTACTCATTAGGAGTAAATCTTGGATAGTCCCCGGTTTGGGATGGTTCTTGAACACCTAATCTCACTTAGGATGTAAGTGTATAATGTGTATTAGGTTTTCAAGAAAATTTCAGTAGCATTTTCTCGTTTGTTGTCTAAGTACATATGTACTTGGAGAACAGCGGGGAAATGCTGTAGAAATTTTCTTGAAAACCCAATACACATTATACACTTACTAGTGAGATTAGGTGTTCAAGAATGGGATAGGTGGTACACATTTATTATATATAAGAATGACAACACATGTATTTGTTGGCCTAGAAACTCGTCCAAGATTTACTCATTAGGAGTAAATCTTGGATAGTCCCTAGTTTGGGACTATTCTTGAACACCTAATCTCACTTAGGATGTAAGTGTATAATGTGTATTGGGTTTTCAAGAAATTTTTGGTAGCATTTCCCCATTTGTTCTCTAAGTACATATGCACTTGGAGAACATCGGGGAAATGCTGCCGAAATTTTCTTGAAACCCCAATACACATTATACACTTACTAGTGAGATTAGGTGTTCAAGAATGGGATAGGTGGTACACATTTATTATATATAAGAATGACAACACATGTATTTGTTGGCCTAGGACTGTTATTGAACACTTAATATCACTTAGGATGTTTTAACCATTAATTATATATAAGACCTTAAACCCTAAAATTTTAACCATGTATAAACTCTAATCTGTTAACCCTAGACCCTAATCTTGTTGTAATATATACTTGTTTTCTCTTTGATCATAGAATGGATAGATCATGGATGTCATTCACAATCGCTGCACCCCAGAGTTTATTTTTGGTATTGATCAATTTATCAGATTTTTCGAGGAACATAGGAAACAACCTGGAGATAGGTTCTACAGTCCATGTAGGCATTGCGGTAACAACTTGAAAGCCAACACTGGTGACGAAATCAAAAGTCATGTCATGTGCAACAGGATTGTACAAGGCTATATAGAATGGCATTAGCATGGAGAGATTTCAAACTTGAAAACAGTGATGTCGATAGCGGTGCTTGTGTGGTAGAAGAAATTGCCTCCTGTGACATTGATGTGAACGAACCAGTTCCAGTAGACATCGTTGATGTGATACTGGATAGTTGTGGGGTAGAGCACACCGATCCACCTCCCATTTTTAAAAACATTGTGGATGATGCTGAGATACCTTTATACATAAGTTGTACTAAGTTTATGAATCTTAGAGCTGTGTTGATATTGTATAAGCTGAAAGCTAACAATAGATGGAGCGATAAAAGCTTCGCGTTATTATTGTCTTTGTTGAAAGAAATGCTTCCTGAAGGAAAAGAGCTGCCAATCTCAACATACCAGGTAAAAAAATTGTTCTGCCCAATGGGAATGGAGGCCAAGAAGATACACACATGCCTGAATGATTGTGTATTATTTCAAAATGACTATGTGGATTTGAAAGATTGTCCAAAACGTGGTGCGTCACGGTATAAATTGACGACTTCAGGGGAGTCCAAAATTGGTTCTCTTGCTAAGGTGATGTGGTATCTACCTATAATATCACAGTTTCAACACTTGTTTGTCAATCCGATAGATACGAAGAATTTGAGGTGGCATGCAGATGTTAAAAAGAATAATGATGGGATCCTACGACATGCGTCTGATTTTCCACAGTGGAAGAAGATTGATCTATTATACCCTAAATTTGGTGAAGAAGTCAAGAATCTAAGACTTGGGCTTTATACATATGGGATGAATCCGTACAAGACATTGAGTAGCCAACATAGCATTTGGCCAGTCATGCTTGTTATATACAATCTTACTCCCTAGATGTGTATGAAAAATAAGTACATTATGCTCTCGTTGTTGATATCGGGCCCTAAACAACCTGGAAATGATATCAATGTTTATCTTGAACCTATGAATGATGACTTAAAGAAACTCTGGGGTGAAGGTGTGATGACCTATGATGCTTCACGAAGAGAGACATTTCATTTGCACGCTATGTTGTTTTGCGCTATTAATGACTTTCCAACATATGTGAATTTGTCTGGATATAGTGTCAAAGGAGCTAAATCTTGTCCTATATGTGAAGAGAACACTGATTCAACAAGACAAAAACATGGCGGCAAGACTGTATATCTTGGTCATCAAAGGTATCTTCTAAAATTCCATCCGTATCGTGGGAAGCACAAAGCATTCAATGGATGGAATGAGGAACGAAGGTGTCACGGAACCGTTCTTACCCCAATCCCGATCTCACTACCTAAACAGTGGTAAAGTGATTGAAGCGCCCGTCCCTGAGTGGCCCAATAGGATCTAACACACTGGCATATACAATAAGAAATAAATAACTCAAAAACTGGATAATTAAAGAACAAACTAACCCAATATGGAGATATACCTGATTTATCTTTGTCATCAGAGTGTATGAGTGTGGAAGCGATCTTATTCAATATTCCATTTGTATTGCCTAAAATCAAGAAAATCAAGACACAATCATGCAATTGAACGATATGCTATCAAAATCAAGCAAAACAGTTTATAAGAAAATAAGTATACTTGGCAGGACTTAAATTTCAAAATATAACAAATGATTTCCAAACATTCAATATCATTCGACAAAAAGGTTGTTATTCAACGATTCAATTCTTATTACGAGTTCCCATTATGCTGTAATTCGAGAAGCATGCTTATATATTTTGTATGACTCTATTACCCCAACGTGATGGGAAAGGTCACTAGGCTCCTTTTCACCATAGGAACATAGGAAGCCAATGTACAAGTCCCACTTCCAATGAGGGGGTTGTTGTACTCAATATCCACATTATCAACATTATCAATATCATCATCATTATCAACATCAATATACGGGAAGTCATAATGGGAATGCAATTTATGTTTTCATGTTTTTCAAAATATAGTATAGAAAAATAGAAGACTAATCATAGGGAACAATAGCTCATCCAAGTAAATAGCCAAGTATACAATCAAGAGATACATAAAAGTATCTACAATACAATCAAGGAGGAGTCATATAATAGCGTACCTTTCACCGAGAAATTTGAGTATAGATCAACAAGAAATAGTTAGACCCTTCGAGTCAGATCCTAAGTCACAAGATTGGATCAAGGGTCAAGATCATGATGTTCAAAATATCATATTTCAATATTCAATATTAGGGTTACACTTTTCCTATGACAACCTTAGGGTTGGGTCATTCACTTATAATCAAACCATATCTCAATATGTCCAACATTTCTTCCAGTGTCATGTATTTTCGAGTGTGAATGACTTACCTAGGTTTTCTAGGATCATATGTGTTAACCCTAATTTTTATGATCGATATTCAAGTCATAATAAAGTCTTTAGATCATCATCATGTTCTAACATCATTTGTATTCAAGATCAGATTGATGGGTCAAAACTATGTCAATTATTTTGCAAGATCAAGATTACTCATCATCAAGATTATAATCACGATCGAATCTAGTAAATAGATCTAAATTACTAATTATTCATTCTCATGAGTAGATGATTCAAACATATTAGATCAAGGTTACAAGATACTCATCAGAGTCCACATCTAGGGTTTCTAAGATTAAACATCATTTTTGAAACATTAGACAAATTAAATTGGAAAAGGAACAAGATCTAGTGATATCTGTGAGAAATATCAATAAATGGACTTCAACAATATTTTTAAAAGATCCACTAGATTTTTTGATTAAGATTGACTATTTATTCGTAATTTTTGGAGCTAGGATGTATGAGATACAATTTTTGCAAGATTCATCCATTTATATGATTTTTGAGAAGAGAGGGAGCACAATTACCTTTAAATATGGAAAAAGGACGCCCCTCAGATGCACGATGGGTGGCCCAGATTGAACCACAGGCTAGGCGACTCTCTTGGTTCAAGATTCGGTTCAATGTTGGTTCGGGTAGTTGCTTCTTATTTGATTGGTTCATATGCTTGGCTTGTTGGACCGGGGAAACCATTTTAACCAGCGGGTCGGGACTCCATCTCCTACCGAACAGGTCTCGCATGAGCCATAAGCTCGGTGGAGGACCTCGCCGGTGTAGAGGAGCTCTGAGAGTAGGGAGCTCCACTGGCGGCAGAGAGGTGGCCGTCTGAGCTTGCCTCAGCCTCACGAAGGTGATGGGGGGCAGAGAAAGGGGGCAGGAGGCGAGGGGCAAGGATGCCCAAGGCGGCCGTGCAGTGGCGACGTTTGCAGAAGTAGGTGAATCCATGGAAGAGAAGTGGTTCTCAGGGATAAAACATCGAGCAATGGAGAGGTTTCGAGCAAGGTGAGGTGTCTGAGAGTTGTTGGGAGCCCTTTTATAGTACTAGGGGTAGGATTTTAGGTTAACTCGAGATCTAGATGCAGCCCAGCCGCCGGATTGAGAACAGGAGGCCAAGAGCTCGTTTTGGCGGCTGGGAAGAGCACGAACAACGGTCAAATAGGGCATGATTCAGTTTGAAATTTTGAGAGAATCGTTTCGTCTCGATTTAAATTTCGAATCATGGTCGCAGGCGGGAGATCCTCCATCAAGACGGTCTTGTCCCCTCCCCGCAATTAGCGGGAGGTAGGAGACGACCTCCTGGCCAGTGGATCAGGCCTCCAATCCATGGGAGCCTGATCTAAGGGCCAAGGTTCGCCCCTAAAGAAGCCAAAGGATTACTGACTTGGAAAAAGCCCAAATACAAGGCAAATAAAAGGATTTTCAATATATTAACTTCAAAAAAATCATAGTAAATCGTAGGAATATCCAAATGACCTCAAATTTGGACTAAAGCCTCAAAAAAACGTGGAGAACCTTTATAAAAAGTTTGAGAATAAAAACATGAGGTTTGATGGATCAATTTACTTCATTGGACAAAGTGATGAATCAATCAAATTTAAGATGTTATAATGTGTATAAAAACTACATTGATCACCATATTTCGTATTTGGGTCTCAAAATTGATTATGAAGATAATAAAATTTATTTGAGACCATGAGAGGATAAAATGAGGTCAAAAGAGTAATTATCTCATTATTTTGCTAAAATCCACTTTGTCACATTCTTCCCTTCTTAAAAAGGAATTTTTTCCCCAAAATTCAAAAACATCCTCAAAAATCAGGATTATTCGACCTAACTGATTTCTTCAAATATTAGGGTATCCTCAAGTATAAAATCAAAATAATGTCCTCAAATTTCAAGTAATACGATCATCATAATTGGAATTCCATGTTCTATATCATAACCAACTTGGTACTAACATCATTTCATAATCGAGCAATTGAGTATCAAGGTCAATGCATATATTTTTCAAAGTCATCATATGAGTCACAAATATGAAAAGCATCCTATTGATCACAAATTTGGAGAGTTCATATTTTAGGTCAAACAAATAGAGTACTTGATTCAAAAAAATACAAGGTGACTCTCAATCCCAATATCTCAGGGTCCTAGCTTCTCCATTGGTCTAGGTGGGTTATGCGTCCATGATTTGAGATTTCACATTTCAACATTTCAAGACAACATCATACTTTCAATGTCATCATCTCAAAATCAATAGGAAGTTACCACCCTAGTCATAATGAGAGCTAAACCCTAATTCATAAATCAAGAAGTCAAAATAATCATCATTTCAAAATTTCAAAATTTGGGATTTATGAAAGTCATTAGTCATATATTTCAAGGTCCAAATAGTGTGATCATAAGATTTGTATCATTATTGAGATTGATAGTAATGAGTTACAAGTCCATTAATCAATAGCAAGAGTCTAGATTTTAAGCATCAAAAGTTATAGGTCCAAAATTTTGAATCTAGGGTTTAGATTCCTATTTAGACCTTAGGGGGGTATCATTCATCTATATCCAATTTCGAGCAACATTATTCAATATTCGGGCAACATATCATAATTTCATTATCATGTTTCCAAGGTTGATGAATGATCTAGACCTAGGTCTATCTAGGAAATAAACCAAAAGCTATAGTCAACATTGTCATATATCAAGATCATTATCAAGTCAGTATTCAAGATCGAGTATCAATCATGGTTTTAACCTATTAGGCTTAGGTCAACCAATCCAAAATCGGGTGAGAGGAGATACTTTTCCAAACTTTAAATAATCAATAGGATGAAAACTTAGAGGTAGTCATGATGGGGATGTGACCTAGGTTAGGGGAGTCATGAGTCAACTACCACCCTAATCTGGCACATCACCAACATTAGTCATTATCAATTGAGTTTATTCAAATAGGGAGAGTACCAAAGATTAGATCGTATATATACAGGTCATAAGATCAAAATTCAAGATAATAGGTCAATAATGTCAAGATCTGCAATTATTTCTTTCATGATCAAGGTAGTGATATAATTTGGAAATTGAGGATTTTAATTTGACATTCGAGGAATTAGAGCATAATAGTGCAAAAACTAGCCCATCATCATCATATCAAAATCTAGATTGAAAAAGGCATCAATAGTCAATAGAGAAATTGTTGTTTTTTTTTCCATCATGGTCTGACATCATGATTTTGTAAATCCTAAATTAGTCAATATGATAGCATAGTCATGATGGGCATCCAATTGGGAAAAAGAGTTTGCTTGACTATGTCGAGGTTTAATCAACAATATGGCAACATGGATATTAATCAAATGAAGACCTCATAAGAAATGAGGTATAATGTTTAAGTCACCCTTATTTCACCAAATCATAATTTTACAGTTTACCTCAAACATAGGGAGCATGTAGTCTAATTTTGATTAAATCGGGTTTTTCATGAAGGGTCAAGCATGAGTATTTTATGTAAAAGTTTTCATTGATCAAAATTGAGTTTTCATACTAAGGTCATATCATGGTATCAACTTTCAAGATTTAGCGATTCCCATTCTTAAGATACCCATAATCGATACATCATGTGGTATAAGGTCACAAGGAAGGACCACATGAGGAGATGAGAAGACTACCTAATCTTCATCTACATGGGTGGCTTAGGATTGTCCTTAATGAAGAGATGAGATGCTAGAAGACTGTCTAAGGTTTCACAAGAGAACCTTTAGGTCCAGTTATGGATCAATTGAGGCCAGGTAGAGCGGGGGATCTCAGCCATTGTGAAGTCGGATAGGAGAAATTATGTCAGGACCCCGAGCCTAGACACCTCAATTTTCACCATTATGGACTTTAGGGTTTCTTGGGTGTAGGAGACTTGAGAAATTATTTACATAAAGTATATGGGAGTGTGATAGCTCTGATACCAACTGTCACGGAACTGTTCTTACCCCAATCCCAATCTCACTGCCTAAACAGTGGTAAAGGGATTGAAGCGCCCGTCCCTGAGTGGCCCAATAGGATCTAACACACTGGCATATACAATAAGAAATAAATAACTCAAAAACTGGATAATTAAAGAACAAACTAACCCAATATGGAGATATACCTGATTTATCTTTGTCATCAGAGTGTATGAGTGCGGAAGCGATCTTATTCAATATTCCATTTGTATTGCCTAAAATCAAGAAAATCAAGACACAATCATGCAATTGCACGGTACACTATCAAAATCAAGCAAAACAGTTTATAAGAAAATAAGTATACTTGGCAGGACTTAAATTTCAAAATATAACAAACGATTTCAAAACATTCAATATCATTCGACAAAAAAGTTGTTATTCAACGATTCAATTTTTATTACGAGTTCCCATTATCCTGTAATTCGAGAAGCATGCTTATATATTTTGTATGACTCTATTACCCCAACGTGATGGGAAAGGTCACTAGGCTCCTTTTCACCATAGGAACATAGGAAGCCAATGTACAAGTCCCACTTCCAATGAGGGGGTTGTTGTACTCAATATCCACATTATCAACATTATCAATATCATCATCATTATCAACATCAATATACGGGAAGTCATAATGGGCATGCAATTTTTGTTTTCATGTTTTTCAAAATATAGTATAGAAAAACAGAAGACTAATCATAGGGAACAATAGCTCATCCAAGTAAATAGCCAAGTATACAATCAAGAGATACATAAAAGTATCTACAATACAATCAAGGAGGAGTCATATAATAGCGTACCTTTCACCGAGAAATTTGAGTATAGATCAACAAGAAATAGTTAGACCCTTCGAGTCAGATCCTAAGTCACAAGATTGGATCAAGGGTCAAGATCATGATGTTTAGAATATCATATTTCAATATTCAATATTAGGGTTACACTTTTCCTATGACAACCTTAGGGTTGGGTCATTCACTTATAATCAAACCATATCTCAATATGTCCAACATTTCTTCCAGTGTCATGTATTTCCGAGTGTGAATGACTTACCTAGGTTTTCTAGGATCATATGTGTTAACCCTAATTTTCATGATCGATATTCAAGTCATAATCAAGTCTTTAGATCATCATCATGTTCTAACATCATTTGTATTCAATATCAGATTGATGGGTCAAAACTATGTCAATTATTTTGCAAGATCAAGATTATAATCAAGATTGAATCCAGTAAATAGATCTAAATTACTAATTATTCATTCTCATGAGTAGATGATTCAAACATATTAGATCAAGGTTACAAGATACTCATCAGAGTCCACATCTAGGGTTTCTAAGATTAAACATCATTTTTGAAACATTAGACAAATTAAATTGGAAAAGGAACAAGATGTAGTGATATCTGTGAGAAATATCAATAAATGGACTTCAATAGTATTTTTAAAAGATCCATTGGATTTTTCTGATTAAGATTGACTTTTATTCGTAATTTTTGGAGCTAGGATGTATGAGATACGATTTTTGCAAGATTCATCCATTTATATGATTTTTGAGTAGAGAGGGAGCACAATTACCTTTAAATATGGAAAAAGGATGCCCCTCAGATGCATGATGGGTGGCCCAGATTGAACCACAGGCTAGGTGACTCTCTTGGTTCAAGATTCGGTTCAATGTTGGTTCGGGTAGTTGCTTCTTATTTGATTGGTTCATACGCTTGGCTTGTTGGACCGGGGAAACCATTTGAACCAGCGGGTCGAGACTCCATCTCCTCCTGAACAGGTCTCGCATGAGCCAGAAGCTCGGCGGAGGACCTCGCCGACATAGAGGAGCTCTGAGAGAAGGGAGCTCCACTGGCGGCAGAGAGGTGGCCGTCTGAGCTTGCCTCGGCCTCACGAAGGTGATGGGGGGAAGAGAAAGGGGGCAGGAGGCGAGGGGCAAGGATGCCCAAGGCGGCCGTGCGATGGCACCGTTTGTAGAAGCAGGTGAATCCATGGAAGAGAAGTCGTGCTCAGGGATAAAACATCGAGCAATGGAGAGGTTTCGAGCAAGGTGAGGTGTCTGCGAGTTGTTGGGAGCCCTTTTATAGTACTAGGGGTAGGATTTTAGGTTAACTCGATATCTAGATGCAGCCCAGCCACCGGAGTGAGAACAGGAGGCCAAGAGCTCGTTTTGGAGGCAGGGAAGAGCACAAACAACGGTCAAATAGGGCATGATTCGGTTTGAAATTGTGAGAGAATCGTTTCCTCTCAATTTAAATTTCAAATCATGGTCGCAGGCGGGAGATCCTCCATCAAGACGGTCTTGTCCCCTCCCCGCAATCAGCGGGAGATAGGAGACGAACTCCTGGCCACTGGATCAGGCCTCCAATCCGTGGGAGCCTGATCTAAGGGCCAAGGTTCGCCCCTAAAGAAGCCAAAGGATTACTGACTTGGAAAAGGCCCAAATACAAGGCAAATAAAAGGATTTTCAACATATTAACTTCAAAAAAATCATAGTAAATCGTAGGAATATTCAAATGATCTCAAATTTGGACCAAAGCCTCACAAAAACGTGGAGAACCTTTATAAAAAGTTTGAGAACAAAAACATGAGGTGTGATGGATCAATTTACTTCATTGGACAAAGTGATGAATCAATCAAATTTAAGATGTTATAATGTGTATAAAAACTACATTGATCACCATATTTCATATTTGAGTCTCAAAATTGATTATGAAGATAATAAAATTTATTTGAGACCATGAGAGGATAAAATGAGGTCAAAAGAGTAATTATCTCATTATTTTGCTAAAATCCACTTTGTCACAGGAGTGCACCTAAACCTATACCAGGGGAGGTTTTTTATGAAAGAGTAAAAGCATTTGTCAATGAATTTGGAAACAAATCACAATGTACTATGGTCTCACGGACTGACAAATCTTTATTCAAGAAGAAGTCAATATTTTGGGATCTTCCTTATTGGAGTTCTTTGACAGTCAGGCATTGTATCGATGTCATGCACGTTGAGAAAAATGTCGGTGATAGTGACATTGGTACTTTGTTGAATATACCAGGTAAGACTAAAGATGGGATAAAATCCAGAATGGACCTACGTCAAATGGGAATAAGGTCAGAATTAATAGAATTATGTGAAATGGAAAATCGGAGAACATACTTACCTCCCACTTGTTACACATTGTCAAGAAAGGAGAAGAAAGCTTTTTGTTAATGCTTGGTAAATGTTAAGGTGCCACAGGGTTACTCATCCAACATCCGTAGATCGGTATCAATGAAAGATCTAAAGTTGATAGGTCTTAAATCTCATGATTGTCACACTCTAATGCAACAAATATTGACCGTGACAATTCAATCTATATTGCTGAAGCATGTAAGGTTTGCAATCACTAGACTTTGTTTCTTTTTCAATAGTCCGTGTAGCAAAGTTATTGACCCTGATACTCTCAATAATTTGCAAAGAGAAGTGGTTGTTACCCTATGTCAGCTTGAGATGTATTTCCCTCCTTCATTCTTTGATATCATGGTACATCTTGTTGTGCACTTGACTAGGGAAGTGAAAATGTTGGGACCAGTTTTCTTGCATTGGATGTATCCCTTTGAACGATACATGAGCATTTTTAAAAGTGATGTTCAGAACTGTTATCGGCCTGAAGGGAGTATTGTTGAGGGTTATGTGGCGAGAGAGGTTATGGATTTTTGCAATGACTTTCTCAGTGGTAATGACACTCCTGGTAATGACAAGAATATTGAGGAGAAATTTGGCAAAGGAATTTTGGGATCATGGGTGAAAGTAATCAGCCGCGAGCAGTTAGAACAAGGTCACTTGTATATTTTACACAACATGGATGAAGTGAGTGTTTATATTGAGGAACATACCAATTTCATCAAGAGACAATATCCTCGAGCCAAATCAATGTGGATTGCTAGAGAACATAACAAGACATTTATTAAGTGGTTTGAAGATAAAGTCTTACATCAACTATCTCAAACACCCGATGATATTACTGAAACTATCAAATGCCTCACCTTTAAACCAAAATTGAATGTTATGTCTTATGAAGGGTATGACATTAATGGATTCACATATTACACAAAGTGCCAAGATGATAAGAGTGTCGTCCAAAACAGTGGGGTCACCCTTCCAGCGTCGAGTATGTTTTTTGCAAGTGCAAAGGATAAGAGTCCACGTGAAGTTAAAATGTCATATTACGGTGTCATTGAAGGCATATGGGAGTTTGACTACATAGATTTTAGAATTCCTCTATTTAAATGTAATTGGGTTGATAACACCAAAGGAGTTATAGTGGATGAATTGGGTTTCACTTTAGTGAACTTTGAAAAGATTGACGAGAAGGGTGAACCATTCATATTGGCATCATAGTCGAAATAATTATTTTATATCAATGATCCTGCAAATGATAAATGGTCGGTTGTTCTTCATGGTAAAAGATGGTTCATTGAAGATCTTATAGATGAAGAAGAGTACTATGATAAGTATGATGACTCCAGTCCATTCTCAGTTGGGTTGCCAACACCACCAAATATTGAAGCTAATGATGACTTGTATGTGCGCGGAGATCACAATGAAGGATTGTTAATTGATAAAAAATCGCAATATTAGAGGCATGTTTATATTTTTTTATATGTTTTATTTTTATGAATGTGAACTTTACAATGTGAATTACTTTACAATGTGAATGTGAACTTTCATATGGCTGAGCATTCTCCTGATGACCATGCTGATGATTGCCATGAGGGTGAGGACATCAATGTGCCACCTCACAATGTAAGTTTTAAAAATATGTCATATATTTCTATCTATATGTCTATTTATAGTTATATCTTGTAAGTGTGTTTATTTTGTCAAATTTTAGGTTGATGATGCACATGTACCCTCTGAAGCACTTGAGGCACTTGATGAGAAGTACCAAAAAGTTGACAAGAGAAGGGGCATCACTATGATGAAGAAGTTAACAGTGCTAAGGGGCAATGGACCCAAACTAGTTGTGAATTTTGATAATGCAGGAAATGCAATTGGAGTGAACCGCAATTCATTTGTTTCATATCTTGGTTATGTTACTCGTAGCCATTGTGGTTGTAAGATAGATATTTGGCATAAAGTTCCTAAGGGGAAGAAAGACTTAATATGGAAGGATTTATGATTGAGTTATTATTATTTGCAATTCTATTTTGTAGATTACTAATTTTTTGGATACTAGTTAATAGCAATTCTATTTTTCGTATTATATTTGCACTGGATGAAAAGTTGCATCGTAAATGCGTGATGCAACGCTATGAGAGGGTCCTATGGAACTATAGGACAAATCTCACCCAAGAATACATAAAAGAAGGTGACAAGAGGAAGAAGACAACCACTGAACAATGGAACTTCCTGGACCCAGAAGAATGGGACACGGTTGTTGCTTCAAGGAAAATAGATGAATCCAATGTATTAGGCGTCACTCTCAATTTAATTAATATACATTGTATTCACCTATTCCAGATTAACATTTAGTGTTACTAACCAAATCAATGTGCATACTAACTAGGCCCTCAGTGAGGTGCAAAGAGCAAGGCGTGCACTGAATGTGCATGACCACATAATGGGTCCAAAGGGCTATGCAAGCGTTCGCCAAAGACTACATGTTGTGTCTACTGCTCAGTCTACTGCTCCTCAGGAGTCGTCTACTATAGGTACCACACCTCTTCCTTGCCATGATGTTTGGATAGCTAGGAGGCAAAATAAGAAGGGAGAAATAAAGAAGCCCACAACTGCTGAGGCGGCTACAAAAATGGTAAAATACAACTTTTAGAGCAATCGTTCGAATATTGATTATTTGTGGTGTTTATTTACTTACCAATTTCTATTGATGGCGATTAGCGCGAGCTGCACGAGCTAAGGAAACAAGGCAAGTTCATCCCTGAGGGCATAGGGGATGAATCGACAATTGCTCTGGGTAACCTAGAGGATCCTGGACGTGTTTGGGGTGCAAGCACTGGTGTGGGCAGAAAAGTGTTCTTTGGGCCATCCCAGCACTAACATGTCCCAAAAGTGAGAATTTCACAAGAAGAGGTAACCTACTCTTTTTTTAGAATGTTACTGTAAAAGGGGAATTCAATAATCTTGAGCTACCGTTTCTTTTGTCCATGTATAGTAAATAAGATAGTTTATAGGAGATTCGATGAAGTAGTTGATAAGAGAGTCAAGGAAGCAGTTGATAAGTCACTCCATGAAGCAATGAGCAAGTGGCAGGCATCTCTGACTGCCACTTAAACAATACCTATGCATCCCACTCTACTCCTACTGTAGAGGTTAGGAGTAATCATGTAGACCCACTACCTAGCACATCTGTTGTAAGTATTTTTATGACATAGTAGCTAGTATTTTCAAGATGATATGTTTTCAAGATGATATGTATATATGTATATAACATTCTTTACATAAATTTGTAGGGGTTGAAGCCATGCCATCTAAAATGTAAAGAATATGTCGTTGTAGAGGCATCGACTTACCTAGATTGTGAAATGCTTGGATGGATCTTCCATTGCCATATGGTTGGGTTCGTGTGAGCCCGCTACGTATATTCCCCAGTTGGATGGATCTTCCATTGCCATATGCCCACCTAGATTGTGAAATGCTTGGTGAGGCAGAAGGCGGAGTGATATTGTGGCTAAAAGCAGATGTCGTCTATACTAAATTTGTATGGTAAATTTACATTACGTTAAATTATTAGTGTGTGTATATGAGGTCAATTGATCTGAAATTATATATACAGGTTAAAACAAAGACACCCAGAGCATCTAGGCCTCCACCTCCACCTCCTACATTACCAAGTTGGGTTCCACAAGACCTACCTGCCCCGTTAGGTCCTAATTGTAGGGGTATGTCAATATCGTTAGGCGAACATGATATAAATTGCCATATAACTATTTCTATAGATGTGGATGATGCAGGTCAATTATGCAAAAACAAACTATTTATACAAGATATTTTAGAGTTGTTTTGCTATGATTGTATGAATACATTTGTGATAGAGCTATGGATAAGGTGATATCTTCTTTATACATCCATATACCTTGTGTAGGATCTGGTGATCTGGTTTCTTATATATTAATGCATACATAATACATGTTTTGCAGCTACTTAGACAAGATATGTACAGATTTTTCATTTGAACATGTAGGATTTTTTATTCCATCTTTGATTAGTCTAGTAGCTAAAGAGCCTTTGTCAGTCAAACAATACTACTGTGATGCTTTTACAAATTTTGGTCAAAATAAGAAGATGTTGATAATAGCTCCATTCAATGTGGAGTAAGTTTACTTTGCTTATAATGGGGACTTAAGAAAATTACATTTTTATTGTGGATTTTGAGTTATTAATTTTTAACTTTTTTACCTCTAGGAGTACGCATTGGGAGTTACTAGTTATTGTCCCTGAGATGTTCACTGTCTATTATCTAGATCCTAAGGGGACTAAATTGAAACAAACATATGGACACGCAATGAAAATGGCATTATTCTGGTGAGAAATAATTCATTTTTATATCTGTTAACATCTGTTATTACATTCTATTTAATTATGCAATTTACTATGTTACATTAACATGTAGGGGTTTACATGAGTTCAAAAAGGCTGGAGGAAAGGTCCCCAGGAAAAAAACCAGCCAATAATTTGGGAGAACGTGGAAGTAAGTTCCTGACTCCAATGTATATATTATTTATGTGAATTGTGCTTAGTTGTATTTTTAATATTTTGTATGTTTCAATTTATAGTGTGCTACACAAGACAAAGCTTGGGCATGTGCATACTATGTGATGCAATTTATGCACATGATTATCAAACATGCCGTAATGGACATCGATACCATTCATGAGGTATATGAGTGGATATCGATACCATTCATGAGGTATCATATATAGTCTCATTAGATAATATGAAATATATCAATCTTATTTATATAGGTAAGGTGTTTATATATCAACCTTAATTATATATACATCATTCTCTTTGCAGGTGTTTAAAACTGACCCCACTATAGGTAAGGCCTTATCAGATGTGCATGCTCCCTATATGACAGAAGAATTAAATGATGTAAGAGAAGAATGGGAAAAATCCATACAAGTAGTGGGGGTTTTAAAATATAATTGAGATGTTGATAGCGAATAATGACTAAAGAATGATATTTTGTAAATGAATTTTTCCAAATTGTCATATGTGTGAATGTTTCTACATGTCTAAATGTTTCCACATGTGTCTAAATGTTTATACATGTGTGAATGTGAAAATGAATGGAACTGTTGGTTGTTACATGAATGTTTCTACATGTGTGAATGTGAAAATGAATGGAACTACAGATTGCTATATGAATATTTCTACATGTGTGCAAATTGAATGGAAATGCATGTTGCTAAATGTGTGAAAATGAATGTTGTTAATTTTTTAGGTTTGTGGCATGTGGTTGGCTGATATCAATAGATGTCGTAAACCTGCAGTTCACAACTGAACTGCATGTTTCTACATCCTACTGACAAGCCACAACAGGCCTGCAGACTGATAAGAAAACAAAAAAAAATAGGCATCAGTTATTGGTATTAAACCGACGACTAATGTATACAACGTCGGATAATTGCAAAAACGGATGCCTAATGATGTCAGACACCATGACTGTGCTGGTCATCATGGTCGTGGTAGCAGGTGATATAGCAACGATTATCACTAAGAAACTGACACTGAAGATGTCCTAGACGGCGTCGGTTATTGTTATAAAATATACGACAAATGGATACAATGTCAGATAATAGATAAAACTGATGCCTAATGATGCCAGACAACACGGCCGTGCTGGTCAGCACTGCCATGGCAGCAAGTGATCTGGCGTCAGTTATCACATAGAAACTGACACTGAAGATGTCCTAGCTGGCACCCTTTCTGTGGCACGAAGGGTTCTGGCATCAGTTTTCTTTCTAATAACCGACGCCTATAATCCCATGCTGGCGTGTTTTTAGTGGTGCGTGGAGGGATATGGTGTCGATTTGTGAACCGACACCTAAGGGTTTGCCTTTTAGCGGTGCCCACATAGGTATCGCTTGGGAACCGACGCTAATGGCCTTATATAATTGACACTAAAGGTCGGTTATGTACTAGTGAATTGAAAGAAAATTAATGCTATTTTGAATGTGCACCGATTCTTGGATGAACTATACCTCGATCGGGATCCATATCTTAGTCGAGTTTGACTAAGAGTCATTCTCCTCTCAATTTTCACAACATGTACTTTTTACAACAAAACTTTTCAACAACGACTCTTTCTCGATCAAAGTGTAGTTCGACAAAAAATGTCTCTTTAAAAATTTTATAAAATTTTAAAAACTATATTAAATAGTTTTTCTAATGACACCTATCTATCCTAAAGACTTGATATGAGTGTGAAAAAGGATTTGGGATATGATAGGGTTGATTATCACTTGTTTTTACATCATTCCTATCAAGTTGCATAAAATGCACTTGAACAAAGTATATGCCTGTACAATTTGTTGTACAAGTATCCAAACACATATAATATTATATATTTTTTATTTGTGGATCTTGTTCTTGTTCCTTGATTGTTTGAAAAACTATATGCACATTTGAGTAACACAAAAGGGTTATATTTATATCATCAAAATTAGAGTGTGGAATATCCAAAATGATATCAATACCCCCCTTCTTGATGATGACAAATATTTCCATAAGAAAACACTAAAAATATACAATTTAGATAATTATACCTTCAAATTGTTGTATATAGTCAAAGTTATCTTCATTGATTTTTCTCCCCCTTAGTCAAAGTCAAACAAGAGTTATACTTTCCAATGCTCGCCCTCAACAATAGAGTCATCTTAGAGAGGGAATATATATACCTAAGGAAAAATGAGGATCTATCAATTTCACATGAGATACATTTCACACACAAAAAGCCTTTTCTATCAAAGAACATAAAAAGTGGTCAAATTATCAATGACATGAATGTTAGCACCTTCATGATAAAAAGATTCCATTAAGAAGGATATACCAAAAAGATACTATAAGTAAGTGGTAAGAAATGTTAAGTCTACCATGATATAGAGATTCTATGAATAACACCAATTTTCTAAAGAATTTCTCAATATCAATGCAAGGAATGTCAAGTCCTACATGACATAGATATGCCATGCATATCACCAATTTTCTAAGGAATACTTCAATATCAATGCAAAGAATGTCAAATCCTCTATGATATAGAGATTGCAACAAAAATTAAATATAAAAACAAAAAAATATTTCTCAATCATTTTTAAGGGATGTTAAACCATAATTGATATAGAGAGTCCATTAACACAAAATGAGGTAAATAAAGAATCTCTAGACCACATATAAAGGATGTTAAGCCCATAACTAATATAGAGATTTCCATTAAAGAAAAAATGATATAGATATGCAAGTCTATATCTTATAATTTCAAAATCCCCCTTAATCTCATACTCCATAGAGAATGGGCTCAAAGAAGAAAGAAACCACTAAGATAGATATATCCATTAAGAGCCAAAAAATTGATTTAAATCACGTAATAAACCAAGATAAAGACAACTAAATTCTAAACTAATAGTCAATATCTCGATTGAATTTCATATCAATCAAGCATGCCTTTAGTTGAACTATAATTTGACTGATAGGTAGTTTGTCACTATTTTTCATCCATTTTCAATCAATTCACAGAAAATAAATAGAACAATATCAATTAGAAATTAATCATTTTTATCGTCAACTTCTTTATTACAGAAATTAACAATATTAGCAAATTTATTTTTCTTTCTCTTACATTTTTAACATTTTCTCACATAAAATCAACAAGTTCATTCTTAGAAAAGTTGGAAGACATATGTCACTATGAATACTTTCTTTTTTCATTCATCCTTTTTTGCATTAGGCATTCAACTATATGATGAAAGTTTTCTTCTTCATCTTCTATAGGACATTCTTCAATATACTTTCAAAAATATTTTATGGTTTTTATAGTAGATATAAATCTAGAATCCCATTTTAGAAAAAAATTCATATTTTTCATGTGAAATAATTCTAGTTTATGATTAAACATATTAATTTTAGAATTATTATATTACTTGGTTAATTCATAAATAATAAATAATATCCTCCGAGATAGCAGAAGTAGCTTCACAAGAAGTAATATGATTAAATTCATAAATTGAAAGAGCAAGTTGGTCAGGGTTCCCCATCCTCAGACAATGCGGGACTAAAGTGTGAGTGGAAAGGACAAGTATATCTTGAATTTTCATAACTTTTTTGGAAGTTTCACAACCTATGTGTGATGAAATAGTCATCTCGCCAAGTGAGCCTGTCGTATCACATGCGATACGATCGTATGGGGTGCGAGATAGTTGTCTTGCTAAGTGAGATGATCATTTCACACTTTCCCAGTCATATATGAATTGACAAATTGTTTCCTAATTAATGTCATACATTAATTTACTTTCACACCAAGAATGTGCAATTGAAAGGAGTTTGGGAAAACTCAAGAACCTTCATTTGCCCCAACTGGTCTGTCTCACCCAAATGAGACACCCGTCTCACTCACTCAGACGGCCGTCTGGTGAGGTTGAGTCGAGTCAATCATTTCAATAGCTTGAACCACACTGTTCATAGGGTAGAACTAAGACAATTCAATTTTTGATCTGCCTGACAATCCAAACGGCCGTCTCAACACTTGAGACACTCGTATGGCTGCCGAAATGTCCATCTCACTGTGTGAGATAGTCATTTGGCAGCTCAGTTAGCTAATTTATCATTCTACCACGTGAATTGAGTAATGAAATCTTTAGTACTTAATTCAGTTATCATTCAAGATCAAACTCCTCTTCTAGATGAGTTCCTATGTGTGTGACTCTATAAGTCACAGATCACATTGGCAGTAATTTCCATAACTAGCTTATGACATTACAAGAAAAGAGTGGTGGCTAGTAGCACATATTTGCTACCTAGGTGAATGAAAAGTTGGGGGGCAACTTCGACCTAAAGTTTGTGTAAGGTGTTATAGTGTTTGTATAGTTCCTTTGTCAGTGATATTAATATTGAACTAGAAGCATGGAGAAGTCATCCTCATTATTGTTCAATCTTGTTCCTTGAACCAGAGCAGTCTCCATGAGATATATGTAAGTGAATATCACATATTGACTCACATGTGTATGGTCATACTTTTCCCAGTCTCTCCAATCAAGAGGCCTAGTATATCATACTCATGTAGGAGGGACAAATTCCATACCTATCACTCACACTCAATCCACAAGTGTCAAACTCACCCAATCATCACTATTATAATAACCCATGTTTTAGGACTGCATTTGATGATGTCAAGTACCCAACGACATGTAATGAGTGCAGTGATTTCAAGTCTAAGAACCACAACCACCATCAACACTGTGAGACCTGACTATGACTTCCATGATGATGACTTCCATGTATTAGTCTCACCGTGGGTCTGTCTGATACATTGTTCCCTAACATGCATCATTGTAGTTTGTTTGATGTTACCATATCTTGACAAATGAGATTTAGTCATCAACCAACTCACACTTTAATATTATGTATTTTTTTGTCTATCTACCTTTCAAAATAATAACTAATTTGGGACATCATGAGAGTGTATATACTCTTAACACATGTATTATCTCATTCTTCCAAGTCACATACTTGAATACATACTTCATTTAGTAATATAATTCTTTAGACATTTATTATGAAATTCATTATCTCAAAACTGAATGTACAAAATAAATTGGAAGCTTATCTTTATTATTATCAAATCAGGTATATAATGCCATATCCAATCATCATATGATTGGCTCCCTGGACATACATACCAATAGAGTCCCACTTGCACTTAGAACCAATCACCCACGTATCTCATCCCAAGTGACCTAACATGACCTTCATGCTTCTACTGCGCAAGTGCTTTTATAGTGGGTTTAGCAATGTTTACCTTAAGATGGTATTTTGCAATTTTTACATCTCTTCACTATACAACTACTCAGATGAGATGGAAGTGTCTTAGTATGCTATCTGAGATTCCCAACCTAACTAGTAGCTCCATTGTTATCATCAATATTTATATTGTGTCATCAATGGTTTGGAACCTCATACAAGTTCACCCATATGAACTTCTTGATCCATACATTATCCTCTGTTGTTCTCATAATAGAGAGATACTTGGCATCTTTTGTAGATTAAGGCAATTACCATTCACTCATAACCCTTTCTAGCTTACAATTATTGTTTAATGTCAATTAATATTGTGATCATTTTATTACTTTGGAAGCTTGCATGGGTTTAACCCTTTACATCCAACTCTTCCTTATTACCATAACCAAGGAACTAATCATTTATGCGCTTCACAAGCATCTAATGATCTTTTCTATGGTAGTATAGTGACTCTCACTGGTATTTGACATATACCCTTGCATCATGCCCAATACATACAAGATTGGTAGGTAGGTACATATACATCCTCTCATCATGTGTATACATATGAGATGATTGGATATCCTCTCGTCATGACCAATACATATGATATTACTAGATATCTTCTCGTCATGACCAATACATACAAGATAACAAGATGAGTACATAGAATTGCATTCAAGATAGATGCACTAGTATCTATCCATGTGTCCTAGTTCTTCATAAGAATTAGGACACTAGGGTCTTGAAAGACTAACTCCATGGAACATGGACAAGTTTTCTCTCATTGAGTCTTGCATGATGAACCCTACAACATATTACCAATGTATACACTTTTACTTATGTCAATAAGTTGTCCAGATCTATCTCTAAAGACCTCAATCTCTATCACCAAGGATGCTTCACCTAAATCCTTCATATAGAAGGTACTTTTCTTTCCAGGCTTTATGATTTGCATCATAAGGACGTTATTCCCCATCATTATGTGGAATATAAATATACTCCTACTAAATATTTTGTATTCATAGATTCCATCTTCATTCGGACTCAAGTGAAACCCTTTCACTGTCTTGTCAAATTGAATATTCCAACTCTAAGATGTTTGCTTGAATCCTCATATTGACCTTTGTAGCTTATAGACTTTATTTGCATTAATGGATATATAAAACCTTTAGGTTGTGTTACATACACACCCTTTTAGTTATTCCTATTAAGGAATGTGGTTTTAACATCCATATATCAAATCTCACAATCATAATAAGTTGCAACAACAAGCATGATCTATATGGTTTTAACCATGGTAATTGGTGAAAGGCTTCATCACGTCCAACGATTTGAACTAGTTTGAAACTCCTCTGCAACCAATTTTACCTTTCCATGCTGGTCTTATTACAAAGACCCAAATGCATACTATGGGGTTTACCCCTTCAGGTGGATCCACCAAGGTCATATCTTTTTGGTTTACAAGGAGTCCATCATAGATCTCATGGCCTCATGCCATTTTTCAGAATTAGACTCCTTAGTAGTTTGCAGGTAGGTAGTTGACTAATTTCTATGATGAACTTACCACCTTTATAAGATATCATAATCTTTCAAAATAGAGGCGTTCTACTAAAACTATGAGTTTGGTATTTACATAAGGAACTTGACATTCCACAGTAGTTTGTGATTCTCCTTGTTCCTTGTTGTACCTTTTTAGGTTCAATGTTTTCTTATTTGTCTTGAACATTTTGAGTTCTACTTTCACTCCCACTAATTCCTTTCGAACTAAGTTCCCTTTTAAGAATTCATCCATCCTAGCAACAAACACTTTGTTGTCCGGATAGAATGTAAGTAGTTTTCAACTAGATAACATTCATATAGTTTGTGGGTAAAGCCCTTTAAGAAACTATTTTCATATACAAGCTTTCAATCCTCATCTCTACGAATGACACACTGGTACACTTCACATGCCATAACTCATATGGTGTATTTTGAATCATTTTAGATGGTACATCATTTTAGTGTAAAGAATGAGCATACAAAAAATATTGGGAGATAGCTAGATTTTGATTGATAATTGCACCATGACTTAACAGGTATTGATACCTTTTTTCTGATACATCAATATGTTTTAGGTGGAGTTCAATATGATACACTATCATGGTCTCCCAAAAGGTCCTCAAAATCTTGGTTTATGTATTTCAACATCGATTATATCGAGGTATCTTATTACTTTACCAATTTAGTTACGTACTTCATTTATGATCTCCTTGAACGCATCAAGAGATACAAACTTGTATTTCATTAAATACAAATCTCAATATCTACTGACCGCATCAGTAAATACAATGAGGTACTTGTAACTACCTTTAACATTCATCCAAAAGGTCTATGTACATTAGTATGTACTAGTCCTAATGGAATAGTCGATCTACCACTACATCTAGTGATGATACTCTTGGCATATTGCACAACAATAAGACATGCATGTCTCCATTGGTTCAATAACCAAAAGAGTCTAGATAACCATCATATGGATTCTAGATATGCATTTCTCATTTTTGCGCTCCAGATGATAGTGCTATAGGTATTCAATGTGTAAGTTATCAAGTCATTCAATATATGTGTTATATACATTTGTCTTGTCAACTATCAAGTATATTTATGAGACATAGGGCATCACTACAAAAGATCATAATATTCTTGTCATACAAAACAGATGATGTTTGCCAAGTACATAATAGCAATTTACGAATTCTATTATGTGCTCATGAATGACAACCTTTAAATATAGTGGCAACAACCCCTGCTCCATATAGTTCTAGCTTACTTCTTCTTACGTCTTGAATTTGAGATCTCTATATCTATCTTGTTCCTAAGGTCCTCTATGAAAAGGATAATTCCTTTCCAATGTTCAAATAAGTGACAATGGTGGCACTTTATTTTCTTTATCCTTTAATTAAAAAAGGATAGATTCCTCTTACACTTATCCTTCTCCATATATTGAGTGTAGAAGGCGTGGGCTTCATCATAGCCTCAAAACACTTCTTAGCCTTGTTTTTGCCCTAGGACTCACTTCCGCTGATCACCATCACGAATTTGTCCTTCTTCTTCCTAGATTTGGCATCAACATGCCAAACATTTGATAAACTGACTATATGATTCATGAAATGCTTGCATAATCATATTCATGGTCAACTCTTGACCAAAGAGAAATCCCATTTGGAGACATTATACCTTCTTTGATTTACGTAAGTTGTGTTATCATCTCGATAATGTCTATGTATTCATGTTGTTCATACAACAGAGCATTAGGTATTCAAATGTCTTTGCCATCATTGGCATGCTTCCAATAAGCATCCATTTAGCCTTAGGCACTTTTGGAGTGGGTTCCTCTAGCATTTGTCTATCAAGGACATAGAGCTTTCTCTCATTGATGAGAACTTTTGTCAATGTCCTTGACACATCATGGAATGTTATCCCATTTTATCCTTTTCAAGGACTTATTATAATTTGAACATGTTTTTCTTTGACATTTGATTCTATAAAGAAATATTGCAACTTTTCAAAACATTTTTTATTTGGCTTGATTTGATAATTTTACAACATTAATTAGGTATTTAATTAACTACTGCTCCCACTATTTTGTTTGAATGGATATCTCCCAATATCAATTTGGAATATTAAGTGTATAATATTCTAGTGGGCCAAGATAAAAAGTAATTCAACTGTTACCCAACCTACACCAGCGTCCACAGTCAATTATCAAGGTAGGCAATCATGCCAATTGCATCATATGCAACTCTTGGATAGATGATATGTGCAACTCCTTGACATGATCATCTGAATGCCTTTAGGCCCAGACTCTCTGAGAATCACTAGTCAAGCTTGACCGAAAAGTCGACACGATAATAATGCACCCCATGGAGGCGCCAACTACATTATTACCATGAAACTTCTACAAGATATACCACACACCCTTAGAGGCAGAACCTAAGCTTGGTCGATCAAGGTTTACCTGTGGGCCACTTTTGGAAAGAATCTAATACTTGATATCATATTTGAGGGAGTTTGTATTATGGCCATCTAATGTAATTTCTTGGAGCCACAAGGAATTTCTACCACATCTGGTTCACATCATATGCAACATATGGTTTGCTGATGATCTGTGTTTGAATCAACCTGGGCTGATCGGTTCAACTCCTAAACCAGAGCTCGCCTCTTTGTCACTCGATTGGGCTCTTCTAAAACAGTCGTCTGGTTATCAGGTCTAAGATGTGTCTAGAAACCTCCAGCTAGTTGGTTGGGAAATGAGTCGATCGACTCATCCTCCTGTCGTCTAGCCTCCTCGGTTCTATAGTCGATTGGGTCATATCACGAGATGCTTGTTTTGCCTTTGTGTAGATCGTAATCTCACATCAAAACATAAATTAAAACTATCCTATATGGGAAAACCTTGAGTTACATTCGAGGAGAAATAAGAAGAAGAGCATTAACTTATATTTGGAAAGAAGAGAGAGGCTCGGTACACATACCGATTAACAATTACTAGTACATAACCGACCTTTAGTGTCGGTTATTTAAGTCCTTTAGCATCAGTTTTAATGCGACACCTATGTGGCCACCGCTAAAAGGCAGATCCTTAGGTGTCGGTATTGAAACCGATGTCGTAATCCTTCGCGCGCCACTAAAAATGTGTGCCAACAGGAGGTATAAGCGTCGGTTATTAGAATGTAAACTGACGGCATAAAACTCCGTGCCACAGAAAGGGCACCATCTAGGGAACTATAAGCGTCAGTTTATTAGTGAAAACTGACGCCATATCACCCTCTGCCACAGTCGTGCTGGCCAGCATGGCCGTGTTGTTTGGCCAGCTGCCACGGCTGTGTTGTCCAGCATGGTCATGGTGTATGGCCACCACAGCCATGGTGTTTGGCTACCACGGCCGTGGTGTCTGGCCACAACGACCGTGGTGTCTTACTAATTAGGGAAATAGACGTCACTTACTAATATGTAAATTGACACCAGAACATTTTGCGTCGGTTTTTCAATTATAACTGAAGCCATATCCACCGCCTTAGACGTCGGTTTTTGTGTTTATCCGATGGTGTAATCGATTGTCGTCAGTTTTATACAAATAAACGACACTGATTGTGTGTTTTTTCTTATCAGTTTGCAGGCCTGCTGTGGCTGGTCGCAGGATGAGAACCTGTAGTTCAGTTATGAACTGCATGTTTACGAAATTCATTGATATCGGCCAACAACAGGCCTCAAACGTGCAAAATTAACATGATGGACAATATTATATATATGTGATTCACACTCATGTATAAGAACATTTAATTCATATTATTTTTTCATCACACACATGTAGAAACCAGTAGCAACCTACAGTTCCATTTATTTCGTATCTTTTCACATTCAGATACATGTAGAAATATTCATGTATTGATGATTTTCACACACATATGGCAATTCATAAAAATTCATTCACATTCACACAAAATTAATTATGAGAACAAAGTAATTATTTATTCATCATTGTCATCATTTTCAACAAAATTATATTTAAAAATTCCCACTCTTTGCAGGACTTTTGCCCAATCTTCTCTTACATCATCTAATTCATCTCTCGTATATGGAGCATGTATATCGAAATGCTTTGCACCTGTGTTGAAGTCCTCAGTTTTAAAGACCTACAAAGAGAATTACGTATATACATAATTATAATAATATATAATAAGATTCATATATTTCATATTATCTAACGAGACTATGTATAATACATGTTGTATGTTATCGATTTCCAATACGACATGCTTGATGATTAGGTCCATAAATCGAATCACATAGTAGGCACATTCCCAACAGTTGTCATGTGTAGCACACTATAAATTGAAACATACAAAATATTCAAAAATACAAATTAGCACAATTCACATAAATAATATATACATTGGAGTCAGGAAATTACTTTCACATTCTCCCAAATGAGTGTCAGATTTTTTTTCCTGGGGACCTTTCCTCCAACTTTTTTGTACTCTTGTAAAGCCCTATATATGTTAATGTTACACATTAAATTGCATCATTAAATAGTAATGCAGTAACAAATGTTAACAGATATAAAAACATAAAATATTTCTCTCGAGAATAATGGCCTTTTAATTGCATGTCCATATAATGCACCCAACTCACTCCCTACAGGATATAGATAATAGATGGTGAATGTCTTGGGGACAATAACTAATAACTCCCGATGCTTACCACTACAGGTAAGAAAGTAGAAAATTAATAACTCAATATCTGCAATAAAAATGTAATTTGCTTAAGTCCAAATTACAAGCAAAGTAAACTTACTCGACATTGAATGGAGCTATTATCACCATATTATTATTTTTTAACAAAATATTTAAAAGCATCACAGCAGTATGAAGTAACTGAATACAGGTTTGTATCTACAAGACTAATCAAAGATGGAACCAAAAATCCCACATGGAAAAACCCAAAATATGTACATGTCTTGTGTAAGTGGCTGCAAAACATGTATTACATATGCATTAATATATAAGAAACCAGATTGCCATATATAAAACAAGGTATATGGATGTATAAACCAGATTTCCATATGCATTAATATCACCATATCCACAGCTCTACCATACATGTGTTCAACCATTCATAACTAAACAACTCCAAAATATCTTGTATAAATATGTTGTTTTTGAATGTTTGACATGCATTAATACGTATCCAGAACTTCTATTACATATGCATTAATACGTATGCTAAACTTGTATAAATAGATTGTTATCGTATGATTTACCTGCAATATTCTCTGGAATAGTAACATTTATAGGGCAATTTGGATTATGTTCACCGATCCATACTGCCACACTCCTACAATTAGGACCTATCGAGGCATGTAGGTCCCCTGGAAGCCAACTTGGGAGTCGAGGAGGTGGAGGTCGAGATGTAGCGGGTCTCATCTTTTTTACCTGTATATATAATTTCATATCAATTGACTCATATATATATAGACACTAACAAATTAAAGTAATGAAAATTTATCATACAATATCAGTATAGAAGACATCCGCTTCGGGCCACAGTATCATTTCGCCTACTGCCTCACCAAGTGTTTCAAGATCTGGGTGTGCATGAGGCAGTGCAAGATTCATCCAGTTAGGGAGTACATGTATCAGGCTCACACGTACCATGCCATCTGGTACTGGACTCCCATGAAACATGCACCCTTTAAGGGGTGGGTAAGTCGATGCCTCTACAATGATATATCCTTCACTTTTTAATCGACATGGCTTCAACCCCTACAGATTTACGTAAAGAATGTTATATGCATATATACACAAACATATCATCTTGAATAGACTAGCTATTATATATGCCATAAAAATACTTACAGAGGACGTGCTAGGTTGTGGGTCTATAGGATTACTCCCAACCTCTGCAGTACGAGCAGTAGGAGAAGAGAGGTCCACCACAGGTATTGTCTGAGTGGTAGTCTGAGACGCCTGCCACTTGTTAATTGCTTCATGGAGTCTTTTATCAATTACTTCCTCAACTCTCCTATCAATTAAGGAATCTACCTATACATGGATAAAAGAAATGCTAGTTTTTTATTATTGAATTCTGTTTCACAATAATGTTCAAAAACCAGAATAAGTTACCTCAGCTTGTGAAAGTCCCACTTTTGGGACAGGTTTGTGCTGGGATGGCCCAAAGAACGCTTTGATGCCCACACCAGTGCCTGCACCCCTTACACGTCCAGGATGATCAGGGTTACCCAGAGCAACTGTCAGTTCATCCCTTGTGCCCTGAGGGATGAACTTGCCTTCCTTCCTCTGCTCTTGCAACTCCCGCTAATCACCATTAATAAAAATTCGTAAGTAAACATAACAATAATCAATATCGATAGATTTCTTTAAGAGTTGATTTTTACCATTTTTGCAGCCGCCTCAGAGGTTGCGGGCTTCGGTATCTCTCCCTTCTTGTTTTGGCTCCTAGCTATCCACATAGCATGGCGAGTTAGAGGTGCGGGAGCAGCAGTAGAGGACTCTGCAGTCTCCTGAGTAGCATCAGGCTGAGTAGACTCAGCTTGTAGTATTTGGTGAACGCCTGCATATCCTCTTGGACCCATTGTGTGGTCGTGCACATTCAGTGCAGGTCTTGCTCGTTGAGCATCGCTGATAGCCTAGTTAGTTAGCACATTGGTTTGGTTAGTAACACTAAAGGTTAATCTTGAATATGTGAATACCTAAAAACATATATTAATTAAATTGGGAGTGGCACTTAATACCTTGAATTCATATATTTTTCTTTGGGTAACACACTCCTCCCAGTCTTTGGGGTCCAAGTAGCTACATTATTGTGTGGCTTCCTTCTTCCTATATTTATTTTTCAAAGAGAATACACAGAAAAATTATTAGTGTAGAGTTTGTGAAATACTGATCAATGTCTAGAATTGGAATCAATCAAGAACCTATTCTCAGCATCGCGTATGTAATCTCGGGTGAGATTGGTCCTATAGTTCTTTAGGACCCTCCCACAACGTTGCATCACACATTTACGATGACAACTTTCCATCTAGATCAAATATGCTCTGCAAATTAAATAGAATTGCTATTAACTAGTATCCTAAAAATTAGTAATATACACAAATAGAATTACAAATAATAATAACTCACGCATAGTTCCTTCCATATGTGGTCTTTCTTCCTCTTAGGAACATTATGCCATGATTCTAGGATCGGACTGCAATGGCTGCGAGTAAGAACCCCAAGATATACAACAAATGAGTTGCGGTTCACTCCATATGGATTTCCTGCCTGATCGAAATCCACAGCCAATTTGGGTCCATTACCCCTTTGATGTATTAACTTGTTCATCATTGTGATGCCCCTCACTTTCTCAAGTTTCTTTTGTTGCTCATCAAGTGCTGTAACAACTTCAGGGGGTACATCACCAGCCTGAAATTTGATCAAAACACACACTTACATGATATAATTATAAATGATCATATAGATAGAAACCTCAGGGATATATTCATAATTAAAATTAACTAACATTGTCAGGCGGTGCAATCACGTCATCACCCTCACGGTGATCATCAGCAAAGTCATCATGGGAATGCTCAGCCATCTAAAAGTTCCCATTCAAATTATAAATTTCACATTGTAAAGTAACACTAATTGTAAAGTTCACATTGTAAAGTACACATTCACATTGTAAAGTAATTCACATTGTAAAGTTCACATTCACATTGTAAAGTTCACATTCACATTGTAAAGTAATTCGCATTGTAAAGTCCACATTCACATTGTAAAGTTCACATTCAGAAAAATAAAACATAATAAAAATATAAACATCCATGTCTCTACTATTGTGATCTTTTATCAATTAACAATCCTTCATTATGATCCTCGCGAACATACAAGTCATTGTGATCCCCAGCTTCAATGTTTGGTGGTGTTGGCAACCCAACTGAGAATGGACTGGAGTCATCATACTTATCATAGTACTCTTCTTCATCTATAGGATCTTCAATGAACTGTCTTTTACCATGAAGAACAACCGACCATTTATCATTTGCAGGATCATTGATATAAAATACTTGTTTCGCCTGTGATGCCAATATGAATGGTTCACCCTTCTTGCCAATCTTTTCAAAGTTCACTAACGTGAAACCCAATTCATCCACTATAACTCATTTATTGTTGTCAACCCAATTACATTTAAAGAGAAGAATTCTGAAATCTACATAGTCAAACTACCATATGTCTTCAATGACACCGTAATATGACATTTTAGCTTCACGTGGACTTTTATCCTTTGCACTTGCAAAAAACAATGAAGACGCTTGAAGGGTGACCCCGCTGTTTTGGACGACACTATTATCATCTTGACGCTTTGTGTAATATGAGAAACCATTTATGTCAAACCCTTTATAAGACATAACATTCAATTTTGGTTTAAAGGTGAGGCATTTGATGGTTTCAGTAAGATTATTTGGTGTTTGAGATAGTTGATGTAATACTTTATCTTCAAATCACTTAATAAATGTCTTGTTATGCTCTCTAGCAAGCCACATTGAATTGGATCGAGGATATTGTCTCTTGATGAAATTGGTATGTTCCTCGATATAAACACTCATTTCGTCGATGTTGTGTAAAATATACAAGTGACCTTGCTCCAACTGCTCACGGCTGATTACTTTCACCCGTAATCCCAAAACGCCTTCGCCAAAATGCTCCTCAATATTCTTGTCATTCACAGGAGCATCATTACCACTCAGAAAGTCATTGCAAAAATCCATAACCTCTCTCGCCACATAACCCTCAATAATACTCCCTTCAGGACGATAACAATTTTGAACACCACCTTTAAAAATGCTCATTTATCGTTCAAAGGGATACATCCAATGCAAGAAAACTGGTCCCAACATTTTCACTTCCCTAGTCAAGTGGACAACAAGATGCACCATGATATCAAAGAACGAAGGAGGAAAATACATCTCAAGCTGACATAGGGTAACAACCACTTCTCTTTGCAATTGGTAAAGAGTATCAGGGTCAATAACTTTGCTATACAGACTGTTGAAAAAGAAACAAAGTCTGGTGATTGCAAACCGTACATGCTTCGGCAATATAGAACGAATTGCCACAGGCAATATTTGTTGCATTAGAGTGTGACAATCATGATATTTAAGACCTATCAACTTCAGATCTTTCATTGATACCAATGTACGGATGTTGGATGAGTAACCCTGTGGCACCTTAACATTTACCAAGCATTCAATAAATACTTTCTTCTCCTTTCTAGACAACATGTAACAAGTGGGAGGTAAGTATGTTCTCTGATCGCTACTAACTACTTCTATTAATTTTGTCCTAATTCCCATTTCACATAGGTCCATTCTAGATTTTATCCCATCTTTAGTCTTACATGGTATATTCAACAGAGTACCGATGACGCTATCACATACATTTTTCTCAACGTGCATGACATCGATACAATGCCTGACTGTCAAAGAACTCCAATAAGGAAGATCCCAAAATATCGACTTCTTCTTGAATAAAGACCTATCACTCCTTGTAGCCATCGTACATTGTGATATCTTACCAAATTCATTGGTGATGTCTACTCTTTCATAAACATCCTCCCCTGATATAGGTTTAGGTGCACTACGTTCCTCATTTCGTCCATTGAATGCTTTGCACAACCTACAATACAGATGAAATTTTGGAAGAAACCTTCGATGTGCAAGATATACAGTCTTGCCGCCATGTTTTAGTCGTATTGAATCAGTGTTCTCTTCACATATAGGGCACGCTTTAGATCCTTTGACACTATATCTAGAAAAATTCCCATATGTTGGAAAGTCATTCACAGTGCAAAACAACATAGCGTGCAAACAAAATGTCTCTCTTGGTGAAGCATCATAGGTCATCCCACCTTCACCCCATAGCTTCTTCAAATCATCAATCATAGGTTCAAGATAAACGTCGATATCATTTCCAGGTTGTTTAGGGCCCGATATCAAAGACGACGGCATAACATACTTATTTTTCATACACAACCAGGGAGGAAGATTGTATATAACAAGCATAATTGGAAAAGTTCTATGTTGGCTGCTCAATGTCCCGTACGGATTCATCCCATCTGTACAAAGCCCAAGTCTTAGATTCATGTCCTCTTCACCGAATTCAGGGTACAATAAATCAATCTTCTTCCACTGTGGGGAATCAGACGCATGTCGTAGGATCCCATCATTATTTTTCTTAACATTTGCATGCCACCTCAAATTCTTCGCATCTATAGGATTGGCAAACAAGCGTTGAAACTGTGGTATTATAGGTAGATACCACATCACCTTGGCGGGAGAACCAGTTTTGGACTCCCCCGAATTTGTCAATTTATACCTTGACGCACCACATTTGGGACAATCTTTCAAATCCACATAGTCCTTTTGAAATAATACACAATCATTCTTACATGCGTGTATCTTCTTGGCCTCCATTCCCATTGGGCACAATAATTTCTTTAACTGGTATGTTGAGATCGGCAACTTGTTTCCATCAGGAAGAATTTCTTTCAACAAAGACAACAATGACGTGAAGCTTTTGTTGCTCCATCGATTGTTAGCTTTCAGTTTATACAATCTCAACACAGCGCTAAGCTATGTAAACTTACAACTCATGTATAACAGTATCTCAATATCATGCACAACATTTCTAAACATGGGAGGTGGATCAATTTTGGTGTGCTCTACCCCACAACTGTCCAACATCGCATCAACGATGTCTACTGGAACTGATTCATTCACATCTACGTCATAGAAGGCAATTTCTTCTTCCACACAAGCACTACTATCGACATCCACTGGTTTCGGGTTTGAAATCTCTCCATGCTAGTGTCATTCTGTATAGCCTTGTACAATCCCGCTGCACATGACATGACTTCTCATTTCGTCACCAGTACTGACTTTCAAGTTGTTACCGCAATGCCTACATGGATAGTAGAACCTATCTCCAGGTTGTTTCCTATGTTCCTCAACAAATCTAATAAACTGATCAAGACCAGAAATAAACTCTAGGGTGTAGCGATTGCGAATGGACATCCATGATCTATCCATTCTATGATCAAAGAGAAAACAAGTATATATTACAACAAGATTAGGGTCTAGGGTAAACAGATTAGAGTTTATGGTTAAAACTTTAGGGTTTTATACATGTGATGTCATTCTTATATATAATAAATGTGTACCACCTATCCCATTCTTGAACACCTAATCTCACTAGTATGTGTATAATGTGTATTGGGTTTTCGAGAAAATTTCGGTAGCATTTCCCCGTTGTTCTCCAAGTACATATGTACTTAGAGAACAACGGGGAAATGCTACAGAAATTTTCTCAAAAACCCAATACACATTATACACTTACATCCTAAGTGAGATTAGGTGTTCAAGAACAATCCCAAACTAGGGACTATCCACGATTTACTTCTAATGAGTAAATCTTAGATGGGTTTCTAGGCCAACAAATACATGTGATGTCATTCTTATATATAATATATGTGTACCACCTATCCCATTCTTGGACACCTAATCTCACTAGTAAGTGTATAATGTGTATTGGGTTTTCGAGAAAATTTCAGCAGTATTTCCTTACTGTTCTCTAAGTACATATGTACTTAGAGAACAAACGGGGAAATGCTACCAAAATTTTCTCGAAAACCCAATACACATTTTACACTTACATCCCAAGTCAGATTAGGTGTTCAAGAACAGTCCCAAACCTGGGACTATCCAAGATTTACTCCTAATGAGTAAAACTTGGTCGAGTTTGTAGGCCAACAAATACATGTGATGTCATTCTTATACCTACAATCCTAGTTTCATCATTCATATCCTAGTTCTTCAAGTTAGGGTGATTAAGATTGTCAATATACTCAACAAGGAAACAAGTTACCAATTTCATAGTTAAGACGGTAGATATACCCTAAGATCTAGATCTAATGGTTCATAATGAGCCTGTGATAAAGTTACATCACTAGATGATTATATAATTTCAAAAGAAGTACACAAATAAATTCAAATGAGTAGATAACTAAATAAAAAATAGTAGACAAAAAAATACAAATAAGTAGATAAAAAATACAAATAAGTAGATAAATAAATCATAAAAAAATCAGTACATAAATAAACACAATCTGTAAATAACTTTAAAAAAATTCCACTAGCTTGGTGAAATCAGTACATAAATAAACACAATCAGAATATTTTTCAATGGCTTTTGGGGTGACTTGGTGAAATCAAAATGGAGGACGATGTCGACAAACCTTAGAGAAGATAGGGGAGTAGTTATTTGATAGTGAGAAGAACAGGAATGGTGCTTGTAATCTTAATGTGGGAAAATGATAGTGCATGTTTTGGGCATCATTTGTATAGGTCGATCTAGGGTTCAATCCAGGGATCAAAAGGTTCATGATCATCTCTTGAATCCAAACCCCAGCAGCAGCCTAGGCGTGCCCTGGCGCCGCCCAAGCTTCCGCCCAGAGGCCTAACTAGGTAGGGCACCTGGGCTTTGGACCCTAGGTGAACACATGGGTTGCTTAGGTGCCGCCTAGGTGAGGTCCAGGTCGATGACGGCAGAGGAGGAAAGCCAGTGGCGGAGGAGAGAAGGCATACGAAGGGTATACCTTACTTTAGGTGTTCTGCGGTGGCAGAGCAAAGAACATCAGTCGACAGCGGAGCAGCAGTAGCGACGGAGGAGCGGCAGACCAATGGCCAGTGAGCAGTAGCAGTGCCGGCAGAGCAGCTACAGCGACGGAGCGGAATCGCCAGAGTGCGGATAAAAAATCAGCAATGAAACAGACAAAAAGGGGAATAGTCAGGCTCGCGCGGGTGATATTAAGTTATCAATTAGAGTCGATTATACAACAAAATCAGTTCTATTTCCTAAAGGTGTCGGTTCTCATGTAAAACCGACAACTATGTTCAATAATAGTCGTCGGTTTCCACAATAAAAACGGACGCCTATCAACATAAGCCGACAAAAAAAATGTTCTCGAATTCAGACAATAGTCATCGGTGACCTTATAAAAACTGACGCTACAGGAGGTCAATATTTTCACAGGGACAGCCCGCGTAAACTCATCCACGTCGGTTACTTATACGAAACCGATGATACAGTTGGGCCCAATTTCTGTCTCATGAAAATACTTTAGTTGTCAGATTTTAAGGTAAAAACCGACGCCATATGTTAAATTTTGGAGGTAAATTTTTCCCCATGAAAAATTTGGTTTTGGCGGTCGATCTTAGGCGTCAGTTTGTTATATCGAACCGACACTAAATAAAAAGTGATACTCGTGTCTGTCCACTCTTCACAGATCGATGTCGGTTTTATGAAATAACCGACTTTGTATGTTTAAGGCGTCGATTATTTGTATACAACCGACGACAGTGAATGTGATGTTATAAGCCATTTTTGTAGTAGTGAATAGAAATAAAAACCACAATCATGCACACACAGATCTAGGGTTTTGGCCATACCCATGCTTCACGTCCCCCATCAAAACTGATTTTACTGTGACGCATGTAAAGTGCATATCTATCACATATATATATGATATATATGATATATATATTTATTTATATATATATATTTATATATATATTTATATATATATATTTATATATATGTTCATTTGGGTTCTTATGTGCTGATTTAGATGGACATGCACACCAACTAATTTAAATATTTGCATCACATGCAAAAAATCTGATCATATCGACTATCCCAAAACATAATTAATTGATGTGGCTCTGACACCACTTTAGGGAAATACAACATCAGGTACACAGTGGAAACAAAAAAAATTACTGACATATTTGTCATAACTAACAGATCGTGTCAATAACTATGCAATGGGAAGGATGGTTTCACAAAGATATACCTGGCCCTAGAGAAAGCCCAAAGATAATCCTCATCGATGTAGATTCACACTCTGTCTTGGACGGTGGTTGTACATTTGCTAATCACCTTCAGGCTCGTCTGACTACTCCTCCACAGACATCTGAATCGAACAACTACTACAGCTACTCCTCAGATCTCACCACGAACTGCGAGTTGGCATTTTCCTCCTAGCAGCAACCAACAAACTCCTACCTCTAGAGTAGTTCATACAGACCAACTAAAACTCTTGTCGTACTGCAGGAATAGACATGATGGAGTTGTCCCTTCCATTGGTGTACTATCCAGCAACATGCTCTCCCACAACAATGATGCTCATTTGTTTCTCTCTCATGAGTATCCCTCGCTAGTCGGGTACGACTTTCCTGAGATCTCATGGTTACCACAACTAGAGAGGACAACAATTGTTAGAGAAACTAATTCTCAATTATCTGTGCAGTAATTGTGCTCTGAGATGCCCCCAATACCCCTCTATATATATGAGGGATTAGGGTCAGGGTTCTCAGTCCCGGACAATGCGAGACTAAAGTGGGAGTGGAAAGGACAAGTAGATCTTGAATTTTCACAACTTTTTTGGAAGTTTTACAACCTACATGCGACGAAATGGCCGTCTCTCCAAGTGAGACGATCGTCTTACATGTGATACAGTCGTTTCGCTAAGCAAAACAGTCGTCCAAGACATGACACGGTCATCTCACTAAGCGAGACGGTCATTTCACGCTTTCCAGTTAGATATAAATTGGCAAATTATTTCCTAACTAATGTGATACATTAATTTATTTGAACCCCAAGTATGTGCAATTGAAATGAGCTTGAGAAAACACTAGAACCTTTGTTCGTCCCAACCGATCTATCTCAAACAAGAGAGATGCCCGTCTCACTGACCCAGATGACTTTCTGGTGAGTTTGAGTCAAGCTAGTCAATTCAACTATTTTAACCGACTTATTCATTGGGCAGATGTAAGCCAATTCAATTTGTGATCTTCCTGACAATCCAAACGGTCATCTCAATACTTGATAAACCCGTCTGGAAGCCCAAATGGTAATCTCGCCTAGTGAGATTGTAACGACCCCGCCTCCTGGTAACCCCCAATTAAGGGAGACCAAGAGGTCAGAGTCATTATCCTAATTAACATGGTCAATGGTTCAATAAATAATCAATAATAATTACTAAATTCTACCAAAAGTATACTGAAAAGCTAGAATGAAATAAAACTTTGCATACCTTTTAAAAACTTGGATATCTAACTTCTATCCATGAATGTAATCTACTCTAACTAATACTCCTTTCACTTAAATTCTTATTTTCACAATGTATCACTTTACTATTTGTCCTTTTCAACTTGTATCTAAAATGCTGACAAACAAAATGTCGGTTAGCATAAATGAATATGCCAGTATGTGGAGCATACAATAATCATGCAATTAACTGTAACAACATATTGCAAGAAATTATGGTTTAGCAAGCAAACTTTACATCTTAAACATAACTACTCAATCTATACATATCCTAACCTCTGCGTTGTCCCTGCAGTGGACCCAAATACTACCTCTCATTTGGTAGATCCTGATCAACCCCCATGATCCTACCTAGCAGGTAGATCAATACCTTGGGTTGATGAGTTGCATGGAACTACCCATAGGTAGGCCAATTCCTGACTCATGATATGCTAAAGAGTCGCATGGCACTACACATAGGAAGCCCAATTCCTAACTCATGATAACCTAATGGTCCTGCCTAACAGGTAGACCATGTACCAGGTTACCCTTTCCATCATTACCAAAGCCACAGAGGAGGAATAGGATCTGAGCTAGTCATGTATACATATTTAAGGCGATAATCATAGTCACTTTATAGTTGCATGAAATAAAAGTCATCCAAGTAGTTATTTTCAGACAACCGATAAAAGTTGCATGAAATAAAAGTCACTTTATAGTTTCTTGAAATAAAAGTCACTTTATAGTTGCACGAAATAAAATTCATCACTTTTAATGCTCTTTTAGTTCACAAACCCTAATTTCAACATCATAGGCACAATTGAATATAAATTAAGTCTATTATGCCTCTTTTACACTAAAACAACCATCTTTATCCTTTTAAGTCATGACACGATCATTAAGACCAATTGTCATCTTTGGTTTCTTTCTGATTAACAACTCATAAGTCATTACGGTCTAATTCACATATGAACTCTATTTACTAATTCCACACTTATCCATTAGAAAAACCTAATTACCATATTAAGGGTATTTATCCACAATTAGCAACTTTTGTACTCGGATTAGCTTAGAATCATCATATCTCAGCTTTATTCATAGATTTACACGATTAAATCCATTAAGGGTCATAATTACCAAAGTTAGGGTTTTAAGGCCCAATAAATCAGGGGGCGAGGGAGTAGCTCTAGTGGTGCGGCTCGGCAATCCCCAATGAAGGGACCCGAGTTCGACTCTAGGTGAAAACCTTCAGGGTGCAATAAAGGCCCCACGTTACTGAGTGCGTCGTGGTGCCCTCATGTACGTGGTTGGTTCTGGGGTTTACCCTTGGCTGGGTGGGGTCCAATAGTGGATGATCCCGGGAGGAGTTCCTCGTTATAAAAAAAAGGCCCAATAAAGCATATTCATGTAAAAAACCTAATGACGGCCGCTGGGGGCGGCTCTGGAGGCGACGCCGAGGGCGATCGGCGCACCTCACGCCAGGGAAGCAAGAGATCGCCACCAAGACGCAGGGCATGGGCGGAGGTGGTAAAGGTTTCCGAGAGCACCAAGGACTGGGCGGCGATTTGCAAACATCCGGTCGGAGATGCAGATACAAGGATCCCAGAAGTCACCATTGAACTGGAAGACGATGTGATTATCATCCCGCAAACTGAGGTGGATGAGAATGCGGCCTTCTGGAAGAACACCGCCGCAGGATATATTGTGGGGTTCAGGCCGCATATCCCAACTCTGAAAGAGCATCTTAATCGACTGTGGAAACCGGCTAGCGCCATAGAAGTCATGGGGAGAGCTAATGGTAGTTTCATCATAAAATTTCAGGATGGAAATGATCTTGATAATGCCATTGAAGGGGGACCGTGGTACGTGAAGGGAAAGCCTATGATTCTAAAAAAGTGGGAGAAGGGAGAACCTTTGGAACAGGAGAAATTATCTTCGGTTCCAGTTTGGTTAAAGCTCCTGAACCTACCATTGGAGTTGTGGAGCGAAAAAATGATCTCTCGTATTGCTTCATTCCTGGGAAAGCCGCAATGTCTTGATCGACAAACAAAGGCGAGAAGCAGGATAGATTATGCGAGGATAAATGTTCTGATGAATGCTTCCTCCGCCTTCCCTAGGGAGGTAAAGTTGAAGACCGATGCAGGAACTCCTTACATAGTCAAAGTTGAATATGAATGGATTCCAGAAAAATGCCCCCATTGCGGTCATTTCGGGCATGACAAAACACTCTGTTCCAAACCAGTGACTACTCCAGCAACTACAACGGCTGACGTAGTGCCTGTTCAGGCTGTAGAAGCGCAGGAGACTACCCAACCAGGCATAGATGATCAACAAAGGAGTACTAGTAAGGCTTCTGATGATGGTTTCCAAATGCCACGGAAGACTGCTAGCCCGAAAAGAAAAAACACTAGAAGCCAATCCAAAGGAGCACAGGGAACAAACAATAGATACCAGAATCTCGAGAACCTGGATAAAAACTCGGAGGCCTTGGGCGGCGGCAAGCCAGCCCCACCCCCCAATGGTTGATAAACCCACCATTGCAGCTTGGAACGTCAGAGGCATGTCCACCTGGGACAAGCAAGACGTGGTCCGAGCTGAACTGAGAAGGGCAGTAGTTGATATTGCCATTCTTACTGAAGTCAAACTTAAAAGGAAGAAAGTAGCAAAAGCTATGAGAAGAACTTGGCCATCCGCCAGATGGGTTGATAATTCTGCCTGCTGCAGCAAGGTCAGAATCCTTGTCTTCTGGGAGAACGAGGACTACAAAATCACTGTGATTGATCAGGCTAGACAGTTTATCCACCTGGGACTCATATTTGGAGATTCAAAGCTGGAGATTACTGCTATCTACGCTGAGAACGATGACAGGAAACGTGAAGCTCTTTGGTCTGATCTGAAACGGATTAGTACTCAAACTCAAACCTCATGGATAATCACGGGGGATTTTAACGCAGTTAGAATGACCTGTGAGAGGATTGGTAGGACTGTTCCTTCTGCAAAATCGATGAATGATTTCAACGAATGCATTCAAGCTACTGGGTTGATTGAAGCGCTAGCCAAAGGCCCTATGTTCACCTGGAACAACCAGCATATTGGTAACAATAATACTAGATGTAAATTGGATAGAACACTGTTCTGTTCTAATTTCCTCAATGAGTATCTCAACTTCTGGCGGGAAATCATGCCTACAATCTATAGTGATCATCATATGCAAGTGATACATTTAGATGAAGTCAAGCCTAAAGCTAAGTATCCTACAAGATTCTTCAATACGTGGACTTCCATGGAAGGGTATCACGAGACTGTTTCAAAAGCATGGGATACTACGCCACACGGTTACCCCATGTTTAGATTTATCAATAAACTGAAACTCACTAAAAGACATTTGCAAATTTGGAATTGGGAGAGGAATGGCGATCTCACTGATTCAGCAAAGAACAAGGAAAGAGAAGCGCTGCTAGCCCAAGCTATGTCTGATGCCTCTACTAATGATCATTTACTGTGGGAAATAGCAAAAACCAAAATCAAAGAGGCTAAAGAAGCCAAACTGCGAGAAGAATCAGTTATAAGGCAGAAATCAAGAATTTTCTGGCTAAAGAATGGTGACTCAAACACTCGTTTCTTCTATGCATCCTTGAAGACTAGAAGAAGCAGGAACCAAATAAAGATTCTAGAGCATGAAGGTAACATCCTCAGATCAGAAACAGAAATTAAAAAGGCCTTTGATACATATTATTCTGAGTTGTTCAAAGCGTCAGGAAGAACTCAATTTACATGCCAAAACTTGCCTAAACTCCAACAACATCACCTGACTAGCATGTGTGCTCTAGTTACTGATGAGGAGATCTATGAAGTTGTCAAGAAATCTAATGAAGACAAATCACCAGGGCCGGATGGGATGAATGCTAAATTCTACAAAGCCTCCTGGGACATTATCAAAGAGGATTTTTGTCTTGCGATAAAGGACTTCTTTGCGAAAGGCAAAATGCTAAAGGAAGTGAACAAGACTTATATAGCTTTGATCCCTAAAACAAAACAACCTATGAAAGTAAATGAATGGAGGCCTATATCCCTTTGCAACTTTGCATACAAAGTCATCGCAAAAATCCTAGCAAACAGGCTAAGAGATGTTCTCCCCGAGATCATAGACAATAGCCAATGCGCCTTTGTCAAGGGTAGGCGCATATCTGATGCTATCTTGCTTGCAAACGAATTGTTCCATGACTTCAATCGACCTAATACCAAAAAGAGAATGTGCCTCAAAGCTGACCTCAGTAAGGCCTATGACTCTGTTGATAGACAATATATCCTAGATGTGATGATCGGCATGGGATTCCCACAGTGCTGGATTCAATGGGTAAGGGAGTGTATGTACACTGCCTCTTTCCAAATCCTAGTTAATGGTACACCTTCTGACATTATTCAGGCTACAAGAGGTATTCGTCAAGGGGACCCTCTGGCCCCTTACTTATTCGTCATTGCTATGCAGGGGTTCTCTACCATGATGTCCAATATGGTTACAGCAGGGAAGATAAAGCCGCTCACAGCCGGTGATATGCAGGTATCACACTTGACTTTCGCAGATGATTTGCTTATCTTCTCAGAAGCAACAGTAGATGGTGCACAAGGTATACTTGAATGCATGAAGAAGTTCAAAGAAGTTTCTGGCTTAGAAATGAATCCAGTAAAGAGCCAGCTGTTCCTCAGTCACTTGGCTCCGATTGAAGTAAGTCAAATTCTTGAAGTGGATCTCACTGAATTTCCAGTTAGATACCTCGGATTACCTCTCTTCGCAGGACGACTCACCAAGGTCATGTGTAACCCACTTATCGATAGAATCAAAACTAAGTTGGATTCATGGAAAACCATGTTTCTTTCTATGGCAGGTAGGCTTGAGTTGATCATTTCAACCCTATCTTCATACCATTTATTCTGGACAGGTGTGTTCCCGCTACCCAAAACCACCATGGAGGAAATAGAAAGACTATGCAGAAATTTCCTATGGGGCGATAAAGAAGACAAAAAATGCTATCACACTGTAGCCTGGGATGCGATCTGTAGACCGAGGCAGGAAGGTGGGCTTGCAATCCGTAGAGTTGCAGATTGGAACAAAGCGGGACTGCTTAGACTGCTATGGGATATAGCAAACAATAAAAAGTCGCTGTGGGTGAGATGGATCCATAGCAAATATTTATCCAAAACAAAGAGCACTGTCTGGTCAGCGATCAGCAAACAGAATCATAGTTGGATGTGGAAGAACATCCTAAATTTCAGAGATGATGTTTTACCACTGGTCAGATTTCGTGTGGGGAAAGGAGAGTCCATATCCATGTGGAATGATCCGTGGTTGAATGGAAGGTTTCTGGAGGAAGTTATCCCTGAATCCAGCGGTCTTCAACTCAGAACTAAACTCAGCAGAGAGGCCACTCTTAGCTCTATCATCTTGAATCGTATGTGGGATGTTCCACATACCAGAGGAAGCGAAAACATAATTGATATATGCAGGTCTGTTCCTATCGAGGGAGAAGACAAATGCTACTTCGAAGGCATGGACACCTTCTCTTTGCGGCGGGCTTGGCAGCTGTGCAGAGAAGAGGCTCCAAATATGGATTGGGCATGCTGGCTTTGGAGTTCTGCTGCTCCACCACGAGTTAAAGTGAGCTGCTGGAAGATAATCCAAGGAGCGCTAGTCACTGATGAGTACTTACAGAGAAGAGGGACATCTCTAGCTTCGAGATGTAGCCTCTGTCAACGACAGGGTGAACATGCATTCCACATCCTTTGGGAATGCAGTTATGCTCTAAGTGTTTGGGAAAGGGCTCGAGGAAGGACTGGCCTAATTCCAAAAGGAAGAAACGATCTGTTGACTTGCAAAGATAAAAGTAACAAGTTGATGTGCATCCTAGTGATGTATCACATTTGGAAGGCTAGAAATAGTTTTATTTTTGATAATGTTACTCTCTCCAGCAATTATACCTGGAAAAGAATAGATGAAGATTATAATGCCCTACATAGATAGGTCTCATTGGAATTTTGTTCCTCAACCTGTATAGTGACCTTTTGAATGAATAGAAAGAAAGACGATTACTGATAAAAAAAAAAGCATATTCATGTACATGGAACCCTAAATTAATCAAATTACACATAAATATCACCCTTTTGGATCTAATTGTCATTTTTATAATCAACATGTTAATATCAATTTTAAACATCCATATAACCCTTCCCAATTCATTAATCATCATAGATTAGGGTTTCTTAATCATTAATGCATTAAAGTTGATAACTTCAACTCCTTTTCGAATTTCAAGAGGAATTAGGATCTAAATCTATTTTTAATGGATTACTAGCATTTTTCTGAGCAAAATTCATATATTTTATGGACCCATCCGAGCTACCAATTCAAAGTTACGAATTTTTGCAAGAATTCACTTACTTTGACCAATGAGAGGCTGCCACGTCATCCCTTCCCATGCAATGTAACCCAGCCGATTTGAAAACATAATGAATTGATGCTTTTACCCCCATGCGGCTAATTGGATCTTCAATTCCTGGAAGGGAAAAACCATCCAAAGTCACCCCAGTTGTCTTCCACCTCACGACGCACGCAGTGGCCACCGAGTGCGGCTCTTCGTGGGGTCACCCCCTCCTCCCCAAGGATCGAAAGTCACCGACAGCCACCGCCCTAGCTCCACCGAACTCCTGCGCACAAGGAGCACCTCCAGCTTGTGGGCCAGATGGTTGGCTCAAGCTTGTTGAGTTTGCAATGTGTGGTTGGTCTTGTGGCGGTGTCACTGCTGTTGCGCATGAGCTAGGGTACGGTGACGATGGCCGAGCTTTCTTAGGTTGTTGTGGGAGCATTATGCCTACATCATGAATTCCTTCATGGCTCCTCATTGCTCCAGAGGTTGCATTACCCCCTTGGCCAGGGTTTGTGAAAAAACAAGAAGAATAAGGGTGTGGGATGCTCGAGATCTTCTTGAACTCGAGGCTTAGGGTCCAACCCCTATATAGCAGAGGATAACTGCGCCCTAGGATGCTTGCCCACGGAGAAAACAAAGCCCTTTCTCTATAGAAGTCCTACTTTCCTTATTTAGGTGTAAATTCTCTCTTTTAATTAATTCCTTGTTTACCCATAATCCTTGGTTATTAAGGAATTTGAAAATTATCACTTTCATCATCATTGTTCTTGGATTTCAATCCATTAGCCACGAAACTTTACTTCCTTAAAGAAAAAAGTATCTCTTTTGGATAATACCAAAAAGTCATTAACTTTGTAGTACATTATCCTCATATTTTTGTATTATTTGTATTTTCTCTTTCCTCTTCTCCATTGGGACTCCTTGGACCCCAAGAAATTCTAATATTTTGAAATTCCTTTTTAAAGATTCTTGTTATCCTTCTAGATGCATCTACAACCATTATTTCTCATTATCTTACTTATTCTTTTATTAAAAGATTTCTCTTCAAGGATTTCTCTTTATCTTTTATTTCTTTTTCCTATTTTCCATGTATTTCTCATAAATATTTTTCTTAATATCCATTTTCTTGTATCTTTTTCTACTATTTGGACTTTTCTTTTCTTTTATATCCATTATTGGATTAACATAATAATGGAAACCATGAAATTCCTATCAAAGGCATAATTGCAAATAAATCCATCCTTTGAAGCAAAGCATACAACCTTTTCAATTAAGTACATATTCATAAAATCATTACATTTCAATTATGAAAACATATGCAAAATTGGGGTTGTAACATCCTTCCCCTCTTATAAGAAGTTTGTCCTCAAAATTCCATCAAGCATACAAACAATTCAGGAAGACTTTTCCATGTCTATCATTGGCCCCTATGTGGCTTTACCCTATCCATGGCGCTTCCAAAGAACCTTTATCATAACGTATTCTTTTCTTTGAGTTCTTTCACCTTGGCATATATAATCCTTACAGGGGACTCAAGACATTCAGCCTCCCTTGGGGCTCACTAGGTTCATTTCTCGGCACATGACCCGGGTACCTCACTTAGTGCTCTAAATTGGAAACATGGAACTCATTACACAACACATTATCCTGACGGGGTAAGGTCAAACATAAATAACTCCACCAATCCATCTCTAATGGATCCATATATCGGGGGCCCAGCTTTCTCAGCTATGGTTAGGGATTGATCTTTTCCATGAATTGTTGTTACAATATTTGTGGAAGAATTCTATGTTTTTGTCCATGTCTTTCAATTAATTTAGTTTTTTATCTTTGTTTCTACATTATATCATTTTCAAGAAGTAGTTGTCTATCACTGGTTTCATTATGAGGATGTGAGCTTGATCAATAGTAGGGTCAATGTCTATCGGGATGAGTTTAGATTCTTTATCTGTAAGTTTTTTTCTAATATTTCCATAGGTTTTTTGTTCCAAATTTTTAATATATATTTCATGTTCTTGGTATTCTTGCAGATATGCATCCAAGTTCCCGATTAATATGTGTTATTTTCCTAGCATGTTGTAGGAGTCATTAAAATCAGCATGCTAGGTCCAAAATCACTCAAAATAAAAAGGTTTATGTATGATGGAATGTAGAAAGTGTTAAGAAGGATTGGGAAGTGACCCACAATTGGTCAAAAGGTGGTTGAGGTTACAACACGTGGATATGCATCTAAGTTGATGATTAATATGTAGTATTGGCATAGCATGTTGTATGAGATCATTAAAATCAACATCCTATGTCCAAAATTGCTCAAAATGGAAACGTTTTGTCCCTATAGAATGCAGTGATTACTAAGGAGCATTGGGAAGTGACCCACAATTGGTCAAAAGGTGGTTGAGGCTATAGTTTGGGGATATAGTTACTCACAAGAATGAGAGCAAATAACGATTGACTTTTATCAAAAGTTGTCCTCTATTCCAAGTGTAAGTGATATTTGAGGCTGAGGAATCAAGGAGTTGAGAATTGTTCATACAAGTGACAGGTGAGTTGTGTCTATAATGAGAATATCCATGTCCTTTATATGGATTTTTATGTTCACATGTATGTTTAATGGGGTTGAAATCACCTCCAATCAACTTTGAAGTTGTAAATGTGTGAGTTATGTGGTGAAGTTTATCTAGCAATCGATGTTTAGAGTGGATAGGGTCACCATAAACACTAGTGAACCATCTCAACATTTTTTTATTACCCTGATGATAAATGTAAAATACAATTGATATTATTTTATATAGACCCGGGATAAGCTTCCATTTCTAGTCATTTTTGACTTCTGATTTTTTTTTGTCAAGAAATATTTTCTTAAGCTTCCTAATCATAATATATTTAATTGACTCCCACAATAGAAAAACATTAATGGAAGTGCAGACTAGAAATTGGTTGTCAATCATTTATAGATGGCAAGGACATTGAACATAGTGATAAATTTGGAAATTTCAATGCCACATGTATGTATTTTTAGGAAAGTCAAGTTTTTATCATATGAGGTGTGATGGGGATGTCGTACAATTGTCGATAACAATCTACAAGTTGATTTCTTAATTAGATAAAAATACATATATATTTTCCAGTAGAGTACTTGTAGATGGGAAGTTTCACAATGTTTAATGATCATGCAAAATGAAAGTCAATTTTGGTTGTGTGATGCGTTGTTTCCAGTTATAAATGTCTAGTTTACATAGAACACGCAAGTTGTGACTGTTGTAATTATTTTAAAAACGAAGTTTTTTTTTCTTTACATTGAGAATTGGTTGATTAATATAATAAGGGAAAATATTCTATTGTACTCTATTAAGAGTCAAAACTCATCTTTTTCCACCACCACTCCAGTAGTCGATAGACTCCTCTAATCATTTCTGTCCTCCTTTCTCCCCGCTAATCGTGAGAAATCCTCAAACACCTTGATTCTGTCTTGCCCAAATCTTATAATCCACAAACTCCTAATCACGTTCCTTTTCTTGTAATCTTTTTGGTCCTGTACACTCCCTGTAATCAGTGGAACTCATCAAACACATTGTTTCCGTCCTCCATACATCTTATAATCTGCATAGATGGCCGCGATAATGGTTGGAGTATTCACAATAGAGATACCCCGTTCTGAGGACGTAAGGAGGCGGGATCACCCCCTTACTAAAAAATTTGAAGAATAAAACATCCATTCCAAACACACTCAAATGTATTTTGGAATAGGTATAAATTTTCCAAATTTATTATAATGGTATGCAAAAGACCAAAGTGTAGTAGAGAAATAAAAATAACTGAATATATTCAACTTTCATAAAAGATTACAAAAGTACATCAAAATCTCCCACATGGGTTTACATGTATGATACAACATAAGGATCTAAATATAGGGAAGTCTAAACTACTTCAAATCTTGTCTCTGGAGCAACATCTCCAAGTGCTAGGTCCGCGCCCAAAGCTATGTTCTCCTAGTTCAACTCACTAACTTGTCCTAACCTGGGTGGTTGGGAGAGCACCCAGCAAAAGGGAAAGGAAAACAAAGTATGTATCAACATTATGAACAAGTGAAAAAACACTAGAGGGGGGTGAATAGGGTTTTATGGATATTTTAAGGTAATTTAATTCAAATTAAGCAACCACAAAAATATTGGACAAGGGGACAAGGATTTAGAGTGGTTCCAACCTTAGAAAATACTAAGGCAGTCAATCCACTACCCGGTTTCTTACCCAACCGGGATTTTGAAATAATTAAATTTTATTACCTCGCAAGGATATTACATAAAATTACAATTCTTTCACCAAACCCTTCGGACAGCCTTCACCTAGAAGTAGTTGCACCAACCTTGAAGCAGCCTTCTTGAAGTAACTTCAAGCTCCCCCTTGAAGTAGCCTTCCTCTTGAAGTAGCTTCCCATTGCCACAACCTTCTTGAAGTAGTCCGAAGTCCACCTTCTCCACCGAGAATAACCTTCTCCAATCCGCATCCTCCAACCCTAGGAGTAGCAAGGAGAATACAAAATATAATAGGAACAAGAAGGAAAAATAGAAATTACAATACCACTTGTAGCTCAAGGCTTGATTTCCTATATCAAGCATTTTGATCTCGTAACCAATGTATATAGAAGTGTCAGTGTTGTGGATAGGAGATGCTAGCCTATAGGACACGAAATTGGAGCAATGGGAATGGATAACCAATTGTTGGAATTGCTCTATTGCTCACAAGAATGAATAGCCAATTGCAAGTATATGCTCAAGTGTTGCACAAGTGTGCTTTGGGTGTCCTATGGCTTGTCCTATTTATAGGAATGGCCTATGGATGCTTAAGGACGTTCTAGACACCTTCTAGGGGGTTCTTAGTGCTTAACTAGCCGTTAAGTAACCATTAGTTGCTTTAACAATGGCTAGTTAATTAATCCTAAAAAGTGCAGACAGAACTCTTCTCGGTCGACAAATTGTCGATCGAGAGTCCTTCTCAGTCGAGGATTTGTCGACCGAGGGACGTCCTGGAGGAAGTGTTTACAACGTTCATTTCCAACTCCCAACCACCTTGTCTGCTGGGTCTAACGGTTACTTGGGTCAATCTTGGTCGAAGAGTTTGTCGACTGAGAGTGTCTCCGTCGAGGAGTTTATCAAATGATAATGGCTCTGTTTCAATGTTTTAAACTAAGTACTAAGTGTGTGTATGAGTGTGCATATGTGACACTATAATAGGGGATGACCTATCTAAGTGTTGTGATTGGCTAGGGAAGATCTAACGCTTGATTTACATGATGTCTAAGTACTTGTACATTATATACTTGTACAAGTTTTTACATTTGATTACAATAATGAATTAAAGCAATTAGAGCATATAGATCTTCCAAGTAGTTTGTCATCCACCTAATTCCTACAACACTCAAGTAGCACGTTAGATCCACAAGAATGAAATGTTTGTCATCATCGAAACAAAGGGATTATAATAATGTACAATTTAGCTAAAAATAAGTACAAGAGATAAGTAAATAACATGAAACATAAACATATTGAATCATCATAAGATGAGAAGGTTAAGAGAATGAAGCATAATCAAATAGATTCTTGCCATAAAAAAAATATAACAAAAGAATTGCATGCATGATTAATATTGACTACTTTAACTTAGTAGGGTTGAGGCACCTACCGGACCTTCAACTTGTAGGTGAGGGGAGAATTAATAAATTCACAGTCACTTATACAAATTGTATAGGGGAGAAATAACACATTTCACAGGGGGAGAATAAGACATTCCCCAAGGAGAATTAACATGCCCTAACTATGGGGGGTTGTACATAAGTACCATTACTATAGCTAAATAGTCTAATAAAATCATCATTCTATAAGAGAATCCATGAAAGTAATAGCATCACATAAGTAGAACATAGTAGTGGGGTACCAAGACCCAAGAAAAAATATCTCAAATCTGATTTTGAAGCTATTTGAATAAGAGAAGTATTAATAAAGGAAATAGGGTTCTTTTCAAGCCTCATTAGGGCAAATAGGGTTGGTTCACAATTATCCCAACTTAGGGTGTAATGAATGCACATACCTCTTATAAGATTTAAACTACCAAATTTCATCACTTTATTGAATCCAATACCAACTTCTCCTATTTCCAATGTATAACCATGTATTAGGGTATGTTGTATGCATTCATGTAAAGAAAACACCTAGTTTCAACTTTTTCACAATGCTTCTGTTTAGACTCTAAAAACATCACCATTGATCTAGTTAGGTTCTTCAGATTAAGAGAACATATAATTTTGCATATTTTGGAGTTATGAATGTTAAAGTGTATTTTGGTGAGTTTTTGGTATTTAATTCATTTTCTAAAAACTCTTTTTGACAAAACACCAAAAAAAAACCTTACAACTATTTTTGTTAGAAATAGCACATTTTTCGAAGTTTAAAATATATTTTCTTTTTATTTTTGGAAAAGGAAATAAATAGTTATAAATTTCTCAAAACAGACCAATAGGAAATTGCCACATCATCAAACTAATCAAGATAAGTGAAGAGAAATAGATAAAACATCATTTGACCCAAGACCAGGGTTTAGAGTTTCAAAGGTAAACAAACCAGATCTTCTAGAGAAAGTAAAACATCAAGAAACCAAGACCCTAGAAGAACATGGTGAATAGAGATGGATATCATCAATTTTAAACATAGAAGCATGAGTTTTAAGCATGTAGTAAGAAATATGTGAGAAGAATCTTATGAAACTCACCTCTAGGAAAAGTGGATAGGTCTAAACAGTATGGTTCCCGAGCTTATAGAGGTCGGTTCCTCCAAAGCAGCTCTTATCGCAAGCAAGAAGGACCTTCTCCACTTTAGGGGGTAAAAAACCCTGACAAAAGAACATGTATATGTGGTGTTTTACAGCTCTAGGTGGAGTTTTACCATGGAAGGTCATGGTTCCAACCTAGAATAAGGTGGGAGGAAGACTAACAACATGAAAACAAGGAAGGAAAGGAGGAAACTTACTATTTTTGATCGAAATCACCAAGAAAGAGCTTTAGAAACCCTAGATAGAGAAAATTTGGAATCCTAGGAGCCTTCTTCACCAAGGTAAGCACTCTCTTTTACCTTGGGAGAGAACCTTCATGGACAAATAGAGTAGGAATGATGCTCTAAGATGGGATAAAGAGAAGGAGAGAAAGGGTTTTTGAATTGGGAGTTGGGAAGGGTAGACATGGCTTTATGAAGAAGGGGGCAAGCACGAGGCATCTATGGGACTTTCCATGTGTCCCTAGCCTAGGGCTTCATGGCCATGCAAGTGGACAGATCATAGAGACTTCTTGTATATCAAAAGTCGGTCTAAAAAGCCCATGGAGACATCTAGGACATTCCCACCATCCTTCAAACAAAGAAATAACCCCATTGGTTGATAGCTTTTAGATTTAAGCTCAATTATAAAGAGGGTAATCCCTATAATCCCCATGGAGAGAAACACCTTCGAACCAAGGTGCAACTAGGTTCTCCATGGTTCAAAAACGCTAGAATGGTAAGGGAATATCTAAATATTATAATGCATGTGACAATTAAAAAATAAAACTCTAGAGTTATACTAAATTATCTTAATATGTATTATTATATATGATAATTATATTTAATAATATGGATTTAGACTCCATTATCAATTGTATAAGATTATTTTGTTTGAAATAGAACACTTTATCCAATTTGTTACAACTCATCCAAATAATGTCACATTAATAATTTATATGTATTTTAGACATTGTTATTTTACCATTCTTTCTCATATTAATGTCATCATTAATCATTCTCTCATATTTATTCACTTCTTATTATTGATTATGGACATTCATGTGAATCAATTACTTCTTATCCATATTGAAGTCACGTAATATTTTCATGATCAAGGTGGGACATATTACATATTAATGATTTGATTCACATACTAAGTCATTAGGTGATTAATTAGTTGGCTATTAGTGAAAAAGGTGCTATGCATTTCATATCGATGACCTGATTAATATATGATTTATGTGTATTAAAGTATGTTATCTGATTATGATACCTAGTGACACTAATATATCATGATTGTTATTAAGGATTTATAGGTTAAGGTTAGATGATTACAACTTAGGGTTTTGATTAACATGATCATTATTTTTCACATATACCTTCTTAGGATGCATTAAATCCAAGGTTAGATTACAATTATCTTGCCCATCATATCATTTGGTTTATTGGTTTTTGACATGGTCAACATCATGCTTATCCACTATTAGTATTAAAATGTGAGTTACTCTTATTATGTGCATTAGATATTTATAGGGTTTAAACATATGAACTATTCATTAGATGATCATTATATGTTATTTTGGATACCAAGAAACATGTGGTTACAACTATAACTTGTTTGGTCAAAATTATGGATTTAGGCACACTAACTTCCCAATTAGGGAGTTAGGGTTTCAAAAGTCAGAGTAGCTAGATTTCAGTATGTTACATGACTCCATCCCCTTGGAAAGGATTTCATCCTTAAAATCTAACTACCAAAACGTTGTCAAACCAACTACTCTCCACCCCATAAAGGTTTGACCTACTAAGACAAACTAATCTAGAGGTAAAAGGGCGAGTCTAACTAAACCATATACAAGATCCATCATGCTTCACTACGCACTCTGATTGCTTACTAGACACCAAAGTGCAAAGTCTAGGTTTTAGGGATAACTATCCAAACTTGTGGTTCTATGGGTCATAATGGAAGGTATCCATCCTAAAACAAGTCATCACACCTGGGAGACTAGTTCAATATATTAGGGTCCCTAAAGATAAATCAAATAGACGTTTAAAGCTACTATTGCCTAAATGCATGCTATTTCAAACAGTTCATATCATCTCAAGCAAGGTCGATATCATATTGATTTGGGAGTCCTCGTAAACCAAGCTAGTGGTACGGAGGAAAATCTTGCCAGGCCCCAAACCCTAATCCTTTCTAGACACATTTGCTTTCAACTTCATGTCCTAGTAGATGCCTAAAGGCCAAGTGAAACAAACTCAAGTTACTATGGTTACTTATGCATCTCTTAGTTGTAAGTATTTTAGGGATATATTTATCATTATTCTAATGTGAAACTATAGGATCCTAAATCTACCCTTCCTTATCTATTGATCAACTCTAGGGCAAACACGTCACATAAACGTAAGGCATGCATTTTAACTAGGGAGATAAAATTGAAATAGTCAGATTGCGACTACCATTGGCTCTGATACCATGTTGTAAGGAGGCAGGATCACCCCCTTACTAAGAATTTGAAGAAAAAAACATCCATTCTGAACACACTCAAAGGTATGTTGGAATAGGTATACATTTTCCAAATTTAATATAATGGTATGCAAAAGACCAAAGTGTAGCAACAGAATAAAAATAAATGACAATATTCAACTTTAATAAAAGATTACAGAAGTACATTAAAATCTCCATATAGGTTTACCTGTATGATACATCATAACGATCTAAATATAGGGAAGTCTAAACTACTTCAAATATTGTCTCCAGAGCAACATTTCCAAGTGCTTGGTCCGTGCCCAAAGCTATGTTCTCCTGGTTCTACTCAACAGCTTGTCCTAACTTGGGTGATTGGGAGAGCACCCGACAAAAGGGAAAGGAAAACAAAGTATGTGTCAACATTATAACAAGTACATGAGATAAGTAAATAACATGAAACATAAAGATATTGAATCATCATAAGATGAGAAGGCCAAGAGAATGAGGCATAATCAAATCGATGCTTGCCATAATAAAAATATAACAAAAGAATTGCATGCATGATTAATATTGACTACTTTAACTAACTAGGGTTGAGGCACCTACTGAAACTTCAACCTATATGTGAGGGGAGAATTAATAAATTCCCATTCACCTATACAAATTTTATAGGGATGAAATAACACATTCCCCAAGGTGAATTGACATGCCCTGACTATGGGTGGTTGTACAAAAGTACCACTACTATAGCTAAATAGTCTAATAAAATCATCATGCTAGAAAATAATCCATGTCAAGTAATAGCATCACATAAGTAGAACACAATAGTGGGGTACCAAGATCCTAGAAAGAATATCTTAAATATAATTTTGAGGCTATTTGAATAAGAGAAGTATTAATAAAGGAAATAGGGTTCTTTTCAAACCTCATTTGGGAAAATAGGGTTGGTTCACAATTGTCCCAACTTAGGGTGTAAGGAATGCACATACCTCTCATAAGATTTCAACTACCAACTTTCATCACTTTATTGCATCCAAGACCAACTTCTCCTATTTCCATTGTATAACCATGTATTAGGGTATGTTATATGCATTAATGTAATGAAACCCCTAGATTCAAAAATTTTCATGAAACTTTGATTTAGACACTGAAAACATCACCATCGATCTAGTTGGATTCTTCAGAATAAGAAACATATAATTTTGCATATTTTGGATTTATGAAGGTTAAAGTATATTTTTGGTGATTTGTAGGTATTTAATTTATTTTATAAAAACTCTTTTCAAAAAACTCTAAAAAAAACGATAGAACTATTTTTGTTAGAAATATCATGTTTTTTGGAGTTCAAAACACATTTTATTTTTATTTTTGGACAAGGAAATAAATAGTTATAAATTTCTCAAAATAGACCAATAGGAAATTACCACATCATCAAACTGATCAAGATAAGAGGGGGGGAGAGAGAGAACACCATTTGACCAAAGATCAGGGTTTGAAGTTTCAAAGATAACCAAACCAGATCTTCTAGAGAATTAAAACATCACAAAACCAAAACCCTATAAGAACATGGTGAATAGAGAAGGATATCATCAATTTTAAACATAGAACCATGAGTTTTAAGCATGTAGTAAGAAATATGTGAGTAGAAGGTTATGAAACTCACCTCTAGGGAAACTGGACTGGTCCAAGAAGAAAGGTTCCCAAGCTTATAGAGGTCGGTTCCTCCAACGAAGCTCCTATCTCAAGCAAGAATGACCTTCTCCACTTTAGGGGGTGAAAAACCCTGACAAAAGAACATGGAGATGTGGTGTTTTGGGCTCTAGGTGGAGTTATAGCATGGAAGGTCATGGTTCTAACCTGGAATAAGGTGGGAGGAAGACTAACAACATGAAAATAGGGAAGGAAAGGAGGAAACTTACTATTTTATGTTGAAATCACCAAGAAGGAGCTTTAAAAACCCTAAATAGAGAAAATTTGGAATCCTAGGAGCCTTCTTCACCAAGGTAAGCACTCTCTTTTATCTTGGGACAACACCTTCATGGAAAAATAGAGTAGGTACGATGCTATAAGCTGGGGTAAAGAGAAGGAGAGAAAGAGTTTTTGAATTGGGAGTTGGGAAGGGTAGACATGGCTTTATAAAGAAGGGGGCAAGCACGAGGTGTCTATGGGATTTTCCATGTGTCCTTAGCCGAGGGCTTCATGGCCATGAAAGAGGAAAGATCAAAGAGACTTCTTGTATATCAAATTTCGGTCCTAAAATCCCATGGAGACTTCTAGGACATCCCCACCGTCCTTCAAACAAAGAAATAGCCCCATTGGTTGATAGCTTTTAAAGATAAGCTCATTTATATAGAGGGTAATCCCTATAATGCCCTTCGAGAGAAACACCTTCAAACCAAGGTGCAACTAGGTTCCCCGTGGTTCAAAAACTCTAGAATGGTAAGGGAATATCTAAATATTATAATGCATGTAACTATTTACAAAGAAAACCTCTGAATTGGGTAAATTGCAAAAAAGTCCAAAATATGCATATAATTGCATAACTTGCACAAACAACATCCAAATTGGACCAAAATGGAAAATTAATATTGTCTCATGATTTCAAAACACCTCATAATGTTAGATTAAGGTTTAGAGTACTTAATTATTGTAGTTAAGCTTGTTCAATAAATTAAGTAAGATTTGGGGCCTTAAACTCTTAACATGGATTTAATTACCATTGTTCCACTTAAGTGGTGATTTTACATTTTAGGTCCTTAAATAATATTTCATTGAGGTATTTGTGCATAAACTCTTCCATTGGTATAATTATTGAAAAAATGTTCACCAAACCACTAAAAGTTCCACAATTTAAGCATCAAGGCCAAAAAGGATAGAAATGATAGGAAAATATTGGGAAAGGGCCAAAAAGAGAATATGTCAAAGTTTTGGTATGTTACAACACTCCACCCCTTAAGGAGGATTTTGTCCTTGAAATCTAAATCAAATTGAGAAGGGTGGGTATGAAACATATCCCCACTAAACTCCTAGGTTGTTTCCATTAAACTTCCATCAAAACTCTACTAACTTAAAGTCCCTGTTTTTCAACTTCTTAACTTGAGAGTTCAAAATCTTCTCAAGCAACTTCACATAGGTCAGGTTCTCATGGATCACCTAAATGTTCCCATTTTATGATTTCTTTTTTAAAATGTTTGTCTTATTCAAATTATATTCATTAGGATATCACATTATCATTATTATTCTTTTAATTGTGTGTCATATTTACTTTATTTCCAAAAGAGTTATATTTCATTATTATGAACTAACCCAATATATTTGTATTTATCTCATTAGGAATTTTAACACAACATGAGTTATACTAAATTATCCTAATATGCATTATTATACATTACCATTATCTTTAATAATTTCGATTTTGGCTCCATTATCAATTATATTAGATTATTTTGTTTGAAATAGGGAACTTCATCCAATTTGTTACAATTCATCCAAATAATGTCACATTAATAACTTATATGTATATTAGACATTGTTATTTTACCATTCTTGCTCATATTAATGTCATCATTAATCATTCTCTCATATTTATTCACTTCTTAATACTGATTATGAACATTTGTGTGACTCAATTACTTATTATCCATATAGAAGTCATTTAATATTTTAATGATCAAGGAGGGACATATTAGATATTAATGGTTTGATTCACATATTAATTCATTAGGATATTAATTAGTTGTGTATTAGAGAAAAAGGTGATATGCATTTCATATTGATGACCTGATTAATCTATGATTTATGTGTATTAAATTATGTTATCTGATTACGACACCTAGTGATGCTAATGTATCATGAATGCTACTAAGGATGTATAGGTTAAGGTTAGATGATTACAACTTTGTGTTTAGGTTAACATGATCATTATTCTTCACCTATACCTTCTTAGGATGCATTAAGTCCAAGGTTAGATTACAATTATCTTGCCCATCATATCATTAGGGTTTATTGGTTTCTGTCATGGTCAACATCATGCTTATCCACTATTAGTATTAAAGTGTGAGTTACTCTTACGTGCATTAGATATTCATTAGGGTTCAAACATATGAACTATTCATTAGATGATCATTATATATTCTTTTGGATACCAAGAATCATGTGGTTACAACTATAACTTATTTGGTTAAAACTAAGGATTCAAGCACATTAACTTCCTAATTAGGGAGTTAGGGTATCTAAAGTCAGAGTAGCTAGATTTTAGAATGTTACATGACTCCATCCCCTTAGAAAGGATTTCATCCTCAAAATCTAACTACCCAAACATCATCAAACCAACTACTCTCCACTCCTTAAAAGGTTTGACCTACCAAGCCAAACTAATCAAGAGGTAAAAGGGTGAGTCTAACTAAACCATATACAAGATCCATCATGCTTCACTATGCGCTATGATTTCTTACTAAACACCAAAGTTCAAAGTCTAGGTTCTAGGGATAACTATCCAAACATGTGGTTCAATGGGTCGTAATGGACCTATAATGGGTATCCATCCTCAAACAAGTCATTACACTTGGGAGACTAGTTCAATATATTAGGGTCCCTAAAGATAAATTATATAAATATTTAAGGCTATTATTTCCTAAAAGCATGCTATTTTGAAAATTCATATCATCTCAGGCCAGGCTGGTATCATATAGATTCAGGAGTTCTCATAAACCAAGCCAGTGGTGCAGAAGAAAATTTTTCCAACCCCCAAACCCTATTCCTTTCTAGACACCTTTGCTTTCAACTTCATGTCCTAGTAGATGCCTAAAGGCCAAGCGAAACAACCCCAAGTTACTATGGTTACTTATGCATCTTTTAGTTGTAAGTTTTTTAGGGATCTATTCATCATTATTCTAATGTGAAACTATAGGATCCTAAATCAACCCTTCCTCTTCTATTGATCAACTATAGTGCAAACACGTCACTTAAAGGTAAGTCAAGTATTCTAACTAGGGTGTCAAAACTAAAATAGTCATATTTTAACTACCATGGGCTCTGATACCATGTTGTAAGGAAGCAGAATCACCCCCTTACTAAAATTAGAAGAATAAAGTATCCATTCCGAAAACACTCAAAGGTATGTTGGAATAGGTAGAAATTTTCCAAATTTATTATAATGGTATGCAAAAGACCCAAATTTAGCAGCGGAATAAAAATAAATGACTATATTCAACTTTCATTAAAGATTACAAAAGTACATCAAAATCTCCCATATAGATTTACATTTATGATACAACACAAGGATCTAAATTGAGGGAAATCTAAACTAATTCAAATCTTCTCTCCAGAGAAACATCTCCAACTGTTTGGTCTATGCCCAAAGCTATGTTCTCCTCATTCAACTCAACAACTTGTCCTAACCTGGGTGGTTGGGAGAGCACCCAGTAAAAGGGAAAGGAAAACAAAGTATGTGTCAACATTATAAACAAGTACAAGAGATAAGTAAATAACATAAATATTAAGATATTGAATCATAATAAGATTAGAAGGCCAAGAGAATGAGGCATAATAAAATAGATGCTTGCCATAACAAAAATATAACAAAAGAATTGCATCCATGATTAATATTGACTACTTTAACTAAGTAGGGTTGAGGAACCTACCAAACCTTCAACATATAGGTGAGGGGAGAATTAACAAATTCCCAGTTACCTATACAAATTTTATAGGAGAGAAATAACACATTCGCCAGGGTGAGAATTAGACGTTCCCTAGGGAAAATTAGCATGCCCTGACTATGGGTGGTTGTACATTACTACCGCTACTATAGATAAATAGTCTAATAAAATCATCATGCTAGAAAAGAATCCATTGAAAGTAATAGAATCACATAAGTAGAACATAGTAGTGGGGTACCAAGACCCAAGAAAGAATATCTTAAAACTGATTTTGAGGCTATTTCAATAAGAGAAGTATTATTAACGAAATATGTTTTTTTTCAAGCCTCATTATGGAAAATAGGGTTGGTTCACAATTATCCTAACTTAGGGTGTAAGGAATACACATACCTCTCATAAGATTTAAACTACCAGCTTTCATCACTTTATTGAATCCAAGACCAACTTCTCCTATTTCCAATGTATAACCATGTATTAGGGTATGTTATATGCATTAATGTAAAGAAAACCCCTAGTTTCAAATTTTTGCACAAAACTTCAATTTTGACTCTAAAAACATCACCATTGATCTAGCTAGGTTTACGACTAGATATAATTTTGCATATTTTGGAGTTATGAAGGCTATAGTGTATTTTTGGTGATTTTTAGGTATTTAATTCATTTTCTAAAATATGTTTTCGATAAAATTCCAAACAATACCATCGAACTATTTTTGTTAGAAACAACACATTTTTCAGAGTTCAAAACATATTTTCTTTTTATTTTAGACAAGCAAATAAATAGTTATGAATTTCTCAAAACTAACCAATAGGAAATTTCCACATCATCAAACCGATCAAGATAAGCGAGAAGAGAGAGAGAGAGAGCACCATTTGACCCAAGATCAGGGTTTGGAGTTTCAAAGGTAACCAAACCTGATCTTCTAGAGAAGGTAAAACAGCAAGAAACCAAAACCCTAGAAGAACATGGTGAATAGAGATGGATATGATCAATTTTAAACATAGAAACATGAGTTTTAGCATGTAGTAAGCAATATGTGAGAAGAAGGTTATGAAACTTGCCTCTAGGGAAAGTGGATAGGTCCAAGAAACAAGGTTCGCGAGCTTATAGAGGTTGGTTCCTCCAAAAAATCTCCTATCTCAAGCAAGAAGGATCTTCTCCACTTTAGGGGTGAGAAACCCTGACAAAAGAACATCGAGATGCGGTGTTTTAGGACTCTAGGTGAGTTTTACCTTGGAATTTCATGGTTCTGACTTGGAATAAGGTGGGAGGAAGACTAATAACATGAAAATATAGAAGGAAAGGAGGAAACTTACTATTTTTGGTCAAAATCACCAAGAAGGAGATTTAGAAACCCTAAATAAAGCAAATTTGGAACCCTATGAGCCTTCTTCACCAAGGTAAGCACTCACTTTTACCTTGGGACAACACCTTCATGGATAAATAGAGTAGGAACAATGCTCGATGTTGGGGTAAAGAAAAGGAGAGAAAGAGTTTTTTGAATTGGGAGTTGGGAAGGGTAGATGTAAAGAAGTGAAACCACTTCTCTACAAAAAAATTTGAACAATAGAACCTCCAGCCCAAACATACTCAAAAGGTATGGTGGAGTGGGTGTAAAATTTTCAAATCTTTATATAATGGTAACAAAACACCAAAGTATAACAGTGGAATAAAAACTTGACTATATTCAATTATAAAACAAAGGGTTACAAACTTACATCACAAGGATCCATGTAGAGGTAATTTAACTACCTCAAGATTTGTCTCCAAGCTTTAACTTCTCAATCTAAGTCTGGGTCAACATGTCAAGCCATCCACGTCCATCACTTAGGGTTGGAAGCATACCCCAGCAAAAGAGAAACAATAGAATACATCATCAAAATCTGGTATGTGCATACATAAAAAGGAAATTGAGCAATTTATAAAGAATAAGGGACATCAAAATAAAAGGCTTCCTAAGAAAGAGATAAGGACTACCCAATCGGGCATAAAATAAAAGAATCATAATCATCTTAACAGAAGATACTTGCTGTAACATCCCAGGATTTGAGGCCTCGGATAACATGATCTTAAAAGGAATGATTGGACTACCCATATCACCAAGGTGCACCTCCTTTTCCGGGAGCCCATCACTAAAGAACTTCATAGTTAAGCGTGCTCAGCTTGGAGTAGTATTGGGATGGGTGACCAGTCGGGAAGTTGATCTTGGCTTGCGCGTCAGTGTGGACAAAGTGCGCAGTTAAGGCTAGTGGTGGTTTGTGGGGTCAGTCGTCATTCCTGAAACTCTACTAGAGCCTTGGGCAGTGGGCCCGGGCATTACAAATGGTATCAGAGCCATAACCCCTCCAGTAGGTGGGGCCCGCATGGGCATGTGGCATGCCAGTCTTGAGCCGTGCGGTCCAGGCAAGTTGGAAAGGGCTATCCGTAGAGACGAGATGGAGCCGCCCTTGCGCTGGTAGCTGTGGACGGGAGCTGGGTGCCCATGGGCCATTGTGGGTCTACACTGAAATGGGGTTAGATTATGAGGCCATATAGTTGAGCCTTGACGAGGACGTCAAGAGTCTAAGTGGGGGAGATTGTAACATCCCAGGATTTGAGGCCTCAGATAACATGATCTTAAAAGGAATGATTGGACTACCCATATCACTAAGGTGCACCTCCTTTTCCGGGAGCCCATCACTAAAGAACTCCATAGTTAAGCGTGCTCAGCTTGGAGTAGTACTGGGATGGGTGACCAGTCGGGAAGTTGATCTTGGCTTGCGCGTTAGTGTGGACAAAGTGTGCATTTAAGGCTAGTGGTGGTTTGTGGGGCCAGTCGTCATTCCTGAGACTCTACTAGAGCCTTGGGCAGTGGGCCCGGGCGTTACACTTGCCATAATCAAAACAATAAAAATTTGTGCAACAAAACCACATAGATAGGTAGTAGGGCACACACCCCACAAACATCATCAAACCTGCATGCATGTGAGATAAACATAGCCGTAGAACAATATAAACACAATTAGCGGCCAACCCCCATAAAGCTGAAGCCTAATAGAGAAAGGAATACTGACAATCTCCCAAATATATAATAAATGGGTCAAGACACACATCTTGCCCAGAGTACGAGGTTCCTTGTCATCCCAATAGAGTAGGAAATATCACATCTTCCATAAACAAAACCCAATGCAATTTACACTACTCTAGTGCTACTGAATCACATAGCATGTATAATGTAGTGGCAAGTAGAAAAGTATAGTCATAATTAAAAATGTTGCCATCACACAATGGACAACTCAAACATATAAACAAATCCACTTCAAAGTGGGCATATATTACCAAGTAATCTACCACATCACAGTGGGTGTATAATATCAAAAGTCCAAATTTCACCAAGGCAACAAGATAAGATTACAAGAGAATATCCAAGTCCATAATAAGCAAGATGGTTCACACGAACCATGATATCAACAGATAAGAGCAATGTGTATATGCTATTATCCATAGGATCAAGAGAAAGAATAAAATAGGATAATTGCTCAAGAATAATCGGGGATGCAAACATACATTAAGAGAGGAAATATATGTATTGCTCAATATAGAAATAATGTGGGATGCAATCATACCTCAACTTCAGAGTCCAAAGTCACATCTAGGCCCAAGCCTAGGCATCCAAAGAATCTATTAAGAATATATGTGGAATTAGGGATAAGTTTTATATTGATTTCATAAACCCTAAAAATGACCCTTTTTAAACATATATGAATTATGTTTCCAAAACTATGCCATATTTTAGATTATATTTTTCTGAATTTAAAACATATTTTATTAAATTTTTCTGACTTATAGATATTTATTTATGAATTATACAAGTTATTATCTTATTAATTAGATCCATTAAAATCACCTCTTCAAAACATCATATTCAGGTGACAAAACTAATATCATAAGAAAGCTTGCATTTTTCTGAATCCAATGAGTATTTATTTGTATATTTTTCAATCAGTAGATTATTAGTTATAGATTTTAGAAAACCAACCAATCAGAGAGCAGAGAAATTCCACGTCACCGTTTATCAGATCTGAGACTGAGAGAGAGAGAGAGAGAGAGAGAGAGTGCTCGATTCGAGTTGGCCCAACTAGAGTTCACCAACTCAGCCAGCAGATCAACTAACTCAGTGAGGCAAAGGCCCAATGCGTGAAACAAAAAGGGAACTTGAAAAGACCAAAATGCCCCTGGTCGAGAAACACAACGAAAGCAGAAAAGTAGGAGGGTAAAGATGTAAAATGGCTATGTGTCATCTTCTTCACAAGAACAAAAACGAATTGGGACTCAACAGGTCCGATTTGAGGATCGTTTCTCGCCCACCATCGCGGATCTCACGAAATCAAACCCTTAGTCGCTCTCCTGAGGTTAAACCAAACTCAAACACCCCAGACTCGAGCTGGGTGGTCGCTGGATGCAGGAAGACAGCACTGTGATCATGAATCTATAGATACCAAACTGGAAAGGGGAAAAACTTGGTGTCTACCTGGTTGTTGGAATTGGGTATTGGAAGCTCTTCAAAAACCCACAAAGATGCCGAGTATAAGATCAGAAGACCTAGCCAGGGTTGAGGAGTCTAGTTGCACGGTAATGAAGTATCGTTCACTGACAGCGGCAGGTGGTTTCTAGGCCAAATAGTTCACGGCAAGGGGAGTCAAGGCCAGCACCAAGGAAAGATTCCTGGTGGTGCAGAGAAGGTGAGGGACTGAGTTCCTGGAGGTTCGATGGTCTAGGGAGGGGGAGAAGGTCGAAAGGGGAAAGAAATAGAGGGAAAACGGGAAGAATAGGGCAATCAAGTGGCGCCTGTAGAATTGGGCAATGATGCCCACTGCCCAAGACCATATAGGGTCATTGGGTTCGAGAAGTAGAAGGAAAGGTGAAGGAGAAGAAAACAGAGGGAAAGGAAGAAAGGAGAGGGAGGAAGAAAAGAAAAAGGATCATAGAAGGGAGCCAGCTACAGACTCTCGCGGAAACAGAAAGAGGTGGAGGAAGAAGAGAAAAGCAGATGCCTTTGGATTAAGATCCAACGACTCAAAACAAACCCAAAATAGGAAAAACCAAAGCCCAGCGTGACAAGGAAACATAGGTAGAAATTAGAAAAATAAATGTGACACATGTTAATTTATTTAGATTTTCTGTCTCTTCAATTAACGATTCAAACATCATCTGAATTAAGTAAAATTTTGCAAAGAGGCCAAATAAGGCATGTAGATTCCGATTATGAAATTAGATTTGCCTTTTGAGAACTTTTAATACGTTAAATAGATTAATTATTATTTTCTCTTTCCTCCTTCATTAATGACATTAGGATTATCCAAAAATTACAAAACTTGACCCACAAGTCATAATTAATGTGTTGAATACGAATTTGCCATCAATCTTACATATTGGAGTTGTTTGATCATTTATTTAATATTTTGAAGGTTCTACACACATTCTCTCTCCTCGTCTAATCTTTTAAGAAAACTTTCTCCAAATTGGATAAAAATTTACCCAAAGGCTATATTTATTATGTAGATTATGAATATAAGATTATTTTCCTCTTTTGGAGTCATGAATTATATTTATTTATTAATTACACCTTTTAAGAAATTTCTCTCTCCTAACTTACCATATTCACTACTACAGAAATAGCATTCAGTGTCGCTTTTCTGGGCGTCGGTTATTAAGGAAAATCGACGCCTATCATATTCAATGTCGGTTATTTATGCAAACTGACGTCTATATTCGAAGACCAGCCAGACACAGGTACCGCTTTGTATTTAGCGTCGGCTGGTTATAACAGACCGACGCCTAAAATCGCCCGCGAAATCCAATTTTTGAGCGAAAACATTTTAGGTCACCTACAGCGTCAGTTTTTAACTATTCACCGACGTCTATTGAAAATGAAAATTTGCGTGAAAAGTCCCACTTTCAGTGTCGGTTATCCTTTGATAACTGACGATGATAATGGTTCCAGCCAAATAAATTAGGGTAAAGGTTGCCTAGTTGGGCGTCGGTGTTTTACTAATAACCGACGCTAAAGCATAATAGGAATCAGTTTTGTAGATAACCGACGCCGATGACCAACTTAATAGACCCGATCACACCCGGCTCTTCCCCCTTTCTTCATGTTTCATCGCAACTTTTCTTCTGTGCTGCTGCTCGCCGCCGTTCTCCCAAAATCGCCCGTCGTCGGTTGTTGTTGCTCGCCGCCGCTACTCTGGTGCTCTTCTGCTCGTCGGCGTCGCTGCCCGCCACCCGCCGCTGCTGCTTCTTCTCCTGCTGCTTCTCCAGCCGTCAGTTGATTCTGCCCGCCACCCGCCCCTCTACTTCTTTTCCTGCTCGCCGCCACTGCTGTCGCCGCTCGCCGCCGTGCTTTCCGTGCTAGCTCCAGGTAGCGCTACATCTTTGCTTCCTTCTCCCTAGCTATTTACCAACATGCAAGCACGACCATGGTTGTGTTGGCCTACCATGGCCGTGGTTGTGTTGCCCTACCACGGCCGTGCTGGACAACAGGGCCGTGGTAGGGCAACACAACCACGACCGTTACCACGGACGTGCTGTCCAGTACGGCCTTGGTAGGCCAACACAGTCACAGCCGTGCTTGCTGTTGGTAAGGATATGAACAAATTTTTATGTAATGCTTTATGTAAATCCTAGGATATGAACAAATTTTTTTCTTGCATATATTTGTGCTTCTAATCCTAATGTTTGACTTAATTCAGTAAATTTTGATGCATGTTGAAATAAGATTTAAACTTGTCAATTCTAGCATCCGAATTTGATTTGATTAAACCTAACATTGATGAAAGACTAACATCAATTGTGATGAAACCCTAACATTAATTGTGATGAAACCCTAACATGTACATATGTATTATTGTGTTTGTTGGCCTAGAAACCCATCCAAGATTTAATCATTAGGAGTAAATCTTGGATAGTCCCCAGTTTGGGACTGTTCTTGAACACCTAATCTCACTTAGGATGTAAGTGTATAATGTGTATTGGGTTTTCGAGAAAATTTTGGCAACATTTCCCCGTTTGTTCTCTAAGTACATATGTACTTAGAGAACAGCGGGGAAATGCTGCCGAAATTTTCTTGAAAACCCAATACACATTATACACTTACTAGTGAGATTAGGTGTTCAAGGATGGGATAGGTGGTACACATTTATTATATATAATAATGACATCACATGTGTTTGTTGGCCTAGAAACCCGTCCAAGATTTACTCATTAGGAGTAAATCTTGGATAGTCCCCGGGTTGGGACTGTTCTTGAACACCTAATCTCACTTAGGATGTAAGTGTATAATGTGTATTGGGTTTTCGAGAAAATTTCAATAGCATTTCCCCGTTTGTTCTCTAAGTACATATGTACTTAGAGAACAGTGGGGAAATGCTGCCGAAATTTTCTTGAAAACCCAATACACATTATACACTTACTAGTAAGATTAGGTGTTGAAGGATGGGATAGGTGGTACACATTTATTATATATAAGAATGACATCACATGTGTTTGTTGGCCTAGAAAGTGAACAATCATTGTTCTTTATATTACTTGTACATTGGTATAAATTAGAATGAACAATCACTAAATTATATATTGTTTGTATGGAGTCTGGCTTCATTGTAGATAATAGGAGTAAATCTTGGATAGGATGTAAGTGTATACCCTAATCTTGTCCTAATATATACTTGTTTACTCTTTGATCATAGAATGGATAGATCATGGATGTCCATTCGCAATCGCTGCACCCCAGAGTTTATATCTGGTCTTGATCAGTTTATTAGATTTGTCGCGGAACATAGGAAAAAACCTATAGATAGGTTCTACTGTCCATGTAGGCATTGCGGTAACAATTTGAAAGTCAACACTGGTGAGGAAATCAAAAGTCATGTCATGTGCAATGGGATTGTACAAGGCTATAGAGAATGGCACTAGCATGGAGAGATTTCAAATTCGAAACTAGTAGATGTCGATAGCAGTGCTTGGGTGGAAGAAGAAATTGCCTCCGATGACGTAGATGTGAACGAACCAGTTCCAGTAGACATCGTTGATGCGATGCTGGATAGTTGTAGGGTAGAGCGCACTGATCCACCTCCTATCTTTAGAAACATTGTGCATGATGCTGAGATACCGTTATACACATGATGTGCTAAGTTTACGAAGCTTAGCGTTGTGTTGAGATTGTATAAGTTGAAAGCTAACAATAGATGGAGCGACAAAAGCTTCACTGAATTGTTGACTTTGTTGAAAGAAATGCATGAGTTATTATGGAAGGATTTTTGCGTGAGTTATTATTATTTGCAATTCTATTTTGTAGATTACAAATTATATTATTTGCAATTCTATTTTTGGATACTAGTTAATAAGAATTCTATTTTACAGAATCTGTTTGCATTAGATGAGAAGCTGCATCGTAAAAGCGTGATGCAACGCGCTGGAAAGATGCTTAGGAACTATAGGACAAATCTGAACAGAGAATACATAAAAGATGGTGATAAGAAGAAGAAGTCAGCCCTTGAGCAGTGGAACTTCTTGGACAAAAAGATTGGGACAATTTTGTTGCTTCAAGAAAATCTGAAGAATTCAAGGTATAAGGCGTCACTCCCAATTTAATTAATATATGTTGTATTCACCTATTCAAGGTTAACATTTAGTGCTACTAACCAAATCATTAATGTGCATACTAACTAGGCCCTCAGTGACGCGCAAAAAGCAAGGCGTGCACTGAATGTGCATGACCACACTATGGGTCCAAAGGGCTATGCAAGCGTTCGCCAAAGACTACAGGCGGAGTCTACGACTACTCAGGAGTCTGCTCCTACTCAGGAGTCTGCCACACCCATGCCTCGCCATGATATCTGGATAGATGGGAGGCAAAATAAGAAGGGTGAAATAAAGAAGCCCGTAACTGCTGAGGCGGCTGCGAAAATGGTAAAATACAACTCTTAGAGAAATCGTTTGAATATTGATTATTTGTGGTGTTAACTTACCAAATTCTGTTAATGGTGATTAGCGGGAGCTGCACGAGAAGAAGAAACAAGGCACGTTCATCCCTCAGGGCACAAGGGATGAATTTACAGTTGCTCTGGGTAACCCAGAGCATCCTGGACATGTTACGGGTGCAGGCGCTGGTGTGGGCATCAAAGCATTCTTTGGGCCATCCCAGCGCAAACCCAGAGGGGGACTTTCACAAGAAGAGGTAACCTATTCGTTTTTTAGAATGTTACTGCAAAAGGGAATTCAATAATAAGAAGCTAATGTTTCTTTTATCCATGTATAGGAGAATAAGAGAGTCGAGGATATAGTTGCCAAGAAGGTCAATGATATAGTTGCTGAGAAGGTCAAGGAAGAAATAGTGCGTGGCAGGCATCTCAAGCTTCCAATCAGCCTATGACGACCCACACTTCTCCTGATGCATAGACTGCGAGTAATCCTAGAGACCCATCCCCTAGCACATCTGATGTAAGTATTGTTTATGACATTGTGGCTAGTCTTTTCAAGATGATATGTTTTCAAGATGATATGTATATATGTATAATATTCTTTATGTAAATTTATAGGCATTGCAGCCATGCCGCTTAAGAATGCAAGACTATGTTGTTGCAGAGGCGCAGGCTTACCCGTCCCTTCTAGGGGCAATGTTTCACTTGACTCCAATGCCACAGGGCTACGTTCGTGTGAGCCCGATACGTGTGTTACCCAATTGGAGGGAAGCTACATTTCCATATCCCCACCTGGATATTGATACACTTGCTGAGGCAGAAGGCGGGGTGATATTGTGGCCCAAAGCAGATGTCGTCTACACTACTGAAATTGTAAGACAAATTTACATTACTTTAGATTGTTAATGTGTATATATGAGGTCAACTGATCTGAAATTATATATACAGGTTAAAAAGAAGACACCCGGAGAACCTAGGCCTCCACCTCCACTTCCTGCATTACCAAGTTGGGTTCCAACTGACCTAAAATACCCGTTAGGTCCTGCTTGTAGGGGAATGGCATGTTGTCTACGGGCACATAATATACATTGCCCTATAATTGTTTCTTTAGAAGAAGATTATGCAGGTCAATCATACGATAGCTCTTTATTTATACAAGATATTATTGAGCTGTTTATGTATGATTGGTTGAATACATCAATGATAGAGACATGGATAAGATGAGATCTTGTTTATACACCCATATACCTTGTGTAAGATCTGGTGATCTGGTTTCTTATATATTAATGCATACGTAATACATGTTTTGCAGCTACTTAGTCGAGGATCAATGCAAACAATTTGCATTTGATCATGTGGGTTTTTTTATTCCATCATTGATTAGTATGGTAGCTAAAGACCCTGATAGTGTTCAACAATACTGTATAGATGCTTTTAGAATTTTCGGTCAGAAAAAGAAGATGATAATAATAGCTCCATTCAATGTCAAGTAAGTTTACTTTATTTATAATTTGGACTTAAGAAAATTCCATTTTTATTGTGCATTTTGAGTTATTAATTTTTAACTTTTTTACCTCTAGCGGTAGACATTGGGAGTTACTAGTTATTGTCCCTAAGACGTTCACTGTTTATTATCTAGATCCTACGGGAAGTACATTGAACACTAAAATTGGACACATATTGAGAATGCCGTTATTCTGGTGAGAAATATTTCATTTTTATATCCGTTAACATTTGTTATTAGATTACTACTTAATTATGCAATTTACTATGTTACATTAACATGTAGGGGTTTATATGCATTCAAAAATGCTGGAGGAAATGTCCCAAGGAGAAAGAACCAGCCAATAATTTGGGAGAAAGTAAAAGTAAGTTCCTGACTCAAATGTATATATTATTTTTGTGAACTGTGTTTAGTTGTATTTTTTAATATTTTGTATGTTTCAATTTATAGTGCGCTACACAAAACAACGGCTCAGCATGCACATACTATGTGATGCGATTTATGTAGATGATTATCCGACATGCCGCATTGGATATTAATACCATACATGAGGTATTATATATAGTCTCATTAGTTAGTATGAAATATATCAATCTTATTTTTATTTTATTACTTATATATATACATCATTCTCTTCGCAGGTGTTTAAAACTGACCACACTATAGGTAAATGCTTAAAAAATGTACATGCTCCATATACGATGGAAGCATTAAATGAAATAAGAGAAGAATGGGCAAAAGCCAAACAAGCAGTGGCGATTGTAAGATATAATTGGGATGCTGATAGCGATGCTGAATGATATTTTGTAAATGAATATTTCTGAATGTTTATACATGTATGAATGTTTCTACATGTATTTGAATGTTTCTACATGTGTGAATGTGAGAATTGAATTGATGTCTGAATGTATCTACTTGTGTGAAAAAATATTTGTTGATTTTGCATGTTTGTGGCCTGTTTGTTGGCTGATATCAATGGATGTCGTAAACCTACAGTTCAGAAAACTGAACTACACGTTCTCATCTTGCTGACCAGCCACAGCAGGCCTGCAAACTAATAAGAAAAAAAGTATTAAAGTATAGGCGTCGGTTATATATAGAACACCGTCATCAAATGCCTACAGCGTCGATTATTTGATAAAAACTGACGCCTAATAGGACAAACAACCCGACCGTGCAGGAAAGCACGGCCGTGGTGGAAAAGGCATCGCTTATTAGTATAAAACCGACGCCTATAGTACTAAACACGGCCGTACAGCAAAGCACGGCCATGCTTCGTCGTGTCGTCTGGGTGTATCGCGTCGGTTGTTAAGTTGGTAACTGACGCAGAAAGTGTCCTAGGTGGTGCTCTTTTGTGTGGCGTGAACCTTATAGACATCAGCCAACTATATATAACCGATGCCTATATGTCATATAGGCGTCGGGTAGAAAACCAACGCCGAAGAGTTCAACCTTTAGCGGTGCCCACATAGGCGTCACTTGAGAACCGTCGCCAAAGGGGGTTAAACAACCGACGCCAAAGGCTGTTTCTGTAGTAGTGATTGTTTTGAGGTTGTCCAAATTAGATGAAAAGTATCATGTAGGCTTATTTTAATGTGTAGATTACGAATTTAGAGTTTATTTCCACTTTTAAGACTTTATTACATGAGTTTTGTTATCTGGCCCATTAGAGGCACATTAACTTCATTATCCATCCAGTTAAGTTATTTATCATCTTATCACCAAATGAGTTTTATGACGTATTATATTACATTATTGACACATTAGATTATTAGGATCACTCTAACCTTAACCTTGTTTGGTCAACCCAAAAGATCACATTTCTAGGGTAGGGTCCAAGGTCTGGTATGTTACAGCACTCCACCCCTTAAAAGGATTTCGTCCTCGAAATCTATTGATCCAAACATCAACAACTAACTACTCTCCACCCCTTAAAGGGTTCAACCTAACAAGTCAAACTAAACAAAAAAAAAAAATTAAGCTACCGACATCTTTTAGTTGTGAAAGTTTTATATATTTTTATGTTTTTCAGGTATCCAACTGAAAGTCACCATCTAGGGTTGAGTTATAGGTCCTCGTGTCTCTAACCTGACAACCCTACATGAATAACCAAAAAGTCATAAGGTAGGTCAACTACACCATTATATCAATCCTAGTAAAAAAAACTAGGGTTAGATTCTACTCAAACTAGAGTTTCACTTCATTGTGACTTAGTTGAAGAAAACATCAATAAACCATAGAAAACTTTTGTACATATATAGTAGTATAATTGAAAATAATTTCTGACGATGAGAAACATTGGGGATAAAACACATATGGTACCAAAATCAATGTGATAAACCAAGTCACAATATTTCCATATGAATAATTCCTCATAAGCTAATCTTATCCTCAAATAAAACCTTATTGCATACTAAGATCATCATAGATAAAATCTAGGGTCAACATCTCACTTTGAGGTAACTAACTAAGTCAATGGTTCTATAGGGAGACAAAATTGAAACAGTCGATTCCGACTACCATGGGCTCTGATACCATGTTGTAAAGAAGTGAAACCTCTTCTCTACAAAAAATTTTGAACAATAGAACCTCCAGTCCAAACATACTAAAAAAGTATGATGGAGTGGGTGTAAAATTTTCAAATCTTTATATAATGGTAACAAAAGACCAAAGTATAGCAGCGAAATAAAAACTTGACTATATTCAATTATAAAACAAATGGTTACAAACTTACATCACAAGGATCCATGTGGAGGAAATCTAAACCACCTCAAGATTTGTCTCCAAGATTTAACTTCTTGATCTAAGTTCGGGTTCACATGTCAAGCCATCCACGTCCATCACCTAGGGTTGGAAGCATACCCCAGCAAAAGAGAAAAAATAGAATACATCAGCAAAAACTGGTATGTGCATACTTAAAAAGGAAATTGAGCAATTTATAAAGAATAAGGGACATCAAAATAAAAGGCTTCCCATGCAAGAGATAAGGACTACCCAATCGGGCATAAAAGAAAAGAATCATAATCATCTTAAAAGAAGATACTTTCCATAATCAAAACAATAAAATTTGTGCAACAAAAGCACATACATAGGTAGTAGGGCACACACCCCACAAACATCATCAAACCTGCATGCATGTGAGATAAACATAGACCTAGAACAATATAAAAACAATTGGCGGCCAACCCCCATAAAGTTGAAGCTTGATAGAGAAAGGAATACTGCCAATCTCCCAAATATACAATAAATGGGTCAAGACACACATCTTGCCCAGGGTATGAGGTTCCTTGCGATCCCAAAAGAGAAGGAAATATCACATCTGCCATAAACAAAAACCAATGCAATTTACACTACTCTAGTGCTACTGAATCACATAACATGTATAATGTAGAGGCAAGTAGAAAAGTATAGTTAGAATTAACAAGGCTGCCATCACATAATGGACAACTCAAACATATAAACAAATCCGCTTCAAAGTGGGCATATATTACCAAGTAATCTTCCACATCACAGTGGGTGTATAATATCAAAAGTCCAAATTTCACCAAGGCAACAAGATAAGATTCCAAGAGAATATCCAAGTCCATAATAAGCAAGATGGTTCACACGAACCATGATATATCCAGATAAGAGTAATGTGTATAAGCTATTATCCATAGGATCAAGAGAAAGAATAAAATAGGATAATTGCTGAAGAATAATCAGGGATGCAAACATACATTAAGAGAGGAAATATATTTATTGCTCAATATAGAAATAATGTGGGATGCAATCATACCTCAACTTCAGAGTCCAAAGTCACATGTAGATGCAAGCCAAGGCATCCAAAGAACCAATTAAGAATATATGTGGAATTCATGTTAGGTTTTATATTGATTTCATAAACCCTAAAAACGACCCTTTTTAAGCATATATGAATTATGTTTCCAAAACCATGCCATATTTTAGATTATATTTTTCTGAATTTAAAACATATTTTATTAAAGTTTTTTGACTTATAGATATTTATTTATGAATTATACAAGTTATTATCTTATTAATTAGATCCATTAAAATCACCTCTTCAAAACATCATATTCAGATGACAAAACTAATATCATAAGAGAGCTTGCATTTTTATGAATCCAATGAGTATTTATTTGTATATTTTTCAATCAGTAGATTATTAGTTATGGATTTTAGAAAACCAACCAATCGGAGAGCAGAGAAATCCCACGTCACCGTTTATCAGATCTGAGACTGAGAGAGAGAGAGAGTGCTCGGTTCGAGTTGGCCCAACTAGAGTTCGCCAACTCGGCCAGTAGCTCAACCAACTCAGCGAGGCAAAGGCCCAATGCGTGAAACAAAAAGGGAACTTAAAAAGAGCAAAATGCCCCTGGTCAAGAAACACATCGAAAGAAGTAAAGCAGGAGGGTAAAGATGTAAAATGGCTATGTGTCATCTTCTTCACAAGAACAAAAATGAATTTGGACTCAGTAGATCTGATTCGAGGATCGTTTCTCGTCCACCATTATAGATCTCAAGAAATCAAACCCTCAATCGCTCTCCTGAGGTTAAACCGAACTCAAACACCCCAAACTCGAGCTGGGTGGTGGCCGGATCCAGGAAAACAACACTATGATCATGAATCTATAGAAACCAAACTGGAAAGGGGAAAAACCTGGTGTCTACCTGGTTGTTGGAATTGGGTATTGGTAGCTCTTCAAAAACCCATAAAGATGCTGAGTATAAGATCAAGAGACCTAGCCAGGGTTGAGGAGTCCAGTTGCACAGTAACGAAGTATCGTTCACCGACAACGGCAGGTGGTTTCTAGGCCAAATAGTTCATGGCAGGGGGAGTCAAGGCCAGCACCAAGGAAAGATTCCTAGTGGTGCAGAGAAGGTGAGGGATCGAGTTCTTGGAGGTTCGATGGTCTAGGGAGGGGGAGAAGGTCGAAAGGGGAAGAAAACATAGGAAAAAAGGGAAGAACAGGGCAAGCGAGTGGCGCTTGCAGAATTGGGCAACGATGCCCGCTGCCCAAGACTATATAGGGTCATTGGGTTCGGGAAGTAGATGGAAAGGCGAAGGAGAAGAAAATGAGGGAAAGGAAGACAGGAAAGGGAGGAAGAAAGGAAAGGGAGGAAGAAAAGAAAAAGGATCGAAGTAGGGAGCTAGGTACAGACTCTCGTAGAAATAGAAAGAGGCAGAGGTGTTGACTCAAGGTCAATTAGGTCAATGTTGACTCACGTCTAAATTGACTAAACCCTTGTTTTAATGATGACTAACCATTCCACATATTGGTGTCTAATGTCTCTACTTGAGTGATTTCAAATTAGGTATAGAGACACTCCAAATGCCCTAACTTGCGCATATCAAATTGGAGAAAAGACAAGTCAAAGTCATACAAGTGCATGTTTTTGTAATATGATGTAAATCCTTTGGAATCATGTTGTAAATCACTTGTAATGATTGTATGACTTGTAATTAAGCTTAGAAAAAATCAAGAGCACTTAGATCGAATATTTAATCACTTTTAAGGCAATTTAGAAAATGGATCACAACAACAGTGTTGGTCGAGTTTCAAGGCCCTAAAACTCGACCGATCAATCTTGATCGATTTTCTGCAGATTGCATCGGTCGAGTTGTGTTTACACAGAACTCAACCGATCAAGTAATTGACCATTTCAATACCTAACGGTCGGTCGAGTTTTGTCAGGACAAACTCGACCGATCATTTGAGTATCGGCCTTGTCGTTTACTTGATCGGTCGAGTTACCTTTATAGAAACTCGACCGATTGCATTGTATGGAAAAGTGTAGAAAAGTGCTTCTAGCCATTGTGGAGTTGCAACAAGTGAAAATAGATCTGTTGCAAGCCAAAAACTGCTAGTTTTCATTCTCAAGTGTTCCCAAAGGCTAAGAGGCATCCCCAGCTATAAATAGGACCCCTTGGGCTTCATTCCAAGGTTGTGCATTCATTGCAAAACTCTATGTGAGGTTCCTATTCTATAGTTGAGTGCTTCCTACAACCTCCTCTCTCTCTCTAAGTTTAATCACTTGCTACATCCATTAGAGCGAGTAGGAAATATGTAAGAGAGCTAGTCCTATATGTATATCTTGTGAGGCTCTCACTTCCACCACCTCCCTATCTCTCATTTCAAGCATGAAGATGAAGGTTCTATCTCTTGTCCAAGAGAGGTGAAGAAGAACAAGGGAAGGCATCCCTTGGTGAAGATCAAGGCTGAAGACTTGGAGATAGAGTGGGTAAGCCCTTTGTGAAGGCAGAAGACTCCTTGCTCAAGTGGGTAAGTCCTTGGTGGAAGCTTCTCCGAGTGAAGGTGAAGTCAAAGGCAGAAGATCCAAGAGGAGTGGGTAATTCCTGCAAGGCAGAAGACTTGTGCAAGAGTGGGTAAGTCCTTGGTGAAGGCCGAAGACTCTTTGCAATGTGGGTAAGTCCTTGGTAAGGTTGAAGACTCTTTGTATTGGATAGGTAAGTCCTTTGGTGGACATGGATTGTATCTCTTATAACGAATATAATGAAGATGCATGGTTAAGAAATCCTATAGGTTGACCTCTCTAGGTAGTGGACTGAATCACTTCTAGTTTGAAGTGTGGAACCACTCTAAATAGCTTGTCTACATGTGTATGTTCAATCTCTCTCATCCTTTCTATGCATGTTTTAGTTGCACACAAATTACCTATTTAGCAACCTTATCTTGTCATATATTTTGAAGGTTTAATGAATTTTGTTTAAGTGCTTTCAGCTCTATTCACCCCCCCCCTCTAGAGAATCCAATCACCCATCTAGGATCCAACAATTGGTATCAGAGCAGGCTTCTCCAAGCATATTTCAACAAGTAGGAGAACATGGGTGACTATCTAGGAGGGAGATACTTGATCATCCTAACAATCTTTGATGGGAGCAATTTCCTCTATTGGAGAAGAAGGCTTCAATTCTACATCCAAGGATCAAGTCTTGAGATGTGGCAAATGGTGAATAGTCCATTCATGCTACCAAAGACAAAGATTGAAGAATGGGATGATGCCATCTTGAAGAAGGAAAGTTGAATGCTAGAGCCAAGAACATCCTTTATGCCTCCATGACCCCCACTGAGTTCAACCAGATTTCTTCTTGTGAAATAGCCTATGAGGTATGGAGAAAGCTTTGCATCACTTATGAAGGGACAGATCAAGTGAAGCAAAGCAAAGTCTACATGCTCAAGTGGCTGCTTGAGAACTTCAAGATGGGAAAGGAGGAGAGTATAGAAACATGTAATCAAGGATCAACACCATTGTGAATGGTCTTGCTGTTCTAGGTCATCCTATGTCTAGTGGAGAGATAAACTCTAAGATCCTTAGAACTCTTCCCAAGAGGTGGGAACCCAAGGTGACTTCCATTGAAGAAGCAAGGTCACTTAAGGATATCCCTATTGAAGAGTTCATTGGAAATCAAAAAGCACATGAAGCCACACTTGACAAGAGGGAGGAAGTAGAAAGACAAGAGAAGAAAGAGCTAAAGAGAATGAAGAAGGCTGAAATGAAGGCTCAAATTGAAGCTATCATGGAACAAGTCTCTCCATCCTCTCAAGTTAAAGAAGATGTCATGTACTCCAAGGGTACATTCTACAAAGGCAAGTCCTCCTCCATCCGGTGCTTCACTTGTGGAAAGAAGGGTCACTACAAGGAAGATTGCCCACAGGGCAAAAAGACCCATCTCCACAAGAAGAAGGAGAAATGGAACTCAAGCTTAAGTGGCTCCTCCAACTCAATCTCAAGTGAGGAATCAAGTGAAGAGTCAAGTGGCAGCTCAAGCTCTAGTGATGAAGGAGAATGACATTTTGCACTTATAGCATCAACAAGTGAATACTCAAGTGAGGTAAATCTAAACTCTTTAGATAAATAATCTTTGATTGCTATTATTCATGATACGTGTGCCTCTCTTAAGTCTTCTAAGAGGAAAATAAAAAAGCTTGCTATAATTGTTGATAATTTGCATGTAGAACTAGATGATCTTTTACATACAAATTCTTGCTTGCTTAATGACAGAAATGCTTGTCTTAGTCATGTAGACTCTCTTAAACTTGAAAATACTAGTTTACTTGATAAGATTAGATTTCTAGAAGCTCAACCTCTTATGCATAGTTCTAATGAAGAGCATACTTTAATTGTTGATTCTCTCATGCATGATATTGATGTTCTTAAATCTGAAAGCAAGGACAAAGATTTTGTTTTACAAGAATTAGAATCTGAAAATGGTTTTTATCTTTCTAAGATTGATTTGCTTGAAACAGAAAATGCCTCCTTGCTTGCTAAAATCAATGTGCATGAATCTTGTTCTAGTTCTACTAGTAGAGAGAATGATGTTGCTGCTCTTCGTATTGATAGAGACTCTTATTTAACTAAAGTTCTTTGCTTTGAAAATGATCTTCTACATGCTAGAGATAATATCAATCATTTATCTTCTACTATTGCTTCTCTTATGCATGATAATGATAGTTTGAGATCTTCTTTGCAAAGATTTTTAGTTGATAAAAAGAGTCTTAATGACATCCTACACCATTCTACTCAACAAATTGGTAGACATGGTTTGGGATACGATAGTAGTAAAAGGAGAAACAAAGATAAAGGACCTCTAATCTTCCATGGAGAATCCTCTAGTTCCAAGACTATGGGCACATGCAACTATTGGAATGATTTTGGTCATTATTCTATTTGTTGTCCTTTTAGGAAAGCACCCAAGAGCAATAGGACTTGGGTTGCTAAGCTAACCCCTCTGGACCCAAAAACATGATTGGGGACCATTTCATCTTTCTTCTTGTAGGTACTTGCAAATGGATTGACTTGAGCTATTGAATTGTGAATTGACTTCTCAATCCACATGAAAGAAGAAAGGTGAGATGTGTATGAGGTGAAAACAAGTAGAAAAGAAATGGTAAGCACAAAGGTAATGTTTTTCTTGCTTATAACCAATCCTAACTTGTTTTTGTCAAGATAGTGTGCACTATAAATATGGTTTTTGAGTTAAAAGTGGTATTTTGTGTTTCTCTTCACACTCTTGCTCAAAAACTATTTCTAATGCTTCTATAGTGCATTACTAACTTGCTTAGACATGTTTGGATATGGTTTGTACTTTTAGCATGCCTCTAAATGTGTTTTTATGTGTATATGTGCCTTTTGACAGTTGCTCTGTCGGTCAAGTTTGTCCTGTCTGGAACTCGACCGATAGGAACCAATCGGTGTAGCCAGCAGTTGTCATTTGGTCGGATTGTCATTACACAGAACTCGACCGATAAAACTGTGCACAGAATACACTTTTGGTTTATTGAATGAGAATTTCCCTCTCAACTAGATTTTCTCAACCAATAGCCTTATTCTTTGGCACTCTCATTTGGTACCTTTATATATGCATATTGTCATGCTTTAAATTGCCTATCTTGCATACAACTCTATCTCTCTAATTGCTCTAAATTGGTATATATATATCTTGCAATTACTTGCTTTGAGTTGTTTTGCAGGTTTTGATGATGATCTCTTTGGATCTCTTGGTTGTGTCTGAAATCACTTCCGTTGTGCTCTAACTTGCTACATCTATCTAGGTGTATATCTTGTTTTGATACAACCTTGAGGTTCTTAGGGGTAATCATCTTATGGGTACATAGATCTACATGATATGTAGAAATTGGAGTATTTGTGGATTTTTATGCAGATTTTGCTCCAGTTTCGGTTTTTGGTGCAGGACTAGTGTTTTTTATGCAGAAACAACCTTATGAGCAAGACTCATTGCTTTGCGATGAGCTCTGATGGTTTTTGGTCAAATGCCATCATCATGAGGGCAAAATTGTGATTTATTGTTTTTCTGCAGCACTTTATCTTGCATTTTTGGGTTGTTCAAGTATATGCTTTAACTTTCTTTTCTTTCTATGCTTGGACAAGCCCCTATCTGTGCTCTTCTACTCTCCTTATATAACCTTTTGTTATATTCTTTCCTTTAACAAATGGTGTTTCTTATTTCTTCATAACCCCACTTTTTGAAATGGCAAAGGCAGAGAAAGGTATGTCTTCTTTTCTTCTTTTACAAAGAGGAAGAAGGCATGTCTTACATGAAGAGGAAAAGTATGTCCATGCAAAGGGAAGAAGGTAAATGGGAGAAGAAATATATGTGTAGAACATATATGAGTAGAAGACATAGTATTGTATGAATGTTATGAAAGCTAACCATGCACGAGAAATAACATCAATTGAGGGGGAGTATGAGAACTCCACTAGCATCAATTGAGGGGGAGCATATGAACTCAATTATATTGAAACCCCTAGGTTTCTACAAAGGTATGACTTCACTTAATTTCTTTCAATACATTTATGGAATGGTTTGTCATCTTCAAAAAGGGGGAGATTGTTGCCTCAAGGTCAATTAGGTCAATGTTGAATCACATCTAAATTGACTAAACCCGTGTTTTGATGATGACTAACCATTCCACATATTGGTGTCTAATGTCTCTACTTGAGTGATTTTAGATTAGGTATAGACACACTCCAAATGCCCTAACTTGCGCATATCAAATTGGTGAAAAGACAAGTCAAAGTCATACAAGTGAACATTATTGTAATATGATGTAAATCCTTTAGAATCATGTTGTAAATAACTTGTAATGATTGTATGACTTGTAATTAAGCTTAGAAAAAATCAAGAGCACTTAGATCGAATATTTAATCACTTTTGATGCAATTTAGAAAATGGATCACAACAACAATGTCGGTCGAGTTTCAAGGCCCTGAAAATCGACTGATCAATCTTGATCGATTTTCTACAGATTGCATCGGTCGAGTTGTGTTTACACAGAACTCGAACGATCAAGTAATTGACCATTTCGATTCCTAATGGTCGGTCGAGTTTTTTCAGGACAAACTCGACCGATCATTTGAGTATCGGCCTTGTCATTTACTTGATCAGTCGAGTTACCTTTATAGAAACTCGACCGATTGCACTGTACGGAAAAGTGCAGAAAACTGCTTCTAGCCATTGTGGAGTTGCTACAAGTGAAAATAGATCTGTTGCAAGCCACAAAATGGCTAGTTTTCATTCTCAAGTGTTCCCAAAGGCTAAGAGGCATCCCCAGCTATAAATAGGACCCCTTGGGCTTCATTCCAAGGTTGAGCATTCATTGCAAATATCTATGTCAGGTTCCTATTCTATAGATGAGTGTTTCCTACAACCTCCTCTCTCTCTCTAAGCTTAATCACTTGCTACATCTATTAGAGTGAGTAGCAAATATGTAAGAGATATAGTCCTACATGTATATCTTGTGTGGCTCTCACTTCCACCACCTCCCTATCTCTCATTTCAAGCATGAAGATGAAGGTTCTCTCTCTTGTCCAAGAGAGGTGAAGAAGAACAAGGGAAGGCGTCCCTTGGTGAAGATCAAGGCTGAAGACTTGGAGCTAGAGTGGGTAAGCCCTTGGTGAAGGCAGAAGACTCCTTGCTCAAGTGGGTAAGTCCTTGGTGGAAGCTTCTCCAAGTGAAGGTGAAGTCAAAGGCAGAAGATCCAAGAGGAGTGGGTAATTCCTGCAAGGCAGAAGACTTGTGCAAGAGTGGGTAAGTCATTGGTGAAGACCGAACACTCTTTGCAAAGTAGGTAAGTCCTTGGTAAGGTTGAAGACTCTTTGTATTGGATAGGTAAGTCCTTTGGTGGTCATGGTTTATATCTCTTATAACGAATATAATGAAGATGCATGGTTAAGAAATCCTAGAGGTTGACCTCTCTAGGTAGTGGACTGACTCACTTCTAATTTGAAGTGTGGAACCACTCTAAACAGCTTGTCTACATGTGTATGATCAATCTCTCTCATCCTTGCTATGCATGTTTTAGTTGCACACAAATTACCTATTTAGAAACCTTATCTTGTCATATATCTTGAAGGTTTAATGAATTTTGTTTAAGTGTTTTCAGCTCTATTCACCCCCCCTCTAGAGCATCCAATCACCCATCTAGGATCCAACAGGAGGAAGAAGAGAAAAGCAGATGCCTTTGGATTAAGATCCAACGGGTCAAAACAAACCTGAAATAGGAAAAACCAAAGCCCAGCATGACAAGGAAACATAGGCAGAAATTAGAAAAATAAATGTGACACATGTTAATTTATTTAGCTTTTCTCTCTCTTCAATAAAGGGTTCAAACATCATCTGAATTAGGTAAAATTTTTCACAGAGGCCAAATAAGGCATGCAGATTCCGATTATGAAATTATATTTTCCTTTTGAGAACTGTTAATATGTCAAATAGATTAATTATTGTTTTCTCTTTCCTCCTTCATTAATGACATTAAGATTATCCCAAAATTACAAAACTTGACCCACAAGTCATAATTAATGTGTTGAATACGAATTTTCCATCAATCTTACATATTGGAGTTGTTTGAGCATTTATTTAATATTTTGAAAGTTCTACACACATTCTCTCTCTTGATGTAATCTTTTAAGCAAACTTTCTCCAAATTGGATAAAAATTTACCCAAATTATATATTTATTATGTAGATTATGAATATAAGATTATTTACTCTTTTGGATTCATGAATTATATTTATTTATTTATTAATTACACCTTTTAGGCAATTTCTCTCTCCTAACGTACCATATTATTTTGAGGTTGTCCAAATTAGATGAAAATGGTCATGTAGGCTTATTTTAATGTGTAGATTATGAATTTGGAGTTTATTTCCACTTTTAAGACTTAATTACATGAGTTTTGTTATCTATCCCATTAGAGGCCCATTAACTTCATTATGCATCCAATTAAGTTATTTATCATCTTATCACCAAATGAGTTTTATGACGTATTATATTACATTATTGACACATTAGATTATTAGGATCACTGTTTGGTCAACCCAAAAGATCACAGTTCTAGGGTAGGGTCCAAGATCCGGTATGTTACAGTAGACATGGCTTTATAAAGAAGGGGGAAGGCATGAGGTGTCTATGGAACTTTCCATGTATCCCTAGCCTAGGGCTTCATTACAATGCAAGAGGACAAATCATAGAGACTTCATGTATATCACATTCTAGTCCTAAAATCCATTGGATACTTGTAGGACATACCCACCGTCCTTCAAATAAAGAAATAACCCCATTGGTTGATAGCTTTAAAAGATAAGCTCATTTATAAGAGGGTAAACCCTATAATGCCCTTGGAGAGAAACACCTTCAAACCAAGGTGCAACTAGGGGCCCCATGGTTCAAAAACTTGAGAATGGTAAGGTAATATCCAAATATTATAATGAATGTGACAATTTACCAAGAAAACCTCTGAATTAGGTAAATTGCATAAAGTCCAAAATATGCATATAATTGCATAACTTGCACAAACAACATCCAAATTAGACCAAACTTGAAACTTAATGTTGTATCATGATTTCAAAACACCTCATAGGTTAGATTTAGGTTTAGAGTAATTAATTATGGTAGTTAAGCTTGTTCAATACATTAAGTAAGATTTGGGGCCTCACATTTCTATCATGGATTTATTTACCATCATTCCACTTAAGCAGTGATTTTACATTTTAGATCCTTAAATAAAATTCACTGAGGTATTTGTGCTTGAACCCTTCCATTGGTATAATTATTGAACAAATGTTCACCAAACCACTAAAAATTCCACAATTTAACCATCAAGGCCATAAAGGATAGAAATGATAGGAAAATATTGGGAAAGGGCCAAAAAGAGAATGTATCAAAGTTTCAATATGTTATAGAGGACACCTAAGTCTATTTGTTTCTCTTGCATCATTGCTACATCAGTGATTTGTTGGACTTCGTTGTCACATATGCTCACATTCATGCATCCATCTACAATTTTGAACGTGCTTGATGCAATGACCTTTCATCGGCTCCCCAAATATATTTCATTAAGTTGTTGTCTCCCAATAATGAATTACGAGGTATAGTATTTTATTTATCTGGTCTTATTTTGTTTAAAATGTAGTCATTGTTACATCTATTAATGTTTGCTTAGTTATCATCGTCTATTCCGTTCTTCTGATTATATTTAGCTCCAAAAAGACACCCTACTGCTAAACATATTTTTTAAATCAATGAACATCACAATGTATCAATAATTGGTCATGTTGGCAAGTATACCACAACCTTCATCACCTATCTACTCTATATACCTTCTCCCGTAAGAGGAGTTGTCCTCATATTTTTCTCATCTACCATGCATGTTCTATGTCAGGGTATTCTTCAGTTTAATTTCCCTCTAGGTTTACATCTGACATTGTGGCAGGATCAGTCACACGCGTCAAGGAGGACAAAGAAAAGGTTGATCTCCTATAGCTTATGGGGATTGAATTATATAGGTTAGCCTATCTGAGGAGATTTGAAGGGTTCCTAATTAAAAGAGTTATAGTTTTTTCTATTTGACTGGCTTCTTCCACAAACCTCACTCATTGTCGGATTTAAACAATGCTTACTAAGGCAATTCGTTGTTGTCATTACAATAGATATATGACTGGGTTATTTCTATAGTAAAACCTTATTCAGCATCATGGGGCTTGTCTTCTACATTTGTTTTCCCTACAGGTATGTACTCAATAACTCATCATTTCATATTTCACAAAATAGTAATTGGTTTCAATACTCAACAAAAGCACAATCTTCTTCTACTTTTGAAAACCATCATGCATGCATACAGTAGTAGTTGCAAACTGACATTATCAAAAATGACAAAAAGCAAGTTTTTAAAGGAGTCATATGTCCAACAAAGTTTTGTTTATGATACCCCAAAAAAATTCTTTCAAATTCATTCGTTTTCATACTTTTTTGTACTTTTTAGCTTGATTTTCACTCAACGTGTATCTCTTTTTGTACAATCTATGTTATATTTTAGCTATTGGCTACACACTCAAAAACATGTATCAGGGGTGTATAGACTGCAAGTTTCACTATGTAAGTCTCCATTTTATTAGGTGTCCAATGGAACTTTTGATGTCAGTTAACATACCTTGCATAGCAATGTCATACTTCCAATGGAAAATAATTGATATCTTCCCCAATTAAACTAAATTCTCTTGTTTTTTTAAAATAGTGATACACTTCAAATGATATAGTTATGTACTTTATCGAAATTCTGGCACCGAAGGTCGAATCGTTTGATAAAATTTCTACGACAAAGAAGAGGTTCCATATGGATTAATAGATTTCGGCAATAAACATAAATGTTCGTGCTAGATGTTCACTACGTGCAATGTTGCATTATGAAAGGTAAAAAATTTACTGTATTTGGAAGTCATGTTCATACGATTAGAACAATAATGCTTGATACTTTCTATGTGATCTAGGTCCATTGAATATTGAGATGACACTTAAATGCACAAGGCCATGATTTGAGTAGCCTATTTTTCTATCATTTAACCTGTTAATTGTATTGGTCCTACATTGAAAATTGTACAATACATATACGGCTTTGCTCAAACAACACATGATGATGGTTACACATAATTGTTATTGCAATGTAAAGGAACTACCCAACCTTTAGATTTTGATATCACCATTTCTTTGATTCACATTTATTTTGTCCTAGAATTTAATAAGAGTTTCAATTAACATTAATGTTTAAATTTATCTTACATTAAATGCTCATTATAGTATTTAGCCACGCATTTCAACACTTTTTCGGACCATATGCTGCATTTATAAATCTATTTGCACTCTTCACCATGTTATACAGACTGAATATTTAAAATGTTCAATCTGAGCAGTACAAATACATGTTTCATTTGATATGATTAAACATTCAACATAGCATGTACATTGCTGAATCTATATGCAATTTTTTTAATATCTACTACTTAAATTAAGCATAACGAGTCAAATCGATAATGCTTCATTATCTCAAAATTTAGTCTTGAGATAATGAAGTACTATTAAATAACATATTGTATCCTTGTTTATAATGACTTTTGAAGGTAAATAACTTTAAAATACTACACAACCTCTGTGCAAAAAATAATTTCTTCTCGGAAATAGGAACATAACTTGTACAATACAGCTTGTTTACAGTAAATGAAGCAAATTACAGAGGGCTTCATGCTGTCCGCATACATTGCACATACTAGATCAAAAGGCCGAGATACTAGTTGAAGTTTCAGCGTAAGGAAAGCCGAATGGCAAGTACTCGGGGAACACCTTGAAAACGTTGCTATCCTTGAGATCAAAGTAATATAGATCGGTGCCATTGAGCACAATCTTGTCATCCCAAACACACACTGACCTATACGTGAATATGAGAGAAGATCTTGGCTGGAATAGGAGGATGTCTGTGTCGATGGTCAACTCCCGCTCTTTAAACGTTCATTGAGTAGAATTAAGTATGCTCCATGTTTAACGTTCCACAACCACTCTGCCGGAATTGGTGTCCATTGAGGAATTGTTCCTGGAGTCGAATTATATCCGTCTTCTTCTATTGTAAGGACCACGGTGGAAACATTGTTGTCCATTGGCTTTTCTTTGTTGTCGCCCACAATCAACCGAATTACTTTGTAGACATGCTTAGCACGGCTAAAATAACCGTGTTTATAACTTCCGAAACCCAATGCTTCCGTCTTGCCGGCGTGCTGTGTCTTCTTGATGGTCACAGATTGATAAGTTAATGGGTTGCAGATGCAGACGGAGTCCACGCTAGAAAGACAGACCATCCCATAGCGGATTGTGATTAATGACACTAATTATGAACTATATATTCTTCTTTTTTCTTTTGTTATTCACTTTTTTACTTGGACCCAAATTTCTGACATGCAATCTTATTTACAACCATCATGAACCTAGTTTTTCGAGATCATTCTAAACCTTGAACCAAAGCTATATATGACAACACTGACTTAGCTTCAATTTTCTAGCAAAGCTCTGAATTAGAGATCAATGTAAATACATCCCTAGTACCAAATTCCTACAAAGTTCTAAATTAGGAGTTAAGTTTGAGCAGAATCACTATCGACTTGGATTTTTAAAATTAATTTAAATTTAAAGCAATAGACTACTTTTTTTAAAGTGTTAATATCAAAACTAGTGTAGACCTTAAGACTATCATAAGAGTACATTTTTTATTTCTTTTTATCCATATTTTATGTACTAAATTTAACAATATTTTGTACCTCTTTAATGCACTCTAGAGGGGGGATGAACAGAGATAATATAAATCTTATGTAACTTCAAACAATAAGGAGGTTATACTACAACTTGTTAAAAAGATAATATAACAAAAATGTAAAATAAATAATTGGACAATGATAGCAAGCCACAAGAGACACCTGATATATAGTGATTCTGTCAAAAGACATCAGTCTACCACATGATTGTTCCAAATCAAGATTTGTAATAAACAACTATTATTAACCTCGCAAGAAATAATACAAAGCACAATTGTTACCCTCTGCAGCCAAGGAAGATCGTCGAACCTCTTCTTGAACAATTTTGAAGATCATCAAATCTCTTCATTACATACCAATGAATTACACAACACCTTCAATCTTCGTTAACGACCAAGGAAGAGCACCAACCCCTTCTTTAACTACTTTGAAAAGAACTAAAGATCTTCTTAACAACGAAGTGCATAGAATAATATTATTAAACAACATTGGAGAGAGAGAACACCAGTGCTCACAATATGCACACATCGATTCTTTAAAAGATTTACAATATAAAGTATCTATGAATTAATGAAGATTAACTTTTACAAAGACATGAAAGACAATATTTAGTGGAGTATGACACTATTGTTGAACTATGGCTTAGATCTAAAAATGACAATGTACATTTGTAATCTTGGAGAAAGATAGCATGTAATAAATTTGCTCGTGTATAGTCTAATTGTTCATATGCACTGCTATATACAACAAATACTTAGGAATCATCGATATAGTTGTTGGGAGTGTTTGTACCAGGTAAATGCTAAACGAGCAGTTAGCATTTCATTAATCGAGTGTATAATCAATAGAAAATTAATGATATTTTGATTGTAGACTGATTCTTGATTGAACTATACCTCGATCGAGATCCATCTTAGTCAAGTTCGACTGAGAGTCATTCTCCTCTCAATTTTCACGACAGATGCCTTTCACAACAAAACTTTTTCTACAACGACTTTTCTCGGCCAAAGTGTAGTTCGACCAAAAATGTGTCTTTAAACATTTTTAAAATTTTGAAAACTATATTAAATAGCTTTTATAATGACACCTATCTATCCTAAAGACTTCATATAAGTGTCAAAAAGGGATTACGATATGGTAGGGTTGATTAAAATATTGTAGATAGTCAAAGTTATCTTCATGGATTTTCTCCCCCTTTGTCAAAGTCAAACAAGAGTTATACTTTTTGATGCTCCCCCTCAACAAGATAGTCATTTTAGAGAGGGAATATATGTGCCCAAGGAAAAATGAGGATATATCAATTTCACATGAGATATATTTCACGCACAAATAGCCATTTTATCAAAGAACATAAAAAATTTGTCGAATTATCAATGACAGGAATGTTAACGCCTTCATGATGAAAAGATTCCATTAAGAACAATATATCAAAAAGATACAATAAGTACATGGTAAGGAATGTTATGTTCACCATGATATAGATATTCTATGAATAACACCAATTTTCTAAAGAATATCTTAATATCAATGCAAGGAATGTCAAGTCCTACATGATATATATCTTAATATCAAGCCATTTTTATACTTTCAATGAATTCTATGTACTTTATAAATCCAAATTCATTGTGAGCTACAGGCCAAACTACAACACAACAATGGTCTCCAAAAGTATTCTTTCTTAGTGTGATATATTATCCTTTTCTATACTCATTTATTCTTATGTACATCTTTTCTTGCATTTTTTAACTTTTTGTTTCATTTTATGTGCTTTTTGTTTTTGGATTTTGAATACGAACACTTTGTATATATTTTGAACAGTGAGACCTGAACTCTCTACTACACCAATAAACCAACCTACACACAACCTTAGGAATCATCAATATAGTTGTTGGCAGTGTTTGGACCAGGTAAATGCTAAACTAGTAGTTAGCATGTCATTAATCGAGTGTATAATTGATAGAAAATTAATGATATTTTGATTGTAGACTGATTCTTGGATGAAATATACCTCGATCGAGATCCGTCTTAGTCAAGTTCGACTAAGTGTCATTCTGCTCTCAATTTTCATGATAGATTCTTTTTACAACAAATCTTTTCTACAACAACCCTTTCTCGGTCAAAGTTTGGTTTGACAAAAAATGTGTCTTTAAACATTTTTTTAAATTTGGAAAAATATATTAAATAGTTTTTCTATTGACACCTATCTTTCCTAAAGACTTGATATAAGTGTGAAAAAGGGTTTAGGATATGATAGGGTTGATCATCACTTATTTTTACACCATTCCTATCAAGTTGCATAAAATGCACTTGAACAAAGTATATTTGTGTACAATCTGTTGTACAAGCATCCAAACACATATAATATTGTATATTTTTTATTTGTGGATCTTGTGTAAGTTCCTTGATTGTTGGAAAAATTAAATGCACATTTTAGTAACACAAAAGGGTAGTATTTATATCATCAAAATTAGAGTGTGGAATATCCAAAAGCTAACAATATCCCCCCTTCTTGATAATGACAAATATTTCCCTAAGAAAACACTAAATATTGACTATTTAGATAATTATACCTTCAAATTGTTGTATATAGTCAAAGAAATCTTCATTGATTTTTCTCCCCCTTTGTCAAAGTCAAACAGGAGTTATACTTTCTGATGCTCCACCTCAACAAGAGAGTGGGATCAAAAAAGAAATGAACCGCTAAGATAGATATATCCATTAAGAGCCAATAAAATCATCTAAATAACATAATAAACCAAGATAAAGACAACAAAATTATAAACTAATAGTCAATATCTCGAGTGATTATCATCTCGATCAAGAGGGACCTCAGTTGAACTATACCTTGACCGATAGGTAGTCTGTTAGTAATTTTCATCCATTTTCAATCAATTCATAGAAAATAAATAGAACCATATCAATTAGAAATTCATCATTTTTCTCATCAACTTCTTTATTAAAGGAATTAACAATATTAGTAAATTTACTTTTCTTTTTCTAATATTTTTTAACATTTTCTGACATAAAATCAACAAGTTCATTCTTAGAAAAGTTGGAAGGCATACATCAGTATGCATACTTTCTTTTTTTGTTCATCATTTTTTGTATTAGGCATTCAACTATATGATGAAATGTTTCTTCCTCATCTTCTATATAACATTCTTCAATTCACTTTCAATAATATTTTATGGTTTTTATAGTAGATATAAATCTAGAATCCCATTTTAGAAATAATGTCATATTTTTCATGTGAAATAATTCTAGTTTACGTTTAAATATATTAATTTTAGAATTATTATCTTACTTGGTTCCTCCATAAATAATAAATAATATCCTCCAAGATAGCATAAGTAGTTTCACAAGAGGTAATATTATTAAATTCATCAATCGAATGAATAAGTTGCTCATGGTTCCCAGTCCCCGAACAATGTGGGACTAAAGCGGGAGTGGAAAGGACAAGAAGATCTTGAATTTTCTTAACTTTTTTGGAAGTTTCACAACCTACATGTGATGAATTGGTCATCTTGCCAAGTGAGATGGTCGTATTGCATACGAGACAGTCGTTTGGGGTGCGAGATAGTTGTCTTGCTATGTGAGACGGTCGTTTCACACTTTTACAGTCAGATATGAATTGGCAAATCATTTCCTAATTAATGTCATTTATTAATTCACTTGCACCCCAAGTATGTGCAATTGAAACAAGTTTGGAAAAACTCAAGAACCTTTGTTCGTCCCAACTGGGCCATCTCACACAAGTGATACGTCCGTCTCACTCACTCAGACGAACGTCTAGTGAGCTTGAGTCGAGTCGATTGTTTCAACAACTTGAATTGCCTGGTTCATAGGGCAGAACTAAGCCAATTCAATTTTTGATCTGCCTGACAATCCAAACAGCCGTCTCAACACTTGAGACGCCTGTCTGGCTGCCCAAATGGCTGTCTCGCCAAGTGAGATGGTCGTTTGGTAGCTCAGTAAGCTAATATGTCGATCTATTGTGTGAACTGAGTACCAAAATACTTTTGTACTTAATTCAATTATCATTCAAGGTCAAACTCTTCTTCTAGATGATTTTCTATGTGTGTGACCATGTAGGTCACAGATCACGTTGGCAATAAATGTCCATAACTAGCTTATGACATCACAAGCAAAGAGTGGTGCCTAGTCACACATCATTGCTACCCAAGTGAATGGAAAGTTGGGTGGCAACTTTAACCTACAATATGTGTATGTTGTTATAGTGTTTGTATGGTTCCTTTGTCACTGATATCCATATTGAACTAGAGGCATGGAGAAGTCATCCTCATTATTATTCAATCTTGTTCCTTGAAACAGAGCAACCTGCATGAGATATATGTAAGCTCAATATCACATATTGACTCACATGTGTATGGCCATACTTTTCTCAGTCTCTCTAATCAAGCGGTCTAGGATATCATACTCTTATAGGAGGGACAAATTCCATACCTATCACTCGCACTCAATCCTCAAGTGTCAAAGTCACCCAATAGTCTCACAGTGGGTCTGTCTAATACATTGTTCCCTAACATTCATTTGTGTGCTTGGTTTCATATTACCATATCATGACTAATGAGATTTAGTCATCAACCAACTCACACTTTGATCTTATGTTTTTTTGTCAATCTACCTTCCACAATAACAACTGACAAGGGACATCATGATAGTGTATATACTCTTGACATAAGTATGATCTCATTCTTCCAAGTCACATACTTGAAGACATACATCATTGAGTAATATAATTCTATAGGCATTTATTATGTAATTCATTATCTCAAAATTGAAGGTACAATAAAAATTGGAAGCTTGCCTTTATTATTATCAAATCAGGTATCTAATGCCATATCCAATTATCATATGATTGTCTCTCTGGACATACATACCAATAAACTCCCACTTGAACTTAGAGCCAATCACCCAAGGATCTCATCCCGAGTGACCTAACATGGCCTTCATTCTTCTACTATGTAAGTGCTTTTATAGTGGGTTTAGAAATGTTTGCCTTAAGTTATAATTTTGCAATTTTCACACCTCTTTGTTGTACAACTACTCGTGGAAGTGTCATAGTATGATATCTGAGATTCCCAACCTAATTAGTATCTCCATTGTTGTCATCAATATTTATACTATGTCATCAATGGTTTGGAACCTCACAAAAGTTCACCCATATGAACTTCTTGATCCATATAGTATCCTCTATTGTTCTCATAACATAGAGACACTTGGATTCTTTTGCAGATTAGGGCAATTGCCATTCACTCAGAACCCTTTCTAGCTTATAGTTATCATTTAATGTCAAATACTATTGTGATCATTTTGTCATTTTGGAAGCTTCCATGGGTTTAACCCTTTACATCCAACTCTTCCTTATTACAATAACCAAGGAACCAATCCTTTTAAGTGCTTCAGAAGCATCTAAGGATGTTCTTTATGGTAGTCCAGTGACTCTCACTGGTATGACATATACCCTCTCGTCATGCCCAATACATACGAGATTTCTCGGTAGGTATATGTACGTCCTCTCATCATGTCTATACATATGAGATGATTAGATATCCTCTCTTCATGACCAATACATATGAGATTACTAGATATCTTCTCTTCATGTCCAATACATACAAGATAATAGGAGAAGTACATAGCATTGCATTCAAGATAGATGAATGTGTATCTATCCATGTGTCCTTGTTCTTCATAAGAACTATGACACTAGGCTCTTAAAAGACTAACTCCATGGAACATGGATAAGTTTTCTCTCATTGGGTTTTGCATGCCCTTCAGCATCTTACCAATGTATGCACTTTTACTTAGGTCAAGAAGCTATCTAGATCTATCTCTATAAACCTTGATCTCTATATCAAGCATGGTTCACCTAAACCCTTCATATAGAAGGTACTTTGCTTGCCAGGTTTTATGATTTGCATGATAAGGACATTATTCCCCATCATTATGTGGAAAATCAATATGCTCCCACTAAATATTTAATAATCAAATATTTCATCTTCATTCTGACTCAAGTCAAACCCTTTCACTATCTTGTCAAATCAAAGATTCCAACTCTAAGATGTTTGCTTTACTCCTCATATTGACCTTTATAGATTATAGACTTTATTTGCACTAATGGATATATAAAACCATTAGGTTGTGCCACATACACATCCTCTTATTTATTCCAATTAAGGAATGTGGTTTTAACATCCATATACCAAATCTCACAATTATAATAAGCTACAAAAGCAAGCATGATCTAGATGGATTTAACCATGGTAATTGGTGATAGGCTTCATCACATCCAACAATTTGAACAAGTTTGAAACTCTTTTGCAACCAATTTTATCTTTCCATGTTGGTCTTCTTAGAAAGATCCAAATGCACCCTGTGGGTTTCACCCCTTCATGTGGATCCACCAAGGTCCTACCTTGTTGGTTTGCATCAAGTTGATCGGTTCAACTATTTGAACTGATTGGTTCATAGGGCAGAACCAAGCCAATTCAATTTCTAATCTGCCTGACAATCCAAACAGTTGTCTCTCCAAGTGAGACGGACATATTGCATGTGAGATGGTCATTTCACTAAGCAAAATAATCGTCTGAGATGTGAGATATTTATTTCACATTTTCCAGTCAGATATGAATTGGCAAATTATTTCCTAACTAATGTCATACATTAATTTACTTGAACCCCAAGTATGTTCAATTGAAACAAGTTCGAGAAAACTCTAGAACCTTTGTTCGCCCCAACCAAGCTACCTCACACAAATGAGACGCCCGTCTCACTCACCCAGATGACCGTCTGGTGAGTTTGAGTCGAGCCGATCAGTTCAACTGCTTGAAACTGACTTGTTCATAGGGCTTAACTAAGGCAATTCGATTTCTATTCTGCCTGACAATCTAAACGGTCATCTCAACACTTGAGATGCCCTTCTAGATGCCCAAATAGTTGTCTCACCCAGTGAGATGGTCGTTTGGTAGCTCAATCAGCTAATCTATCGATTTTTTATGTAGATTGAGTACCAAAACACTTTAGTTCTTAATTCATTATGATTCAAGATCAAACTCCTCTTCTAGATGAGTTCCTATGTGTGTGACCCCATAGGTCCCATATCACGTTGGTAGTGAATGTCTATAACTAGCCTATGACATCACAAACAAAGAGTTGTTCCTAGTCACACATCATTGCTACCCAAGTGAATGCAAAGTTGGGGGGCAACTTCAACCTACAATCTGTGTATGGTGTTATAGTGTTTGTATAGTTCCTTTGTCACTTAATATTCAGATTGAGCTAGAGGCATGGAGAAGTCATCCTCATTATTATTCAATCCTGTTCCTTAAACCAGAGCAGACGGCATGAGATATATGTAAGCTTAATATCATATATTGACTCACATGTGTATGGCCATACTTTTCTCAATCTCACTAATCAAGAGGCCTACAATATCGTACTCCTATAGGAGAGACAAATCCCATATCTATCACTCATAGTCAATCCCCATGTGTCAAAGTCACCCAATCATCACTGTTATAACAACTAATGTTTTAGGAATGCATTTGATGATGTCAAAGTATATCCAGCGGCATGTGACGAGTGCAGTGATTTGAAGTCAATGAACCACAACCACCACCATCATAGTGAGACTTGACTATGACTTTCATGATGATGGTTTCCATGTGTCAATCTCATGCTGGGTTTGTCTGATACATTGTTCCTTAACATGTATGTCTGTGATTGGTTTGATATTACCATATAACGACTAATGAGATTCAGTCATCAACCAACTTACACTCTAATTTTATGTGTTATTGTTGTCTATTTACCTTCCACAATAACAACCGGTCAGAATCATCAAGAGAATGTTTATACTCTTAACATCTGTATGATCTCATTCTTCCAATTCACATAGATGAAGACATACTTCATTGAGTAATATCATTCTCTAGACATTTATTATGTAATTCATTATCTCATAAATGAATATACAAAATAAATTGGAATCTTGCCTTTATCATTATCAAATATGTATCTAATGTCATATCCCAATCATCATATGATTGGCTCTCTCAGCATACACACCAACATCTATTGGGACGGCCCAATTGGGATGGGCATCTCGCTTGTGTGAGATGGCTTGGTTGGGATGAACGAAAGTTCTGGAGTTTTTCAAACTCGTTTCAATTACACATACTTGGGGTACAAGTAAATGTATGAGATTAATTAGGAAATGATTTTTCAATTCATATCTGACTGGAAAAGCGTGAAACGAATGTCTCACGTCATAGATGACTGTTTCTCTTATTGAAATGACTGTCTCACTTGGTGGGGCGACCGTTTTGTCACATGCAGATTGTGAAACTTCCAGAAAAGTTGTGAAAGTTCAAGATCTACTTGTCCATTCTTCTCCCTCTTTAGTCCAACGTTGTCTAGGACTAGGAACCCTGACCCTAACCCCTCCTATATATAGAGGGGTAATGGGGGCTTCCTAGAGAAAAAATACTACACAGAAAATTGAGAATTAGTTGCTTTGATAATTTTTGTCCTCTCTAGTTGTGGTAACCATGAGATCCCAGGCAAGTCCTACCCGACAAGGGAGGGATAGCCACGGGAGAGAAACAACTCAGGATCATTGTTGTAGGAGAGCATGTTGGTGACTAGTACACCAACAAGAGGGACAACTGCTTCCTGTCCATTCCTGTAGGATGACAGGAGTTCTAGTGGGTCCGGGTTGACTAATCTAGTGGTAGGATTATGTTACCTGTTGCTAGGAGGGCAACGTCAACTTGCAGTCTATGGTAAGATCTGAGGAGCCGTTGTAGCAGTTATCTGAGTCTATTGTTTGTGGAAAAGTAGTCAAATGAAACTGAGTGCAACTAGGAGCTGCACAGACACTGTCTAAGATAGAGTGTACAACTACATTGACAAGGATTGTCACTGGACTTGTTCCAAGACCAGGTATATCTTCATGAAACCATCCTTCCCATTGCATAGTTTTTGAAACGATCTGTTGGTTAACGGAAAATATGTTAGCAAAAAAATTATTTCTATTGCCTACCTGATGTTGTATTTTCCTACAGTGGTATTAGAACAACATCAATTAATTATATTTTGAGATAATTGATATGATCTTAATTTGGTTTTTTCAAGTTTATTTATTGCATGCGATGCAAATATTTAAATTGGTTGATGTGCACATCCATCTAAATCACTACATAAGGACCCAAATGAATATATATATATATATATTATATATATATATATATATATATATATATATATATATATATATATATATATATGCAATTTACACGCGTCTCCATAAAATCAATTTTGATGGTGGATGTAAAGCATGGTTATGGCCAAAACCCCATATCCCTGTGTGCATGGTTATGGTTTTTTATTCTTGTTTTTAATCAGTCTGCATATCGAGACTCTCTCTTCTTTCTAAATGTTAATTAATGCTCTTCTTCCCTTTTCTCTTGGAATCTATCTCAAGGTTTTCCCATATAAAATGTAATAAGAAATAGGATAGTTTTAATTTATATTTCAACATGAGATGACGATCTACACAAAGGCAAAACAAATGGCTCGTGAGATGACCCTATCAACTAAAAGACCGAGGAGTCCATACGACAAGAGGATGAATTGATTGACTAGTGGCCCAACTGACTGACTGGAGGTGTCCAGACACTACTTGTACCTGAGAATCAGACGACCATATCAGAAGAGCCCATTTGTGTGACCAAGAGGTGAGCCGACCAATTCAAGAGTTGAACTGATCAACCTAGATTGATTCTAACATAGTGCATCACCAACAACAGGTTGCATATGATGTAGACCAGAGGTAGTAGTAATTCCCTGTGGCTCCAAGGAATTACATTAGATATTCATAACCACACTTGTGTGTTTTATTTATTACATGTTCTCATTTTTTGTTATAGCGTGTATATGATATGTACTGTATATGTGGTGATTGGATAAAGTATATGTATTTATACATACAAACTCCCTCAAATATATATCAAGTCTTAGATGCTTTCCAAAATCAGCCCACATGAAAAGCTTGATCGACCAAGCATAGATTCCACCTCCGTAGGTTGCGACGTCTATCTCATGGAATTGTGGTGGTAATAATGTAGCTTCTGCCTTCGTGTGGTGCATTATTATTGTGTTGACTTTTGGGTTAGGCTTGACTGGTGCTTCTCAAAGAGTCTGGGCCTAGCGGCATGCAGATGATCATGACAAGGAGTTGTGCATATCATCTATCCAAGAGTTGAATATGATGCAATTGACATGATTGCCTACCTTGATAATTGATTGTAGATGTTGGTGTTGGTTGAGTAATAGTTGAATTATTTTGGATCTTGGACCACTAGAATATTGTACATTGTAATATTCTGAATTGATATTGAGGATATCAATTCAAATAAAATAGTGGGAGTGGTAATTAATTAAAGACCTAATTAATATCATCAAATTATCAAATCAAACCAAATCAAAAATGTTTTTAAAATTTGCAATATTTCTTTGTAGAATCAAATGTCAAACACAAAACACGTTCAAATCACGATCAGTCCTCAAGAAGGAAAAAATGGGATAAAGTTCCACAATTTGTTAAGGACTTTGAAAAATGTTTTTGTCAATGAGTGAAAGCTCTATATCCCAATTTCAAAGGAACCCACTCCAAATGCACGTAAGGCTAAATGGGATGCCTATTAATGATGACATAGACATCAAAATACATATGCTCTGTTGTATGAACTATGAGTTGCATGAAAAACATGAATACATGGACATTCTCAAGATGGTAACACATCTCAAGAATTGTCTAAAGTAGGTATAACGTCTCCAAAGCTCTAATTGAGTACAAACTGACAAAGGGAGGTCCAATAGAACACCATGTGCTCAATATGATTGGGCATGTGGAATGATTGGGATTTCTCTTAGGTTAAGAGTTGACCGTGAATATGATTATGTGAATGTTGCATGAATCGTATAGTCAGTTTATCAAATACTTGGCATGTTGATGCCAACAAAAGAAAGATGAAGGACAAATTCGTGATGGTAATTAGTTGAAGTGAGTCCTAGGACAAAGGCAAGGCAAGGAAGCATTCTTAGGCTAAGCTAAAGTCCAATTCTTTTGCACTCAATATATGTAAAAGGGTAAGTATAAATGGAATATGTCCTTTTTCACTTAAAGGATAAAGAAAAAAAGTTCCACCATTATCACTTGTTTAGACATTAGAAAGAAATCATCCACTTCATAGAGCATCTCAGGAGGAAGATAGACATAGAGATTCTACTTCAAGACATGAGAAGAAGTAAGCTCAAACTATATGGACCAAGGATTGATACCACTACAGTCAAAGGTTGTCATTCATGGGCACATAATCTAATTAGTGAATTTCTATTGTGTACTTTCCGAACATCATATATTTTTTATGACAAGAACATTATGATCTTTTATGGTGATGTCCTATGTCTCATAAACTATACTTGATTGTTGTTAAGAAAAATGTGTATGACACATATATTGAATGACTTGATAACCCAAACATTGAATACCTATAGCATTGTCATCTAGAGAGCATAAATGAGAAATGCATTTCTAGAATCCATATTATGTTATCTAGACTATTTTGGTTTTTGAACCAATAGAGACATGTGTGAGATCAACTATTCCATTAGGACTAGTACATACTGATGTACATAGCCCTTTTAAATGAACGCTAAAGGTAGTTACAAGTTTGGATCACTTGAAGTGTTCAAGGAGATCATAAATGAAGTATGTAACTAAATTGGTAGAAGTATTAAGATACCTCGATATGATCGATGTTGAAATATGTAAACCAAGAGTTTGAGGATCTTCTAGGAGATCAGGATAGTGTATCATAATGAACTCCAATAGAAACATATTGATGTGTTAGAAAGAAGGTATCATACCATGTTAAGTCATGGTGAAAATATCAATTAAAATCTAGTTATCTTCCAATATTCTTTAAGGCACATATTTTACACTAAACTAATGTACCGTCTAAAATAGTTCAAAAGACACCATATAAGATATGGCATGGGAAGTCTCCTGATGTGTCTTTCATAGTGATGAGGATTGAAAGCTTGTATAAGAAAATAGTTTCTTAAAGGGATAATTTCTTAAATTACATGAATGTTATCTTGTTGAATACTACTTACAATCCAGCCAGACAACAAAGTGTTTGTTGCTAGGATGGATAAATTCCTAAAGGGAATTTAATTCCACAAAAATCAGTGGGAGTGAGAATAGAACTCAAAATGTTTGAGACAAATAAGAAAATGTTGAACCTAAAGAGGTACAACAAGGAACAAGGAGAATCACAAACTATTATGGAATCTCAAGTTCCTTATGTAAACATAGAACTCATATTTTTAGTAGAATGCCTTGAGTTTGAAAGATTATGATATTTTATGACTCAAGAAGGCGGTAAGTACATAGAGATGAGTCAACCATCTACCTAGAAACTATTGAGGAACCAAATTTTGAGAAATGGCTTTAGGCCATTAGATCATTGATGGATTCCATGTAAACCAACAAGGTATGACCTTGGTGGATCCACTTGAAGGGGTTAAACCCATTGGGTGCATTTGGGTCTTTCTATGAAGACAAACATGGAATGGTAAAATTGGTTGCAAAAGAGTTTCAAACTAGTTCAAATTGTTGAATGTGATGAAGCCTTTTACCAATTACCATGGTTTAATCCATCTAGATCCTTCTTGCTATTACATCGTATTATGAATGTGAGATTTGGCATATGGATGTTGAAACCACATTCCTTAATTGGAATAATTAAGATGATGTTTATATGACACAACCTATTGGTTTTATATATCCCTTTATGCAAATAAAGTGGATAAGATATAAACGTCAATATGAGGATTGAAGCAAGCATCTCAGAGTTGAAATCTTCAATTTGACAAGATAGTCAAAGGTTTGACTTGAGTCTGAAGGAATATGGAATATGTGATTATAAAATATTTAGTGGGATCATATTATTATTCCACATAATGATGGGGAATAAATATGCAAATGATAAAACATGGTGAAGAAAGTACCTTCTATGTGAAGGGTTTAGGAGAAGCATCCTATGTGATAGGGATCGAGGTCTATAGAGATAGATCTAGAAAGCTTCTTGACCTAAGTAAAAGCACATACATTGGCAAGATGTTTAAGGGTTCAATATGTAAGTCTCAATGAGAGAAAACTTGTCCATGTTCCATGAAGTTAGAATTCAAGAGACTAGTGTCCTAGTTCTTATGAAGAATAGGGACACATGGATAGATTTCATTGTATCTATCTTGAATGCAATGCTATGTAGCTATACCGTTATCTTGCATGTATTGAACATGATGAGAAGATATCTAGTAATCTCGTATGTATTGAGGATATCCAATCATCTCATATGTATAGACATGATTATAGGACGTATATATACCTACCTAGCAATCTCATATGTATTGGGCATGACGGGAGGGTATATGTCAAATACCAGTGATAGTCATTGGACTTTCATAAAGAACATCCTTAGATGCTTGATAAGCATGTAAATGATTGGTTCCTTAGTTATGGTAATAAGGTAGAGTTCAATGTAAAGGGTAACACCCATGCAAGCTTCCTGAATGAAAAATAATTGCACTAGTATTTGACATTGAATGAGAATTGTAAGCTAGAAAGGGTTCTGAGCTAATGATAGTTGTCCTAATCTACAAAAGAATCTGAGTTTCTCTATGTTATATGAACAATAGAGGATACTGTATGGATCAAGAAGTTCATATGGGTGAACTTGTGTGAGGTTCCAAACCATTGATGACATAGTAGAATTACTGATGACAATAATGGATCTACTACATAGGCTGGGAATCTCAGATAGCATACTATGACACTTTCATCTCATATGAGTAGTCGTACAGTCAAGAGAAGTGAAAATTGCAAAATATTGACTTAAGGCAAACATTGCTAAACCCGTTATAAAAGAACTTGCGCAATAGAAGCATGAAGGTCATGTTAGGTCACTCGAGATGAGATCCGAGGGTGATTGACTCTAAGTTCAGGTGGGAGTATGTTGGTATGTATGCCCAGAGATCCAATCTTATGATGATTGGGATATGGCTTTAAATACCTGATTTGATAATAATAAAGGCAAGCTTCCAATTTATTTTGTATATCTAGTTATGAGATAATGTCTAGAGAAGGATATTACTCAATGATGAATGTCTTCAAGTATGTGACTTGTAAGAATGAGATCATACAGATGTTAAGAGTATATACATTATCATTATGTCCATTATCAGTTGTTATTGTGGAAGGTATATAGCACTACAACAAAATCTTATAAAGGCCAAGGTCATATAGTCAGGGATTAAAGCCCTAGGCATTTAGCTAAAAATAGTCAAGGCATAGTCTTCACTAATAAGAATCCAAACCCTGACCAATGATCCCTTCAAAAAAATTAATATATATAGCTAACTCTTTCCCTAAACCTAATCTTATTCCCACACGCCGCAACCCCCCCACTACGCGACTGTTCCGCTCTCACGCCGATCCTCTCCACTCGTCAACCTCTTGAGTTCCACTCTCACACAGATGGTGTTCGGAGCCTCGCATCTCGCTGACGCTCTTCCCGCCTATGGTCCCCGTGATCTGGCTCCCCCTAACAGCGGCAACTCTTTCCAACACCCCGTCGACGGCTGCATCGAAGGCGTCCTTGACTTCCCCGCCCCACTGGACCTGGGGATCTGCATAAACGAGCCTAGGGATGAGCCGGATCATGACTTCCCTCATCGCCGTGGACTTGTGCTTCCCAATTCGGGCCAGAACTCGCTCGATGTTCAAGGACTAATTATACCTTCCCGATGTCATCTTGTCCTCGAGTATGAAGGCGTAGTAGTTGTCGTACCCTTGGGCCGGCAGGTGCCACTGGTACTGCACGTACGCGGACCCCGGGTGGAAGAACACTGGGATGCATCCCGCCACCATGGCGTCAAAAGTCGAGCGGCGCATGTATGAGTCCCCCTGAGGCTACAGGCAGAACACGGATCGCTCGAACAGCCGCATGACGTTCCCCACCGAGTGGCATGAAGAAAAGGAATGTATGTCGGTGTCGGTGCAGTCGAGGAGCTTGCAGCGTTTGGAAGCACGAAACTGCTGAAGTAAACCAGGACAAGAAGAGACCAAGTCACGATTGTTATCGGAAATAACAAGACATCAATATTATGAATAAAGAATGTTTCCTATTTGTATTATCGTACTAGTTGATCCTATCTTTTCCTTTTTCTTATTATTTTGTTGATGTCAAATGATTAGAATAACTGTTTGATTAGTTTTCCTTTCCCATTATCAACAGAAATGTTGATTATTTATCTTGTATGTATATAAATCTTATACTTTGTCTTTACATATCTTGTGCAGGTGGTTCATACTGTATATGGGAGCAGTTTTGACATTCATGTATATGTGAATGTTTGGTATACTACGCCGCACACACAATGTACCTCAACTATACTTCAAAGTAGAAGTCACAGACTGACACATCTATAGGTAAGTTTTGTTCTACTCTCATAACCAATGTTAATGATCCATGCTAATATTTTATTTTTTATAAAATCACATAAAGGTTACACATTCTTTTAGTGCAGGATGTTGATAATACTCTACAAAGAACAAGAAAGAATAGAAATGATCAAGAAAGACATAGAAGAAGTTAGGAGAAGTTATTAAGCAAACTTGCTTGGGTGGAAACTTTGTAGAAAAATGAGTGTTAAGCAATATGATATTGTACATAATGTACGATGAATGTTGTGTGAAAGTCATTTTTTAAGATATGTCTTACTTTATTTGAAAGGCATGATGTTCCAATCATGTGTTTAGTGTAAACATTTGAGCTATTAAATTAATGCATGTTGTGTTAAATTACATTTTCTTGTCATGTGATGTGTGATAAATAATTTCTCGTGTGTACTAATTTTAAGTCATATATCGAAACATAAATGTTTAAAACTAATAGACTTTTAAATGGTTGATATCTAAGTTCCACCTTGTATCACTCCACCTTGAGAAAAACCATCATGAATCTCAAGACATACATGATATTGACAAGGGATCTAATTTATATTTTTTATTTACTACTCAAGGCTTATTTCAATATTGGTCAAGGATAGATCCTGAGTAATCACTATTGGTCACCAAGCTTTTGCCGAGGGTACGGTGGTCAGGGATTGGCCCTGACTATCATCTTTTGGTCAAGGATTCATAAGTATTGGTCAGGGATTTGTCCTTAGGATTTAAAAAGTTCTGTAGTGGTGACAACACATAAAATCAGAGTGTGAGTTGGTTGATGACTAAATCTCATTAGTCATGATATGGAAATATCAAACTAAATACACAGATACATGACAGGGAACAATGTATCAGACAGACCCATCGTGAGATTGACACATGGAAGCCATCATCATGAAAGTCATAGTCATGTCTCACAGTGATGGTGGTGGTTGTGGTTCTTAGACCTAAAATCACTACACTCATCACATGTTGTTGGGTACACTCTGGCATCATCAAACACAATCATGAAACATGGATTGTTATAGCGATGATGATTGGGTGACTTTGACACATGGGGAATGGCTGTGAGTGATAGATATGGTATTTGTCCCTTTGATAGGAGTTTGATATCTAAGGCATCTTGATTAGCGATACTAAGAAAGGTATGGACATACGCATGTGAATCAATATGGGATATTGAGCTTACATATATCTCATGTAGTCTTCTCTGGTTCAAGGAACAAGATTGAATAGTAATGAGGATGACTAATCCATGCCTATCATTCAATCTGGATATCAGTGACAAATGAACTATACAAACTCTGTAACACCATACATAGATTGTAGTTTGAAGTTGCTCCCCAACTTTCCATTTACTTAGGTAGCAATGATGTGTGACAAGGTGCCAATCTTTGCTTGTAATATCATTATCTAGTTATGGACATTCACTGCCAACGTGATATGGGAGCTATAGGGTCACACACATAGGAACTCATCTAGAAGAGGAGTTTGATCTAGAATGATAATTGAATTAAGTATTAAAGTGTTTAGGTAATTAATTCACACATTAGATCTATGGAACTGCCAGACGGCCATCTCACTGGGTGAGACAACTGCTTGGGCAACCAGAAGGGCGTCTCAACTATTGAGACGGTTGTTTGGGTTGTCAGGCAGATCCGAAATTGAATTAGCTTAGTTTTGCCCTATGAACCAATCAGTTCAAGCTGTTGAACCGATAGGCTTGACTTGAACTCACTAGACAGCCGTCTGGGTGACTGAGACATGTGTCTCGAACTCGTTTCAATCGCACATACTTGGGGTGTAAGTAAATTAATGTATGACATTAATTAGGAAATGATTTTACCAATTCATATATGACTAGGAAAGCATAAAATGACCATCTCGCATCCCAGATAGGGATGGAAATTCTCCCCATTTACCCAAACCCACACATCCCCAACTATAGTGGGCCTAAGACCCACTCCCATCTGTTCAAATGAGGATGCTAGTTTTGACCCATTTAAGTTACGCTGCCCCATGAAGACCCATTAAGACCCACTCACATATGTTCCTGGTCTAGATGCCAATGTCTCTGCTCATATGCGAGACTAGGGTTCTCCAATGTAGAGTGCTGCCATGAGATCCGACCTCCAATGAGAAAAAACATGGTGTTTCTTGACGGTGTTGAGAATAGGGATCAAGAAGATCACCATCTGCTCCGCGAACGCTGCAGTGCCTATCTCAGTCATCATCTAGTAATGCCAGAACAAAGGATACAATGACGGTGGCAAGGAGGATGTAGAAGAGCATTTTCATCGAATTCTGGAGGATGAAGGGCCACAACGAAGGGTCATTTAGGTCGAGCTTTTCCCTTAGACATTTTGCTTCTTCTGTAGAGAGGTCATGGGTGGAGGATACACCTGCATGGAGTCACACTCCATGGGTTCATCGTCCATCCGACCATGTTGTAAAGGACGATGCCCCGATTGTACCATCCACACCATTGTGGAGACTTGTTCTGGCATCCACAGTGACCTTCGTGGATGAGATAACAACACAAGGTAGTGGCAGCATAGTAGTTGATCAGCAATAGCAGTGACGGAGTCGTCTCCCACCAACTTTTTTAATGTTCATCGTACCTCTCATCTCGGTCTCATTATCAACAAACCAGAAAAACACCATTGTTCCCCAACCAACACTAGCAGATTACAATGTACCATGAAAGTAGTAGAATCATCATCCTTGTTAGCTTGATCCTCCATTTCTTATCCTCAAAAACATCATCTTGTTTTAGAAAAAAATTCACCCCTTCTACAGGCTTTAGACTTATTTGGTTTTATTCCCAAACCAACTTGAAAGGCAGTACAAAATTATGGCTCCCCACGGTGTTCAATTAGCTAATATTCATGTTACAAACATTGACTTTATATCAACCGTGTTTCACAATTTTTTCATAAACTGGTATCTTATAGCTCATGGTATCACAATTTCATTCTTTTTATATTTGATTACCACGTACCTCCTTGAAAATTTTAAATTATCAAGGATGTTGTCACTTAATCATGATAAGTTTGCATTAGCATGTAACGTGATTAGGAATAGACAGTGTAATGATTTACTTTTACATAATTATAATATGATATTGTGTTGAATACTATGGGTTTTATTGGGACCCCATGACCCACTGAGGCAGGTATGGGTATTCCCTTATCAATTTTTTCCCAATGGGTCGGGTATGGGTTGTACCGAAACTCTAATGAGTAAGATGGGTATGGGCATGGGTTGCCCATACCCGCCCATTTTCCATACCTAGTCCGTGGCGACTATTTTCCTTAGCAAAACGATCATCTCATGTGTGATATGACCATCTCAATTGGCAAGATAACTGTTTCATCGCACGTAGGTTTTAAAACTTTGAGAAAAGTTGTGAAAATTCAAGATCGACTCGTCCTTTCTACTCCCACTTTAGTCTCACATTTGTTGGGGACTGGAAACCCTAACCCCTCCTATATATAGAGTGGTATTGGGGTCTTCCCTAAGAACAACTACTACACAGACAATTGAGAATCAATTGATCTAACAATTATTTTCCTCTCTGGTTGCGGTAACCACGAGAGTCTAGGAAAGTCCTACCCAATAAGGGATGGATAGCCACATGAGAGAAACAACTGAGGATCATTATTGTGGGAGAGCATGTTGGTAACTAGTACACCAACAAGAGGGACAACTCATTCCTATCTGTTCCTATAGGATGACAAGAGTTCTAGTGGGTCTGTGTGCACTACTGTAGAGGCAAGAGTCTGTTGGCTGCTGGTAGGAGGGCAACATAAACTCACAGTCTATGGCAAGATTTAAGGAGCCATTGTAGAAGTTGTTTGAGTCTTATGTCTGTGGAGGAGCAGTCTGACGAGTTCGAGTGTGACTAGGAGCAGCACAGATATTGTCAAAGATAGAGTGTGCATCTTCATCGATGAGGATTTTCACTGGACTTTCTCCATGACTAGGTATATCTTCGTGAAACCATCCTTCCCATTGCATAGTTATTGACACGATTTGTTGGTTATGAGAAATATGTCAGTAAATTTTTTTTGTTTCTGATGCCTACCTTATTCCATATTTCCCTACATGCCCATCCTGACAATAGCGAAATCCTATGAATGTAGATATTGCAAAGACAAATGACTTCTCATGCTCTGAGATAGGAGGTTTGCACTTCCCATTCAGAAATTTTCATTGTTTTGCAGATGATAGAGAAGGATGAAAAGGCTTCATGTGCATGATCTCTCATTTGAAGCAAGTACATCTCTCCAGTGACAAATGCATAAGTATTTTGTGGGAAGTCATTCAACATGACTATTATTTATTTAATTCTTTATTTGAGACATTACATGCCTTCGGTCAGTGAGTGTGGTAGATGTATGAACACACGAGTTGTGATTCATGCTTGTCATCATGTAGATGGCTTTGTCTAAGACATTAATGAAGCAACAATAAACATGAGAGGCATTGTTGGCATCCTAACACCTCTTCTGAAGATAGATGGATTCCTAATGCGAGGGAAAATATTGACCTATATGTTGATCTTCTTGATCATGTTTTTATAATATATATCACCACTATGAAGAGAATCCCACATAGTTGTCATCTTGCATTCTCTCAGGAACTGGCTGGTCTAGGGTCGATATGTGGTTGGGTGATATTATTACTTCTTCCACATTGTCGTTCTAGGATTTCAGACCCAAGAACATGCATGACAATAGGTCTGGAAATAGGAAGTCTCTACAATAATGTTATATTTTAAAGTCACTTTCTACCTAGGGAGAGACATATGGTATTTTTAAGTTAATAAATAGTATGTTGATTTTTTTACTCAAGAGACTATGGGTCATGAAGGAAATAACTCCAAGCATGATGAAAAAATGAGAAATACTAACATTAAGAAATATCTTCATAAGGTTGCAGATGATCACCTTAAGTCTTGTGCTCATCAAGATTGTCTTAAAGTGATGGCATTACCATAAAGCCTTTGGAATCTAAACACCCATTCAATCCACCTCCTTCCATGCCTAGTTCTTTGCTTTTTGAAGCCCCCCTCGTAGTAGGAGTTTCAAATTATTCTCTAAGGGGAATTTGTATGGAAGAGACAGTTTATGGGCCCAACACATCATTCATTATATATGTGGAGAGGGATTTCCAATGGTTGTAGATCTCCTACATGCCACCACTCTATCTGTTATCTTATCGCTAGGGATATGTGTCCCTTGAGTAAGGCAATTTTTTTTGCTTTAGCTACTAACAATGGGATACAACCATTTTTATGGGCATAAACAGGAGGCATCCAGTTACCAAAGTTATCATGATATGTTTGGATAAAGATATGAGAAAATATTTGTATGATTTTAGTTTTGATTTGGTGTATTTGGTGGTGCATACACCATTTTGCACAACACTAACATGGTCTTAAGAGAGAGACTTGGTGATGGGAATCTTTCTATACTTATAGTGGATTTCACTAATGCATTAAACCTTGTGGACAAGTTAGCATTACTTCATGATATAAGGACATGATGCTCGTCTATTTCTTTGTAGGAAGAGTTTTTGTATGGTCAAGAAACATGGTTATATACTGATGTGGACATATCTGGTCAACCACTAGAGTACTACAAAGGGATACTCTAGGGCCTCTTCTTTTTACCCTTGTACTACATCCACTTATTCATGAGATTAGAGACAACCGTAAGGTTCTCCTCCATGCTTGGTATCTTTATGATGGGCCATTATTGGAGATATATTGGAGGTGGCTAAGGTTCTTGATATCATTCAATAGATTGGTCCAAGTTTCGGTCTTGTTTTGAATATTCATAAATGTGATATTTTTGGACAACATGTGATGGTAGGGAGCTTCACAAGGGGTTGTTCCACATTGATATTGGGAGACCATTTTTGGGAGTAAAGTTACTTGGAGGATTTGTGAGTAGGGACAGAGGCTTTGTTGACGAGTTACCCATGAAGAAGGTTACAAAGTTTGTAATTGGGTGATCCAAAGAGTGAGCTCCTTTTCCTATGTTCTTGTATGGGCATTTCCAAGATGATATTCAGCTCAAAATCATGTCAACCCTTATTAATAGAAGAGGATACATCATTGTTCAATAAGGGTATGTGAAGATGTATTGAAGACATTGTATTTTGTGGAGGTCCTTTTTTGATACCATCAATGGTGGATCTCTTCTCTACCCATTCCTCTTGGTGGCATGGGGCTTTACTCACCAATAGAAGCTTCCTAGTATACTTTTATGGACTCCAATATCCAATCTTGGGGGTTTCAAGATCATATTTTATGAGGTAGTGTGATTTGTAGTATGAAATCTGATTTTCATAGTTTATATTATCTACATGTGACTATCCCAACTTTTGACCTTAGTGTCTTTACAAACAAGGACACTATTCCCCCAAAGTCCAACATACTTTGGCAAGTGCATTTTTACGGAAATTATTGAGGACATGCAAGTTAAATTTGAGATGACCATTAGACAAAAAGTAGTTTTGGGTGTCTACAAGATGATCATGCTCAATATTTTCTCATGCTATCTATTGACAGATTTTATTTGTAGATCTCATCAGTAGAGTATCATACTATCCTCAGGTACTATCTTATAAGATTAATTTATTTCTAGTTTATGAGATATGTCCAATTTGTTGTGAGTCAAGTTTGTACACTTTTGGGGAGCATGTAGTTCATTTCATAGAGTTACTTGGCTTTAGTATAGACAGGCTCTCATTTGGGATGTCTCTATGAAGAACTTAGACATGTAGGTATTACTGCTAAAAAAAGGGATATGTTGACTTTCTGACTGATCTGCAGGAGAGGAGATAAACTCTTAGACCGATTGGTGTCTTAATTTTGGATGGGTTGGAGGGAAACATGCATGTGTCTATCTGGTAGGGGTTTCCCCAATGGTGGGCCTAAGGAGGAGAAGATTTACTTGAGGACAACCTTCTCTCAATCTGCCTCAGAAAAAGTCACAAGCATGAGAAAGGTTGCATTAACAAAGTTAGTATAGTTAAATTGGGGGTTTGAAAGTTTGTTTCCATATGATCCCACATGCTCTGGTAAAAGTCTAGATTGAAGTTATATTTTCTCAGGATTTTTTGTGCCTACTAATGATCAACAACTCATTTTATTTTTGGTACAAAAATAGTATCTACGAGGGTATCTAGGTCTATAATGTGAACATGACATAGAATATCCCAGTGGATATGGAAATGTGTGGATATGTTGTGTTTCTTGGTGAAAAGTTTATCAAAGTATTCAACAATATGAGATGTAATAATATGTCTATTGGTGGTGTCATGACCAAAAAAACTGAGGCTATGGATGGATCTTTTCCATGAATTGTTGTTACAACATTTGTGGAAGAATTTTATGTTTTTATCCATTTTTTCAACTAATTTTGTTTTTTTATCTTTGTTTCTACATGATCTCATTTCAAGAAATAGTTTTCTATCGCTGGTTTCATTGTGAGGATGTGATCTTGATCAAAAGTAGGGTCAATGTCTATTGGGATGATTTTATATTTTTTATCTCTAAGTGTTTGTCTAATATTTCCATAGGTTTTTTGTTCCAATTTTTCAATATATATTTGATGTTCTTGATATTTTTGCAGATATGCATCCAAGTTCCTGATTAATATGGGTTATTGGCCTAGAATGTTGTATGAGACCATTAAAATCAGCATGCTAGGTCCAAAATCACTCAAAACAAAAAGGTTTATGTATGATGGAATGTAGCGAGTGTTAAGAAGGATTGGGAAGTGATCCTTAATTGGTCAAAAGGTGGTTGAGGTTATAGCACATGGATATGCATCCAAGTTGATGATTAATATGTGGTATTGGCATAACATGTTGTATGGGATTTTTCCCTCTAATAGGAGTTTGATATACAAGGCCTCTTAATTAGCGAGACTAAGAAAAGTATGGCCATATGCATGTGAGTCAATATGTGATATTGAGCTTGCATGCATCTCATATAGTCTGCTCTGGTTCAAGAAATGAGATTGAATAATAATGAGGATGACTACTCCATGCCTCTAGTTCAATCTGGATATTAGTAACAATTGAACTATACAAAATCTGTAACACTATACACAGATTGTGGTTTGGAGTTGCTCCCAAACTTTTTGTTTACTTGGGTAGCAATGATGTGTGACTAGGTACCACTCTTTGCTTGTGATGTCATAAGCTAGTTATGGACATTCACTGCCAATGTGATATGGGAGCTATAGGGTCACACACATAGGAACTCATCTAGAAGAGGACTTTGATCTTGAATGATAATAAAACTAAGTATTGAAGTGTTTACGTACTCAATTCACACGTTAGATCAATGGATTGGCTGAATGAACTACTAAATGACCATCTCACTGGGTGAGATGGCTGTTTAGGAAGCTAGACATGCATCTCAAGTATTGAGATGGCTGTTTGGGTTGTCACGTTTGGGTTGTCATGCAGATTAGAAATTGAATTGGTTTAGTTATGCCCTATGAACCAACTAGTTTAAGTTGTTGAACCGATAGGCTCGACTTGAAGTCATTATACGGTTGTCTGCATGAGTGAGACATGTGTCATGCTTGTGTGAGGTGGCCCGATTGTGATGAAAAAAAGTTCAAGAGTTTTCCCAAACTTATTTAAATTGCACATATTGGGGGTGCAACTAAATTAATGTATGATATTAATTAGGAAATGATTTTATCAATTCATATTTGACTGGGAAACTACAAAATGACTATCTCTCATTCTAGATAGGATGGCAATTCTCCCCATTTACCCAAACCCACCCATCCCCAAACCCACCCAGCCCCAACTATAGTGGGCCTACGACCCATTAAGACCCACTCTCATCTATTCAAATAAGGATGCTAGTTTTGACCCATTTAAGTTAAGATGCCCCATGGAGACCCATTAAGACACACTCTCATATGTTCTCGGTCTAGATGCTAATGTTTCTACTCCTACGTGAAACTAGGGTTCTCTACTGCAGAGTGCCACCACAAGATCTGACCTCCATCGAGAAAAAGCATTGTGTTGCTCGACGATGTTGAGGATAGGGATTAGGAAGATAACCATCTACTCTATGAACGTTGTGGTCCCTACCTCAGTCCTTATCTATGTATGCCAGAATAAAGGATACATCGGCAGTGGCAAGGAGGATGTAGAAGAGTGTTTTCATCAAATTTGAGAGGATGAAGGACCACAACGACGGGACGTTTAGGCCGTTCTTCGCACATCGAAACTTTTCTTCTTCTGCGGAGAGGTCATGGGTGGAGGATACACCTACATGGAGTCAAACTTCCCTGGGTTCATCATTCATGCAGCCATGCTGGGAAGGATGATGGCCTGACAGTACCGTCCATGCCATTGCAGAGACGTGTTTCGGCATCCGAATTTACCTTCGTGGATCATATAATAGCACGAAGGTAGTGGCAACATAGTAGTTGATCAGCAATAGCAACAACAGAGTCATATCCCACCAACTTCTATCTTGTTCCTCATACCTCTCATCTCAGTCTCATTATCAACAAACCAAATAGACACCATTATTCCCCAACCAACACTAGCAGATTACAATGTACCACAAAAGTAGCAGAGTCATCATCCTAGTCGGCTTGATCCTCCATTTCTTATCCTCAAAAACATCATCTTGTTTTAGAAAAAATTTCACCCCTTCTACACACTTTAGACTTGTTTGGTTTTATTCCCAAACCAACTTGCAAGGCATCACAAAATTAAGGCTCCCCACTGTGTTCAATCAACCCATGTTCATGTAAAAAATTGACTTTGTATCAACTTTGTTTGATAATTTTTTTTTAAACCGGTATCTTGTAGCTTACTATTTTGCAATTTCATTCTTTTGATATTTGATTATCATGTACCTCCTTGAAAATTTTAAATTATCGATGACGTTGTCACTTCATCGTGATAAGTTTGCATGAGCAGGTAATGTGATTAGGAATAGACAGTGTAATGATTTACTTTTATAAAAGTATAATATGATATAGTGTTGAATAATATGGGATTTATTGGGGCCCGATGACCCATTGGGGTAGGTATGGTCATTGCCTTTTCAATTTTTCCCTAATGGGGCGGGTATGGGTCATACCAACTACAATGAGTAAGATGGTTATGGGCATGCGTTGCCCATACCCTCCCATTTGTAATCCCTAATCCTAGACGATCATTTTTCTGAGTGAAACAATCGTCTCATGTGTGATATGACCATCTCACTTGACGAGATGACCATTTCATCACACGTAGGTTGTGAAACTTCGAGAAAAGTTGTGAAAATTCAAGATGTACTTGTCCTTTCCACTCCCGCTTTAGTCTCGCATTTGTCTAGTGACTGGAAACCCTGACCCTAACCCCTCCTACATATAGAGGGGTACTAGGGGATTCCCAGAGGACAACTACTACACAGACAATTGAGAATCAATTGATCTAACAATTGTTGTCCTCTTTGGTTTTGATAACCACGAGATACTAGGCAAGTCCTACCCGATAAGGGAGAGATAGACACAGGAGATAAACAACTGAGGATCATTGTTGTGGGAGAGCATGTTGGTAACTAGTACCCCCAATGAGAGAGAGACAACTCATTCCTATCCTTTCATGCAGGACAACAAGAGTTCTAGTGGGTCTATGTGGACTACTCTAGAGGCATGAGTTTGTTGGCTGCGGCTAGGACGACAACGTCAACCCGCAGTACGTGGCAAGATATTAGCAGCCATTGTAGTAGTTGTCTGAGTCTAGTGTCCATAGAGGAGTAGTCAGATGATTCCTAGTGTGACTAAGAGCTGCACATACACTATCCAAGATAGAGCGTGCATCTACATCTATTAGGATTTTCACTGGACTACTTTGGGACTAGGTATATCTTCGTGAAACCATCCTTCCCATTGCATAGTTATTAACACGATCTGTTTGTTATGGGAAATATGTCAATAATTTTTTTTGTTTCTGGTGCCTACCTGATGTTGTATTTCCCTACAAGCCCATCCTGACAATAGTGCAATCCTTTAAATGTAGATCTTCCAAAGACAAATGACTTCTCATGCTCTGAGATAGGAGGTTTGCGCTTCCCATTCAGAAATTTTCATTGTTGTGCAAATGGTAGAGAAGGAAGAAAAGGCTTCATGCACATGATCTCTCATTTGAACCAAGTACATCTATCCAGTGACAATGCATAAGTATTTTGTGGTAAGTCATTCAACATGACTATTATTTATTTAATTCTTTATTAGAGACATTAAATGCCTTCAATCAATGACTATGTGGTAGAGGTATGAACACACAAGTTGTGATTCGTGCTTGTCATCATGTAGATGGCCTTGTCTGAGAATTAATGAAGCAACAATAATCAAGAGAGGCATTGATGGCATCCTAAAGCCTCTTCTAAAGATAGAAGTATTCCTAATGTGAGGAAAAATATGGCCCTAGATGGTGATCTTCTTAATCATGTTTTTAGAAAATATATCACCACTGTGAAGATAACCACATAGTTGTCATCTTGCATTCTCTCAGGCACTGAAAACAACTCCTTACAATGTGGTGGCTGGTCTAGGGTCGATATCTGGTTGGGTGATATAATTGCTTCTTCCATGTTGTCATTCTAGGATTTCAAACCAAAGAACATGTGTGACAATAGGTCTGAAAATAGGAAGTCTCTACAATAATGTTATATTTTAAAATCACTTTCTACCTAAGGAGAGACAGGTGGTATTTCTAAGTTAATAAGCAGTATATGATTTTTTTACTCAAGAGACTATGGGTCATGAAGGGAATAACTCCAAGATGATGAAAAAATGAGAAATACTAACATTAAGAAATGTCTTTGTAAGGTTGCAGATGATCACCTTAAGTCTTGTGCTCATCAATATTGGCTTCAAGTGATGTCATTACCATAAAGTCTTTGGAATATAAACACCCATACAAGACACCTCCTTCGATACCTAGTTCATTGCTTTTTGAAGCTCCCCTCGGAGTAGAAGTTGAAACTATTCTCATGTGTATCAAATTATTTTGTAAGTGGAAAGTGTGAAAGAGACGGTTTGTGGGCCCAACACATCGTTCATTATATATGTGTAGAGGGATCTCCTATGGCTGTAGATCTCCTACATTCCACCACTCTATCTGTTATCTTATCTCTAGGGGAGATGTGTCCCCTGAGTTAGGAAGAATTTTTTGCTTTAGCTCCCAACAACGGGATACATCCATTTTTTGTGGGCATAAATGGGAGGCGTCTGGTTACCAAAGTTGTCACGAAATGTGTGGGTAAAGATATGACAACATATTTCTATGATTTTTAGTTTTGATATGGTGTATTTGGTGCTACAGACACCATTTTGCACAACACTAACATGGTCTTAAGAGAGAGACTTGGTGATGGGAATATTTCTATGCTTATAGTGGATTTCCCTAATGCTTTAAACCTTGTGGACAAGTTATCATTACTTCACAATATAAGGACATGATGCTCATCTATTTCTTTGTAGGCAGAGTTTTTGTATGATCAAGAAACATGGTTGTATATTGATATGGACATATATGGTCAACCACTAGAGTACTAAAAAGGGATATTCAAGGGCCTCTCCTTTTTACCCTTGTAGTACATCCACTTATTCATGAAATTAGAGACAACCGTAAGCTTCTCTTCCATGCTTGGTACGTTTACGATGGGCCATTATTGGAGATATAGTAGAAGTGGCCAAGGTTCTTGATATCATTCAATGGATTGGTCCAAGTTTCGATCTTGTTTTGAATATTCGTGAAGTTGATATTTTTGGACAACATGTGATGGTAGGAAGCTTCATGAGGGATTTTTCCAGATTGACATTGGGAGACCTTTTTGGGAGTAAAGTTACTTCGAGGATTTTTTAGTAGGGACAAAGGTTTTGTTGAGGTGTTACCCATGAAGAGGGTTACAAAGGTTGTAATTGGATGATCCTAAGAGTGAGCTCCTTCTTCTATCTTCTTGTATGGGTATTTCCAAGATGATATTCAACTTAAAATCATGTCTACCCTTATTAATAGAAGAGGTTGCATCATTGTTCAATAAGGGTCAATGAAGATGTATTGAAGACATATATTTTGTGGAGGTCCTTTTTTTGATACCATCAATGGTGGATCTCTTCTCTACCCATTCCTCTTCGTGACATGGGGCTTTACTCACTAATATAAGCTTCCTCATATACTTTTATTGACTCCAATATTCAATCTTGCGGGCTTCAAGATCATATTTTGTGAGGTAGTGGGATTTGTAGCAAGAAATATGATTTTCATAGTTTATATTATCTACATGTGACTATCCCAACTTTTGACCTTAGTGTCTTTAAAAACAAGGACATTGTTCCCCCAAGTCCAGCATACTTTGGCGAGTGCCTTTTTTAGGGAAATTATTGAGGACATGCAAGTTCAATTTGAGATGACCATTAGACAAAAAGTAGTATTGGGTGTCTACAAGATGATCATGCTCAAGATTTTCTTACACTATCTATTGATAGATTTTACTTGCAAATCTTATCAGTAGAGTATCATACTATCCTCAGGTATTGTCTTATATGCTTAATTTATTTCTAGTTTATGAGATATGTCCAATTTGTTGTGAGCCAAGTTTGGACACTTTTGGTAGCATGCAGTTCAATGCATAGAGTTACTTGGCCTTAGTATATACATGTTCTCATTTGGGATGTCTCTATGAAGAACTTAGACATGTAGGTATTGCTGCTAAAAAAGAGGCATATGTTGACTTTCTGACTGATATGTAGGAGAGGAGATCAACTCTTAGACCGGGTGGTGTCTTAATTTTGGATGGGTTGGAGGGAAGCATGCATGTATCTCTATGGTAGGGTTTTCCCCAATGGTAGGCCGAAGGATAGGAAGATTTACTTGAGGACATGCTACTCTCAATTTGCCTCATCCAAAGTCATAAGCATGAGAAAGGCTGCATTAACAAAGTTTGGATAGTTAAATAGGGGTTTGAAAGTTTGTTTGCATGTGATCCCACTTGATCTGGTAAAAGTTTAGATTGAAGTTATCTTTTCTTAGGGATTTTTGTGCCTACTAATGATCAACAACAATTTTTATTTTTGGTACAAAAATAGTATCCACGAGGCTATTTGGGTCTGTAATGTGAACATGACATAAAATATCCTAGTGGATATGGAAATGTGTGGATATGTTGAGTTTATTGGTGAAACGTTTATCACAGTATTCAACATTATGAGATGTAATAATATTTCTATTGGTTGTGTCATGACCAAAAAAACTGAGGTTATGGATGGATCTTTTCCATGAATTGTTGTTACAACATTTGTGGAAGAATTTTATGGCTTTTTCCATGTCTTTCAACTAATTTATTTTTTTTATCTTTGTTTCTACATGATCTCATTTTCAAGAAATAGTTGTCTATCACTGGTTTCATTGTGAGGATGTGAGCTTGATCAATAGCAGGGTCAATGTCTATCGGGACAAGTTTAGATTCTTTATCTCTAAGTGTTTGTCTAATATTTCCATAGGTTTTGTGTTCCAATTTCTTAATATATATTTGATGTTCTTGATATTCTTGTGTATATGCATCCAAGTTCCTGATTAATATGTGTTATTGGCCTAGCATGTTGTATGAGATCATTAAAATCAGCATGCTAGGTCCAAAAATCGCTCAAAATAAAAAGTGTTATGTCTGATGGAATGTAGAGAGTGTTAAGAAGATTTGGGAAGTGACCCACAATTGGTAAAAAGGTGGTTGATGTTATATCACGTGGATATGCATACAAGTTGATGATTAATATGTGGTATTGGCGAAGCATGATATATGAGATCATTAAAATCAACATCCTAGGTCCAAAATCGCTCAAAATGGAAAGTTTTGTCCCCATAGAATGTAGTGATTGTTAAGGAGAATTGGGAGTGACCCACAATAGGTCAAAAGGTGGTTGAGGCTATAGTTTATGGATATAGTTCCTCACAAGAATGAGAGAAAATAATAATTGAATTTTATCCAAAGTTGTCCTCTATTCCAAGTGTAAGTGATATCTGAGGTGATAAATCAAGGAATTGAGAATTGTTCATAGAAGTGACGGGTGAGTTGTGTCTATAATGAAAATATCCATGTCCTTTGTATTGATTTTTATGTTCACGTGTATGCTTAATGGGGATGAAATCACCTCTGATCAACTATGAAGTTGCAAATGTGTGAGTTATGTGGTGAAGTTCATATAGCAATTGGTGTTTAGAGTGGCTAGGGTCACCATAAACACTAGTGAAGTAGCTCAACATTTTTGTTGATTAATGTGATGATAAATGTAAAATACAGTTGATATTGTTTTATATAGACCCGAGATAAACGTCCCTTCTAGTCATTTCTGACTTCTAATTTTTTTTGTCAAGCAAAATTTTGTTAAGCTTTCTAAGACTAATATATTTAAATGACTCCCATAATAAAAAAATATTAATGGAAGTGCATACTAGAAATTGGTTGTCAATCATTTGTAGATGGCAAGGACAATGAACATAGTGATAAATTTAGAAGTTTCAATGCCACTTGTATGTATTTTTAGGAAAGTTAAGTTGATATCATATGAGGTGTTATGGCGATGTCGTATAATTTTTTATAACAATCTTCAAGTTAATTTCTTAATTAGTAGAAAAATACATATATATTTTCCTATTGAGTACTTGTAGATGGGAAATTTCATAATGTTAAATGGTCATGCAAAACGAAAGTAAATCGTGGTTGTGTGACGTGTTGTTTCCAGTTATGAATGTCTAGTTTACATAGAACACACAAGTTGTGACTGTTGTAATTATTTTAAACACAAAGTTTTTATTGCTTTACATTGAGAATTGGTTGATTAATATAATAAGGGGAAAATCTACTATTTTACTCTACTAAGAGTCAAAACTCATCTCCGTCCACCACAACTCCAATAGTTGACAGTCTCCTCTAATCCTTTCCATCCTCCTATCTCCCCGCTAACTATGAGAACTCCTCAAACACCATGATTCCATCCTGCACCGATCCTATAATCCACAAACTCCTAACCACGTTCCTTTTCTTGTAATCATTTTCATTCTATATACACTCCCTTTAATCGATGGAACTCATCAAACAAATTTTTTATGTCCTCCATACATCTTATAATCTTCATAGATGGCCACGATACCAGTTGGATTTTTCACAATAGAGATGCCCCGTTCCGAGGATGTAAGGAGGAGGGATCACCCCCTTATCAATAAAAACTGAAGAATAAAACATCCATTCTGAACACACTCAAAGGTATGCTGGAATAGGTATAAATTTTCCAAATTTATTATAATGGTGTGCAAAAGACCAAAGTATAGCATCAGAATAAAAATAACTGAATATATTCAACTTTAAAAAAAGATTACAAAAGTACATCAAAATCTCCCATGTGGGTTTATATGTATGATACAACATAAGGATCTAAATATAGGAAAGTCAAAACTACTTCAAACTTTGTCTCCAAAGCAACATCTACAAGTGCTAGGTCCATGCCCAAAGCTATGTTCTCCTGGTTTAACTCAACATCTTATCCTAAACTGGGTGGTTGGGAGAGTACCCAGTAGAAGGAAAAGGAAAACAAAGTATGTGTCAGCATTATGAACTAGTACAAGAGATAAGTAAATAACATGAAACATAAAGATATTGAATCATCATAAGATGAGAAGGCCAAGAGAATGAGTCATAATCAAATAGATGCTTATCATAACAAAAATATAACAAAAGAATTGCATGCATCATTAATATTGACTATTTTAACTAAGTAGGGTTGAGGCACCTACCGGACCTTCAACCTATAGGTGAGGGGAGAATTAATACATTCCCAGTCACCTATACAAATTTTATAGGGGAGAAATAATACATTCCCCAAGGGAGAATAAGACGTTCCCCAGGGTGACTTAACATGCCCTAACTATGGGTGGTTTTACATAAGTACCACTAATATAGCTAAATAATCTTATAAAATCATCATGCTAGAAAAGAATCCATGGAAAGTAATAGCATCACATGATTAGAACACAATAGTGGGGTACTAAGACCCAAGAAAGAATATTTCAAATCTGATTTTGAGGATATTTGAATAAGATAAGTATTAATAAAGGAAATAGGGTTCTTTTCAAGCCTCATTAGGGAAAATAGGGTTGGTTCACAATTATCCCAACTTAGGGCGTAAGGAATGCACATACCTCTCATAAGATTTCAACTACCAAATTTCATCACTTTATTGAATCCAAGACCAACTTCTCCTATTTCCAATGTATAACCATGCATTAGGGTATGTTATATGCATTAATGTAAAGAAAACCCCTAGTTTCAACTTTTTGCAAAAACACTTTGATTTTGAATATAAAAACATCACCATTTATCTATTTAGGTTCTTCTGATTAAGAAAACGTATAATTTTATATATTTTGGAGTTATGAATGTTAAAGTGTATTTTTGGTGTTTTTTAGGTATTTAATTCATTTTCTAAAAACTCCAAAAAACACCTTAGAACTATTTTTGTTAGAAATAACACATTTTTAGATGTTCAAAACATATTTTCTTTTTATTTTATGACAAGGAAATAAATACTTATGAATTTCTCAAAACTGACCAATGGAAAATTGCCACATCATCAAACCGATCAAGATAAGCGAGGAGAGAGATAGAGAGAACAAGATTTGACCGAATATCATCATTCCGAAATAAACATGTAACTAATGTTTGTCTAGATAAGTGGTAACTTTATTATGATAAGGAATGGGTGAACTTCATTGTCTATTATGTTGTATTGTGATTTCTTTATATTACTGATTATCAAAATATGATGTATGTTCAATAATTTGTTGTCATTTTCTATTAGTCAATATCTTCCATATTATTCTTAAGTGAGCCCATTCTAAGAGTTACACACCAGTAAATTTTCCATAATCTATCTCAATGTTTATTTTGAGAACAATGAAAAATAAATAGATGTCATTTCATCTTATTTCAATAATGAAGAGAAGCCCATGACTATAATTATAATTCTAGCTAAAATGAAGAGTATGCATGGTGCAAATTATTAAATCTAAGCCCACTATGGTTCTAAACAAAAGTTAGAAAAAAAAGAAAATTGGGATGGTTCCCAATGGATGTTAAAACTAGGCTGAGCGAAATTAGTTTGTTTTCATGCTGGTTTGTAAATTGCAAACCTTTAGCTCTAGAAGAATTAATGAGAATGGTTCAATTTGATGTTTAAGAAAAACAAAGAGAAAAAAAATTAGGTGTGGTCTACCTAACTATGAAGGATCAACTAAATCAACTCTCCTAATGCACCATTCTAGGACATGTTTAACAAATTCCAAGAATTTTTTTTATATCTTTCAAAAATCCTTATATAATCCAAATAGTACAAATATCTTATATTGACAATATGTGTATTCTAGACTGCATTGTGTCCTCCTCCGTAAATATAAAATGAATGTTGATATTACGAGAAATCATGGACCAACATTAGTTTCTCTTGAATATTCATGTAACTTTTCTAATGCAATTCCACCTTACATGTATAAAGGTGCATGTAGTGCAATAGGATAGAATGATTCATACCTTCCAATAGGAATCTTATTAAATTTTGTTGCATATATTACAACACATTGGATGGTAGAAAGCCTAGTGAAACCCAACATAGGATCATCTCTAATAAGTTATGGTATGTTGGGTGATTCAAATCGAGAATAATGGTGGAATGTAATGATTACCTTGCATAAGGTATATGCATTTCTTCTTTCCATATCATCTTATATTTCAAAAGCACACTTTTTACCTTAACATAATGTTTAACTTGAAGTTCCTTTTTTTATTGACTTATTTGTTAAGATCCATCTATAATGAGATACTTGATTTCAAAAATCTTTCTGATGGTTATCTCTGGTCTTTCTCTGGTGTTTATGGGGAACCAGGGCATAACAAATCTTCCTATCTAGCTGAACTAAATCATCTCACAATAAAATATTTCTCGTCTCCCTGGGTTATGGGTGGAGATTTCAACTTGATCACTCAAAACTCAGACAGACTCAACTCCACCCCTTCCCCCCAAACCATGTTAGCTGCTGATAAAATATTTAGTAAGTTGCTAATAAACCATACTTTGATCGACATCAAACCTTCAAATGCATCTTACACCTAGTCAAGAAATCAGACGTATGCCAGACTCGACCACTTCATATGCTCAAACATATGGGAAGACAAACACCCCCTCTCATCGGTTCATATCTCTCACAGAACCATATCAGATCATTTCCCTCTCATCCTTGACTCAAAATCTATCTCTTGGGGCCAGAGGCCTTTCAAATTTGAAAATAGTTGGCTCTCTATAAACAACTTCACCAACTCATGTTTAGAACATTGGAAACTCCCTGATTCCCAAATAGAAAACATAGGATTGCACATCCTAAATAACACCAAAAACATCAAAACACATATCAAAAAATGGAAGCTCTCAAATCCAAAAAAATTATTCGAAACACAAAAAAATCTTGAAGAACAAATCCTTTTTGTGGATAAGGACCCATCAGTTGACCCTTCCCTTGTTCTTTCCATTAAAGCTGAACTGGACTACATAAATAATTATAATGACACTAAATGGAGACAAAGGGCTAAAATATCTTGGGCCAAGGAAGGTAACAAAAACACAAAATTCTTTCATAAAATTTGTAACCAAAATTATCGACAAAATGTCATAACCCATCTAACAATAAACGGCATACTCACCTCTCACAAACTTTCCATCTCAACTCACATAACAAACCACTTCAAAAACATCTTCAATAACAATCACAACTGCTCCTGCCTAAATGACTTGTCTTGGGTCAGTATTTGTCAAGAAAACATAAAAAACCCACAAGTCTTATAAAACCTTTTTCCCTTGAAGAATTGGATGCTGCCATTTCAGACTTAGGTTTAAATAAATCTCCTGGGCCAGATGGACTCAACGTTGAATTCTACCTGGCTAACTGGGATCATTACAAAATAGACTTCTTAGCTTTTTTGAAATCTTTCCATGAAAGTAGTAACTCCCATAACATCATCAAATTCGTAAATAAAACTTTTATCACTCTAATAAAAAAGACTAGTCAACCCGATCACATATCCCTTTTCAGACCCATCATCCTTATAAACACTTCATACAAAATCATAGCAAAAACACTAGCAAACAGAATCAAACCACACATGGACGATATCATTCCTCTCAACCACAATGCTTTCCTCAAAAATAGAAGTATCCAAGATGCCTATTTGATGGTTAACGAAACTATACATCTATGCCACAAAAACAAAACCCCCCTTCTGGCAATCAAATTAGATTTTGAAAAAGCTTTTGATTTTGTCAACTGGAACTACTTAACTAAAATTCTCTCGGGTTTTGGCTTTCCTGACAAATGGGTTAATTAGATCCATGCTTGCATTTCTACAAACCATTTTTCAACAATCATAAATGGCGTCCCTTTTGGTTATTTCCACAACTCAAATGGACTCAGACAAGGGGACCCTCTCTCCCCTTATCTGTTTATCACCATCACAACTATCCTTTCCCGCATGATTCAACTGGGAAAACAAAATGGTCTCATAAGATCTCCTGGGGAATGCAAAAAGAACATCATTCAATTTGCTGATGACACTATTATTTTCTCCTCCCCTAAAGACTCATCTAATCTGAATATTTTCAGAATCCTTGGTATTTTTTCTTATATCTCAGGCCTCAAAATTAATCTGCATAAATCTTCCATTTTTGGGGTTCACATAAATCAACCTTCTTTGGAGCGATATAGAGATCTCTTAAGATGTAAGATTGAAGATTTTCCAATCAAATACCTTGGTCTTCCTATCACACCCTACAACATAACAAATGCTATCTGGACCCCTATTATTTCAAAAATAAACACAAAACTCTCAAATTGGACAAATAACTTCCTCAATCTATCTGGGAGACTCACCCTTCTAAACAGTGTCATCACACCCATTACTACACACTTCCTGAGCTGCATCCCTCTCCATTCAAAAACAAAATCAATTCTAGACAAAATTAGGAGAAACTTTCTTTGGAATAACTTCCACAAATCGGAAAAATCCAGGAAACACTACCATCTAGTTAATTGGAAAATTATATCTGCTCCACTAGATCAGGGAGGTTGGGATATCCTAAACATTGAAACTCACACCTTCTGTCTTATAACTAAAATTATCAATAGTCTGTCCCAAAACAAACCAAAAATATGGTCACAACTCATCAAACATAAATACTACCAAAAATCCCCTCCCTGGCATTCAGTCTCAAAAAAATCAGTTTCCCCTCTTAGGAAATACATCAACAAAAATATCTAAAAAATCACTCAAATCATTAATACCCCCCCACACTCTCACCTAAATATCTCTTTCTGGTTCGATCCTTGGTTCAAAAATAACTCTGTCTTAAATCTTCGACCAATCTGGACCAACCCAAACAGATTGCTCAAAATGAAAATCTATAAAGCTCTCCTCCTTATCACCAGTAACAGATAAAATTCTCTTAAAAGATACATCCTCATGCAGCTTAGCCAAGACGAATTCAGTAATCTAAAATTCTCTTTGGAAAACAATACCTCAAACATCATAACATGGAAATGGGGTAGCACATACTCGGTTAAGCAAGCCTACTCCTACCTTTCCTACAGAGGTTTTGCCCCACCCACCATAAAAATTTGGAAACAAAAATGGCCTCAAAAATATAAAACATTTCTATGGCTTTTACTACATAACAAGTTGCTCACAGGTGAAAATTTTAGAAAAAAGGGCTTCATTGGTCCATTCAGATGCTCACTATGCGAAATAAGTTCTGAATCAGTTGATCACATCTTCTTCAAGTGTACCACTTCACAAACCATCTTCTCACACTACACACGAAATTGCATTCCTCATCTCAAGGAAGCAACATTCCCATCACAAATCACACCAAATAGACACTACAAAAACTTCAAGGGAAGTGATATTTTCACCATCAGTTGGAATCTTTGGAAAGAAAGAAACAATAGAATCTTCAACAATAACAAAAATTTGAGACAAAATATCATATCACAAATAGATGCAGATCTTCACATTCTAACAAAATGCAAGTAACCAAGTAGAAGGAGGACAAGACGATTCCGATGAAGGTGAATCTGAAGCAAAGTTTCTGTGCGACCTCAAAGCTATGGTTAATGACGAAACAGGAGTCAGTATAGTCCAGCAACAACTTTGATTACACTTCTCGGGGAGATGTTTTTTTTCAACAGACTTGGGTTTTATCCTCTTATTTTCTTTAAGAGGCTTGTTTAAGGGGTGCCTCCCCCACTTCATCAGAACTTTGTTGTTATCTCCACTAGGCACAAACGTTAAGTTTTTTCTTTTACGTTATTTTCATCATCTTGTATGAAACTCACAAGCAGGTGTTTGCTTGCTTCGATTTGTTTTAAATACATGCTATGACCTTTCCTAAAAAAAAAAAGATCAAAAGGCCGAAATATTAGTTGAAGTTTCAACGTAAGGAAAGCCGAATGGCAAGTACTCGGGGAACACCTTGAAAACGTTGCTATTCTTGAGATCAAAGTAATATAGATCGGTGCCATTGAGCACAATCTTGTCATCCCTGGTCTGATAGCACCCACGTGTCTACGCGGTATAAAGGGTACAAGTCACGCTGGGCATGGATGTTTATCCCATGCATCAAACATAACCTATCTTTGTTTTCAGCGGGAACAATCCCTAGGAACATAGTTTGGTGTTGTGTTTCCCTGACGAACTGGCATGATTCTGGGAGGCAGATCGGCCATGACGCGTCGCATACCAGGTTGAATGCAACGATGCGTTTGAGAACTGAGGATGTGGCAGAGTTGTAAATTCCAAAATATACGACATCACCTATGCAAGTAGAATTAAGTGCTCCATGTTTAACGTTCCAGAGCCACTCTGCCGGAATTGGTGTCCATTGAGGAATTGCTCCTGGAGTCGAATTATATCCGTCTTCTTCTATTGTAAGGACCTCGGTGGAAACATTGTTGTCCATTGTCTTTTCTTTGTTGTCGCCCACAATCAGCCGAATCACTTTGTAGACATGCTTAGCATGGCTAAAATAACCGTGTTTATAACTTCCGAAACCCAATGCTTCTATCTTGCCGGCGTGCTGTGTCTTCTTGATGGTCACAGATTGACGAGTTAATGGGTTTCAGATGCAGACGGAGTCCACGCTAGAAAGATAGACCATCCCATGGCTGACTCTGACAATTTGATCTGGATGCATGTTACCGGCGTTACCAACTGATCAGAAGGATTGCGGCAGCTGCGGAAGGTGTCAGCGGAAGAAAAGGACAAAGGCATTTTCGTTAGTTGGTTAGTTGCTGAATTGGTAGCTCCGGGTTGGGTGGTTGCAGCTGAGCTGTTACTACAGCTGTTTTAGTTAGTCGGGCTATTGTTTCTGTTGCTCTGAATAAGTAGGACGAAGAAGCCCAATGGTGGCTGTCAGACTGTGGCTGAGGAGCTGGTATATATGTTACCAGCCCAGTCCATTGAGAGGGCATCGAATTTGTACTTGAATCTGGTTTGAATAAACGAGATCCCTCTTTCTGTGAATCCCTCTCTCGTATTTTTCTCTATCTTCTTCCTTACTCTTCCGGTAGCTCTTCTCTCTCTCTTTCTCTCTCTTCTTCATCATAGGTATCTCCGGTGAGCCGACGCAATGGCCAGGGCACGGCTACTACCTTCGTAGTAACAAATTGGTATCAGATTCAGCACTGATCACCATGGCACCTTACGAAGAAGAACATGCCCCAACGGGGATGTCGAGGGTGGAGGTCTGCGAGCTGCTAGATTCACTGAATCGAACGGTGGATAGGCGATGTTCGGAAAACGCGAGAGCGGCGAGGAAGCTCTGTCTCGATCTCAAGACAGACCTCAACCTGAAGATGGACTCGATTTGTTCCAAGTTGGAGCAGTTGAGTTCCGCGATTGGCAAGGAGAAAGGAGGATCTTCACGAGAGGATCCAGAAAGTAGTTCGTCGGCGACGCGCAAGGAGAAATGACAGCAGCGGAAGCTTCATCTGAAATTGGACAACTTCGACGACACTACACCTCTGATGGAATGGATAAGCAAGGTTCGTCATTTTTTCAGGTTCTATGGCATTGAATCAGATCCGGAGCGACTTGACCTGATACCTTATTACCTCGTTGGTGATGTGATGCAATGGTGGGATTGGCTGTCGGAAGCGTCACCTCCATCGTCCTGGAGTACTTTCTAGTCAGAGATGCATCATCGGTTCGGGAATCCCTATGAAGATGCGACGGGCGAATTCATTAAGCTTAAGCAGACGGACTCCGTTCGGGAGTATCTCACCAGCTTTGAGAAGCTATCTAACCGATTACCTAGTCTAAGTGAGATGTTTCGCATAGGCACATTTGTGAGTGGATTGAAGGAGAAGATCAGATGTCACGTTCGAGGACAACGGTCGAAGACAATGTCAGATGCAGTGTGTCTCGCCTTGGCAAAGGAGGAAAAGTAGTTATTGAAGAAGCCGAATTACAGGAACAGTTGGAAGGACAGTGAAGGAGGAGGAAAGAAAGTAGGAGACAGCAAGAACTCCACGAACAAGTGTCTCTCGAAGGAAGAGGAAAATTTCAGGCGTCTAAACAAATTCTGTTTCAAATGCAATGAGAAGTGGTCTGTTGATCATCGCTGTAAGTTCAAAGGTAAGTTTTATCTAATTCAAGATGGTGAATCAGATGATGATGAACCTGTGACGGTAGTGGAAGGTTCTTTTCAACAATGGGTGGAGACGAAGCTTGACCCTACAATTTCATTGCATGCCTTGACGGGTGAAGGTTCTCCTCAAACTATGAGGGTGAGGGTCAGAATCCAAGGGTTGGAATTACTTGCGCTATTGGATTCTGGAAGTACACACAACTTCATGAATGAGAAGCTAGTTAAACGAGGATCCTTCTTCATTAATACTGATCAAGAGTATATTGTTATTGTGGCGAATGGAGAGATGATTCACTGTAAGGGAACTTGTGAGGGATTACCATTCTGTATCGGTAATATTGTAATGCAGGATGACTTTTTGCTACTGAAACTAGGAAGTTGTGATGTCATTTTGGGGGTTAAGTGGCTAAGCCAAGTCAGTCCAGTTTGGTGGGATTTCAATACTTGTCACAAGTTCTGCAATTTCAGCAATATGGACACCTTGTATCAATTAGGGGCATTAAGCGATCATCAAAAGTGGTTAATGCTAACTATTTTGCAATGGAGATCAAGAAGTCAGGTAGGTTCGAGATAGTACAGCTGTTGGAATTGGAGGAAACAAGTCAGTTGGATACCGAGGAGAAGGTTAGTGAGTTGGAAGGACTGCAAGAACTCCTACAACAATATGAGGATGTTTTCTCAGAACCTAAGCAGTTACCTCCACTGAGACATCATGATCATAGGAACCCTTTGTTTCCAGATAGTAAGCCAGTGTCTCGTCGTCCATACCCTTATCCACATTTTCAAAAGAATGAAATTGAAAGGCAAGTTGAAGAACAATTGCAAGCTGGGTTGATTAGAGATAGTAATAGTCCTTATTCATCACCTGTTCTGTTAGTCAAGAAGAATGATGGTTCGTGGAGAATGTGTGTGGATTACATGGGTTTAAATCAAATAAAAATCCCTGATAAGTTTCCCATTCTGTGGATTGATGAGTTATTAGATGAGCTTCATGGAGCAGTAATTTTCTCTAAATTAGACCTATGGGATGGCTATCATCAAGTGAGGGTAGTGGAAGCAGATATACACAAAACTACTTTCAGAACACACCAAGGTCATTATGAATACTAGGTAATGCCATTTGGTCTTACTAATGCACCATCCACTTTCCAATCTTTAATGAATGATATATTTCGAGCTTACTTGAGGAAGTTCATTTTAGTGTTTTTTAATGATGTGTTATTCTATAGTAAGAATACTCGATTGGATATTCAACATTTGGAGATAGTGCTGCAACTGTTGTGGAAAAACACCTTGTTTGTGAAGCAAAGTAAATGTAAATTTGGTATGAAGTCATTGTATTATTTAGGGCATATTATATCTGAGGAAGGAGTAGCAGCAGACTGTGCAAAGATACAAGGCATTCAGGATTGGCCTGAACCAAAGAACATTAAAGCTTTGAGGGGATTTTTGGGTCTCACAGGTTACTATAGGAAGTTTGTGAAAGGTTATGGGCAGATCGCACAACCATTAACTCATCTATTGAAGAAGAATAGCTTTCGATGGAATGATGAAGCTCGTGTAGCCTTCCTTCAACTGAAAAAGATCATGACTACTCCACCGGTCTTAGCCATGCCGGATTTTAACCAACCTTTCATTATTGAATCGGATGCATATCAGGATATGCAATGGGGGAAGTTTTGATGCAAAGTAACAAACCAATTTCTTATCTCATTACAGCTTTGAAGGGGAGATAGCTAGGTTGGTCAACTTATGAGAAGGAAATGCACGCTATTCTGTTAGTTGTGACTAAATGGCGCCATTATTTGATTGGTAATCGATTTATCATAAGAACTGATCATAAGAATATTAAGTTCATGATGGATAGTCTTTGCATACACCAACACAACAAAAATGGCTGTCTAAACTACTGGGTTATTAGTATGAAATAGAATATAAGGTAGGTTCAGCAAATAAAGTGGCTGATGCCTTATCACAGAAAGATTTTTCAGAAGATGAGGATCCAAGTGGTGAACCCACCTTGACCTCGATTCAAGTAATACTACCTCAATGGATGGATGATCTTAAATCGTCATACACATTAGACCCATATCTAATGAGACTCAAGGAGAAATGGGACAATGGAAATTTGAACACAGAAAAGTTCCAATGGAGAAATGGAGTCTTGTTTAAAAAGAACAAGGTAGTGCTAAGTCTGAATTCTGATCTGAGCAAGAAAGCTATTTATGAGTTGCATGATACATCTTCTGGTGGACATTTGGGATATGAAAAAACATCGAATAAGAGCAGAAGTGTGTTTTGGTGAAAGGGATTATGAGGTCAGTTGAAGAAGTACATTAAGGAATGTGAAATTTGTCAGACAAGTAAGTATGATAGCTCTCCCCCTCCGGGACTTCTTCAACCTTTCCCAATTCCTACTGAGGTATGGAGGGATATAGCTATGATTTTTATTGATGCTTTACCTATCTCAAAAGGATGTTCGGTGATTTTGGTATTTGTGGACATACTATCCAAAGCTGGGCATTTTTTTGCTTTGAAACATCCTTATACAGCTCAGTCTGTGTTAGAGATGTTCATCGATGGTGTTTTTAAACATCATGGCATTCCATGATCGATTGTCTCTGATAGGGACACTATCTTTACTAGCTTGTTTTGAACAGGTTTTTACAAAGCTCAAGGTACTCAGCTTCGTATGAGCACAGCATATCACCCGCAATCTGATGGAAAAAGTGAGATCTTAAATAAGGGACTACAGTGTTATTTGCGTTGTTTCTGTGCTACCAAACCTCATGAATGGGTACAACACCTACCTTGGGCGGAATGGTGCTACAACACGACTACCCACTCTTCTACTAAGTTCTCTCCTTATGAGGTCGTGTATGGGAGACCACCCCCTACTTTTCATTCTCCTATATTCCAAGTCAGTCGAATGTAGCTTCTGTTGATAACACTTTGAGGTCGCGGGATGAGATCTTACATTTGCTACATATGAACCTAAAACGAGCTCAAGATCGCATGAAGAAGTTCACGGACAAGCATCGATCTGACAGGGAATTTTCAGCGGGAGAATTTGTCTATCTTAAACTACCATTTTATCGGCAGGGATCGGTAGTTCAAGCGAGGAAGATGAAGTTGAGTCCGGTCTTCTATGGCCCTTTCCAAATTACCGAGCGCATTGGGTTGGTGGCTTATAGGTTGCAATTACCTCCAACAGCTCAGATACATCCGGTTTTTCATGTATCCGTGTTGAAGAAGAAGATTGGCCAGGGATGTACAGTTGGGGTGAATTTACCGGTCATTTCACGAATACAGCCTCTTATACCTACGTGTATTTTGGACAGACGAATGGTTCCGAGCAGGGGATGAAGGCATGCGGTCACGGAAGTACTCGTTCAGTGGCAGGGACGGGATGTTACTGATACTACATGGGAGGTTCTTTACAAGATGCGCCAGAAGTACCCAGAATCTGAAGTTTTTAAGTAAGCGAGGTGATAGCAGCTCTATAATTGGATACTGACCTTGAGGACAAGGTCTGTCTTTAGAGGGGATGGTAATTACCGGCGTTACCAACTGATCATAAGGATTGCGGCAGCTGCGGAAGGTGTCAGTGGAAGAAAAGGACAAAGGCGTTTTTGTTAGTTGGTTAGTTGCTGAATTGGCAGCTCCGGGTTGGGTGGTTGCAGCTGAGCTGTTACGACAACTGTTTTAGTTAGTTGGGCTATTGTTTCTGTTGCTCCGAATAAGTAGGACGAAGAAGCCCAATGGTGGCTGTCGGACTGTGGCTGAGGAGCTGGTATATATGTTACCAGCCCGGTCCATTTAGAGGGCATCGAATTTGTACTTGAATATGGTTTGAATAAACGAGATCCCTCTTTCTGTGAATCCCTCTCTCTCCTTTTTCTCTATCTTCTTCCTTACTCTTCCGGTAGCTCTGCTCTCTCTCTTTCACTCTCTTCTTCATCATACGTATCTCCGGTGAGCCGCCGCAAGGGCCAGGGCACGGCTACTACCTTCGTAGTAACAATGCATACCATCTGGTAGTTGAACCTTGGCAACGATTTTAGGGTGGTGGCGGTCTCTGAAAAGATTCCATTCAGATCTCGACCAGCCTCCGGCTTTGACTTGCGGTATGGAGTACCATACGAGCTTGCTTGGTGGGCGTTGTCGATTGAGTAATTTGTTCAGAATGATTGTTGGCCTACTTGATTGCTTCTCCATTGCAATCATAGATAGTGGAGTAAGAGCCTCAGGGCCTTGGTTTTGGCTTGATTCCGGTGTTCCCATGCTTGCTTTTCGCTTCTCGTTGATGTCTTCACTAGAGTCTTGCTCCCCTTGCAGACAGAAATAAGGGTGGTCGGGAAAATTGGAGTTGCCGGCTCTATGATTAAGCCGCCGCGTTCATGCCTTCAATCTTGACGAAACAGTCTTTTCATTTGCCATCTGAGAAAACACGAGACGTAGGGTGTTTACTATGCCGTAGCGGGAGGAGGGTGCATTCATGAGTTATACCCAGTTCTCCAGTACATTTATATGCTGCTATCCATGCACTCTCCTTTTCCGAATCAAATTTGATATATGCTTCGACCACTTCTACTCTGAGATGGAAATGTTTACTATTTGATTACACTACTACACAACTACTTTGAGATGGAAATGTTTACTATTTGATTACACTACTACATAAACAGTCTTTGTCGTCGGTTGTTTAACCCCTTTGGTGACGATTTTCAAACGACGCCTATGTGGGTGCCGCTAAAGGTCAAACTCTTTGGCGTCGATTTTCTAACCGACGCCTATCTGACATATAGGCGTCGGTTATATATAGTTGGCCGGTTCGCGCCACAAAAAAGAGCACCACCTATGATACTTTCTGCGTCGGTTAACAACTTAACAACCGACGCCATACACCCAGACGACACGGCCGTACTTCGCTGCACGACCGTGTTTAGTCTATGGGCGTCGGTTTTATACTAATAAGCGACGTCTTTTCCACCACGACCGTGCTATCCTGCACGGTCGGGTTGTTTGTCATATTAGGCGTCAGTTTTTATCTAATAACCGACGTTGTAGGCCTTTGATGACGGTGTTCTATAAAGAACTGACGCCTATACTTTAATATTTTTTTTCTTATTAGTTTGCATGCCTGCTGTGGCTGGTCAGCATGATGAGAACCGGCAGTTCAGTTTTCTGAACTGCAGGTTTACGACATCCATTGATATCAGCCTACAAACAGGCCACAAACCTGCAAAATCAACAAATATTTTTTCACACAAGTAGATACATTCAGACATCAATTCCATTCTCACATTCACACATGTAAAAACATTCAAATACATGTAGAAACATTCAGACATGTATAAACATTCAGAAATATTCATTTACAAAATATCATTCAGCATCGCTATCAGCATCCCAATTATATCTTACAATCGCCACTGTTTGTATGGTTTTTGCCCATTCTTCTCTTATTTCATTTAATGCTTCCATTGTATATGGAGCATGTACATTTTTTAAGCGTTTACCTATAGTGTGGTCAGTTTTAAACACCTGCAAAGAGAATGATGTATACATATAAGTAATAATATAAAAATAAGATTGATATATTTCATACTAACTAATGAGACTATATATAATACCTCATGTATGGTATTAATATCCAATGCGGCATGTCGGATAATCATCTGCATAAATCGCATCACATAGTATGCGCATGCCCAGCCGTTGTCTTGTGTAGCGCACTATAAATTGAAACATACAAAATATTAAAAAATACAACTAAACACAGTTCACATAAATAATATATACATTAGAGTCGGGAACTTACTTTTACGTTCTCCCAAATTATTGGTTGGTTCTTTCTCATTGGGACATTTCCTCCAGTATTTTTGAATGCATCTAAACCCCTACATGTTAATGTAACACAGTAAATTGCATAATTAAATAGTAATGTAATAACAGATGATAACAGATATAAAAATGAAATATTTCTCACCAGAATAATGGCATTCTCAATATGTGTCCAATTTTAGTGTTCAATGTACTTCCCGCAGGATCTAGATAATAAACAGTGAACATCCCGGGGACAATAACTAGTAACTCCCAATGTCTACTGCTAGAGGTAAAAAAGTTAAAATTAATAACTCAAAATGCACAATAAACATGGAATTTTCTTAAGTCCAAATTATAAATAAAGTAAACTTACTTGACATTGAATGGAGTTATTATTATCGTCTTCTTTTGCTGACCGAAAACTGTAAAAGCATATATACAGTATTGTTGAACACTATCCGGGTCTTTAGCTACCATACTAATCAATGATGGAATCAAAAATCTCACATGATCAAATGCAAATTGTTTGCATTGATCTTCGACTAAGTAGCTGCAAAACATGTATTATGTATGCATTAATATATAAGAAACCAGATCATCGGATCTTACACAAGGTATATGGATGTATAAACAAGATCTCACCTTATCCATGTCTCTATCATTGATGTATTCATCCAATCATACATAAACAGCTCAATAACACCACAATGGCTTTCTTCCCCTGAGGAACTTTATGCCAATTATCACACTTAACACCACAATGGCTTCGAGTGACACACCCAAGATAGTTTACAAAATTATTGCAGTTCACTCCAATTGCATTTCCTTCATTATCAAAATCCACAACCAATTTGGATCCACTACCACTCAGTGCTATTAACTTCTTCAACAGAGTGATGCCCCTTTTCTTGTTAAGTATTTGGTGCTGCACATCAAGTTGCTTCAGTGCTTCAGTGGGTACATGTGCATCATCAACCTAAAATTTGACAAAAATAAACCCACTGAATTAGCGCAATATAGAAATATGGGATATATGACATAACTAGAAGATAATGAACTTTATAGAAATATAGGATATGTTTTTAGAACTTACATTGGTATCCTCGCCATGCTCGTCATGGACAGCATGCTCATCATGGACTTCATGCTCATAATGGACATCATGCTCATCATGGTCAGCCATCTAAAAATGTCATTAAAAAGGCAAACATTTAGCATTTGTATTAACTAGAAAAAGGCAAACATTTAGCATTTGTATTAACCAGAAAAAGGCAAACATTTAACATTTGTATTAACTAGCATTTGTTAAAAAATATAAACATACATGTCTCTAAAATTGTGATCTTTTATCAATTAACAATCCTTCATTGTGATCTCCGCGCACATATAAGTCATCATTAGCTTCAATATTTTGTGGTGTTGGCAACCCAACTGAGAATGGACTAGAGTCATCATACTTATCATAGTACTCTTATTCATCTATAGGATCTTCAATGAACTGTCTTTTACCATGAAGAACAACTGACCATTTATCATTTGCAGGATCATCGATATAGAATATTTTTTTTGCCTGTGATGCTAATATGAATGGTTCACCCTTCTCGCCAATCTTTTCAAAGTTCACCAAAGTGAAACCCAATTCATCCACTATAACTCCTTTGGTGTTATCAACCCAATTACATTTAAAGAGTGGAATTCTGAAATCTATGTAGTCAAACTCCCATATGTCTTCAATGAAACCGTAATATGACATTTTAGCTTCACGTGGACTCTTATCCTTTGCACTTGCAAAATACATAGTCGACGCTTGAAGAGTGACCCCACTGTTTTGGATGACACTCTTATCATCTTGGCGCTTTGTGTAATATGTGAACCCATTAATGTCAAACCCTTCATAAGACATAACAATCGGTTTTGGTTTAAAGGTGAGGCATTTGATAGTTTCTGTAATATCATTTGGTGTTTAAGATAGTGGACAACAAGATGTACCATGATATCAAAGAACGAAGGTGGGAAATACATCTCAAGCTGACATAGGCTAACAACCACTTCTCTTTGCAAATTATCGAGAGTATCAGGGTCAATAACTTTGCTGCATAGACTGTTGAAAAAGAAACAAAGTCTGGTGGTTGCAAACCTTACATGCTTCGGCAATATAGATCGAATTGCCACGGGCAATATTTGTTGCATTAGAGTGTGACAATCATGAGATTTAAGACCTATCAACTTCAGATCTTTCATTGATACCAATCTACGGATGTTGGATGAGTAACCATGTGGCACCTTAACATTTACCAAACATTCACAAAAAGCTTTCTTCTCCTTTCTAGACAACGTGTAACAAGCGGGAGGTAAGTATGTTCTTTTATTACCCATTTCACATAATTCTGTTAATTCTGACCTTATTCCCATTTCATGTAGGTCCAGTCTGGATTTTATCCCATCCTTAGTCTTACCTGGTATACTTAACAGAGTACCAATTATGCTATCACAGACATTTTTCTCAACGTGCATTACATCGATACAATGCCTAACTGTCAAGGAACTCCAATAAGGAAGATCCCAAAATATTGACTTCTTCTTGAATGAAGAATTGTCACTCCGTGTGGCCATACTACATTGTGATTTCTTACCAAATTCATTGACAATGTCTTTTACTCTTTCATAAACAGCATCCCCTGGTATAGGTTTAGGTGCACTCCGTTCATCATTCCATCCATTGAATGCTTTGCGCTTCCTACGATACGGATGGAATTTTGAAAGAAACCTTCGATGACCAAGATATACAGTCTTGCCTCCATGTTTTAGTCTTATTGAATCAGTGTTTTCTTCACATATAGGACACACTTTAGTTCCTTTGACACTATATCCAGACAAATTCCCATATGCCGGAAAGTCATTAATAGTGCAAAACAACATAGCGTGCAAACGAAATGTCTCTCTTCCTGAAGCATCATAGGTCATCACACCTTCAGCCCAAAGTTTCTTTAAGTCATCAATCAGAGGTTCAAGATAAACATCGATATCATTTCCGGGTTGTTTAGGGCCCGATATCAACAACGACAGCATAACGTATTTATTTTTCATACACAGTCAGGGAGGAAGATTGTATATAACAAGCATGACTAGCCAAGTGCTATGTTGGATGCTCAATGTCCCGTACAGATTCATCCCATCTGTACAAAGCCCAAGTCTTAGATTCCTATCTTCTTCACCAAATTTGGGGTACAATAGATCAATCTTCTTCCACTGTGGGGAATCTGACGCATGTCGTAGGATCCCATGTTATTTTTCTTAACATCTGCATGCCACCTCAAATTCTTCGCATCTTTCGGATTTGCAAACAAGCGTTGAAACTGTGATATTATAGGTAGATACCACAACACCTTGGCAGGAGAACCAGTTTTGGACTCCCCTGAAGTCGTCAATTTATACCGTGACGCACCACATTTTGGACAATCTTTCAAATCTACATATTCCTTTTGAAATAATACACAATCATTCAGGCATGTGTGTATCTTCTTGGCCTCCATTCCCATTGGGCACAACATTTTCTTTACCCGGTATGTTGAGATTGGCAGCTCGTTTCCTTTAGGAAGCATTTCTTTCAACAAAGTCAACAATTCAGTGAAGCTTTTGTCGCTCCATCTATTATTAGCTTTCAACTTATACAATCTCAAGACAGCGCTAAGCTTCGTAAACTTAGCACAGCCTGTGTATAACGGTATCTCAACATCATGCACAATGTTTCTAAAGATAGGAGGTGGATCAGTGTGCTCTACCCTACAACTATCCAACATCGCATCAACGATGTCTACTGGAACTGGTTCATTCACATCTACATCATAGGAGGCAATTTCTTCTTTCACCCAAGCACTGCTATCGACATCTACTGGTTTCGAGTTTGAAATCTCTCCATGCCAGTGCCATTCTGTATAGCCTTGTACAATCTCGTTGCACATGACATGACTTTTGATTTCCTCACCAGTGTTGACTTTCAAATTGTTACCGCAATGCCTACATGGACAGTAGAACCTATCTGTAGGTTTTTTCCTATGTTCCTCGGTAAATCTAATAAACTGATCAAGACCAGATATAAACTCTGCGGTGCAGCGATTGCGAATGGACATCCATGATCTATCCATTCTATGATCAAAGAGAAAACAAGTATATATTAGGACAAGATTAGGGTATACACTTACATCCTATCCAAGATTTACTCCTATTATCTACAATGAAGTCGGACTCCATACAAACACTATATAATTTAGTGATTAGGTGTTCAAGAACAGTCCCAAACCGGGGACTATCCAAAATTTACTCCTAATGAGTAAATCTTGGATGGGTTTCTAGGCCAACAAACACATGTGATGTCATTCTTATATATAATAAATGTGTACCACCTATCCCATCCTTGAACACCTAATCTCACTAGTAAGTGTATAATGTGTATTGGGTTTTCATGAAAATTTCGGCAGCATTTCCCCGATGTTCTCTAAGTACATATGTACTTAGAGAACAAACGGGAAAATACTGCCGAAATTTTCTCGAAAACCCAATACACATTATACACTTACAACCTAAGTGAGATTAGGTGTTCAAGAACAGTACCAAACCGGGGACTATCCAAGATTTACTCCTAATGAGTAAATCTTGGACGGGTTTCTAGGCCAACAAACACAATAATAGATATGTACATGTTAGGGTTTCATCAAAATTAATGTTAGGGTTTCATCACAATTGATGTTAGGGTTTCATCAATGTTAGGTTTAATCAAATCAAATTAGGATGCTAGAATTGACAAGTTTAAATCTTATTTCAACATGCATCAAAATTTACTGAATTAAGTCAAACATTAGGATTACAAGAACAAATATATGCAAGAAAAAAAATTGTTCATATCCTAAGATTTACATAAAGCATTACATAAAAATTTGTTTATATCCTTACCAATAGCAAGCACGGCCGTGGATGTGTTGGCCTACCACGGTCGTGCTGGACAGCACGGCCGTGGTAACGACCATGGTTGTGTTGCCTTACCACGGTCGTGCTGTCCAGCACGGCCGTGGTAGGCCAACACAGCCACGACCGTGGTTGGCCAACATAGCCATGGCCGTGCTTGCTGCATGTTGGTAAATAGCTAGGGAGAAGGAAGCAAAGAGGTAGCGCTACCTGGAGCTAGTGTGGAGAAGAGCGGCGGCAGCAGTGGCGGACCGGCAGAGGACGTGACGTGGAGCGCACAAAGGACCGTCGGCGGCAGCATCGCGTGGAGCAACTAGAGCAGCAGTGGCAGCGGCAGCAACAAATGACCGGGGGCGTGGAGCACAGCAGCAGCAGAGGATGTGGCGGCGGTAGCAGCAGAGGATGCGGCGGCGGCGGGCGAACACAGCAGCAGCAGCAACAGCGGGGGGCGTGGAGCACAACAGCGGCGGGGGGCGTGGAGCACATCAGCATAATTCGCGATGAAACAGGAAGAAAGGGGGAAGAGCCGGGTGATTGGGTCTATTAAGTTGGTCAACGGCGTCGGTTATATACGGAAACCGACGCCTATTATCTTCAGCGTCGGTTGCTAATAAAAAACTGACGTCCAATTAGACAATCTTTACCCTAAATTAATTGGCGGGAACCATTATCAGCGTCGGTTATCCAAGGATAACCGACACTGAAAGTGGAACTTTTCGCGCAAAATTTCATTTTAAATAGGCGTCGGTGAATAGTTAAAACACCGACGCTGTATGTGACCCAAATTTTTTTCGCTCAAAAATTGGATTTTGCGGGCGATTTTAGGCGTCGGTTGGTTATACTCAGTCGACACTGAATACAAAGTGGTACATGTGTCTAGCTGGTCTTCGAATATAGACGTCAGTTTGTCTAAATAACCGACGTCTAATATTATAGGTGTCGGTTTTCCTAAATAAACGACACCCAGAAAAACGACACTGAATGTTGTTTCTGTAGTAGTGTTATGAAAAACATTCTTGTTTAGCTTATAAAAAATGGCCGGTGATAGGCAAATCCAACCAGAGTTTTCATCCATTACATGAATATTAGTGCAATGGCTCACGTATCTTTTCTGCATAGGTTCTTTGCAAGAAAGAAAAAACCATATAGCTTTGTAAAAATAATATTTTTTTTCATTAAGCGCGCCTCTCTCTATATTGAAAAAATAGCGAAACATTGTGTGGTGAAGAGATGGAAAACATCTTGCATAAGGAAAAATGGAATAAGCAGTTTTATACTTTCAATGAATTCTATGTACTTTATAAATCCAAAATCATTGTGAGCTAAAGGATTAACTACAACACAACAATGGTCTCTAAAAGTATTCTTTTATAATGTGATATTTTATCCTTTTGTATACTCGTTCATTCTTGTGTACATCTTTTCTTGCATTTTTTTACTTTTTGTTTCATTTTATGTGCTTTTAGTTTTTTTATTTTGAATACTTACACTTTGTATATATTTTGAACAGTGAGACATGAACTCTCTACTACACCAATAAATCAACATGCACACAACCTTAGGAATCATCAATATAGTTGTTGGGAGTGTTTGGACCATGTAAATGCTAAACTAGAAGTTAGCATGTCATTAATCGAGTGTATAATTGATAGAAAATTAATGCTATTTTGATTATGGACTGATTCTTGGATGAAGTATACCTCGATCGATATCCATCTTAGTCGAGTTCGACTAAGATTCATTCTCATCTCAATTTTCATGATAGATGTTTTTCACAACAAATCTTTTCTACAACGACCCTTTCTCGATCAAAGAGTAGTTCGAAAAAAAATGTGTCTTTAAACATTTTTAAAATTCTGAAAATTATATTAAATAGTTTTTCTATTGTCACCTATCTATCCTAAAGACTTGATATAAAGTGTGAAAAAGGGTTTAGGATATGATAGGGTTGATCATCACTTGTTTTTACATCATTCCTATCAAGTTGCACAAAATGCACTTGAACAAAGTATGTTTGTGTACAATTTGTTGTACAAGCATCCAAACACATATAATATTGTATATTTTTTATTTTTAGATCCTCAGAAAGTTCCTTGATCGTTTTAAAAATTAAATGCACATTTTAGTAACACAAAAGGGTAATATTTATATCATCAAAATTAGAGTGTGGAATATCCAAAAAGCTAACAATATCCCTCCTTCTTGATAATGACAAATATTTCCCTAAGAAAACACTAAAAGTAGACAATTTTGATAATATACCTTCAAATTGTTGTTTATAGTCAAAGTTATCTTCATTGATTTTTCTCCCCCTTTGTCAAAGTCAAACCAGAGTTATACTTTTTGATGCTCCCCCTCAAAAAGAGAGTCATTTTGGAGAGGGGATATATATACCCAAGGAAAAATGGGGATATATCAATTTCACATGAGATATATTTCACACACAAAAAGCCATTTTTTATCGAAGAACATAAAAAAGTTGTCGATTATCAATGACAGGAATGTTAGTGTCTTCATGATAAAAAGATTCCATTAAGAATGATATATCAAAAAGATACTATAAGTAAATGGTAAGGAATGTTAAGTCAATATCAATGCAAGGAATGTCAAGTCCTACATGATATAGAGATGACATGCATAGCACCAATTTTCTAAAGAATACCTCAATATCAATGCAAAATTTGTTAAGTCCTCTATGATATAGAGATTGCCACAAAAATCATAGAAACAGACAAAAAATGATTTCTCAATCATTTTTAAGGGATGTTAAAACCATAAGTGATATAGATAGTCCATTAATACAAAATGAGGCCAACAAAAGAATCTCTAGACCACATATAAGGGATGTTAAGCCCATAAGTGATATAGAGATTTCCATAAAAGAAAAAATGATACAGATATGCAAGTTTATATCTTATAACTTTGAAATCCCCCTTATTCTCATACTCCATAGAGAATGGGATCAAAAAGGAAATGAACCACTAAGATAGTTATATCCATTAAGAGCCAAAGAATTCATGTAAATCACGTAATAAAACAAGATAAACACAACTAAATTTAAACTAATAGTCAATATCTCGATTGAATATCATTTGTATAACATCTCAGGATTTGGGACCTCACATATAATGATCTTAAAAGGAATGATTAGACTACCCATATCACCAAGGTGCATGTCCTTTTCTGGGAGTCCATGACTAAAGAACTCCATAGTTAAGCGTGCTCAACTTGGAGTAGTACTAGGATGGGTGACTAGTCAGGAAGTTGACCCCGGCTTGCACGTGAGTGAGGAAAAAGTGCACAGTTAAGGCTAGTGGTGGTCTGTGGGACCAATCATCAATCCTAAAACTCTACCAGAGCCTAGGGAAGTGGGCCCGGGTGTTACAATCTCAATCAAGCAGGCCCTCAGTTGAACTATACTTTGACTGATAGGTAGTCTGTCAGTAATTATCATCCATTTTCAATCAGTTCATAAAAAATAAATAGAACCATATCAATTAGAAATTCATCATTCTTCTCATCAACTTCTTTATTAAAGGAATTAACAATATTAGCAAATTTACTTTTCTTTTTCTTATATTTTTTAACATTTTCTCACATAAAATCAACCAGTTCATTCTTAGAAAAGTTGGAAGACATACATCACTATGCATAATTTCTTTTTTGTTCATTATTTTTGTATTAGGCATTCAACTATCTGATGAAATTTTTCTTCCTCAACTTCTATATGACATTCTTCAATATACTTTCAACAATATTTTATGGTTTTTATAGTAGATATAAATCAAGAATCCCATTTTAGAAATAATTTCATATTTTTCATGTGAAATAATTCTAGTTTATGATTAAACATGTTAATTTTTGAATTATTGTCTTACTTGGTTCCTTCATAAATAATAAATAATATCCTACAAGATAGTATAAGTAGCTTCACAAGAGGTAATATGATTAAATTCATCAATGGAAAGAATAAGTTGGTCATGGTTCCCAGTCCCTAGACAATGCGGAACTAAAGCGGGAGTGGAAAGGACAAGAAGATCTTGAATTTTCACAACTTTTTGGAAGTTTCACAACCTACGTGTGATTAAACTGTCATATCGCCAAGTGAGATGTTCATATCACACACGAGACAGTTGTCTGGGATGTGAGAAAGTTGACTTGCTAAGTGAGATGGGCGTTTCACACTTTCCCAGTCAGATATGAATTGGCAAATCGTTTCCTAATTAATGTCATTTATTAATTTACTTCCACCCCAAGTTTGTGCAATTGAAACGAGTTTGGGAAAACTCAAGAACCTTTGTTCGTCCCAACTGGGCCATCTCATACAAGTGAGATGCCCGTCTCACTCACTCAGATGACTGTCTGGTGAGCTTGAGTCGAGCAGATTGTTTCAACAGCTTAAGCTGCCCAGTTCATGGGGCAAAACTAAGCCAATTCAATTTTTGATCTGCCTAACAATCCAAACGGCCATCTCAACACTTGAGATGCCCGTCTGGATGCCCAAACGACTGTCTCACCCAGTGAGATGGTCATTTGGTAGCTCAGTCTATTAATTTGTCGATCTATTGTGTGAATTGAGTACCGAAATACTTTCATACTTAATTCAATTATCATTCAAGATCAAACTATTATTTTAGATGATTTCTTATGTGTGTGACCCTATAGGTCACAAATCACATTGGCAGTGAATGTCCATAACTAGCTTATGATATTACAAAAAAAGAGTGGTGCCTAGTCACTCATCATTGCTACCCAAGTGAATGGAAAGTTGGGGGGAACTTTAACCTACAATTAGTGTATGGTGCTACAGTGTTTGTATGGTTCCTAACATGACCTTCATTCTTCTACTACGTAAGTACTTTTATAGTGGGTTTAGCAATGTTTGTCTTAAGTCAATATTTTGCAATTTTCACATCTCTTTGTTGTACAACTACTCATATGAGATGGAAGTGTCGTAGTATGCTATCTGAGATTCCCAACCTAACTAGTATCTCATTGCTATCATCAATATTTATACTATGTCATCAATGGTTTGAAACCTCACACAAGTTCACCCATATGAACTTCTTGATCCATACAGTATCCTCTATTGTTCTCATTACACAGATACACTTGGCTTCTTTTGTAGATTAGGACAATTGCCATTCACTTAGAACCCTTTCTATCTTACAATTATTGTTTAATGTCATATACTATTGTGATCATTTTGTCAGTTTGTAATCTTGCATGGATTTAACCCTTTACATCCAACTCTTCCTTATTACCATAACTAAGGAACCAATCCTTTAGGTGCTTCACAAGCATCTAAGGATGTTCTTTATGGTAATCCAGTGACTCACACTGGTATCTGACATATATCCTCTTGTCATGACCAATACATACGATATTGATAGGTAGGTATATGTACATCCTCTCATCATGTCTATACATATGAGATGATTGGATATCCTCTCATGATGACCAATGCATATGAGATTACTTGATATCTTCTCATCATGTCCAATACATACAAGATAATAGGATAAGTACATAGCATTGAAGTCAAGATAGATGCACATGTATCTATCCATGTGTCCTTGTTCTTCATAAGAACTAGGACACTAGGCTCTTGAAATACTAACTCCATGGAACATGGACAAGTTTTCTCTCATTGAGTCTTGCATGTTGAACCCTTCAACATCTTACCAATGTATGCACTTTTACTTAGGTTAAGAAGTTGTCCAAATCTATCTCTATAGACCTTGATCTCTATCGCCAAGCATGCTTCACCTAAACCCTTCATATAGAAGGTACTTTTCTTGCCAGGTTTTCTAATTTTCATGATAAGGACATTATTACCCATCATTATGTGGAAAATCAATATGCTCCCACTAAATATTTTGTAATCGTATAATCCATCTTCAATCTGACTCAAGTCAAACCCTTTCACTGACTTGTCAACTCAAAGATTCCAACTCTAAGATGTTTGCTTCAGTCCTCATGTTGACCTTTGTAGATTATAGACTTTATTTCAATTAATAGATATATAAAACCATTTGCTTGTGTCACATACACATCCTCTTAGTTATTCCAATTTAGAAATGTGATTTTAGCATCCATATACCAAATCTCACAATCATAATAAGCTACAACAGCAAGCATGATCTAGATGGATTTAACCATGGTAATTGGTGAAAGGCTTCATCACATCCAACAAATTGAACTAGTTTGAAACTCTTTTGCAACCAATTTTTCTTGACATGTTGGTCTTCTTACAAAGACCCAAATGCACCCTATGGGTTTTACCCCTTCAGGTGGATCCACCAAGGTCTTACCTTGTTGGTTTGCATGGAGTCCATCATAGATCTCATGGCCTCATGCCATTTTTTAGAATTTGGTTCCTTAATAGTTTCTAGGTAGGTAGTTGACTCATCGCTATGATGAGCTTACAGCCTTTATGAGATATCATAATCTTTCAAACTCAAGGCGTTCTAGTAAAACTATGAGTTTTGTGTTTACATAAGGAACTTGACATTCCACAATAGTTTGTGATTCTCCTTGTTCCTTGTTGTACCTTTTTAGGTTAAATGTTTTCTTATTTGTCTTGAACATTTTGAGTTCTACTATCACTCCTACTAATTCCTTTGGAACTAAGTTCCCTTTAGGAATTCAGCCATCCTACCAACAAACATGTTGTTGTCTGGATGGAATGTAAGTAGTTTTCAACAAGATAATATTCATATATTTGTGGCTAAATACCTTTAAGAAACTATTTTCTTATACATGCTTTCAATCCTCATTACTATGAAAGACACACTATGACACTTCCCATGCCATATCTCATATGGTGCATTTTGAATCATTTTAGATGGTACATTATTTTAGTGTAAAGCATGTGCCTACAAAAAATATTGGAAGATAGTAAGATTTTGATTGATAATCACACCATGACTTAAAATGTTGTGATACCTTCTTTATGACACATCAATATCTTTCAGGTGGAGTTCAATATGATACATTATCATGATCTCCTAGAAGGTCCTAAAAATCTTGGTTTATGTATTTCAACATCAATCATATCGAGGTATCTTGTTACTTTTACCAATTTAGTTACATACTTCATTTATGATCTCCTTGAAAACTTTAAGAGATCCAATGTGTATTTCATTAAATACAAATTTCAATATCTATTGATCGCATTAGTAAATACAATGAGGTACTTGTAACTACCTTTAGCATTCATCCAAAAGGTCTATGTACATTAGTGATACTAGTCCTAATGGAATAGTCAATCTCCCACTACATCTAGTGATGATACTATTGACATATTGTACAACAATAAGACATGCATGTCTCTATTGGTTCAATAACCAAAAGAGTCTAGATAACCATCATATGGATTCTATAAATGCATTTCTCATTTATGTGCTCTAGATGATAGTGATATAGATATTCAATGTGTAAGTTATCAAGTCATTCAATATATGTGTCATACACATTTGTCTCACAAGCCACTTGTTTTGCCTTTGTGTAGATCGTAATCTCACATCAAAATATAAATTAAAACTATCGTACTTCTTATTACATTATAAATGGGAATACCTCAAGTTACATTTGAGGTGAAATAAGAAGAAGATCATTAATTTATATTTGGAAAGAAGAGAGAGGCTTGATGCACAGACCGATTAACAACCGGAATAAAAACCACAACCATGTACACAAATATCTAGGGTTTTGGCCATACCCATGCTTTACACACACATACACACACACACACATATATATGCACACACACATATATATATATATATATATATATATATATGCATATATATATATATATATACATATATGTATATACATATACATGCATATACAGAGAGAAAAAGAGAGAATCAGGCTAGAATACACTCGAGTGTACAAATCACATGAATACACTCAAGTGTTTTTGCATATCAATGCTATTTTTTTTTGCAAAATGAAACCATTGATCCTCAGTGTCATACTATAACTAGGATACATACAAATTTTGAGCCCATATGGGTGAGTGTAAGTCACTCATCCAAGGGAAACAAAATTGACATGTGATACTAATTTAAAATTTATAATTTTTGTGGTCTTTATAACATGACCTACAAATGTCCAAATGTGATCAAATTTTGTATGATCTATTCACAAGATGTTTAAGCAAATCAATGGATTATATTTTTGAAAAAAAATATTGCATCACAAAAAACCACTTGAGTGTATTCTAGCCTGACTCTCTCTCTCTCTATGTATATATATGAATATATAAATTTATTTGGGTGCTTATGTGGTGATTTAGACGAACATGCACATCAACTAATTTAAATATTTTCATCACATACAATAAATAAACATGATAAAACCAAAAATTTGATCATATCAATTATCCCAAAACATAATTAATTGATGTGGCTCTGATACTACTGTAGCGAAATATGGCATCAGGTAGGAAGCGTAAACAAAAAAATTTACTGACATATTTCCCATAACCAACAAATCATGTCTATAATTATGCAATGGAAATGATGGTTTCATAAAGATATATCTGGCCCTAGAGGAAGTCCAAAGACAATCCTCATTGATGTAGATGCACACTCTGTCTTGGATGGTGGTTGTGCAGTTGTTGGTCACACTCAGGCTCGTGTGAGTACTCCTGCATAGACATCAGACTCATACAACTGCTACAACAACTCCACAGATCTCACCATAGACTGTGAGGTGATATTTTCCTTCTAGAAGTAGCTAACAGACTCCTACCTCTAGAGTAGTCCACATGGACCAACTAGAACTCATGTCCTCCTATAGGAACAGACACGAAGGAGTTGTCCCTCACATTGGTGCACTAGCCACCAACATGCTCTTCCACAACAATGATCCTCAATCGTTTCTCTCCAATGACTATCCCTCCCTAGTCGGGTAGGACTTGCTTGGGCTCTCGTTGTTACCACAACCAGAGAGGACAACAATTGTCAGTGCAACTAATTCCCAATTGTATGTGTAGTAGTTGTGCTCTGGGATTCCCCCAATACCCAACTATATATAGGAGGGGTTAGGGTCAGGGTTCCTAGTCCTTGGACAATGCAAGACTAAAGTGGGAGTGGAAAGGACAAGTAGATCTTGAATTTTCATAACTTTTTTGGAAGTTTCACAACCTAAGTGTGACGAAACGGTGGTATCTCCAAGGGGTGACAGTAATATTGCACATGAGATGGTCGTTTCACTAAGTGAAATAGTCATCCAGGATGTGAGATGGTCATTTCACATTTTCCAGTCAGATATGAACTGGAAAATTATTTCCTAACTAATGTCATAGATTACTTTACTTGAAACCCAAGTATGTACTATTCAAACGATTTTGGGAAAACTCCAGAACATTTGTTCGTCCCAATCAAGCCATCTCACACAAGAGAAACGCCTGTCTCACTCACCTAGATGGCCTCCTGGTGAGTTTGATCAAGTCGATCAGTTCAACTGCTTGAACTGACTGGTACATAGGGTAGAACCAAGCCAATTCAATTTCTAATCTGCCTGGCAATCCAAACGGTTGTCTCTCCAAGTGAGACGGTCATATTGCACATGAGATGTTCATTTTACTAAGCGAAATACAGTGATTCTGTCAAAAGACATTAGTCTACTACATGGTTGTTCCAAATCAAGATTTGTAACAATCAACTATTATTAACCTCGCAAGGAATAATACAAAGTACAATTGTTACCCTCTTCAGCCAAGGAAGAGCATCGAACCTTTTCTTTAACAATTTTGAAGAGCATTGAATCTCTTCTTTACATACCAATGAAGTGCACCGCACCTTCAATCTTCTTTAACAACCAAGGAAGAGCACCAACCTCTTCTTTAACTACTTTGAAAAGAACTAAAGATCTTCTTAACAACCAAGAAAGTGCATAGAATAATATTATTAAACAACATTGGAGAGAGAGAACACCAATGCTCACAGAATTCACACATCGATTCTTTAAAAGATTTACAATATAAAATCTCTATGAATAAATGATGATTTACTTTTACAAATACAGGAAAGACAATATTTATTGGAGTATGACACTATTGTTGAACTATGGCTTAGATCTAAAATGACAATTTACAATTGTAATCTTGGAGAAAGATAGCATGTAATAAATTTGCTCGTGTATAGTCTAATTGTTCATATGCACTGCTATATACAACAAAAATTTAGGAATCATCAATATAGTTGTTGGGAGTGTTTGCACTACGTAAATTCTAAACTAGTAGTTAGCATGCCATTAATCGAGTGTATAATCAATAGAAAATTAATGCTATTTTGATTGTAGACTAATTCTCGGTTGAACTATACTTCGATCGATATCCATCTTATTTGAGTTTGACTAAGAGTCATTCTCCTCTCAATTTTCACGATATATGTCTTTACCAAAAAACTTTTTCGACAACGACTTTTTCTCGGTCAAAGTGTAGTTTGACCAAAAATGGGTCTTAAATATTTTTAAAATTTTCAAAACTATATTAAACAGTTTTTATAATGACACCTATCTATCCTCAAGATTTCATATAAGTGTGAAAAATGATTTAGGATATGATAGGTTTGATCAAGCTGTTGTAGATAGTCAAAGTTATCTTCATGGATTTTCTCCCCCCTTGTCAAAGTCAAACAAGAGTTATACTTTCCGATGCTCCCCCTAAACAAGATAGTCATTATGAAGAGGGAATATATGTGCCCAAGGAGAATTGAGGATATATCAATTTCACATGAGATATATTTCACACACAAAAGGCCATTTTTGATCAAAGAACATAAAGAAGTTATCAAATTATCAATGACAGGAATGTTAGCACCTTCATGATAAAAAGATTCCATTAAGAACAATATATCAAAAAGATACAATAAGTAAATGGTAAGGAATGTTATGTCCACCATGATACAGAGATTCTATGAATAACATGAATTTTCTAAAAAATATCTTAATATAAATGCAAGGAATGTCAAGTCCTACATGATATGGAGATGACATGTGTAGCACCAATTTTCGAAGAAATACCTAAATAATACTGCAAATAATGTTAAGTACTCTATGATATAGAGATTTCCACAAAAATCAAATAAATAAACAAAAAATGATTTCTCAATCATTTTTAAGGGATGTTAAGACATAAGTGATATAGAGAGTCCACTAAGACAAAATGAGGTCAATAAAGAATCTCTAGACCACATATAAGGGATGTTAAGACCATAACTGATATAGAAATTTCCATAAAATAAAAAATGATATAGATATGTAATTTTATATCATATAACTATTAAATCCCCCTTAATCTCATACTCCATAGAGAATGGGCTCAAAAAAGAAATGAACTGCTAAGATGGATATATCCATTAAGAGCCAAAAAATCATTTAAATCATGATATAAAGCAAGATAAAGACAACTAAATTATAAACTAATAGTCAATATCTCAATTGAATATCATTTTGATCAAGCTAGCCCTCAGTTGAACTATACTTTAACCAATAGGTAGTCCATCAGTAATTTTCATCCATTTTCAATCATTTCATAGAAAATAAATAGAAGAACATCAATGAGATATAAATCATTTTTCTCATCAACTTCTTTATTAAAGGAATTAAAAATATTAGCAAATTTATTTTTCTTTTTTTATATTTTTTAATATTTTCTCACAAAAAATCAACAAGTTCATTCTTCACAAAGTTGGAAGATATACATCACTATGCGTAATTTCTTTTTTTCATCATTTTTTGTATTAGGCATTCAACTATATGATGAACATTTTCTTCCTCATCTTCTATAAGACATTCGTCAATATACTTTCAAAAATATTTTATGGTATTCATAGTAGATATAAATCTAGAATCCCAATTTAGAAATAATTTCATATTTTTCATGTGAAATAATTCTCATTTACAATTAAACATATAAATTTTAGAATTAATAACTTACTTGGTTCCTTCATAAATAATAGATAATATCCTACAAGATAGCATAAGTAGCTTCATAGGAGGTAATATGATTAAATTCATCAATGGAAAGAAACTTATGAAACTAGCCTACGACTCTTGCATCAAGAGTGACACCTCTTACCATAGCCACTTCCCATTCCTCCAAATCTACACACATGGATGGATAACCACCTTTATAAGATCAAGACTAACACTTTGAATGAAGAGTTGTATATCTTGCTTTTGTAAAGTATATTTGGATCCATCAAAAATTGTCATCCAGTTGATGTGTGGTCCTCCATCATTGAGTTGGCCTAATAGACTTTCCCCCATCTTCAAGACCTGCTAAAGTTCCTTAAAACATGCTATCATACCAACTGATGTTCTCCAAAGGGGGGGGGAGTGAATAGAGATAACAGAAATCTTATAAAATTTTGAGCACTAAGGAGGTTAGATTGCAACTTGCATAAAAGATAATGCAAAGGAAATTAATGTGAATATTTAGACAATGAAAGCAAACCACAAGAGGCACCCGAGATATAGTGGTTCCATGAAAAGAAGTTAATACACTTCCTGTTTAGTCTCAACCAAGATTTGTAACAATCAAATTTCATTAAACTTCAAAGAATGTAAAGTATAATTTCTACCATCTTCTTTCATGAGCAGCCAAGAGCGTCGAACCTATTTTTTACGGTATTGAAGAGCATCAAACCTCTTTTCTAATGTCCAAGGAGGAGCATTGAACCTTCTTGTCTTCTATAATGGCAAAGGAAGAACACATACCTCTTCTATAACTAATTTGAAGAGCACCAGACCTCTTCTATAATAATCAAGGAAGAGCACCAAACAATGTTGAACAAGATTGGAGAAGTAAGAACAATACTCACAATATTTAAATATCAATTCTTCAAAATATTTACAATATGAATCTCTCTATGAACAAGTGATGATCATATTCAACAAGGATATCTAAGGTTATATTTAGTGGAGTATGAAACTATGTTGAGTTATGGATTAAATATAAAGATAGCAATGTCGAATTCTGAGCTTGAAGAATGATATCATGAAATTGAAGTTATAAAGTATATATTGTAAGAGTTGATAGGAACTACTATATAAATGAAACATTTAGGAATGGTCAATATAGATGTTATGAGGGTTTTTACCAAGTTAAATGCTAAACTAGCCATTTTCATATCAAAAATTGAGTTTGCAATGGATAGAAAATTAGTGCTTATTTTAATTGTGGACTAATTGTTAGTCAAATTATACTTTGACTTTAAGTTATCTTAGTAAAATTGTAGTTTGATCGAGAGTCAATATCCTCTCAAATTTTGCAATTACTATTTCCTACAATGGCACTTTTTCTATAATGACTGTTTCTCAGCTATAATGTAATTCAAATGAAACTGTATCTGACAGTTTGACCAAGAGTCAGTCTCCTCAAAATTATGTGAATGACTATTTTTCAATGACATATCTTCTTCTTCTATGAATCTTTCTCGGTCAAAGTGAAATTTGATTGAAAATATGTATGTCAAAATATTTCTATGCTTTTGAAATCCATACGAAAATATTTTTCTAATGATACCTTGTTGGATTGATGGGATCTAGAGGTGGGGTTGTATAGAGATAAAACACATAAACCAAATATGTTAGACCTTCAAATTATACCAAGAGATAGGGTTGGAAATATGAAATTTGAGTGTAATTAAACACACATATCAAGGATGAGAGAGATTAAATAAGGTCAAGAAAACAAACTATATATAGTGGTTCCAAACTCCAAACTAGGAGAGTCTACATATACTATGTAGAAAGGTCAATCTCTAGGATTTGCAACCATTGCACACTTATTATCTTCCATTATAAGAGATACAATATAACCTCCCTTATCTAGGTCAAGGATACCTATGTAGGGAAATATGGCACCAGATATGGTAGCAGAAACAATAAAAATCACGGCCATATTCCCCATTAAACCAAAATATCACGTCAATAACTATATAATGGAAAGGATGGTTTTGAGGATATATCTAGTCTTGGAGCAAGTCCAATGACATCTCCTCACCACTGTAGATACACAACTATCTTCTACTTGCACTAGGACTCTCCTGTAGCTCCACTTGGTCCTCACCATAGACAACAAGTTTACGTTGTCCTCCTAGCGACAGAAAACAACCTCCATGCCATTATGGAAGTCCATACATACCACCTAGAACTCAGAAAATTAAGGATTTGTCTCTCCTGTTAGTGTAGTAGTCACCAACTTGCTATCCCTACCTTTATCGGGTAGTAATTTCTTAGGTTCTCTAAGTTACCACAACCAGAGAAGATAAACAATTGTCAGAGGCAATTGATATGTTTGAGAAACCCCAGTACCCCTCTATTTATAGGAGGGATTCGAGTCAGGGTTACCAGTCTATGTGGGAGTGGAAGAGACTAGAATATTGAATTTTTGCAACCTAAAAATGATAAAATAGTCACTTCATTAGCAAACCAATCGGTTGGCATGTGAGCCGATCAGTTCACCCAGTGAACCAGTCGTTCTGGTCATGTTTCCCAATCAAATTTAAATTCACAATTCTATTCCTAATGCATGGCATGCAATTGAATTTCACCATGAACTAGGTGGTCCATATAGTGAATTGGTCATCTCACGACCACCAACGGATCAAATCACTTAGTGAACTAGTCAGTTGGAGCCCCAGTTCATTCAAAACTTTGTCAACTTATCATCCAACAACTTGACAATCCAATCAGTCATTTCATCACATTAACTAATCCGTTGGGAGTCCAGTCAGTTGATTTGTTGCTTGAATTGAATATCCAAACACTTATCTAATAAATGCAATTATTTTTCAAGATCAAAACTCTTGTTCTAGGCCAGTTCCTATGTATGTGACCCTATAGGTCCCATATTACATAGGTTTTGAATGTCCATAACCAGTTATGACATCATAAGAAATGAGTGGTGCCTAGTGGCATAGAAATGCTGCCCAAGTAAATGGAAAGTTGGAGAACAAATTCAACCTACAATCTTTGTATAGTGTTGTAGTGTTTGTATAGTTCCTTTGCCACTGATATCCAGATTGAACTCGAGGCATGGAGTAGTCATCCTCTTCAACATTCAATCTTGTTTCTTGGACCACAATAGACTATCTAAGATATATGTAAGGTCAATATCATATATTGACTCAAATGTGCATATATTTATCAGTTTCTCTTATCAAGAGCCTAGGATATGATACTCCTATAGGAGGGACAAATCTCATCTACATAATTCACAGTCAATCCCCATGGTTCATAGTCACCCACTCATCATCGTTATGGCAACCCTTATTTAGGATTATGTTTGATTATGTCAAAGCATATCGAGACTTCAAGTCTAAGAACCACAACCACCACCAACACAATGAGAGCTGACTATGACTACCATTATAATGGCTTCCATGTATTAGTCTTATGGTGGGTCTTCCCGATACACTATTCTCAAAAACGTATATGTGTGCTTGGTTTGATATCACATGTCATGGATAATGAGATTTTGTCATCAACCAATACATACTCTGGTCTTATGTGTTATTGTTGTCTATCTACCATCCAGAATAACATCTAACCAAGGACATAATGAGAGTGTATATATTGTTAATATCCATATGATCTAATTGTTCAAGTCACGTAATTGAAGACATATGTCATTGAGTAATATCATTATCTAAACATTTATTAAGTTACATCATTATCTCATAACTGAATAAAATAAAATAAATTAGAAGTTTGCATTTATATATTAATCAAACCATGTATATATTATGTCATTACAATCATCATATGATTGGCTCTCTGGGCATAAATACCAACAGACACCCACTTGCACTTAGAGCCAATTGTCGATGAATCTTATCCCGAGTGACCTAACATGACCATCATGCTTCTACTGTGAAAGTGCCTTTTTCAAGGGGTTAGAAATATTGTTCTTAGTTTGTACTCTGCAAATCTTCACATCTCCTCATTATACGATCTCTCATATGAGATGGAACTTCCTTTGTATATAATTTGAACGCTAATGTGATATGGGTTCCTCAGCTTGTGTAATAGGTCCATTATTGTCACAATATAGATCAATTGCATCACTGACATTTGGAACAACCCCAAGTTTAGAGATGAACTTATTAAACCATACATCTTCCTTTTTTGCATTTGGTGCAACAATATACTCGACTTCTATTGTAGAATCAACAAATGTCTCTTTCTTGGAACTCTCAATGCTTACAACTCCATTGTTTAGTCCAAACATTGTAATTTGTAATCATCTTTATCAGTTTGGAAGGTTGCATCAATGTAACCCTATACCACAAACTCTTCCTCTCTGATGTAAACCAAGAACTGATCCCTAGTCCTTCTCATGTACTTGATGATGTTGTTTACGACTATCTAATATGAATCACATGGATCCAACTAATATCTGCTCGTCATGTTCAAAGTATACGCAACATCAGGATGACTATACAACATTCATGCATGATTGATCCAATTGTTGATGCATATGGAATTAGACTCATGTGTTCCCTTTCCTCACAAGAACTGGGACATTGACATTTAGATATGGCAACTCCATGATGCATGAGTAGGTTTCCTCTCATTGAGATATCCATATTGAACCTCTTAAACACTTTGTCAATGTATGTGCTTTGACTTAGTCCAAGAAGCTTTCTAGATCTATCTCTATAGATATTATTCCCCAAGATGTTGGATGCTTCTTCCAAGTCTTTCATAGAAAACATATGTTATAACCTAAATTTTCATTTGTATGGAAACATCTTCCATAAAGAAAAAGGGAATAAGCATTTTTATACTTTCAATGAATTCTATGTACTTTATAAATCAAAATCATTATGAGCTAAAGGCTTAACTACAACAAAACAATGGTCTCCAAAAGTATTCTTTCTTAGTATGATTTTTTATCCTTTTGTATGCTCATTCATTCTTGTGTACATCTTTTCTTGCATTTTTTTTTACTTTTTATTTAACCTAATGTGCTTTTTGTTTTTTGATTTTGAATACTTACACTTTGTATATTTTGAATAGTGAGACTTGGACTCTCTATTACACCAATAAACCAACCTACACACAACCAAAAACTAATGGTCGAGTGACAGTATGGGGGTTCTTTTTAGTGGATTGTGATTAATGACACTAATTATGAACTATATATTCTTCTTTTTTCTTCTATTATTCACTGTTCTTACTTGGACCCTGATTTTTGACAATCTTATTTACAACCATCCTGAACCTAGTTTTTTTAGATCATTTTAAACCTTGAATGAAAGTAATATATGCATCGATGTTCTAAATACAACACTGACTTCATTTCAAATTTCTAGCAAAGTTGTAAACTAGAGATCAATGCAGATACATCCCTATTACCAAATTCCTACAAAGTTCAAAATTCGGAGTTAAGCTTGAGCAGAATCATTATGGACTTGGATTTTGAAAATTAATTTAAATTTAAACCAATAGACTACTTTTTTAGAAGTGTTAATATCAAAACTAGTTTAGACCTTAAGACTATCATAAGAGTACATTTTTTATTTCTTTTTATCCATATTTTATGTACTAAATTTACAATTATTTTGTACCTCTTTGATGTACTCTAGGGGGGATGAATAGAGAATATAAATCTTATGTAATTTCAAACACTAAGGAGGTTATATTGCAACTTGTTAAAATGATAATATAACAAAGATGTAAAATAAATAATTGGACAATGATAGCAAGCCACAAAAAACACCTGATATATAGTGATTCTATCAAAAGACATCAGTCTACGACCTGGTTGTTCCCAATCGAGATTTGCAACAATCAACTATTATTAACCTCACAAGGAATAATACAGTTAAAGAATAATTGCTACCATCTTCGGCCAAGGAAGAGTGTTGAACCTCTTCTTTAACAGCTTTGAAGAGCATTGAACCTCTTCTATACATACCAATGAAGTGCACCGCACCTTCCATATTCTTTAACGACCAAGGAAGAGAACCAACCTCTTCTTTAACTACTTTGAAAAGAACTAAAGATCTTCTTAACAAACAAATAAGTGCATAGAATAATATTATTAAACAACATTGGAGAGAGAGAACACCAATGCTCACAATATGCACACATCGATTCTTCAAAATACTTATAATATAAATGATTATATTTAAAGTCTCTATGGATATATGATTATTAACTTTAACAAAGATAGGAAAGAGAATATTTAGTGGACTATGACACTATTGTTGATCTATGCCTTAGATCTAAAAATGACAATGTATAATTGTAATCTTGGAGAAGATAGCATGTAATAAATTTTCTCAAGTGTATAGTCTAATTGTTCATGTGCACTGTTATATACAGGAAATACTTAGGAATGGTCAATATAGTTGTTGGAAGTGTTTGTATTAGGTAAATGCTAAACTAGTAGTTAGTATGACATTTAGTGTATAATTGATAGAAAATTAATGCCATTTTGTTTGTGGGCTGATTCTTGGGTGAACTATACCTAGATCGGGATCCATCCTAGTCAAGTTCAACTAAAAGTCATTCTCCTCTCAATTTTCACAACATATGCTTTTTACAACAAATCTTTTCTACAATGACTCTTTCTCGATCAAAGTGTAGTTCAGAAAAAGATGTCTCTTTAGTTTTTCTAATGACACCTATCTATCCTAAAGACTTGATATGAGTATGAAAAAGGGTTTGGGATATGATATGGTTGATTATCACTTGTTTTTACATCATTCCTATCAAGTTGAACAAAATGCACTTGAACAAAGTTTATGCATGTACAATTTGTTGTACAAGTATCCAAACACATATAATATTGTATATTTTTTATTTGTGGATCTTGTGCTTGTTCCTTGATTATTTGAAAAACTATATGCACATTCTAGTAACACAAAAGGGTTATATTTATATCATCAAAATTAGAGTGTGGAATATCCAAAAATCTAACAAAAGCCCCCTTCTTGATGATGACAAATATTTTCGTAAGAAAACACTAAAAATGTACAATTTAGATAATTATACCTTCAAATTGTTGTATATAGTCAAAGTTATCTTCATTGATTTTTCTCCCCCTTAGTCAAAGTCAAACAAGAGATATACTTTCCGATGCTCACCCTCAACAATAGATTCATTTTAGAGAGGGAATATATATACCTAAGGAAAAATGAGGATATATCAATTTCACATGAGATACATTTCACACACAAAAAGCCTTTTTTATCAAAGAACATAAAGAAGTGGTCGAATTATCAATGACATGAATGTTAGCACATTCATGATAAAAATAATCCATTAAGAAGGATATACCAAAAAGATACTATAAGTAAATGGTAAGAAATGTTAAGTCCACCATGATATAGAGATTCTATGAATAACACCAATTTTCTAAAGAATATCTCAATATCAATGCAAGGAATGTCAAGTCCTACTTGATATAAATATGACATGCATAGCACCAATTTTCTAAAGAATACCTCAATATCAATGCAAAGAATGTTAAATCCTCTATGATATAGAGATTGCCACAAAAATTTAAAAAAACTAAACAAAAAATTATTTCTCGATCATTTTTAAGGGATGTTAAGACCATAATTGATATAGAGAGCCCATTAAGACAAAATGAGGTCAATAAAGAATCTCTAGATCACATATAAGGGATGTTAATCCCATAACTAATATAGAGATTTCCATTAAAGCAAAAATGATATAGATATGCCATTCTATATCATATAACTTCAAAATCCCCCTTAATTTCATACTCCATAGAGAATAGGCTCAAAGAAGAAAGGAACCACTAAGATAGATATATGCATTTAGAGCCAAAAAATTCATTTAAATCACATAATAAACTAAGATAAAGACAACTAAATTCAAAATTAATAGTCAATATCTCGATTGAATTTCATCTCGATCAAACGGGCCTTTATTTGAACTATACTTTGACTGATAGGTAGTTTGTCAATATTTTTCATCCATTTTCAATCAATTCACAGAAAATAAATAGAACAATATCAATTAGAAATTAATCATTTTTATCATCAACTTCTTTATTAAAGGAATTAACAATACTAGCAAAATTATTTTTCTTTCTCTTATATTTTTAACATTTTCTCACATAAAATCAACAAGTTCATTCTTAGAAAAGTTGGAAGACATACATCACTATGAATACTTTCTTCTTTTGTTCATCATTTTTTGTATTAGGCATTCAACTATATGATGAAAGTTTTCTTATTCATCTTCTATATGACATTCTTCAATATACTTTCAAAGATATTTTATGGTTTTCATATTAGATATAAATCTAGAATCCCATTTTAGAAGAAAAAAATTCATATTTTTCATGTGAAATAGTTCTAGTTTATGATTAAATGTATGAATTTTAGAATTATTATATTACTTGGTTCCTTCATAAATAATAAATAGTATCCTCCAAGATAGCATAAGTAGCTTCAAAAGAGGTGATATGATTAAATTCATAAATGGAAAGAACCAGTTGGTCAGGGTTCCCCATCCTTAGACAATGCAGGACTAAAGCGCGAGTAGAAAGGACAAGTAGATCTTGAATTTTTGTAACTTTTTTGGAAGTTTCACAACCTATGCGTGATGAAATAATCATCTCACCAAGTGAGATGATCATATCACATATGATACGATCGCATGGGGTGTGAGACTGTTGTCTTGCTAAGTGAGATGATCGTTCACACTTTCCCAGTCATATATGAATTGGAAAATCATTTCCTAATTAATGTCATACATTATTTTACTTGCACACCAAGTATGTACAATTGAAAGGAGTTTGGGAAAACTCAAGAACCTTCATTCGTCCCAACTGGTCTGTCTCACACAAGTGAGACACTCATCTCACTCACTCAAACGGCTGTCTGGTGTGCTTGAGTCGAGCCAATCATTTCAACAGCTTGTACCACCCTATTCATAGGGCTGAACTAAGCCAATTCAAATTTTGATCTGCCTGACAATCCAAACGGCCGTCTCAACACTTGAGACACTCGTATAGCTACCCAAATGTCTATCTCACCCAGTGAGATAGTTGTTTGGCAGCTTAGTTAGCTAATTTGTCATTCTGTCATGTGAATTAAATATTGAAATCTTTAGTACTTAATTCAATTATCATTCAACATCAAACTCCTCTTCTAGATGAGTTCCTATGTGTGTGACCATGTAGTCACAGATCACATTGGAAGTGATGTCCATAACTAGCTTATGACATTACAAGAAAAGAGTGGTTCCTAGTTGCACATAATTGCTACCCAGGAGAATGAAAAGTTGGGGGGAAACTTCAACCTAATGTCTATGTATGGTGTTACAGTGTTTGTATAGTTCCTTTATCACTGATATTCATATTGAACAAGAGGCATGGAGAAGTCATCCTCGTTATTATTCAATCTTGTTCCTTGAACCAGAGCAGTCTACATGAGATATATGTAAGTGAATATCACATATTGACTCATATGTGTATGGTCATACTTTTCTCAGTCTCTCCAATCAAGAGGCCTAGTATATCATACTCCTATAGGAAGGACAAATTATGTACCTATCACTCACACTCAATCCTCAAGTGTCAAACTCACCCAATCATCACCATTATAATAACCCATGTTTTATGATTGCGTTTGATGATGTCAAAGTGTTCCCAACGACATGTAATGAGTGTAGTCATTTCAAGTCTAAGAACCACAACCACCATCATCACTGTGATGCCTGACTATGACTTCCATGATGATGACTTCCACATATTAGTCTCACGGTGGGTCTGTCTGATACTTTGTTCCCTAACATGCATCAATGTAGTTCATTTGATGTTACCATATCATGACAAATGAGATTTAATCATCAAACAACTCACACTTTGATATTATGTATTTTTTTGTCTATCTACCTTCCTCAATAACAACTGATCAGTGACATCATGAGAGTGTATATACTCTTAACATATGTATTATCTCAGTCTTCCAAGTCACATACTTGAAGACATACTTCATTGAGTAATATAATTCTTTAGACATTTATTATGTAATTCATTATCTCAAAACTGAATGTACAAATTAAGTTGGAAGCCTATCTTTATTATTATCAAATCAGATATATAATGCCATATCCAATCGTCATTTGATTGGCTCTCTAGACATACATACCAACAGAGTCCCACTTGCACTTAGAGCCAATCACCCACAAATCTCATCCCAAGTGACCTAACATGACCTTCATGCTTCTACTGTGCAAGTGCTTTTATAGTGGGTTTAGCAATGTTTGCCATAAGAAGGTATTTTGCAATTTTCACATCTCTTCACTATACAACTACTAATATGAGACGGAAGCGTCGTAGTATGCTATCTGAGATTCCCAGCCTAACTAGTAGCTCCATTTTTATCATCAATATTTATACTGTGTGATCAATGGTTTGGAACCTCACACAAGTTCACCCATATGAACTTCTTGATCCATACATTATCCTCTGTTGTTCTCATAATACAGAGATACTTGGCTTCTTTTGTAGATTAAGGCAATTTCACTCAGATGCCTTTCTAGCTTACAATTATTATTTAATGTCAAATAATATTGTGATCATTTTGTTAGTTTGGAAGCTTGCATGGGTTTAACCCTTTACATCCAACTCTTCCTTATTACCATAACCAAGGAACTAATCATTGAAGTGCTTCACAAGAATCTAAGGATGTTTTTTATGGTAGTCTAGTGACTCTCACTGGTATCTGACATATACCCTCTCATCATGCCCAATACATACAAGATTGGTAGGTAGGTAGGTATATATACGTCCTCTCATCATGTCTATACATATGAGATGATTGGATATCCTCTCATCATTACCAATACATATGAGATTACTCGATATCTTCTCATCATGTCCAATACATACAAGATAACAAGATAAGTACATAGAATTAAATTCAATATAGATGCATTGTCATCTATCCATGTGTCCTAGTTCTTCATAAGAATTAGGACACTAGGCTCTTGAAAGACTAACTCCACGGAACATGGACAAGTTTTCTCTCATTGAGTCTTGCATGATGAACCCTTCAACATCTTAACAATGTATATGCTTTTACTTATGTAAAAAAGTTGTCCAGATCTATCTCTATAGACTTCGATCTCTATCACCAAGGATGCTTCACCTAAACCATTCATATAGAAGGTACTTCACTTTCCAGGCTTTATGATTTGCATGATAAGGGCATTATTCTCCATCATTATGTGGAATATCAATATGCTCCCACTAAATATTTTGTATTCATAGATTCCATCTTCATTTTGACTCAAGTGAAACCCTTTCACTGTCTTGTCAAATCAAAGAATCCAACTCTAAGATGTTTTCTTGAATCCTCAGATTGACCTTTGTCTCTTATAGACTCTATTTGAATTAATGGATATATAAAACCATTAGGTTGTGTTACATACAAATCCTCTTAGTTATTCCAATTAAGGAATGTGGTTTTAACATCCATATACCAAATCTCACAATCATAATAAGATGCAACAACAAGCATGATCTACATGGATTTAACCATGGTAATCGGTGAAAGGCTTCATCACATCCAACAATTTGAACTAGTTTGAAACTCCTTTGCAACCAATTTTACCTTTAAATGTTGGTCTTCTTACAAAGACCCAAATGCATCCTATGGGGTTTACCCCTTCAGGTGGATCCACCAAGGTCATACCTTTTTGGTTTACAAGGACTCCATCATAGATCTCATGGACTCATGCCATTTTTCAGAATTAGGCTCCTTATTAGTTTGTAGGTAGGTAGTTGACTAATTTCTATGATGAACTTACCACCTTTATAAGATATCATAATCTTTCAAAATCAAGGCTTTCTACTAAAACTATGAATTTTGTATTTACATAAGGAACTTGACATTCCACAATAGTTTGTGATTCTCCTTGTTCCTTGTTGTACCTTTTTAGGTTCAATGTTTTCTTTTTTATATTGAACATTTTGATTTCTACTTTCACTCCCACTAATTCCTTTGGAACTAAGTTCCCTTTAAGAATTCAGCCATCCTAGCAACAAACACTTTGTTGTCCGACTAGAATGTAAGTAGTTTTCAACAAGATAACATTCATATAATTTTTGGGTAAAGCCCTTTAAGAAACTATTTTCCTATACAAGCTTTCAATCCTCATCACTACAAATGACACACCGGGAAACTTCCCATGCCATATCTCATATGGTGTCTTTTGAATCATTTTAGACGGTACATCATTTATTTGTAAAGAATAAGCCTACAAAAAATATTGGAATATAGCTAGATTTTGATTGATAATTTCACCATGGCTTAACAGGTTGTGATACCTTCTTTATGACACATCAATATGTTTTCGGTGGAGTTCAATATGATACACTATCATGGTCTCCCAGAAGGTCCTCAAAATCTTGGTTTATAAATTTCAACATCGATTACATCGAGGTATCTTATTACTTTTACCAATTTAGTTATGTACTTCATTTATGATCTCCTTGAAAACTTCAAGAGATACAAACTTGTATTTCATTAAATACAAATTTCAATATCTACTGATCGCATTAGTAAATACAATGAGGTACTTGTAACTACCTTTAGCATTCATCCAAAAGGTCTATGTATATTAGTATTTACTAGTCCTAATGGAATTGTCGATCTCCCACTACATCTAGTGATGATACTCTTGACATATTGCACAACAATAAGACATGCATGTCTCTATTGGATCAATAACCAAAAGAGTCTAGATAACCATCATATATATTCTATAAATGTATTTGTCATTTATGTGCTCTAGATGATAGTGCTATAGGTATTCAATGTGTAAGTTATCAAGTCATTCAATATATGTGTTATACAAATTTGTCTTTTCAACTATAAAGTATAGTTTATGAGACATAGGGCATCACTATAAAAGATAATAATGTTCTTGTCATACAAAACATATGATGTTTGCCAAGTACATAATAGCAATTTACTAATTCTATTATGTGCTCATGAATGTCAACCTTTAAATATAGTGGCAACAACCCCTACTCCATATAGTTCTGGCTTACTTTTTCTTACGTCCTAAATTAGAGATCTCTATATCTATCTTGTTCCTGAGATCCTCTATGAATAGGATAATTCCTTTCCACTGTTCAAACAAGTGACAATGGTGGCACTTTATCTTCTTTATCCTTTAATTAAAAAAGGATAGATTCCTCTTACACTTTTCCTTCTCCATATATTGAGTGTAGAAGTTTTGGGCTTCATCTTAGCCTTGCTTTTTCCCTATGACTCACTTCCACTGATCACCATCACAAATTTGTCCATCTTCTTCCTTGATTTGGCATTAACATGCCAAATATTTGATAAAGTGATTATATGTTTCATGCAACGGTTGCATAATCATATTCATGGTCAACTCTTGACCGAAGAGAAATCCCATTTGGAGACATTATACCTTCTTTGATTTATGTTAGTTGTGTTATCATCTCGAGAATGTCTACGTATTCATGTTGTTCATGCAACTCATAGTTCATACAACAGAGCATTAGGTATTCAAATGTCTTTGGCATCATTGGCATGCTTCCAATAAGCATCCATTTAGCCTTAGGCACTTTTGGAATGGGTTCCTATGGCATTGGTCTATCAAGGACATAGAGCTTTCTCTCATTGATGAGAACTTTTGTCAAAGTCCTTAACCAATCATGGAACGTTATCCCATTTTATCCTTTTCAAGGACTATTTATAATTTGAACATGTTTGTCATTGACATTTGATTCTATAAAGAAATATTGCAACTTTTCAAAACATTTTTTATTTGGCTTGATTTGATAATTTTACAACATTAATTAGGCCTTTAATTAACTACTACTCCCCCTATTTTGTTTGAATGGATATCTCTCAATATCAATTTGGAATATTACAGCGTATAATATTCTGGTGGGCCAAGATCCAAAATAATTCAACTGTTACCCAACCTACACCAACATCCACAGTCAATTATCAAGGTAGGAAATCATGCCAATTGCATCATATGAAACTCTTGGATAGATGATATGTACAACTCCTTACCATGATCATCTGCATGCCTCTAGGCCCAGACTCTCTGAGAATCACCAGTCAAGCTTGACTGAAAAGCTGACACGATAATAATGCACCCCATGGAGGCACCAACAACATTATTACCATCAAACTTCCACGAGATAGACCACGCACCCCTAGAAGCAGAACCTAAGCTTGGTCAATCAAGGTTTTCCTATGGGCCTCTTCTAGAAAGCATCTAATACTTGATATCATATTTGAGGGAGTTTGTATTATGGCCATCTAATGTAATTTCTTGGAGCCACAAGGAATTGCAATCACCTATGGTCCACATCATATGCAACATGTGGTTTGGTGATGATCTGTATTTGAATCAATCCAGGTTGATCGGTACAACTCCTAAACCGGTCGACTCACCTCTTTGTCTCTCGATTGGGCTCTTCTAAAACGGTCGTCTGGTTCTCAGGTCCAAGATGTGTCTGGAAACCTCCAACCGGTCTGTAAGGACCCTAACCTCCATTTAGGGCTTATCCTGTTTGGTTTGCTTAACCCTATTGCTTAGTTGCTTGCTAATCACCTTTAGTGGTGATTAGAGTTTGTTTGTGCTTTGTTGAGAGCTAGAGGTGCTACTTGAAATTAACCCAAGTTTAGGGTTTGTGGGCAAGTTTTCCACCTTGTGAGGTGTTTCTCCCTCTCCTTGCTTCCTCTAGTATTGAGAGGAAGGATTGGGCTCGTTGCTTGAGTTCCTTTAGACTTGGTTGAGCTTGTTGGGCTTTGTGGTGCCTTGTCTTTGCTTCTTTAGACCTTGTGTCGGGCAAGAGTGCCCTGTGTTGGCCTAGCTGTGTCGGCATGTGCTTGTGTCAGTCTATGGTGTGTCACCCAGGGTGTGTGTCGGCCATGGTGTGGGTGTGTCGGCCATGGTGTGGAGGTGTGTCGCCCATGGACCCTTTGACTCTCTTTGACCTCGTTTGTGTCACCACTAGTGGACACTTGGTGCTTGATGCTTGCATGTGGCAATGGCCTTGGACATGTGTTTAGGGCATGTTAGAGTGGTGGATTTACTCATGGACAAGTGTCCCTAGGTGGGCGACACCTTTCCTTGTCTTACCTTGGTTTCTCCTCCATCCCCTCCTATATAGGAGTTTCCTTTCTCTTGCTAAGGATCCCTTTAGTTCCTTAGTCTCCCTCTCCCTTGGTGCACGACACCCTCTTCTTTTGCTAGCTTGGTGGCAGATCCTTCTTGGAGTCTCCTTCTTCCTCTAGTGGTGGTTGAACCCTAGAGTGCCTTTCTCTTCTTCCTTGGTGGTGCTTGGAGCTAGGAGCTTGGAGCTTGCTTAAGGCGGGTTACATAACTCCTAACCCTAACTACACTACCTTCTTTTATGTTCTTATATGTTTATTATGATCATATCGGCTATGCATGTTTCTAGTTTAGTTTATTGCTCAGTTGCTTCCTGTTGGCCGAACCATGTTCTAGGGTTTCTGGTTGAGCAACACCCCTCTCCCTCCTTTGGTCTTGAGAAGTGAGCTTGAACTCTAGTGATATGAGCAATACTCCTCTCTCATTTGAGTTGAGAGGTGAGCTTGTGTCCTAGTTGCTTGAGCAACACCCTTCTCTCACCATGGATTCGAGAGGTGAGCTTTGTGGTAGATGTGGACCTTGGTTGTGGTTGAACCTTGTGTTGCCCGATTGGTGTTAAGAAGGTTGGCAAGACCCCTCTCTCTTGGTTGTTGACAGGTGAGCCATATTCTTGATCCATTAGGGTTTTGGTGCCCTTGTGCTTGAGGTTGATGGTGATCTTGTCGGGTTACATCTTGCCCGATATGCTATTAGTGGTGATGTTGCCCGATATCCCTCTAGAGCCTTGGACGTTATGTTGTGATGTTTTGGTCTTGTGTTGGGCATTACACCTCAGTTGTTGCCTTGAGTGTTGGCTGATAGGTTATGGCTAAGTTGGATGAACGTCAGGCTGAGTTGCACCTTTGGGCATTGTTCCCTGTTGTGTTGCCCGATACACCTAACCTTGAGAGGGTAGCCTAGTAACTGTTGCACCCTGGACGATAGGGAGCTCAATGGCTATCTTGGGCTGGGCGTCATGGCATTGTGGCGATGACTGATAGTAACCCTAGATTTTGCACCTGTTGCCCGACATGTCTTTGTACATGGATGCCCGATACCGGTTGCACGATACACGCTTAGGGCACGACGCACTGTTGCGTGACCTGTTCTGTAGAGGAGCTGCACGCTAGGCTTTGAGGTCGATATACACCTTGCTTACAACGCGTCATTACACGATAACCATCTGGTCGAGCTGCACGTTATGCTAATGGCCGTTATGCTTTGGTTGCCCGATATGCATGTGGTGCATGACACAGCGTTGCATGACACATGGGGTGTGCGACACCTAGGGTTGCCCGATACACCCTAAGGTAGCCCGACACCCTTGCTGTTATGCTTGGCCGATATGTAGCTGGTTGCTTGACCGTTATGTGGTTGGAGTGTTGGGCGATATGGGAGAGTCCCCTGCCCGATACTACCTTTGGTGAGGGTGCCCTACCTGTCACACCTTTTGGTGAGGGTAGTGGGCACTTCTAGGAAACCAATATGCTAGTTCTTGCTTATGCTAACACGTTTGGTTTATGATAGTGATCCTTGACATGTTTGATAGTAAATATAATATATCACATCTATGTATCTTGACTTGACTTTACATGTTATCATCTGGAATTATATTGGTAAAGATGCATGATTTATAAAGCATATAATCATCGATGTTGCCCTATATTGATAATACGATCTCTCTGTCAATCCTTGATGATTGTACATACTAACCATGCAGGTGTTCCATACAGATGCATAGCCAGTTAAAGGGCTATGATGTATATATGTTTGAGTAACACTGCTTTGATAATTACTCTTAATGATGAGATAACATACATGATGTGTTCTGGTCTAAGGACCTGAGTTTGACTAAAGTGCCTAAGTTGATGAGAATGCCTTGAGAGGTAGTGGCACTATGTGATAAGGGATTGAGATCCGATGGCAATGTGATGATCCTTGAGATGGATCTAGATGATTGGTAAGAGGCATGGATCCTTTTGAATGATCAGGAAGATGTTGATTACAATAAAAGCATAATATTGAGTTTCATGTTGTTTATTCTTGTTATAAGTTTGTGTGTTATACAACTTGACTGAATCTTTCAATCCACTTAAAATATATTAACTAAATTACATATGAACCTTCATGTAGTTTCCCTGGCCATAGATCCATCATCGTCAGGAGCTGGTGATGGTGAAATGGGTTCTCCTGCGGGTTAACCCGGAGCACATATTGTTGAGTATGCGAGGTTTCTCCTATCCTAAAGTGAGGAGGTAAGAGTACAACTTCGGTTGTAGACTCTAGGGTGCGGATTCAGGCCCTTATCCCAAGTATGATAAGAGCATGGTGAACATGCCCATGGCTCAGGATGTGTGATATGGGAGCATGAATGCGTTCATGGCTCAGAGCATGGTGAACAGACTTGTGGCTCAGTTTCACTAGCACCGATACATGTACCGAGGCGGGCTAGGAAGAGGGTAGCCTGACCCTATGGCTGAGGCCACTTAAGTAAGAGACTGTGGTCCTGCTTTGGTTCTCGTGCACTGACCACGAGGTGAGAGGTTGTGGAGTCCAACTCTTCCATTGACCTTGTATGGCACCGGCTCCAGGTTTTGCAGCTGTCGGTTGGATTTGAGTGGTACGTCTCACTTCCTCATGGCATAATAATAATAATACATAATTTAGATGAATAGTATTTGTTGCTTAAGGCAAAAAGCAAAACATTGGTTGAGGCCTTGTTTGAGCAGTTGATCTTGTTATACCTTGCAGTTGCTTATACGTTCCTTATGTTATGTGGTAAGATCTTATAAATCTTATCTTGTAAATCATGTTCCATAAAGAAATACTTAGGTATATGCCTTCTGTACAACCTGGTAAGCTTGATGGTATGAATAGCTTTGCTACATAGAATGCTCTTGTTACATCTTCTATCAGTTATCTACTGCTATTGCTTTAATCTTCCCTTGGTTTTATAGTTTCGGTGGGGAGTTATGTTTCTCACTGGGACTGTGTGTCTCACCCCACTGGTTTACAACCTTTTTAGGTGTCCGAGCTAGATGTGGTGATCGTCGCAGAGTTGCGGCCGAGCAGCAAGAAGAGCAGTAGAAGGCAAGAGATGGATATGTTGTTGTTTTGGTCATTTTGTTGTAGAGTCTTAGAGTCATCCCTATACTCTCAGGTCCTTGGGAACATTTTGACGTTGTTTCATGATGTATAGTTGCTGATGTTTTATGTATCCTCCTGCTGGCCGGATGTGGGCCGTTATATATGTATAAACAGGTGATGAACTCATGTGGTGACTAGATAGTTGATCTCCTAAGTTGTGGACACGCATCAAGACTTGTAAATGTTGATATAACCAGTTTCTTTGCAAGATGAGGACCTAAACGTAATAGTTTCTCTGTTATTCCGCTTTCTGCAATCGGTTTTAATTAACCCGTGTTTTTGGTAATTTGTGGTTTATAGTGTTTTCCGCACGTTTTCGCATAACACCTCGTTGTCTGTGTGATAGAGGGATGTGTTGCCACACGGTCAGTTGGGCAACGAGTCGATCGACTCATCCTCCTACCGTCTAGCCTCCTTGGTCCTCCAGTCGATTGGGTCATCTCACGAGCTGCCAATTTTGCCTTTTTGTAGATCGTAATCTCACATCAAAACATAAATTAAAACTATCCTATATGGGAAAACCTCGAGTTACATTCGAGGGGAAATAAGAGGAAGAGCATTAACTTATATTTGGAAAGAAGAGAGAGGCTCGGCAAATGGACCGATTAACAATAGGAATAAAAACCACAATCATGCACACACAGATCTAGGGTTTTGGCCATACCCCATGCTTCATATCCACCATCAAAATTGATTTTATGGCGACGCATGTAAAATACATATATATCAGATGTATATATGATATATATATATATATATATATATATGTATGTATTTATATATACATTTGGGTTCTTATGTGGTGATTTAGATGGACATGCACATCAACTAATTTAAATATTTGCATAGCATGCAAAAAATCTGATCATATCGACTATCCCAAAACATAATTAATTGGTGTGGCTCTGATACCACTTTAGGGAAATACGGCATCAGGTACGCAGAGGAAGCAAAAAAAATTACTGACATATTTTCCATAACTAACAGATCGTGTCAATAACTATGCAATGGGAAGGATGGTTTCACAAAGATATACCTAGTCCTGGAGCAAGTCCAAAGATAATCCTTGTTGATGTAGATTTACACTCTGTCTTGGACAGTGGTTGTGCAGTTGCTTATCACACTCAGGCTCGTTTGACTACTCCTCCACATACATCAGACTCAAACAACTTCTACAGCTACTCCTCAGATCTCAGCACAATCTGTGAGTTGATGTTTTCCTCCTAGCAGCAGCCAATAGACTCCAGCCTCTAGAATAGTCCATATAAACCAACTAAAACTCTTGTCATCCTATAGGAATAGACATGAAGGAGTTATCCCTCCCGTTGGTATACTATCCAGCAACATGCTCTCCCACAACAATGATGCTCAGTTGTTTCTCTCTCATGAGTATCCCTCCCTAGTCGGGTAGGACTTGCCTGAGATCTCGTGGTTACCATAACTAGAGAGGACAACAATTGTTAGAGCAACTAATTCTCAATTATCTATGCGGTAATTATGCTCTGAGATGCCCCCAATACCCCTCTATATATAGGAGGGATTAGGGTCAGGTTCTCAGTCCTTGGACAATGCGAGACTAAAGTGGGAGTGAAAATGATAAGTAGATCTTGACTTTTCACAACTTTTTTAGAAGTTTTACAACCTACGTGCGGCGAAACAGCCATCTCTCCAAGTGAGACGATCGTCTTGCATGTCATATGGTTGTTTTGCTAAGAAAAATAGTCGTCTGGGATGTGAGACGGTCATCTCGCTAAGCGAGACGATCGTTTCATACTTTCCAGTCATATATGAATTGACAAATAATTTCCTAACTAATGTGATACATTAATTTACTTGAACCCCAAGTATGTGCAATTGAAATGAGTTCAAGAAAACACCAGAACCTTTGTTCGTCCCAATCGATCTATCTCAAATAAGATAGACGACCGTCTAACTGACCCAAATCAATTCAACTACTTGAACAGACTTGTTCATAGGGCAGAACTAAGCCAATTCAATTTCTGATCTGCCAGACAATCCAAATGGTCATCTCAATACTTGAGACACCCGTCTGGATGCCCAAATGATCATCTCACCCAGTGAGATTGTAACGACCCCGCCTCCCGATGACCCCCAATTAAGGGAGACCAAAAGGTCAGAGTCGTTATCCCAATTAACATGATCAATGGTTTGAAAATTAATCAATAATAATTACTAAATTCTACCAAAAGTATTCTGAAAAGATGGAATAAAATAAAACTTTGCATACCTTTTAAAAACTTGTATATCTAACTTCTATCCATGAATGGAATCTACTCTAACTAATCCTCCTTGCACTTAAATTCCTATTTTCACAATGTATCACTTTACTATTTATCCTTTTCAACTTGTACCTAAAACGCTGACAAACAAAACATCGGTCAGCATAAATGAATATACCAGTATGTGGGGGAAACAATAATCTTGCAATTAACTGTAACAACATATTGCAAGCAATTATGGTTTAGCAAGCAAACTTTACATTTTAAACATAACTACTCAATCCATACATATCCTAACCTCTACGATGTCCCTGCAGTGGACCTGGATACTACCTCTCATATGGTAGATCCTGATTAACCCCCATGATCCTACCTAGTAAGTAGATCAATACCTAGGGTTGATGAGTCGCATGGCACTACCCATAGGTAGCCCAATTCCTAACTCATGATATGCTAAAGAGTCACATGGCACTACACATAGGTAGCAAAATTCCTAACTCATGATAACCTAATGGTGCTACCTAACAGCTAGACCATGTACTAGGTTACCCTTTCCATCATTAGGAAAGCCACAGAGGAGGACTAGGATCTGAGCTAGTCATGTATACATATCTAAGGTGATAATCATAGTCACATAATAGTTGCATGAAATAAAAGTCATCCAAGTAGTTATTTTCTTTCAACCGATAAAACATTCGTGAATCACTGTGAAACTAAAGAAATTAACCATAAGTGTAACAACATACCTGATCTAGAGTAACTTGATGTCCAAGCAATAATATTCAAGAACAATCAAACAAACTATCAACAATATAATGAAAATAATGCATAACATCCAAGTGTCATTGTTTTATTCAAAACATTCTAAAAATCGACTAGGATTCCACCTTAGGATTTCTAGGCCAACTTTAGGGTTTTATTAGGGTTTTAGCCTTCATTATGCATATATCACTTTTAATGCTCTTTTAGTTCACAAACCCTAATTTCAATATCATATGCACAATTGAATATCAATTAAGTCTATTATGCCTATTTTACACTAAAACTATCATCTTTATCCTTTTAAGTCATGAAACGATCATTAAGACCAATTATCATCTTTGGTTTCTTCCACATTAACAACTCATAATTCATTATGGTCTAATTCACATATGAACTCTATTTACTAATTCCACACTTATCCATTAGAAAAACCTAATTAGCATATTGAGGGTATTTATCCACAATTAGCAACTTTCATACTCGAATTAGCTTAGAATCATCATATCTCAGCTTTATTCGTAGATTCACACAATTAAAGCCATTAAGGGTCATAATTACCAAAGTTAGGGTTTCAAGGCCCAATAAAGCATATTCATGTACATGGAACCCTAAATTAATCAAATTACACATAAATATCGTCCTTTTTGATCTAATGTGTCCTTTTTATCCGGTGGGGTGTAGCTCAGGTGGTGCGGCTCGCAAAGCCTCTGCGAGAGGTCACCGGTTCGACTCCTGGCTACCCCCAGAATCCATACCTCGCCCGTCACGTCGGTCGGCCAACGATGTGGTTACTGGTGGCCCCCCGTACGGGTCAGGGGGTCCATCTGGGGGTTTACACTGCCTGCGGGGGTCACAAAAGTGGCGCTCGTGCGGGAGTGGTTCCCACATCACAAAAAAAAAATGTGTCCTTTTTTATAATCAACATGTTAATATCAATTTTAAACATCCATTTAACCCTTCCCAATTCATTAATCATCATAGATTAGGGTTTCTTACTCATTAATGCATTAAAGTTGATAATTTCAACTCCTTTTCGAATTTCAAGAGGATTTATGATCTAAATCTATTTTTAATGGATTCCTCACATTTGTCTGAGCAAAATTCATATATTATATGGACCCATCCGAGCTACCAATTAAATGATACGAATTTTGCAAGAATTCACTTACTTGGACCAATGGGAGGATGCCACGTCAGCCCTTCCCATGCAACGTAACCCGACCGATTTGAAAACATAATCAATTGACGCTTTTACCCCCGTGCGATTGTTTGGATCTTTAATAACTAGAAGGGAAAAATGTCCAGTGTCACCCCGATTGTCTTCTACCTCACGACGCACACAGTGGCCACCGGGTGCGGCTCTTCATGGGGCCGCCCCCTCCTCGCCAGGGCTCAAAAGTCACTGACAGCCACCGCCCTGGCTCTGTTGAACTCATGTGTACAAGGAGCACCTCCAGCTCGCGGACCAGATGGTTGGCTCAAGCTTGTCGAGTCTGCAACGTGCGGCTGGTCTTGCGGCCGTGTTGCTGCTATTGCGCATGGGCTAGGGTACGGTGATGATGGCCGAGCTTTCTTAGGTTGTCATGGGAGCATTATGCCTCCATCATGAACTCCTTCATGGCTCATCATTTCTCCAGGGGTTGCATTAATCCCTTGGATAGGGTTTGTGTAGAAACACTAAGAAGAAGTGTGTGGGATGCCCGAGATCTTCTTGAACTCGAGGCTAACGGTCCAACCCTTATAGAGGGGAGGATAGCAGCACCCTAGGATGCTTTCCCACAGAGAAAACAAGGCCCTTTCTCTATAGGAGTCCTACTTTCCTTGTTTAGATGTAAATTCTCTCTTTTAATTCTTTCCTTGTTTACCCATAATCCTTGGTTATTAAGGAATCCAAAAATTATCTCTTTCGTCATCTTTGTGCTTAGATTTTAATCCATTGGCCACGAAACTTTACTTCCTTAAAGGAAAACGTATATCTTTTAGATAATACCAAAAAGTCATTAACTTTGTAGCACATTATCCTCATATTTTTTTATTTTCTCTTTCCTCATCTCCATTGGGACTCCTTGGACCCCAAAAAAATCTAATATTTCGAAATTCCTTTTTAAAGATACTTGTTATCCTTCTAGATGCATCTACACCCATTATTTCTCATTATCTTACTTATTCTTTTATTAAAATATTTCTCTTCAAGGATTTCTCTTTATCTTTTATTTCATTTTCCTGTTTTCCTATTTCTTTCATTATAAATCACATATAAACGAAATTTACTCAATTGTGGCCATTAATGCCACTTTCTAGATATTTCCATGTATTTCTCATAAATATTTTTCTTAATATCCATTATCTTGTATATTTTTCTACTATTTGGACTTTTCTTCTCTTTTATATCCATTATTGGATTAACATAATAATGGAAACCACGAAATTCCTATCAAAGGGATAATTGCAAATAAATCCATCCTTTGAAGCAAATCATACAACCTTTTCAATTAAGTACATATTCATAAAATCATTACATTTCAATTATGAAAATATATGCAAAATTGGAATTGTAACATCCTTCCCCTCTTATAAGAAGTTTGTCCTCAAATTTCATCAAGCATACAAACAATTTAGGAAGACTTTTCCATGTCCATCATTGGCCCCTATGTAGCTTTACCCTATCCATGGAGCTTCCAAATAACATTTATCATCACATATTCTTTTCTCTAAGTTCTTTCACCTTGGCATCTATAATCCTTACAGGTGACTCAAGACATTTCAACCTCCCTTGGGGATCACTAGGTTCATTGCTCAGCACATGACCTGGGTACCTCACATAGTGCTCTAAATTGGACACATGGAACTCATCACACAACACATTATCCTGAGGGGGTAAGGTCAAGAATAAATAACTCCACCAATCCATATCAAATGGACCCATGTATCAGGGGCTCAACTTTCTCATCTATATCTCATAGGGGTCGGATTTTCATATCACATATTCTCCCACAGTGAATTGCATGTCAGTCTACTTTACATCTGCTCATGACTCATGTAACATCCCTGAACTGGGTTATGCTTTAACCCTAGGAGTTTTTCTTAAGTAAGTCATTTAGATTCTTGTATTTATCTTTTAAAAAGTAATTAAGACTAAAGGAGAGGTTATGTTTCAATTTTGGTCTTATTCGAATAATGTTGAAGCAATATTTGCTTGTTTTGGATTAAAGTGCAATTTACCCAATTTAAGGAGTTACTTTGCAAATGTTACATGATAAATGTTTCTCAAGTGTTATAACATCATCATAATGAGAATGATGCTGAGGTAGGGCTTGTGAAAGCCTAAGTTCCAAGAAGGAGCTTGTTTGAGTAATGCTTGTGTATTGAATGCTAGTATTGGTGTAATTTGTAATTTACCCAAAACCTAGGGTTGGATATGTAAAATACCACCTATATTATGTCCCTACTATTTCTTGGTATCATTTAGAGAAAATAAAAAGAAAGGGGGCGTCTTGTTTGAACCACATTTGAAGAGATAACCTTGATAATAAAATAATCAAGAAATACGCATAATTGAAACCCTAATTTATTTTGTAGCAAAAATAAATATATTAATTGAAGTTCCCATCAACTAAAAAGGTTGTTGTTGAAATCCTATAGTGGGAGGACGTCCAAATACCTTGAGTGGCACCGAAATATCTTCAGTAGGTGAAGGAATCCACTCACATTTGTTAATTAAAATGTAATGTTCACTAAAAATGGATAATAGTATTATAATGATTAAGATGCTTAAATGGTTGATTTTAATTCAAGTATAATTGAGAGGATATTGAGGGCAAGGAAGTTGGATTCAGAAGCAAGGAAGTGGAGGGGGCATGTGGCAAGATAATGGATGACTTCCCTCCTATCTTCTCTCTCTTAATTCAATTATATATACTCAACCATTCACCTACTAGAAAGGTTATTTGCAAAGCACTTTCTCTCCACACTTTGGCCGACAATCAAGGTGCTTAGGAGTAGGAGGAAAACGTTCCCCAAGCTGAAGGTAAGCTCCATGATCATCTTCAACCTTGAATTGATGGTTGAAATCAAATTTCAACACTCATTTTCTTCTCTCTTCCATCCAATGCTCAACCTTGGATATCTTTTGCATTAAAAGAGTTGGAAACGAACCTTGGATAGTTGAAGGCGCTACTTTCACCATTAAATACGAGAAGCTTGAAGCTTTGAATCTACTTTGAAGGCAGGTTACATAACTTGAACCCAATAATGTTATTATTGATTTCAATTTCTCATCATATGTTGATCTTTTATTTCTTCTCAAATTCTTCTTGAATAATTGATGAAATCATCATATATATGAAAGTAGAATTCAGAAGTCTGAAGCTTGATGATTATGACATCATCTTAGCACACACCTCAAGAAAATCAAGAACAAACGGTTTCAATTTTGTTGGTCAAACGGTTTCAAACTATAGAGACCAAACGGTTTCAAACCGTTTGGTGACCAAACGGTTTCAAAACTGTTAGAGGTCAAACGGTTTCAAAGTGTTAGAGGCTAAATGGTTTCAAGAATGTGTAAAGTTCTAATGGTTTCAACCTAATCTAGTCCACATGGTCTCAACTTTTGATTGCCAAACGGTTTCAAAACGTTTAGAACTCAATTGGTTTCAAAACCCTAGATCAATTGATGTCTAAACCCTAATTTAGGTTCAAACGGTTTCAACTCTGAATTGACCAAACGGTCTCAAACCGTTTGAGGACCAAATGGTCTTAAACCATATAGGGTTAAATGGTTTCAAAGATGATTTGATCAAACAGTTTCAAATCGTTCAAGGGTCAAATGGTTTCATACCCTAATAAGATCAAATGGTTTCAAAACCGATTGAAGATCAAAGGGGTCAAAACCGTTTGAAGATTCAATGGTCTCAAAATTGTTTAAAGGATCAAACGGTTTCAAACCATTTGGAGACCAAAAAGTCTCAAAACTATGAAAGATCAAATAACCCTATGATTGTTTATAATATATCTCAAAGTTGATTTCAATGGAAGTACCTATAAAGTATTTAGGTGATTAATACATTTAGAGAGATTATCACTTGATGCCTATGAAAGTAATAAATTCAATACACTATGATAAGCATAGGTTCATGTACTTAGTGAAAGGTTAAGTCAACTAAATAAGGTATGATGGTGATGTGTGTTCCTAGTACATGGAACAATGATAAGTATGAATTATTACTTAAATAATGCAATGTGCTCCAAGATATGTGGAAGCACTGACTTAGGGCTTGGACTAATATAGGGTGATGTTATGTGAAACCCAAATATAGGGTGATTCTATGTGAAACCCTAATATAGGGTGATGTTATGTGAAACCCTAATATAGGGTGATGGTATGTGAAACTCCAATTGATAAAGATGGGAAACCCAAACCCTAATGAGGGAATAGTGGTGTTATCTTTATATTGCATATTGTTAATATGTAATTGATATGGTTGTTATCAAGTATACTAACCATGCAGGTATCATGAGATGATGAGCATAACTAGGTATGAGCTATGATGTTAATAGGCCTTGTGAGCCATTATTATATTTGTTGCCTAGTGAGAGGTGGCAAGTAGTTTAATATGGCTTGTGAGGTATGTGTGATGCTTGTGTAACAAGTATCATGAATACCTTGGTCAGATGACTTGGAGGTAATAGTTACCTGATAAGTGGTAACCATGTTCAGTAATGAACTAAGGGTTTGAATACCCAGATCCAGTAAACATGATGATGATACTGTTGAGGGATGTGAATTCCCAAGTAATGAGATAAAGGATTGATATCCCAATGTTTTATAAAGTTTTAAAAAGTACTTCATAGCAGTAATACATGTTTCTTTATAGCATTTGTCATAATAATTCTTGTTTGAAAACTTGACTAATGCTAAAAAAATATGGTAATGTACTTAAATATTTAAGTGGAATCTTATCATGTAGAGCCCTGGCCGTAGATCCATCATCGTCAGTAGCTGGTGATGGTGAAATGAATTCTCCTACAGGTTAATTCAGAGCATATATTGTTGAATATGCGGGGTTTCTCCTAGCTGAAAATAGGAGGTTTAGAGTGCAACTTCAGTTGTTGACTCAAGATATGTATAAGAGCACGGTGAATAGGCTCATGGCTTAGTGTGATAGAGCATGAATGTGTTCATGGCTCAGAGAGCACGGTGAACTGGCATGTGGCTCAGATTTACTAGCGTTGGGACCTGTACCAAGGAAGGCTAGAGAAAGGGTTGCCTATGAGAGCTAACCCTGTGACTGAGGTCACTTAAGCAAGAGACTGCGGTCCTACTTGTGGTCTCACACTGACCGAGACAGATCAGATCATGGAGTCCGACTCTTCCATTGATCTTGTATGGCACCAGCTTTGGGTTTCACAACCAAAGGTTGGATTTGAGCGGTACGCCTCACTTCCTCAAGGCACAAGAGTGATTGTAAAATGTAACCAACCCAGTAGAATATTTTCTTAAGGATGAAATACATAAATCATTAGTTGATGTTACATTGCTTAATGTATCCTAAATGGATAGATATTATATATGTTCTTCATATTCCTTAGTGAAATGAATAGATGATTTACTACTTTATCATTTATAGTTGTAATGCTTTAAAACATGATGTTGTTCTATTCTGCTTAATATTGATTAAATCCTGCTTTTGAATAAAGAATCCTCTGCTCAGTTTATTACTGTTTATCTGCAATAATAATTTTTTTGATGGAGAGTGATATCTCTCGCTAGGACATGGGTCTCACTCCGTTGATCACCAACATTTTTAGGTGGACGTGGACGAGGAGGTAGGGACCATATAGCAGGGGAAGGACAGCAACAACAGGGACACTAGTGATATATCAGGTGGAGATACTGATTGTCGTGTCATGTAGATATGAGTCCTATGTGTCATCTCTGTACTCTCAGGTCCTTGGAGTCGGTAGTTAGTGCTTTTATGATCGATCTGAGATTTTGGCATTGAATGCCTCGAGGATTTATGTTGCTTATGTGTAGATTTTAACAGAGCAATTGTGGTATGTATTCCTCAAAATGAGATGGTACATGGTATGCACTTTGTGAACTAGGATGCATATATAATACTTTGGTTCTTGTTATAAGAGTTTCCTGTAAATGGATATCTTTGCAAATGGTTTTAATTTTTAGTGATTTTCAGTAATACGTTGTTAATGTTTATTTTGCTTAATTAATGTTGATTTGTTGGTCGGGTCGTCTCAGGTTTTTGGTATCAGAGCTTAAGGTTCGATGAGTCTACAGAGGCATAGGAATAAGGTTTTTGAGTCTATTCTAGTGTCTTTCAATTTATTTGATAGTGACTTCTTCTCTCAAGAGAAGAAGTAAAGCTTGAAGATGGCTGGATCATACGAAGAATATGTTGCTAAAAGTAGTGTTGCTTCACTAGGAGGAGGTGCACGGGATCATGCTAGAGAAGAACTAGTACCTGAACATCCCCAGCTTGACCAAGGTACGCTAGAAAACCCAGCTTTCCATGCTCTGTTTGGGCAGTTCATGGCGACTATGACACATATGGCGGATAAGATGCCAGCACCTGCATCTAGGGCACCATCTCACAATAAGGGACACATATATGGCAAGACTTTTGAACGGGTTCGTCGGGTAGGAGCCACTGAATATGCTGGTACAGTTAACCCAGTAGATGCAGACTTGTGGCTGACTGAGCTGGAAAAGGCCTTTAGAATTCTTAATATCCCAGAAGCTGAGAAGGTTATCCATGCAGTGTACCTGTTGAAGGGGAGTGTTGGCCATTGGTGGGCCATAGAAGAAGTCAAAAGGCCAGATGTTAAATTCGGATGGGAAGAATTCCAACGTGAATACATTAGTAGATATTTTCCCAAGACTTACCTGGACGAGAAGATTTCTCATTTTGAGCAGATAAGGCAAGGACAAATGAACATTAGTGAGTATGAAGCTAAGTTTATGGAGATTCTACGATTCTGTCTACACATGGCTGCTACATATGAGGACAGAATTTGACAATTTTTGAGAAGGGTTTGAATGCTGATTTGACTACACATGTATATGCTCTAGTGAATAGAGAGAGGTTTGCCAGCTTTGTGGAGTCATTTACGTGGATAGAAAGGTCTGTGATGGAGAAACGTCAAGCCAACCGTAAGAAAGTGTATACACAATTCCAGGGATAGAGGTCCGGGAGTTTTAAGAAATCAAGGTTTTCTACACCAACAACACCACCGAGGTTTAATACTCAGACACAGTGGACATCTAGTAGGGGTAGAGGTCATAGTTTACCACCAGAGGGAGCCCACAACTCAGCATCAATGTCAGTAACAGGACCACCCAGGCCATAGTGGGGGAACAAAAGTTGTTATAAATGCGGGAAGATGGGACATATGATGAAAGATTGTCTAGTTAGAGACGTAAGTGTAACCCAACCACCAAGGCAGAGTCAACAAGGCTCTCAGAGGCGATAGTTTAGTAGTGGCACATGAGGACGTGGACAAGCGTCCCAAGCTGGCTCATCTACATCCAACAACAGGGCGAGTGGTCGACAACCAGCAACGATAAGATTCTATGCTATGAATCATCCAGAGGCAGTGGTCAATCTGTGAGTTATGATAGGTCAGATGGAATTATTTCACTCTGATATGTCTTCATCCTGCTTCGTATCTGTTTTGATTGATCTGGGTGCTACGCATTCCTTTATCACTCAAGAGGTGATTCATGACTGTAGCATGACTGTCAGTCATAGAGTAGATGGCTTGTTATTAGAAACTCCATTAATTAGATCTAAAGTGTTGCGGGAGGTATGTTCTCCCTACATTCTTTCCTTTTCTGATCATAGCTTTCAGGTGGATCTTATACCACTTAAAATGCATGGGTTCGACATAATTCATGGGATGGACACCCCAGAAAAGTATAATGTTGTCTTGGATTGTGGTTCCAAGTAGGCTATGTTCACAGACAATGGTGGTACATGGATATTTCAGGGAGACAGAATGATTCTTCCAACCTGTCTAGTGTTGGCTATTGTAGCTGAGAAGTTGATGAGACAATGTTGCTTCACATTCTTAGCACATGTGGTAGATACCAGAGCAAAGAGTCCCAGTCTTTCTAAAGTTCTGATAGTTAGGGAGTTTGAGGATGTGTTTCGTGAGGAACTTCCAGGCATTCCTCCACCCCGAGAGATTGATTTTGAGATTAATCTAATCTCAGGTACACAACCAATAGCTCAATCACCTTATAGAATGGCACCTACTGAGATGGAAGAACTGAAGAAACAATTACAGGAGTTTCTTGAAAAGGGTTTTATTCGATCGAGTACTTCACCATGGGGTGCTCCGATTCTCTTTGTGAAAAAGAAGGACAGGTCTATGTGATTATGCATCGACTATAGATAGCTAAACAAAGTAACCATAAAGAACAAATATCATCTTCCAAGGATAGATGACCTGTTTGCCAGTTGCATGGTGCAACTATCTTCTCTAAAATAGATCTGAGGTCAGGATACCATCAGTTACATATCAAGGAGAGTGACATACCTAAATAGCCTTCATGACAAGGTATGGTCACTATGAGTTCATAGTTATGTCATTTGGACTGACTAATGCACTAGGTGCATTCATGGAACCCATGAACAAAATCTTCCGATCATTCCTTGATCAGTTTATAGTTGTATTTATAGATAATATCCTAATTTACAGTAGAGATGCTCAACAACATGAGAAACACCTCCATTAGGCTCTGACTTTACTGAGAGAGCACAAGCTATATGCTAAGTTTAGAAAGTGTGAGTTATGGTCATCAAAATGGTCTTTCCTAGGACACGTAATATCTGCCTCAGGTATCTGTGTTGATACTAAAAAGGTAGAATCTATTTTGGAGTGGGAACAACCTAAGACACCAACGAAGATACATAGTTTTCTAGGACTGGCAGGATACTATAGGAGGTTCATTAAAAACTTCAGTTTTGTATCATTACCCCTAACCAAGTTGACTAGGAAGGAGGTTCCTTTTGTCTGGAATGACAAGTGTCAAAATTCTTTCCAGTTTTTGAAAGAAAAGTTGACCAGTGCACCTGTGTTAGCTTTACCTGGGTAGGGACAGGGATATATTGTTTTCTGTGATGCTTCTAAGAATGGTCTAGGATGTGTGTTGATGTAGGATAATCAAGTGATTTCTTTTGCCTCTCGATAGCTTAAGAAACACGAGGAAAATTATCCGACACATGATCTAGAATTAGCTGTAGTGGTTCATGCGTTGAAGATCTGGAGACATTATCTCTATGGAGAAACATTCTAGATTTTCATGGACCATAAGAACTTAAAGTACATCTTTTCACAGCACGAGTTGAGCATGAGATGACATCGCTGGATGGAGTTAATCAAGGACTATGATTGTAAAATTGATTATCATCCAGGAAAGGCTAATGTAGTGGTTGATGCACTAAGTAGAAAATCATCGTTGGCAACCCTAGACAAGCACAGTTGAACTCTTTAGTGTTCTTTAAACGAGACATGTTTGTCTCTTTGAGGAAAAACAATGTAGAACTTAAAGTATTTTTGTTAGATGTATTATTAGCTGAGAAGCAAGTGAAATCTACTTTGAGAGAATAGATTAAAGAGGAACAACAGGCTAATACTGTGATTCAGCAGATCAAGTTAGAGTATGGTAGTGAGAAACATGATGGTTTTCATGAGTCAGATGATCAGGTAGTTTGTTACCATGGTAGGATGGTAGTACTTGATGCCAATGACTTCAGAAAGTTAGTATTGGAGGAAGCTCATTCGTCTATGTATGAAATGCATCTAGGGAGCACCAAAATGTATCATAACTTGAAAGATATGTATTGGTGTCCCAGATTGAATAAGGATGAACCTGAGTTTGTTATGCGGTGTTCAGTGTGTTAGTAGGTTAAAGCTAAATATCAAAATCTTATAAGAACAATGAAACCTTTACCTATACCATAGTGGAAATGGGATCACATAACCATGGACTTTGTGGTTGGTTTGTCCAGAACAACCAAAATTCATGATTCCATTTGGGTGATAGTTGATAGGTTGATTAAGTCAGCACATTTTCTTCCTATCAAAACAACCTATACTACTAAGAAGCTTGCATAGATCTATATAGATGAGATAGTGTGTTGACATGGGGTTCCAGCTACAATTGTTTCTAATAGAGGTCCCCAGTTCACGAGTCATTTTTGGGAACGAATACATAAAGCTTTGGGTACGCAGTTAAGATTCAGTACCGCCTTTCATCCACATACGGATGGACAATCTCAGAGGACTATACAAACCTTGGAGGATTTGCTTAGGGCATGTGTCCTTCAGTTTGTAGGAAGTTGGTATCTACACTTGAGCTTAATAGAATTCACTTACAATAATAGTTATCAGCATAGTATTGATATGGCACCATATGAATCATTATATGGTAGACGTTGTAGATCTCCTTTGTGCTGGTATGAAATAGGGGAATACCAAATTTTGGGTCCTGAATTAGTGCAACAGATAACTGTAAAGATTAAAGTAGTACAACAACAACTAAAGGTTGTACAGGATAGATAGAAGTCATACGCTGATAAACGGCAGAGACCTTTAGAATTCCAAGTTGGAGACAGAGTATATCTCAAAGTCTCACCTTGGAAAGGTGTTCTTAGATTTGGTAAGAAGGGAAAGTTAGCTCCTAGATTTATGGCGCCTTATCCAATCATTGAACAGATTGGAAAGGTAGCCTATAAGTTGGAGTTGCCACCTGAACTACACAGATTGCATCTAATATTCCATATATCCCTGATAAGAAAGTGTCACCCTGATAAAGAGTTAGTATTGCAACATGTGGAGGTAGAATTAAATGAAGATATATCCTATGTAGAAGGACGAATGATGATTCTTGACAGAAGAATCAAAAAGTTGAAAAAGAAAGATATAATTCTTGTGAAAGTTCTTTGGCATCATTGTGGCACTGAAGAGGCTATGTGGGAGCTGGAGGAAGAGATGAGGAGGAAGTACCCTTCTCTTTTTTACTTTATGATTTTGGGGATGAAATCCATGTTAGGTGTGGATAATTGTAACATCCCTGACCTGGGTTATGCTTTAACCCTAGAAATTTTTCTTAAGTAAGTCATTTAGATTCTTGTTTTTATCTTTTAAAAAGTAATTAAGACTAAAAGAGAGCTTATGTTTCAATTTTGGTCTTATTCGAATAATGTTGAAGCAATATTTGCTTATTTTGTATTAAAGTGCAATTTACCCAATTTAAGGGGTTACTTTGCAAATTTTACATGATAAATGTTCCTCAAGTGTTATAGCATCATAAGAATGAGAATTATGCTGAGGTATGGCTTGTCAAAGCCTAAGTTCCAACAAAGGAGCTTGTTTGAGTAATGCTTGTGTATTGAATGCTAGTATTGGTTTAATTTGTAATTTACCCAAAACCTAGGGTTGGATATGTAAAATACCACCTCTATTATGTCCTTACTATTTCTTAGTATCATTCATAGAAAATAAAAAGAAAGTGGGTGTCTTGTTTGAACCACATTTGAGGAGAGATAATCTTGATAATAAAATAATCAAGAAATAAGCATTATTGAAACCATAATTTATTTTGTAGCAAAAATAAATATGTTAATTGATGTACCCATCAACTAAAAAGGTTGTCGTTGAAATCCTATAGTGGGAGGACGTCCAAATGCCTTGAGTGGCACCGAAATATCTTAAGTAGGTGAAGGAATCCACTCACATTTGTTAATTAAAAAGTAATGTCCATTAAAAATGGATAATAGTATTATAATGATTAAGATGCTTAAATGGTTGCTTTTAATTCAAGGATAATTGAGAGGATATTAATGTCAAGGAAGTTGTCTTTGTAAGAAAGGAAGTGGAGGGGGCATGTGGCAAGAGAATGGATGACTTCCCTCCTACCTTCTCTCTCTTAATTCAATTATATATACTCACCCATTCACCTACTAGAAAGGTTATTTGTAAAACACTTTCTCTCCACACTTTGGCCGATGACCAAGGAGCTTAGGAGTAGGAGGAAAATGTTCCCCAAGCTGGAGGTAAGCTCGATGATCATATTCAACCTTGAATTGATGGTTGAAATCGGATTTCAACACTCATTTTCTTCTCTCTTCCATCCAATGCTCAACCTTGGATATCTTTTGCATCAAAAGAGTTCAAAACGAACCTTGGATAGGTTAAGGAGATAATTTCACCATTAAAGATGAGAATCTTGAAGCTTTGAATCTACTTTGAAGGTGGTTTATATAACATAAACTCAACAATGTTATTATTGATTTCAATTTCTCATCATATGTTGATCTTTTATTTCTTCTCGAATTCTTCTTGAATAATTGATGAATTCATTATATATATGACAGTAGAATTTGGAGATCTGAAGCTTGATGATGATGGAATCATCTTAGCACACACCTCAAGAAAAACAATAACAAATGGTTTCAATTTTGTTGGTCAAACGGTTTCAAACCGTTAGAGACCAAATAGTTTCAAACCATTTGGTGATCAAACGGTTTCAAAGCCGTTAGAGGTCAAATAGTTTCAAACCATTAGAGGATAAACGGTTTCAAGAATGTGTAAAGGTCTAATGGTTTCAACCTAATTTAGTCCACATGGTCTCAACCTTGGATGGACAAACGATTTCAAAACGTTTAGAACTCGGTTTCAAAACCCTAGATCAATTGATGTCAAAACCCTAATTTAGGTTCAAACGGTTTCAACTCTGAATTGACCAAATGGTCTCAACCGTTCGAGGACCAAATGGTCTCAAACCATTTTAGGACCAAACGGTCTCAAACCGTTTGTGGACCAAACAGTCTCAAACCATTTGAGAACCAAACGGTCTCAAACAGTTTAGGGTTAAACGGTTTCAAAGATGATTTGATCAAACAGTTTCAAACCATTCAAGGGTGAAATGATTTCAAACCCTAATAAGATCAAACGGTTTCAAAACTAATTGAAGATCAAAGGTGTCAAAACCATTTGAAGATTCAATGGTCTCAAAATAATTTAAAGGTTCAAACGGTTTCAAACCATTTGGAGACCAAATAGTCTTAAAACTATGAAAGATCAAATAACCCTATGATTGTTTATAATATATCTCAAAGTTGATTTCAATGGAAGTACCTCTAAAGTATTTAGGTGATTAATACATTTAGAGCGATTATCACTTGATGCCTATGAAAGTAATAAATTCAATACACTATGATAAGCATAGGTGCATGTACTTAGTGAAAGGTTAAGTCAACTGAATAAGGTATGATGGTGATGTGAGTTCCTAGTACATGGAACAATGATAAGTATGAATTATTACTTAAATATTTCTATGTTCTCCAAGATATGTGGAAGCACTAACTTAGGGATTGGACTAATATAGGGTGATGTTATGTGAAACCCTAATATAAGGTGATGTTATGTGAAACCCTAATATAGGGTGATGTTATGTGAAACCCTAATACAGGGTGATGGTATGTGAAACTCTAATTGATAAAGATGGGAAACCCTAACCCTAATGAGGGAATAGTGGTGTTATCTTTGTATTGCATAGTGTTAATATGTAATTGATATGGTTGTTATCAAGTATACTAACCATGCAGGTATCATGAGATGATGAGCATAACCAAGTATGAGCTATGATGTTAATAGGCCTTGTTAGTCATTAATTGTTTTATTTGTTGCCTAGTGAGAGGTGAAAAGAAGTTTAATATGCCTATTGAGCTATGTGAGATGCTTGTGTAACAAGTATCATGAATACTTTGGTCATATGACCTGGAGGTAATAGTTACCTAATAAGTGATAACCATGTTCAGTAATAAACTAAGGGTTTGAATACCCATATCCAGTAAACATGATGATGATATTGTTGAGGGATGTGAATTCCCAAGTAATGAGATAAAGGATTGAGATCACAATGTTTTATAAAGTTTTGAAAAGTACTTGATAGAAGTAATACATGTTTCTTTGTAGCATTTTTCATAATAATTCTTGTTTGGAAACTTGTCTGATGCTAAAAGAATATGGTAATGTACTTAAATAATCAAGTGGAATCTTATCATGTAGAGCCCTTTCCGTAGATCCATCATCGTCAGTAGCTGGTGATGGTGAAATGGATTCTCCTACGTGTTAATCCAGAGCGTATATTGTTGAATATTTGAGGTTTCTCCTAGCCGAAAATAGGAACATTAGAGTACAACTTCAGTTGTAGAATCAAGATATGTATAAGAGCATGGTGAATAAGCCCATGGCTCAGTGTGATAGAGTATGAATGTGTTCATGGCTCAGAGAGCACAGTGACCTTGCCCGTGGCTCAGACTTACTAGCATCGGGACCTGTACCAAAGCGGGATAGAGAAAGGGTAGCCTATGAGAGCTAACCCTATGACTGAGGTCACTTAAGCAAGAGACTGTGGTCCTTCTTGTGGTCTCGCACTGACCGAGACAGATGAGATCGTGGAGTTCGGCTCTTCCATTAATCTTGTATGGCACCGGCTTTGGGTTTCGCAACCGAAGGTTGGATTTGAGCAGTACGGCTCACTTCCTTAGGGCATAAGAGAGATTCTAAAATGTAATCAGCCGTGTAGCATATTTGCTTAAGGATGAAATACAGAAATCATTAGTTGATGTTACATTGCTTAATGTATCCTAAATGTATAGATATTATACATGTTCTTCATATTCCTTAGTAAAATGAATATATGATTTATTGCGTTATCATTTATAGCTGTAATGCTTTAAAAGATAATGTTGTTCTATTCTGCTGAATATTGATTAAATTCTGCTTTTCAATAAAGAATCCTCTGCTCAGTTTATTACCGTTTATCTACAATAATAATATTTTTGGCGGAGAGTTATATCTCTCGCTGGGACATGGGTCTCACTCCGTTGATCACCAACATTTTTAGGTGGACGCGGACGAGGAGGCATGGACCATATAGCAGGGGAAGGACAACAGCAACAGGGACAACAGTGATATCTCAGGTGGAGATACTAACTGTCGTGTCATGTAGATATGAGTCCTATGTGTCGTCTCTGTACTCTCAGGTCCTTGGAGACAGTAGTTAGTGCTTTTACGATCGATCTGAGATTTTGGCATTGAATGCATCGATGTTTTATGTTGCTTATGTGTAGATTTAATAGAGCAACTGTGGTATGTATTCATCAAAATGAGATGGTACATGGTATGTACTTTGTGAACCAGGATGTATATATAATATTTTTGTTCTTGTTATAAGAGTTTCCTAGAAATGGATCTCTTTGCAAATGATTTTAATTTTTAGTGATTTTTAGTAATCCGCTACTAATGTTTATTTTGCTTAATTAATGTCGATTTGTTGGTCGGGTCATCTCAACTCATGTCATCCTTGGGCTCTCTTTCCGCCATCGCATGATCAAAGCGAGTTCATCTACACACACTGTGGTCTTTTCCAGACCTTCACGAGGTCCCCTCACCAACATCATCCTAATGAAGTGGTGACCGACACATCCTCCCTTACAGAGCTTCTTACATCCCGATAAAGGCTATGGTGGCTATCATCACAACTTACATAGGACAAGAACTGTCTCCGTATATCACCATGAATGAACACACATGCTCTCAACAAATCTCTAGTCTGGATCATACTAACCATTAGTTAGGGATGATAAACTGTACTGACATCGAGTTCTTCATGTATCTACTTCCACCTCATGGAAATGAATCTTTTGGTCACACTCAAGAACCTTTGAATTTGCATCATGGTGTCTTTGAACCATCTCTCACTCATATATATAGTTCAATTGGATCTGTCTGTCGATAGTGCTCTCTCTACTCATCCTATAGACAAGAAGGTCTAACATCAGGTCTCTCCTGAGGGCATGACAACACATGTCATACGACCTAAGAATGCAACTAATCTTTAGTTTACGCTTAAACTATTAAGCTTATGTCCATGACATCTTATTTACATGCTTTTAATTAATTTGGTGGAGAATTCTTTAATCTTATTATACATACCCTGGCCTCAAGAGGGTGAGGAAGAGAGAGAAAAACCCTAAACCTTAGAATAGGCCTGCCAGAAAAACCAGGACCCGACCTGACCCGACCCGGCCGCACCCGACCCGACCCAAAATTCGGGTCTTTTGGACTAAAAGTAGTGTCTGGGTCTAAATCGGGCAGACCCAAATCAGGTCTTTTGCCTATGGGTCGAGCCGACTCGGGCACGGCTGCACCCTAACACCAGAGATGGACCCGCTAGAGACCGGCTGACACTCAGGCGCCGACATTTTCCTGGACTAGGTTTACCTGATTCTTCCCCCTTCGTCTTCGAGATCTCTCTCCCCCTCTCCCCTACTTTCCACACCGGTCGGACCATCCCCCTTCCGATCTCATTGCTTATGTTGGTTCGCAAAAAGGTACGATCTTTATTCCCATCTTCTCCAGCCACACACCCTCCCCCCTTCTTTCCAGCTAGCCCCGTCCGCGGTCGGGGTTGCATCCAGACTGGAATCTCAAAGCTCCCCTGCTATCCGTATCACCTGCCAAATCGTAAGGAGCTAATGTCCGAGGAATCCGTCTTGATTTGGCATCTTCTGGGACATGACCCAGTAGCGGCAGGGTCCTGCGTGCCCAAGTTTGCGCTCAGCTCACGCACCGGTGCAACCGCCTAGGCGTCTACCTGAGCCGCACTCCGGCGGTGCCGCCGACGTTTGAACCCGCGCATGTTTTGAACTCAGTTCCTGTTCTCGAGTCCCGAATGCGCAGGATCCATGGTCCTGCTGGAGGGGACCTGCAGTTGCTGGTGTGCGTCATCGAGAGAAAACACTAAGGGTATGCCGACTTGAAGCGCGTCGCTGAGATGAGCATCGGCATTGTGACGCAGTGCTGCTTGTATCCTAACATCCTGAGACTCGGGCAACACTTTGTGGTGAACATGGCACTCAAGGTCAACGCTAAGGCTGGGGGATGCAATGTGGTCCTATACAACACTCTACCTCGCATGGTCCCAAGGCTATTTGCCTATGATGAACATAGGCCGGTTTTGTTGCAGCCCTTTGTTAAACCGGTGTGGAATGCGAATAAAGCACGAAAGGGAATGTAGATGGGATGTTCGTGAATGGGAGAAATCCTCATCCATCTCGGGCTTCATCACAGCTACATTCGAGCTGTGCTTCTTCATCCTTTATGAGACTGGATGTGGCCGCGCTAAGGTGCCGCCACAGATCGTCTCCAGCAGCAGCCACATCCGTTCTGAACCCCGGCTGCGGTAACGACGGTTGAAACAATCTCCCTGTGGGAATCGTCTCGGACAGTGCCCAACACCACCTCGTCGTCATCCACAAGCTCAGCTCCCTCTCTGGTGATGCCAACCACTGGCTCGCCGACTCGCCGACTATGGGCTCAGAGCGATCTGGTCGGGTCCAACTTCCTCGTTGGGCAAAAAAAGGGTCAGGGGTAGACACAGAGTCAAAAATAAAATTTGGGCATTACGGGTAGGGTCGGGTCCAACTTTTAGGGTAGGGTAAAAAATGAGTGAGGTATTCTCGGGTCTTGAAATCTTTCTTTTTTTCAGGCCGAGTCGGGTCTAGATCCGAATACCACTGGGTCAAGTCAGATCTCAGGTCGGGTCTAAGAAACCCGACCCATTTCCAGACCTACCTTAAAATCTTAATAGAATTAGGGTTGAGAAGGGACGAAAATAGATGAAAGAGTCTTAAAAGTATCTTATGTCGAGTCAGATCCTAAGGCATTGGTCGGGCAGTCACACAGATTTGGGAATCCTCGTATTCTGACTAGCGATGCAGAGGAAAATCTTGCCAGCCCCCGGACGTGATCCTTTTCCAGACACCTCTGTCTTTCAAAAAATCCTCTAATAACTCTCTCGGGTTCTACAAAGTTTGTAAAATTTAATAATTATTAAGGATTAAATGAGGAACCAGTACTTTGATACCAAATGTAACAACCCCGCCACCTGGTAACCCCCAATTAAGGGAGACCAAAATGTCAGAGTTGTTATCCCAATTAGCAAGATCAATGGTTTGACAAATAATCAATAATAATTACTAAATTCTACCAAAACTATATTGAAAAGATAGAATAAAATAAAACTTTACATACCTTTTAAAAACTTGGATATTTAACTTCTATCCATGATTGGAATCTACTCTAACTAATTCTCCTGCACTTAAATTCTTATTTTCACAATGTATCACTTTACTATTTTTCCTTTTCAACTTGTACCTAAAACGCCGACAAACAAAACGTCAGTCAGCATAAATGAATATGTCGATATGTGGGGGAAACAATAATTGTGCAATTAACTATAACAACATATTGCAAGCAATTATGGTGTAGCAAGCAAACTTTACGTCTTAAATATAACTACTCAGTCCATACATATCCTAACCTCTGTGTTGTCCCTGTAGTGGACCTAGATACTACCTCTCATATGGTAGATGTTGATTAACCCCCATGATACTACCTAGCAGGTAGATCAATACCTGGGGTTGATGAGTCGCATGGAACTACTCATAGGTAGCCCAATTCCTAAATCGTGATATGCTAAAGTGTCGCATGGCACTACACATAGGTTGTCCAATTCCTAACTCATGATAACCTAATAGTCCTATCTAACAGGTAGACCATGTACTAGGTTACCCTTTCCATCATTAGCAAAGCCACAGAGGAGGACTTGGATCTGAGCTAGTCATGTATACATATTTAAGGTGATAATCATAGTCACTTTATAGTTGCATGAAATAAAAGTCATCCAATCAGTTATTTTCAGGCAACCAAAAAACATCTAGGTATCGCCATGAAACTAAAGTGATTAACCATAAGCGTAACCAATTACCTGATCCAGAGTAACTTGATGTCCAAGCAATAATATTCAAGAACAATAAAACAAGCAATCAACAATATCTTAAAAATAATGCATAGCATCCAAGTGTGTCATTGTTTTATTCAAAACATTCTCAAGATCGACTTGGATTCCACCTTAGGATTTCTAGGGCAACTTTAGGGTTTTATTAGAGTTTTATCCTTCATTATGCATTTATCACTTTTAATGCTCTTTTAGTTCACAAACCCTAATTTCAACATCATAGGCACAATTGAATGTCAATTAAGTCTAGTATGCCTCTTTTACACTAAACTACGATCTTTATCCTTTTAAGTCATGACACGATCATTAAGGCCAATTATCATCTTTGGTTTCTTCCGAATTGACAACTCATAATTCATTATGGTCTAATTCACATATGAACTCTATTTACTAATTCCACACTTATCCATTAGAAAACCCTAATTACCATATTAAGGGTATTTATCCACAATTAAAAACTTTCATACTCGAATTAGCTTAGAATAATCATATCTTAGCTTTATTCATAGATTTACACAATTAAAGCCATTCAGGGTCATAATTACCAAAGTTAGGGTTTCAAGGCCCATTAAAGCATATCCATGTACATGGAACCCTAAATTAATTAAATTACGCAAAAATATCATCCTTTTGGATCTAATGTGTCCTTTTTATAATCAACATGTTAATATCAATTTTAAACATCCATATAACCCTTCCCGATTCATTAATCATCATAGATTAGGGTTTCTTAATCATTAATGCATTAAAGTTGATAACTTCAACTACTTTTCTAATTTTAAGAGGAACTAGGATCTAAATCTGTTTTTAGTGGATTCCTCACATTTTTTTGAGCAAAATTCATATATTATATGCAGCCATCCGAGCTACCAATAAAAAGATACGAATTTTGCAAGAATTCACTAACTTGGACCAACGGGAGGATGACATGTCATCCCTTCCCATGTAACGTACCCCGTCCGATTTAGAAACATAATCAATTAACGCTTTTACCCCCATGTGGCTTCTTGTCTCTTATATTCCCAGAAGGGCAAAACCATCCAAAGTCACCCCGGTCGTCTTCTACCTCGCGACGCACACAGCGGCCACAGGGTGCGGCTCTTCGCGGGGCTGCCCCCTCCTCTCCAGGGCTCAAAAGTCGTGGACAGCCACCGCCCTGGCTTTGCCGAACTCTTGTGACAAGGTGTGCCTCGAGCTCGTGGCCCAGATGGCCGACTCAAGCTTGCCGAGTTTGCAAAGTGTGGCTGGTCTTGCGGTCGTGTTGATGTTGTTGCGCATGGGCTAGGGCACGGTGACGATGGTCGAGCTTTCTTAGGCTGTCATGGGAGCATTATGCCTCCATCATGAACTCCTTCATGGCTCCTCATTGCTCTAGGGGTTGCATTACCCCTTGGATAGGGTTTGTGCAGAAATAAGAAGAAGAAGGGTGTGGGATGCCCGAGAGCTTCTTGGACTCAAGGCTAAGGATCCAACCCTTATATAGGGGAGGATAGCCGTGCCCTAGGATGCTTTCCCACGGAGAAAACAAGGCCCTTTCTCTATAGGAGTCCTACTTTCCTTGTTTAGATGTAAATTCTCTCTTTTAATTAATTCCTTGTTTACCCATAATCCTTGGTTATTAAGGAATCAAAAAATTATCCCTTTCGTCATCTTTGTGCTTGGATTTTAATCCATTGGCCACGAAACTTTACTTCATTAAAGAAAAAAATATCTCTTTTTGATAATACCAAAAATTCATTAACTTTGTAGCACATTATCCTCATATTTTTGTATTATTTGTATTTTCTCTTTCCTCTTCTCCATTGGGACTCCTTGGACCCTAATAAATTCTATATTTCGAAATTTCTTTTTAAGGATGCTTGTTATCCTTCTAGATGCATCTCCACCCATTATTTCTCATTATCTTACTTATTCTTTTATTAAAAGATTTCTCATCAAGGATTTCTCTTTATCCTTTATTTCTTTTTCCTCTTTTCCTATTTCTTTCATTATAAATCACATATAAACATAATTTACTCAATTGTGGCCATTAATGCCACTTTCTATAGATTTCCATATATTTCTCATAAATATTTTGCTTAATATTCATTATCTTATATCTTTTTCTACTATTTGGATGTTTCTTCTTTTCTTCTCTTTTATATCCATTATTGGATTAACATAATAATAGGAACCACACAATTTCTATCAAAGGGATAGTTGCAAATAAATCCATCCTTTGAAGCAAAGCATACAACATTTTCAATTAAGTACATATTCGTAAAATCATTACATTTCAATTATGAAAACATATGCAAAATTGGGGTTGTAACAAAGATGGTCGTGTGTAGATTGAGTACCTAAACACTTTAGTTCATAATTCATTATCATTCAAGATCAAACTCCTTTTCTAGAGGGGTTGCTATGTGTGTGACCCTAAAGGTCCCATTTCACGTTGGTAGTGAATGTCCATAACTATCTTATGCCATCACAAACAAAGAGTTGTGCCTAGTCGCACATCATTGCTACCCAAGTGAATGGAAAGATGGGGGGCAACTTCAACCTAAAATATGTGTATGGTGTTATAGTGTTTGTATAGTTCCTTTATCACTGATATCCATATTAAACTAGAGGCATGGATAAGTCATCCTCATAATTATTTAATTTTGTTCCTTGAACCAGAGTAGATGGCATGACATATATGTAAGCTCAATATCAAACATTGACTCACATGCATATGGCCATACTTTTCTCAATCTCTCTAATTAAGAGGCCTATGATATCATTCTCCTTTAGGAGGGACAAATCCAATATCTATAACTCACAGTCAATCCCCATATGTCAAAGTCACCCAATCATCACCATTATAATAGGCAATACTTTTGGAATGTGTTTGATGATGTCGAAGTGTACCCAACGACATGTGCTGAGTGCAGTGATTTTAGGGCTAAGAACCACAACCACCACCATCACTGTGAGACCTGACTATGACTTCCATCATGATGGCTTCCATGTGTTAGTCTCACGGTGGGTCTGTCTGATGCATTGTTCCTTAACATGTATGTGTGTGCTTGATTTGATAGTACCATATCATGACTAATGAGATTCAATCATCAACCAACTTACACTCTGATTTTGTGTTATTGTTGTCTATCTACCTTCCACAATAACAACCAATCAAGGGAATCATGAGAACGTTTGCACTATTACCATATGTATGATCTCATTCTTCCATGTCACGTACTTGAAGACATATGTCATTGAGTAATATCATTCTCTAGACATTTATTATGTAATTCATTATCTCATAAATGAATATAAAAAATAAATTGGAAGCTTTCCTTTATTATTATCAAATTAGGTATCCAATATATCCCAATCATCATATAATTGGCTATCTAGGCATACATACCAACATCTATTGGGACATCCCGATTGGGACGGGCGTCTCACTTGTGTGGGATGGCTCGGTTGGGACGAATGAAAGCTCTATAGTTTTTCCAAACTCATTTCAATTTTTTTTATTGAGAGAACATCCCCCGCAGAAGCTCCACTTTTGTGACCCCCCTAGAAAAGATAAAACTCTCGGGCCCCAAGTGCCCTGTACACCAGGGAACCTGTTAAAATGCACAGTTGGCCAACTTGCATGACAGGTACCATTTCAGAGGCAGCCACTGGGTTTCGAACCCGGGTCCTTTCCAAACCACCTGAACCACTCCTCCCCAGCCAAACTCATTTCAATTTCACATACTAGGGGTACAAGTAATTAATGTATGAGATTAATTAGGAAAGGATTTTCCAATTTATATCTAACTGGAAAAGCGTGAAACGACCGTCTTCCATCATAGAAGACCGTTTCTCTTAGCAAAATGACCGTCTCGCGTGCGATACAGTCATCTCACTTGGTGAGGCGACCATTTTGTCACATGCGAATTGTGAAACCTCTAGAAAAGTTTTGAAAATTCAAGATCAACTTGTCCTTTCCACTACCGCTTAAGTCCAGCATTGGCTGGGGTTTGGGAACCCTGACCCTAACCCCTCTTTTATATGGAGGGGTACTGAGGGGTTCCCAAAGAACAACTACTACATAGACAATTGAGAATCACTTGCTTTAAAAAAATTATCCTCTCTGGTTGTGGTAACCACGAGAGCCTAGGCAAGTTCTACCCGAAAAGGGAGGGATAGCCACGGGAGAGAAACAACTAATAATCATGGTTGTGGAAGAGCATGTTGGTGACTAGTACACAAACAGGAGGGACAACTCCTTCCTGTCTGTTCCTGCAGGACAACAGGAGTTCTAGTGGGTCCATGTCGACTACTCTAGAGGTAAGAGTATATTGGCTGTTGCTAGGATGGAAACATCAACTTCCAGTTTTTGGTGAGATCTGAGGAGTCGATGTAGCAGTTGTCTGAGTCTATTGTCCATAGAGAAGCAGTCAGACGAGTCCGAGTGCGATTAGGAGTTGTACATACACTGTCCAAGATAGATTGTGCAACTATATTGATAAGGATTGTCACTGGACTTGCTTCAAAACCAGGTATATCTTTGTCAAACCATCCTTCCCGTTGATTAGTTATTGACGTGATCTGCTGGTTAATGGGAAATATGTCAGTAAATTTTTTATTCCGCTACCTACCTGATGTTGTATTTTTCTATAGTGGTATTAGAGACACTTTAATTAATTATGTTTTGAGATAATTGATATGATCATATTTTGGTTTTATCGAGTTTATTTATTGCATGCGATGCAAATATTTAAACTGGTTTATGTGCACATCCATCTAAATCACTACATAAGGACCCAAACGTATATATATATATATATATATATATATATATATATATATATATATATATATATATATATATATATATATATATATGTATATATATATATAATTTGCACACGTCTCCATAAAATTTGTTTTGATGGTGGATGTAAAGCATGGTTATGGGAAAAACCCCAGATCTTTGTGTGCATGGTTGTGGTTTTTTATTCTTGTTGTTAATCGGTCTGCATACCAAGCCTCTCTCTTCTTTATAAATGTTAATTAATGTTCTTCTTCCTATTTCTCCTCGAATGTAACTCTAGGTTTTCCCATGTAAAATGTAATAAGAAATAGGATAGTTTTAATATATGTTTCGACATGAGATGACAACCTACACAAAGGTGAAACAAGTGATTGCATAAAACTCTTCTAGGAACTACTGAGATCGAGACGTAGAGGGGAGAAAAATCTAGAGATAACAGACTTCTGAGATGACCAGATCAATTGGAGGACCGAGGAGGCCAGGCGATAGGAGGACGAACCGATCGATTGGTGGCCCAACTGACTGACTGGAGGTGTCCAGACACTGCTTGTACCTGAGAATCAGACTATCGTTTCAGAAGAGCCGAACTGAGCGACCAAGAGATGAGCCGACTGGTTTAAGAGTTGAACCAATCAACCCAGATTTGTTTGAACACAGTGCATCATCAACAACAGGTTGCATATAATGTGGACCAGAGGTGGAAGTAAATCCTTGTGGTTCACAGGAATTACATAAGATAGTCATAACCATCACTTGTGTGTTTTATTTATTGCATGTTATCATTTATGGTTATAGCATGTATATGATACATACTATATATGTGGTGATTGGATAAGGTATATGTATTTAAACATACAAACTGCCTCAAATATAATATCAAGTCTTAGATGCTTTCCAAAAGCGGTCCACATGAAGAGCTAGACCGACCAAGCATAGGTTCCACCTCCGTTGAGTGCGACATCTATCTCGTGGAAGTGTGATGGTAATAATGTAGGTTCCACCTCTGTTGGGTGCATTATTATTGTGTTGGCTTTTGAGTCAGGCTTGACTGGTGATTCTCAAAGAGTCTTGGCGTAGAGGCAAGCAAATGATCACGGAAGGAGTTGCACATATCATCTATCCAAGAGTTGAATATGATGCAATTGACATAGTTTCCTACCTTGATAATTGACTTTGGACACTGGTGTGGGCTGGGTAACAGTTGAATTATTTTGGATCTTGACCCACTACAATATTGTACACTGCAATATTTTGAATTGATATTTAGGGCTATCAATTCGAATAAAATAGTGGGAGCAGTAGTTAATTAAAGACCTAATTAATATCATCAAATTATCAAATCAAACAAAATAAAAAATGTTTTAAAATTTTGCAATATCTCTTTGTAGAATCAAATGTCAAACACAAAACACATTCAAATTGTGATCAGTCCTCAAGAAGGACAAAATGAGATAAATTTCCACAATTGGTTAAGGACTTTGAAAAATGTTCTCGTCAATGAGCAAAAGCTCTATGTCATTTATAGACCAATGCAAAAGGAACACACTCCAAATGCACGTAAGGCTAAATAGATGCCTATTAATGATGCCATATACATCAAAATACCTATGCTATGTATTATGAACTATGAGTTTCATGAACAACATGAATGCATGAACATTCTCAAAATGGTAACACATCTCAAGAATCATATAAAGTAGGTATAATGACTCCAAAGTGCTAATCGAGTGCAAACTAACAAAGGGAGGTCCCGTAGAACCCCATGTTCCCAATATGATTGGAGATGTGGAATGATTGGGATTTCTCTTAGGTCAAGAGTTGATCATGAATATAATTATAAAAGTGTTGCATGCATCATATAGTCAGTTTATCAAATGCTTGGCATGTTGATGCTAAATCAAGGAAGAAGGACAAATCCATGATGGTGATCAGTTGAAGTGAGTCCTAGGACAAAGACAAGGCAAGGAAGCACTCTCAAGATAAGCTAAAATCCAATTCTTATGCACTCAATATATGGAGAAGGGTAAGTGTAAAAGGGATATGTCCTTTTTCACTTAAAGGATAAAGAAAACAGAGTGCCAACATTGTCACTTGGTTGGCCATTGGAAAGAAATTATCCACTTTATAGAGGATCTCATGAAGAAGATAGACATAGAGATCTCTACTTCAGGACCTTATAAGAAGTAAGCTCAAAGTATATGGATCAAGGGTTGCATCCACTATAGTTAAAGGTTGCCATTCATGGGCACATAATAGAATTAGTGAATTTCTATTGTGTACTTGCTGAACATCATATGTTTTTTATGACAAGAACATTATGATCTTTTATGATGATGCCCTATGTCTCATAAACTATACTTGATAGTTGTAAAGACAAATGTTTATGACACACATATTGAATGACTTGGTAACTCAAACATTGAATACCTATAGCACTCTCATCTAGAGAGCATAAACAAGAAATGCATTTCTAGAATCCATATTATGTTACCTAGGCTCTTTTGTTTATTGAACCAATAGAGACATGCACATCTTATTTGTTGTGCAATATGACAAGAGTATCTTCACTAGATATAGTGGGAGATCAATTATTCCATTAGGACTAGTACATACTGATGTACATAGACCTTTTGGATGAATGCTAAAGGTAGTTACAAGTTTGGATCTCTTGAAGTGTTCAAGGAGATCATCAATGAAGTACATAACAAAATTGATAGAAGTAATGAGATACCTCAATATGATCAATGTTGAAATACATAAACTAAGAGTTTGAGGACCTTCTAGGTGATCAGGATAGTGTATCATAATGAACTCCAACTGAAACATACTGATGTGTCAGAAAGAAGGTATCATACCCTGTTAAGTCATGGTGCGATTATCAATTAAAATCTAGATATCTTCCAATATTTCTTTTAGGCACATGCTTTACAGTAAAACAATATACCATCTAAAATGGTTCAAAAGACACCATATAAGATATGCCATGGGAAGTGTTCTTATGTGTCTTTCATAGTGATGAAGATTGAAGGCTTGTATATGAAAATAGTTTCTTAAAGGGATAATTTCACATAATACATAAATATTATCTTGTTGAATACTACTTACAATCCAGCCAAACAACAAAGTGTTTGTTTCTAGGATGGCTAAATCCCTAAAGGGAACTTAATTCCAAGGAAATTAGTGGGGGTGAAATTAGAACTCAAAATGTTTGAGACAAACAAGAAAATGTTGAACCTAAAGAGGTACAACAAGGAACAAGGAGAATCACAAAATATTGTGGAATCTCAAGTTCTTTATGTAATAATAGAACTCATAGTTTTAGTAGAATGCCTTGAGTTTGAATGATTATGATATCTTATGACTCAAGAAGATGGTAAGTTGATCATAGCGATGAGTCAACTACCTACCTAGAAACTATTGAGGAACCCGATTTTGAGAAATGGCTTTAGGCCATAAGATCATTGATGGATTCCATGCAAACCAACAAGGTATGACATTGGTGGATCCACTTGAAGGGGTAAAAACCCATTGGGTGCATTTGGGTCTTTCTAAGAAGACAAACATAGAAAGATAAAATTGGTTGCAAAAGAGTTTCAAACTAGCTCAAATTGTTGAATGTGATGAAGCTTCACCAATTACCATGGTTAAATCTATCTACATCATGCTTTCTATTGCATCTTATTATGAATGTGATATTTGGCATATGGATGTTAAAACCACATTCCTTAATTGGAATAATTAATATTATGTTTATGTGCCACAACCTAATGGTTTTATATATCCCTTAATGCAAATAAAGTGTATAAGATACAAAGGTCAATCTGAGGATTGAAACAAGCATCTCAGAGTTGGAACCTTTAATTTGACAAGACAGTCAAATGTTTGACTTGAGTCAGAATGAAGATAGGAATATGTGATTATAAAATATTTAGTGGGAGCATATTGATATTCCACATAATGATGGGGAATAATCCTACAAATGATAAAACACAGTGAGGAAAGTACCTTCTATATTATGGGTTTAGGAGAAGCATCCTATGTGATAAGAATCGAGGTCTATAAAGATAGATCAAGAAAGCTTCTTGGCCTAAGTAAAAGCCCATACATTGGCAAGATGTTAAAGGGTTCAGCATGCAAGACTCAATGAGAGAAAACTTGTCCAAGTTCCATGGAGTTAGACTTCAAGAGCCTAGTGTCCTAGTTCTTATGAAGAATAGGGACACATGGATAGATGTCATTGGATCTATCTTGAATGTAATTCTATGTACTTATCCCAATATCTTGTATGTATTGGACATGATGAAAATATATCTATTAATCTCATTTGTATTGGACATGACGAGAAGATATCCAATCATCTCATATGTATAGACATGATTAGAGGACATATATATACCTACCTAGCAATCTAGTATGTATTGGGCATGATGAGAGGGTATATGTTAGATACCAGTGAGAGTCATTGGACTACAATAAAGAACATCCTTAGATGCTTGAGAAGCACTTAAAGGATTGGTTCCTCAGTTATGGAAATAAGGAAGAGTTCAATTTATTAAGTTACACCCATGCAAGCTTCCTGTCTGACAAAATGATCGTAATAGTATTTGACATTAAATGAGAACTGTAAGCTAAAAATGGTTCAGAGCTAATGACATTTGTCCTAATCTAAAAAAGAAGCTTAGTTTCTTTGTGTTATAAGAACAATAGAGGATACTGTATGAATCGAAAATCAAATGGGAGAACTTGTGTGAGGTTCCAAACCATTGATGACATAGTAGAATTACTGATGATAGAAATGGAGCTACTAGTTAGGCTAGGAATCTTGGATAGCATACTATGGCACTTCCATCTCATATGAGTAGTTGTATAGTCAGATGTGAAAATTGCAAAATATTGACTTAAGGCAAACATTACTAAATCCGCTATAAAAGCACATGCGCAACAGAAGCATGACGGTTATGTTAGGTCACACGAGATGAGATCAGTGGGTGGCTGTCTCTAAGTGCAAGTGGCAGTCTGTTGGTATGTATTCCCAGATACCCAATCATATGATGATTAAGATATGACATTAGATACCTGATTTGATAATAATAAAGGCAAGCTTCCAATTTATTTTGTATATCTAGTTATTAGATATAGAATTACATAACAAATGTGTAGAGATTGATATTACCCAATGGCGTATGTCTTCAAGTACGTGACTTGGAAGAATGAGATCATACAGATGCTAAGAGTATATAAATTATCATTATGTCTCTGATCAGTTGTTATTGTGGAAGCTAGACAGACAACAATAACACATAAGATCAGAGTGCGAGTTGGTTGATGACTAAATCTCATTAGTGAAGATATGGCAATATCAAACTAAATACACAAATACATGTAGGGAACAATGTATTAGATAGACCCACTATGAGATTGAAACATGGAAGCCATCATCATGAAAATCATAGTTAGGTCTCACACTAATGGTTGTGGTTGTGGTACTTAGACCTGAAATCACTGTACTCATCACATGTTGTTGGGTACACTTTGACATCATAAAACACAATCCTGAAACATGGGTTGTTATAACATTGATGATTGGGTGACTTTAACACATGGGGAATGATTGTGGGTGATAGATATGAGATCTGTCCCTCCGATAGGAGTTTGATACCAAGGCCTCTTGATTAGAGAGACTAAGAAAAGTATGGCCATACACATGTGAGTCAATATATAATATTGAACTTACATAAATCTCATGTAGGCTTCTATGGTTCAAGGAACAAGATTGAATAATAATGAGGATGACTACTCCATGCCTCTAGTTCAATCTAGATATCAGTGAAAAATGAACTATACAAAATCTGTAACACCATACACAGATTGTAGTTTAAAAATTTTCCCCAACTTTCCATTTACTTGGGTAGCAATGATGTGCGACTAGGTACCACTCTTTGTTTGTGATGTCATAAGCTAGTTAAGGACATTCACTGCCAACATGATATGGGAGCTATGGGTCACACATATAGGAACTCATCTAGAAGAGCAGTTTAATCTTGAATGATAATTGAATTAAGTACTAAACTGTTTTAGGTACTCAATCCACACATTAGATCGATGGATTGGCGAACTGAGCTGCCAAACGACCATCTCACTAGGGGAGACTACTATTTGGGCATCCAGGCGGGCATCTCAAGTGTTGAGACGGCCATTTGGGTTGTCACGTTTGGGTTGTCAGGCTGATTTGAAATTGAATTGGCTTATTTCTTCCCTATGAACTGACTGGTTCAAGTTGTTGAACCGATAGGCTCGACTTGAACTCACTAGATGCTCATTTGTGTGAGTGAGACATGTGTCTCTCTTGTGTGAGATGGCCCAATTGTGACAAACAAAAGTTCTAGAGTTTTCCTGAACTCATTTCAACTGCACATACTTGGGGTGTAAGTAAATTAATATATGACATTAATTAGGAAATGGTTTTCCAATTCATATCGAAAGAATGAAATGACTGTCTCACTTAGCAAGACAATTGTATCGCACCCTAGATGACCGTATCATGTGTGATACGACCATCTCACTTGGCAAGATGATCGTTTTGCAAAATGACCATCTCACATCCCAGATAGGGATGGCAATTCTCCCCATTTACCCAAACCCACCTATCCCCAAACCCACCCAGCCCCAACTATAGTGGGCCTGAGACCAACTATCATCTATTCAAACGAGGATGCTAGTTTTGACCCATTTAAGTTATGCTACCCCATGGAGACCCATTAAGACCCCCTGTCATATGTTCCCAGTCTAGATGTCAGTGTCTCCGCTCCTACGCGAGACTAGGGTTCTCTACTACAGCGTGCTGCCACAAGATCCGACCTCCACTGAGAAAAAGCATGGTGTTTCTCGATGGTGTTGAGGATAGGGATCAGGAAGATCACCATCTACTCTGCGAACGATGTGGTGCCTACCTCAGTCCTCGTATAGTCACATCAGAACAAAGGATATAATGGTGGTGGCAAGGAGGATCTAGAAGAGCATTTTCTTCAAATTCTGGAGGATGAAGGACCACAACGAAGGGCTGTTTAGGCCATGCTTTTCTCATCGACACTTTTCTTCTTCTATAGAGAGGTCGTGGGTGGAGGATACACCTGCCTGGAGTTACACTCCCCTGGGTTCGTCGTTCATGCGGCCATGCTGTAAAGGACGATACCCAGACGATACCATACACGCCATTGCGGAGACTTGTTTCAGCATCCGCTGTTACCTTTGTGGATCATAAAATAGCACGTAGACAGTGGCAACATAGTTGTTGATCAGCAATAGCAGCGACAGAGTTGTCTCCCACCAACTTCTGTCCTGTTCCTCGTACCTCTCATCTCAGTCTCATTATCAACAAGCCAGACGGACACCATTGTTCCCCAACCAACACTAGCAGATTATAATGTACCGTGGAAGTAGCAGAATCATCAACCCTGTCAGCTTGATCCTCCATTTCTTATCCTCAAAAACATCATCTTGGTTTAGAAAAATTTCTGCCCATACCTTATTAAATACCATATATGATCTCTCTCTCTCTCTCTCTCTGTATATATATATATATATATATATATATACGCACACACACGCTTTAGACTTGTTTGGTTTTATTCCCAAACCAACTTGTAAGGTAGCACAAAATTATAGCTCCCAAGGGTGTTCAATCAGCTCATGTTCATGTAAAAACATTGACTTTATATCAACTGTGTTTGACAATTTTTTTACAAACTGATATCTTGTAGCTCATTGTATCGCAATTTCATTCTTTTTATATTTTTGTACTTGAAAATTTTAGATTATCAAATACGTTGTCACTTAATCATGATAAGTTTTCATTAGCACGTAATGTGATTAGGAATAGATAGTGTAATGATTTACTTTTACAAAAGTACAATATGATATAGTGTTGAATAATATTGGTTTTGTTGGGGCTCCATGACCCACTGGGGTGGGTACGCGTATTCCCTTTTCAATTTTTTCCTAATGGGGCAGGTATGGGTTGCATCAAAACTTTAATGGTTAAGATGGGTATGGGCATGGGTTGCCCATACCCGACCATTTGTCATTCGTAGTCCCAAACGATCATTTTTCTTAGCGAAACGACCGTCTCATGTGTGATACGTGGCAAGATGACTGTTTTAGCGCACATAGGTTGTGAAACTTCGAGAAAAGTTGTGAAAATTTAAGATCTATTTGTCCTTTCCAATCCTTCTTTATCCTCGCATTTGTTGGGGACTGGGAACCCTGACCCTAGCCCCTTCTATATATAGACGGGTGGTGGGGGCTTCCCAGAACACAACTACTACACAGACAATTGAGAATCAATTGATCTGACAATTGTTGTCCTCTCTGGTTGTGGTAACCACGAGAGCCCAGGCATGTCCTACCCGACAAAGGAGGGATAGCCACAGGAGAGAAACAATTGAGGATCATTGTTGTGGAAGAGTATGTTGGTGACTAGTACACCAACGAGAGGGACAACTCATTCCTATTTGTTCCTGTAGGACGACAAGAGTTCTAGTGGGTCTGTGTGGACCACTCTAGAGGCAGGAGTCTGTTGGCTACTGCTAGGAGGGCGATGTCAACTCATAGTCTATGGAGAGCTCTAAGGATTCATTACAACAGTTGTCTGAGTCTGATGTCCATAGAGGAACAGTCAGACAATTTCAAGTGTGACTAGGAGCTGCACAGACACCGTCTAAGACAGAGTGCGCATCTACATCGAAGATGATTTTCACTGGACTTGCTCCATGACTAGGTTTATCATCGTGAAACCATCCTTCCCATTACATAGTTATTTACACAATCTACTACTTTTGGGAAATATGTCAGTATTTTTTTTGTTTCTGATGCCTACCTGATGTTGTATTTCCCTACATGCCCATCTTGACAACACTGCAATCCTAAGAATCTACATCTTGCCAAGAAAGATGACTTCTTATCCTCTAATATAGGAGGTTTGCACTTACCATTTAGAAATTCTCATTGTTGTGCAAATGATAGAGAAGGAAGAAAAGGCTTTATGTGCATGATCTCTCATTTGAAGCAAGTACACCTCTCCAGTGACAAATGCATAAGTGTTTTGTGGGAAGTCATTCAACATGACTATTTTTTATTTAATTATTTATTAGAGGCATTACATGCCTTCGATCAGTGACTACATGGTAGATGTATGAACACACAAGTTGTGATTCATGCTTGTCATCATTTAAATGGCCTTGTCCAAGACATTAATGAAGCAACAATAATCAGGAAAGGCATTGATGGCATCCTAAAGCCTCTTATGAATATGGATTCCTAATGCGAGGGAAAGAATGGCCCTATGTGCTGATCTTGTTGATCATGTTTTTAGAAAAAAATATCACCACTGTGAAGAGAATCCCACATAGTTGTTATCTTGCATTCTTTCACACACTGAAGACAACTCCTTGCAATGTGGTGGTTTCTCTAGTGTCGATATCTAGTTGGGTGATATTATTTCTTCTTCCACATTGTCGTTCAAGGATTTCAGAGCAAAGAACATGTGTGACAATAGGCCTGGAAATAGAAGTCTCTACAATAATGTTATATTTTAAAGTCACATTCTACTTAAGGAGAGACAAATGGTATTTCTAAGTTAATAAGCAGTATGTTGATTTTTTTACTCAAAAGACTATGGGCCGTGAAGGAAATAACTCCAAGGATGATGAAAAAAAGCGGAATACTAAATTTAAGAAATGTCTTTGTAAGGTTGCAGATGATCACCTTAAGTCTTGTGCTCATCAAGATTGGCTTCAAGTGATGTCATTACCATAAAGACTTTGGAATCTAAACACCCATTCAAGCAACCTCCTTCCATGCCTAGTTCTTTGCTTTTCGAAGCCCCCCTTATAGAAGAAGTTGAAACTATTCTCATGTGTGTCAAATTATTTTCTATGGGGAATTTTGGTGGAAGAGATAGTTTGTGGGCCCAACACATCGTTCATTATATATATGGAGAGAGATCTCCTATGGCTGTAGATCTGCTACATACCACCACTCTATCTATTATCTTATCGCTAGGAGAGATGTGTCCCTTGAGTTAGGAATAATTTTTTGTTTTAGATCCTAACAACGTGACACACCCATTTTTTGTGCGCATAAACAGGAGGTGTCTGGTTACCAAAGTTTTCATGATATGTGCGGGTAGAGATATGAAAAAATATTTTTATGATTTTTGGTTTCGAGTTGGTGTATTTGGTAGTGTAGACACCAATTTGCACAACACTAACATTGTCTTCAGAGAGAGACTTGGTGATGGGAATCTTTCTATTCTTATAGTGGATTTCACTAATGCTTTAAACCTTGTGGACAAGTTAGCATTACTTCATGATATAAGTACATGATGCTCATCGGTTTCTTTGTTGGCAACATTTTTGTATGGTCAAGCAACATGGTTGTATATTGATATTGGCATACCTGGTCAACCACTAGAGTACTACAAGGGTATACTCTAGGGCCTCTTCTTTTTACCCTTGTACTACATCCACTTATTCATGAAATCATAGAAAACTATAAGCTTCTTTACAATGGGCCATTGTTGGAGATATTGTGGAGGTGGCCAAGGTGCTTGGTATCATTCAACGGATTGGTCCAAGTTTCAGTTTTGTTTTGAATATTCATAAATTTGATATTTTTTGACAACATGTGAAGGTAGGAAGCTTCACGGGGGGTTGTTCCACATTGATATTGGGAGACCTTTTTTGGGAGTAAAGTTACTTGGAGGATTTGTTCGTAGGGACAGAGGCTTTGTTGAGGAGTTACCCATGAAGAGGGTTACAAATGTTGTAATTGGGTGATGCAAAGAGTGAGCTCCTTTTGCTATGTTCTTGTATGGACATTGCCAAGACAATATTCATCTTAAAACCATGTCAACCTTTATTAATAGAAGAGGTTGCATCATTGCTCAACAAGGGTCTGTGAAGATGTATTGAAGACATTATATTTTGTGGAGGTCCTTTTTTGATACCATCAATGGTGGATCTCTTCTCTACCCATTCTTCTTGGTGGCATGGGGCTTTATTCCCCGATAGAATCTTCCTCATATACTTTTATGGACTCTAATATCCAATCATGGGGCTTCAACATCATATTTTATGAGGAAGTGGGATTTGCAGTATGATATCTAATTTTCATAGTTTATATTATCTACATCTGACTAACCCAACTTTTGACCTTAGTGTCTTTACAAACAAGGATATTGTACCCCCAAAGTCCAACATACTTTGGTGAATGCCTTTATTAGGGAAATTATTGAGGACATGCAAGTTCAATTTGAGATGGCCGTTAGACAAAAAGTAGTTTTGGGTGTCTACAAGCTGATCACATGCTATCTATTGATAGATTTTACTTGTAGATCTCATCAGTAGAGTATCATACTATCCTCAAGTACTGTCTTATATGCTTAATTTATTTGAGTTTATGAGCTTTGTCCAATTTGTTGTTAGCCAAGTTTGGACACTTTTGGGGAGCATGCAGTTCATTGCATATTGTTACTCGGCTTTAATATAGACATGTTCTCATTTGGTATGTCTCTATGAAGAACTTAGACATGTGGATATTGTTGCTAAAAAAGAGGCATATGTTGACTTTCTGACTAATATGTAGGAGAGGAGATCAACTCTTAGACTAGCTGGTGTCTTAATTTTGTATGGGTTGGAGGGAAGCATGAATGCGTCTATCTGGTAGGGGTTTCCCCAATGTTGGGCCCGAGGAGAGGAAGATTTACTTGAGGACAATTTGCTCTCAATCTTCCTTAGCCAAAGTCACAAGCATGAGAAAGGCTGCATTAACAAAGTTTGGATCGTTAAAGAGGGGGTTTGAAAGTTTGTTTTCATATGAGCCCACATGCTCTGGTAGAAGTCTAGATTGAAGTTATCTTTTCTCAGGGATTTTTATGCCTACTAATGAGCAACAACTCTTTTTATTTCTGGAACAGAAATAGTATCTACGAGGCTATCCTGGTCTATAATGTGAACATGACATAGAATATCCCAGTGGATATGGAAATGTGTGAATATGTTGTGTTTGTTGGTGAAAAGTTTATCAAAGTATTCAACAATATGAGATGTAATAATATGTCTATTGGTGGTGTCGTGAACAAAAAAACTATGGTTATGGATGGATCTTTTCCATGAATTGTTGTTACAATATTTGTGGAATAATTTTATGTTTTTTTCCATGTCTTTCAATTAATTTAGTTTTTTATCTTTATTTCTACATGATCTTATTTTCAAGAAATAGTTTTCTATCACTGGTTTCATTGTGAGGATGTGAGCTTGATCAACAGTAGGGTCAATGTCTATTGGGATGAGTTTAGATTCTTTATCTCTAAGTGTTTTTCTAATATTTCCATAGGTTTTTTGTTCCAAATTTTTAATATATATTTGATGTTCTCGGTATTCTTGCAGATATGCATCCAAGGTCCCGATTCATATAAGTTATTGGCCTAGCATGTTGTAGGAGTCATTAAAATCAGCATGCTAGGTCCAAAATCACTCAAAACAAAAAGGTTTATGTATGATGGAATGTAGTAAGTGTTACAAAGAATTGGGAAGTGACCCATAATTGGTCAAAAGGTGGTTGAGGTTATAGCACGTGGATATGCATCTAAGTTGACGATTAATATGTGGTATTGGCATAGCATGTTGTACGAGATCATTATTATTATTTTTTTTTTTGAGGGAGGGTGGGAAGCCCTATGATTGGGGCTCCCCGCAAAAAAACCAAAACTAAATAACCAAATCAAGTTTTACAATAGACACCAGACTGGACGGAAAGGACTGATGAGAAGAAAAACTATCTACTAGACCCCTACGAGCAGAATTGGCAACCTCATGGGCAGCCCTGTTACACTTACGACTGACATGATTTAAACTACAAAAAGAAAAGAAACTACAAATAGATAAGATATCATCCGTCAAGACGCCCAAATAATCCCTACTCAAATTCTTGCTTTTGCATGCGGAGACGACCTCCATAGCATCCGTTTCCACCTCCACCTGAGTGTATTCTTTTTACCTTGCCCATAGCAGCGCCTCTCTAATAGCTAGAGCTTCAATGATGGTGATGTTATCCCCCCACTCTATCTTCTTCCCCAGCATGCCCATCCGCTCGCCATTCTCGTTCCTGACCACTACACCAATTCCAGCCCCTCCATCCTCCCCTATTGAGCCATACGTATTGAGTTTAATCCTTCCTCTTGCCGGTTTCATCCACCTACTCGGTCTGCTGTTGTACGTGTCATTTCCGGTTCCCACCTCCATCTGCTGCTCAACGTTCCCTACACCTTCCATACGCTGATCATTGCATGTCGTGTCCGCTGGTTGATAGCTGCTCCCGGTTCCACGCTCCACCTGCCTCACGTCGCGGCGCCCCGTTCTGTGCTCGCCCTCGTCAGGGAGCTGCCGCTGTGGTCTACTCTGATGGGTTTCTTCACCATATTCCCCTCCCGCTGCCACCTTGCATGGATGACGTGCCCGACTGTTTGTGGTCGTAGGCTGTCTCTATTTGCTTTCTCTTAATCTTCCCGCCTGCACCACCAACAAAGCCTCTCTATATATATATATCCACAGTGAATCACATCCTCTTGGAAAACTCGTTTGCATCTCACCCGCCATGCTGCCCACATAGCAGCCACCGCAGCTTCCGTTGTCTTCGAAGATGGCTTCTCTAATATGACCTCCAATATTACTCCCACCTTCTCATCTCTGTAATCTGCCACGCCCACTTGGACTTCACGTGGTGTTTTTTCCCATATTTCTGTTGCATTAGGACATCAGAAGAGCATATGATTGATAGTTTCCTTCTCTGACCCACACAGCGTGCACGTACCATCTTCTATACAATGCCTATCAAAAAGACGTCCCCGCGTCGCTAGACAACCCGTGCAAATTCTCCACAAAAAGTGTGCTATTTTCGGACACCATCCCACATGCCATATCTTTTTCCAAAGATTATTGTCTTTTCGGTTTTTATATCGTCTTGCTTCCTCTATACCTGTCAAGCCCAGCCAATATGCAGACCGAACCGAGTAACATCCATCCTTGGTAGGCCACCACATCCACGTGTCTTTTGGTTTCCTCGGACTCAGCTGAATACTGCATATTCTCTTAGCTATGTCTCCGGGAAGCATTCCCGGACTTTCCCACCATCCCACCACATGTCATCCTCCGTCATAAGATCTCGTACCACTACATACTCTGGACATATATCCTTCTTATGTATTTCTAATAGCTCACTTTCCCCGGGCAACCATTTGTCTTTCCATATATTCACCTCAGTCCCCTCTCCCACTCTCCACTGAGATCCTTCTTTTAGTAGGGCCTTCGCCCCCCATAAGCTCCTCCACGTATAGCTTGGTGCATGACCCCTTCTAGCCTCCCAAATAGATGTTCTTGGGAAGTACTTTGCCTTTAGGACCCTGGTCACTAGAGCTTCTGGATTGGTGACCATCCTCCATAGTTGACGTGCTAGGAGTGCTTGGTTAAAGGTCTGGAGATCTCTAAAACCAAGTCCTCCTTGGCGTTTCGGCTTGCACATCCTGTCCCAACTCATCCATGCTATCTTCCTCTCCTTATCTTTTGCGCCCCACCTGAATCTCGCAATCATCCTTTGGATATCATCAATGGTCCCCGTCGGTAACTGGAAGATGCTCATAATATATGTGGGTATAGCCTGTGCCACTACTTTAATAAGGACCTCTCTCCCTGCTTTGGAAAGCAATTTCTCCGTCCATCCTTGAAGCTTCCTCCATATCCTTTCCTTGATAAAACTGAACACCTGCTTTTTAGACCTGCCCATGGCGGTTGGCAGACCTAAATAGCTAGCATGTCTGTCTACCTCTTTGACACCCAAGAGCCTTGTCATCTCCTCCCTTCTTTCCGCTTTCATCCCCTTGCTAAAGACCACCTCTGTTTAGAAAGGTTGATTTTTTGACCCGAGGCTTGTTCATACTGGCTGATGATTTCAACTATCTTCAAGCACTCTACATTGGTAGCTCTAGCAAAAAGAATACTATCATCTGCAAAAAAAAGATGTGAGATAGACGGCGCTCCCCTACATGGTCGGATCCCATGTAACCAGGAGTTGCATGGAGCTGTGGAAAGTGATGTAAAAAAAGCGATTACTAAGGAATGTAGTGATTACTAAGGAGCATTGGGAAGTGACCCACAATTGGTCCAAAATTGCTCAAAATGGAAAGGTTTTGTCCCTATAGAATGTAGCGATTACTAAGGAGCATTGGGAAGTGACCCACAATTGGTCAAAAGGTGGTTGAGGCTATAGTTTGTGGATATAGTTACTCACAAGAATGAGAGAAAATAACGATTGACTTTTTTCCAAAGTTTGTGGATATTTGAGGCTGATAAATCAAGGAGTTGAGAATCGTTCATACAAGTGACAAATGAGTTGTGTCTATAATGAGAATATCCATGTCCTTTGTATGATTTTTTATGTTCACATGTATGCTTAATGGGGTTGAAATCACCTCCAATCAACTTTGAAGTTGTAAATGTGTGAGTTATGTGGTGAAGTTCATCTAGGAAATGGTGTTTAGAGTGGCTAGGGTCACCATAAACACTAGTGAAATACCTCAACATTTTTTTATTACCGTGATGATCAATGTAAAATACAATTGACATTATTTTATATAGACCCGGGATAAACTTCCCTTTCTAGACATTTTTTACTTATGATTTTTTTGTCAAGAATTTTTTTCTTAAGCTTCCTAATCCTAATATATTTAAATGACTCCCACAATAGAAAAACATTAATGGAAGTGTAGACTAGAAATTGGTTGTCAATCATTTGTAGATGGCAAGGACAATGAACATAGTGATAAATTTCGAAGTTTCAAAGCCACCTGTATGTATTTTTAGGAAAGTCAAGTTTAGGTGTGATGGGGATGTCGTACAATTTTTGATAACAATCTTCAAGTTGATTTCTTAATTAGAAAAAAATACATATATATTTTCCTGTAGAGTACTTGTAGATGGGAAGTTTCACAATGTTTAATGGTCATGTAAAATGAAAGTAAATTGTTGTTGTGTGATGTGTTGTTTCCAGTTATAAATGTCTAGTTTACATAGAACACACAAGTTATGACTGTTGTAATTATTTTTATCACAAAGTTTTTGTTGCTTTACATTGATAATTGGTTGATTAATATAATAAGGGAAAAATATTCTATTTTACTCTACTAAGAGTCAAAACTCATCTTTGTCCACCACCACTCTAGTAGTTGATAGACTCCTCTAATCATTTCTATCCTCCTATCTCCCCGCTAATCATGAGAAATCCTCAAACACCATGATTCTGTCTTGCCCCAATCCTATAATCCACAAACTCCTAATCACGTTCCTTTTCTTGTAATCCTTTTGGTCCTCTACACTCCCTTTAATCAGTGGAACTCATCAAACGCATTGTTTCCGTCCTCCATACATCTTATAATCTGCATAGACAACCAGAATAATGGTTGGATTATTCACAATAGAGATACCCCGTTCCGCGGATGTAAGGAGGCGAGATCACCCCCTTACTAAAAAAATTGAAGAATAAAATATCCATTCCAAACACACTCAAAGGTATGTTGGAATAGGTATAGATTCTCCAAATTTATTATAATGGTATGCTAAAGACCTAAGTGTAGCAGCGAAATAAAAATAATTGAATATATTCAACTTTCATAAGAGATTACAAAAGTACATCAAAATCACCCACATGGGTTTACATGTGTGATACAACATAAGGATCTAAATATAGGGAAGTCTAAACTACTTCAAATCTTGTCTCTGGAGCAACATCTCCAAGTTCTAGGAATGCACCCAAAGCTATGTTCTCCTGGTTCAACTCAACAACTTGTCCTAACCTGGGTGGCTGGGAGTGGACCCAGCAAAAGGGAAAGAAAAACAAAGTATGTATCAACATTGTGAACAAGTACAAGAGATAAGTAAATAACATGAAACATAAAGATATTGAATCATCATAATATGAGAGGGCCAAGACAATGAACCATAATCGAATAGATGCTTGCCATAACAAAAATATAACAAAAGAGTTGCATGCATGATTAATATTGACTACTTTAACTTAGTAGGGTTGAGGCACCTACCAGACCTTCAACATGTAGGTGAGGGGAGAATTAATACAATCCCAGTAACCTATAAATTTTTTATAGGGGATAAATAACACATTTCCCAGGGGGAGAATAAGACATTCCCCAAGCAGAATTAACATGCCCTAACTATGGGTAGTTGAATATAAGTACCACTACTATAGCTAAATAGTCTAATAAAATCATCATGCTAGAAAAGAATCCATGGAAAGTAATAACATCACCACTACTACAGAAATAGCTTATAACGTCACTTTTTAAAGTGTCAGTTGTATAAATACACCGATAACTAAACTCTACAGTGTCAGATGATAACATAAACCGACATCTAACCTATGAAGGGTGACCAGACACGGGTACCGATTTTATTCAGTGTCGGTTACTGAATAAAAAACCAACGCCTAAAAGTAACCGCCAAAAACAAAATTTCCAGCGAAAAAAATTGCCTCCAAAAATTGACATACAACGTCGGTTTTTAATGGAGGAACCGACAACTAAAGCTTTTCTGCGAGACAGAAATTTGTACAATTTTAGTCGTCGGTTTTGTGACAATAACTGACGCCGTTGTGTTTTCGCACGATTAACCGCAGAAATTTTCACCTCCCTTTAGTGTCGGTAGTTTGTTGAAAACCGACAATAAAAACCTTAAGTGTCGGTTTTTAAAAAACCGACACCGAATGTTAACTTAAATCGCGCGAGCGAGCCCGACTCTTCCCCTTTCTCTGTTTCATTCATTCTCGTGCTCAGGGTTTGGTCCTCCGGCAATTTCTCTTCCGCCGGTGCCGCTCCTCGCCTGCTGCTCTCCCTTCCGCTACCGCTCCTCGCCGGCGCCGCTCGCCGCCTGCTGCTGCAGTTGCTCGCCACCGCCGCTCATTCTCTGCTCGCTGCCGGCGCCCTCTCCTTCTCTGCTTGACGCCGGCACCTCTCCATCTCTGCCGGCGCCCTCTCCTTCTCTTCTCGATGCCGGCGCCTCTCCTTCTCTGCTCGCCTGCCTCTGCGCCGTCTCCTGCCACTGGTGTGCTCACCGCCGCCTCCGTCTCCACGCTGCTACCAACAGTAGGCCTCCTTTCTTCTTCTTCTTCTTCTTCCTTCTCCCTCTCCTTACCAACAGCAACTACGGCCGTGTGGGCCGGCACGGCCGTGGCTGTGTTGGCCGACCACACAGCCGTGCTACCCAACACGGCCGTGTGGTTGGCCAACACAGCCACAGCCGTGCCAGCCCACACGACCGTGGTTGATGTTGGTTATTTATGTACTGATTTTGTTATGATTTAATCATCTACTTAATGTTCTAATCATGTTCTATGATAATACTTATTTAATTTAATATGTATACTTTGTATGTAAGACATAGTAATCGGGTACTGCTGTATATCCAAGTAAATTACATGTAACTAATCATGACATAGATTTTAGAATGCATACTTTGCTTAAATGTACTGCTGTAATTTTTGATCAAGTGATGATATGTAAATGTAGCAATAAGTTAGTAAGGTATCAATGATAAGTCTGTTGTAATGTGATGCAAAATAGTTATTGTATCATGCATATCTTAATACTTTTTTGTTTTATAGTTGTATAGGGTGTTTTATGTGTGACAAGTCTATTGTTTAATAATTTAGCTAAAATCATTGTTCTATAGTTGTGTTATAAAGTATTTGGGTGTTCAGTATGGTTATTTAGGGTGTTCAGATATGTATAAAGGTTCCAAAAAGTATAGTATATATATGCATACATGTGCATTTTTTTTTATAAAATTGTATAGAAAATAAAAACCCGTTCTTGGTGAGAATTCTAATCACCCTTCTTGCTTAATGATGAACTGTAATGCACACATGTGACATGCTTTGAATGTAAATGATGAACTTTTCCCTAAATTTCCAATCATGCTTTTAAAGACATCAATAATCACCCTAACTTGAAGAACTAGGATTTTAGGTATAAGAATGACAACACATTATTTGTTGGCCTAGAAACCCGTCCAAGATTTACTCATTAGGAGTAAATCTTGGATAGTCCCCGATTTGGGACTGTTCTTGAACACCTAATATCACTTAGGATGTAAGTGTATAATGTGTATTGGGTTTTCAAGAAAATTTCGGCAGCATTTCCCCGTTTGTTCTCTAAGTACATATGTACTTGGAGAACAGCGGGGAAATGCTGCCGAAATTTTCTTGAAAACCCAATACACATTATACACTTACTAGTGAGATTAGGTGTTCAAGAATAGATAGGTGGTACACATTTATTATATATAAGAATGACATCACATGTATTTGTTAACCCTAGACCCTAATCTTGTTGTAATATATACTTGTTTTCTCTTTGATCATAGAATGGATAGATCATGGATGTCCATTCGCAATCGCTACACCCCATAGTTTATTTCTGGTCTTGACCAGTTTATTAGATTTGCCAAGGAACATAGGAAACAACCTGGAGATAGGTTCTACTGTCCATGTAGGCATTATGGTAACAACTTGAAAGTCAACACTGGTGATGAAATCAAAAGTCATGTCATGTGCAACGGGATTATACAAGGCTATACAGAATAGCACTGGCATGGAGAGATTTCAAACCCGAAACCAGTGGATGTCGATAGCAGTGCTTGTGTGGAAGAAGACATTGCCTACGATGACATAGATGTGAATGAACCAGTTCCAGTAGACATCGTTGATGCGATGTTGGATAGTTGTGGGGTAGAGCACACCGATCCACCTCCCATTTTTAGAAATATTGTGCATGATGCTGAGATACCGTTATACACAGGTTGTACTAAGTTTATGAAGCTTAGCGCTGTGTTGAGATTGTATAAGCTGAAATCTAACAATAGATGGAGCGACAAAAGCTTCACGTCATTGTTGTCTTTGTTGAAAGAAATGCTTCCTGAAGGAAACGAGCTGCCAATCTCAACATACCAGGTAAAGAAATTGTTGTGCCCAATGGGAACAGATGCCAAGAAGATACACACATGCCCGAATGATTGTGTATTATTTCAAAAGGACTATACGGATTTGAAAGATTGTCCAAAATGTGGTGCGTCACGGTATAAATTGACGACTTCGGGGGAGTCCAAAACTGGTTCTCCTGCCAAGGTAATGTGGTATCTACCTATAATATCACGATTTCAACGCTTGTTTTCCAATCCGATAGATGCGAAGAATTTGAGATGGCATGCAGATGTTAAGAAAAATAATGATGGGATCCTACGACATGCGTCTGATTCCCCACTGTGGAAGAAGATTGATCTATTGTACCCTGAATTTGGTGAAGAAGTCAGGAATCTAAGACTTGGGCTTTGTACAGACAGGATAAATCCGTACGGGACATTGAGCAGCCAACATAGCACTTGGCCAGTCATGCTTGTTATATACAATCTTCCTCCCTGGTTGTGTATGAAAAATAAGTACGTAATGCTGTCGTTGTTGATTTCGGGCCCTAAACAACCTGGAAATGACATCGATATTTATCTTGAACCTATGATTGATGACTTAAAGAAACTATGGGGTGAAGGTGTGATGACCTATGATGCTTCTCGAAGAGAGACATTTCGTTTGCATGCTATGTTGTTTTGCACTATTAATGACTTTCCAGCATATGGGAATTTGTCTGGATATAGTGTCAAAGGACCTAAAGCGTGTCGTATATGTGAAGAGAACACTGATTCAACAAGACTAAAACATGGCGGTAAGACTGTATATCTCGGTCATCGAAGATTTCTTCCAAAATTCCATCCGTATCGTAGGAAGCGCAAAGCATTCAATGGATTGAATGAGGAACGGAGTGCACCTAAACCTATACCAGGGGAGGTTGTTTATGAAAGAGTAAAAGACTTTGTCAATGAATTTGGTAAGAGATCACAATGTACTACGGCCACACGGAGTGACAATTCTTCATTCAAGAAGTCAATATTTTGGGATCTTCCTTATTGGAGTTCTTTGACAGTTAGACATTGTATCGATGTAATGCACGTTGAGAAAAATGTCTGTGATAGCATCAGTGGTACTCTGTTAAATATACCAGGTAAGACTAAAGATGGGATAAAATCTAGACTGGACCTACGTGAAATTGGAATAAGGTCAGAATTAACAGAATTACGTGAAATGGGTAATAAAAGAACATACTTACCTCCCGCTTGTAACACGTTGTCTAGAAAGGAGAAGAATGCTTTTTGTGAATGCTTGGTAAATGTTAAGGTGCCACATGGTTACTCATCCAACATCTGTAGATTGGTATCAATGAAAGATCTGAAGTTGATAGGTCTTAAGTCTCATGATTGTCACACTCTAATGCAACAAATATTACCCGTGGCAATTCGATCTATATTGCCGAAGCATGTAAGGTTTGCAATCACCAGACTTTGTTTCTTTTTCAACAGTCTCTGCAGCAAAGTTATTGACCCTGATACTCTTGATAATTTGCAAAGAGAAGTGGTTGTTACCCTATGTCAGCTTGAGATGTATTTCCCTCCTTCGTTCTTTGATATCATGGTACATCTTGTTGTCCACTTGACTAGGGAAGTGAAAATGTTGGGACCAGTTTTCTTGCATTGGATGTATCCCTTTGAACGATACATGAGCATTTTTAAAGGTGATGTTCAAAACCGTTATCGGCCTGAAGGGAGTATTATTGAAGGTTATGTGGCGAGAGAGGTTATGGATTTTTGCAATGACTTTCTCAGTGGTAATGACACTCCTGATAATGAAAAGAATATTGGCGAGCTATTTGGAAAAGGAATTTTGGGATCACGTGTGAAAGTAATCAGCCGTGAGCAGTTGGAACAAGGTCACTTGTATATTTTACACAACATGGACGAAGTGAACGTTTATATCGAGGAACATACCAATTTTATCAAAAGAGAATATCCTCGAGCCAATACAATGTGGCTTGCTAGAGAGCATAACAAGACATTTATTAAGTGGTTTGAAGATAAAGTCTTACATCAACTATCTCAAACACCAGATGATATTACTGAAACTATCAAATGCCTCGCCTTTAAACTAAAATTGACTGTTATGTCTTATGAAGGGTTCAGAATTCCGCTCTTCAAATGTAATTGGGTTGATAACACCAAAGGAGTTATACTGGATGAATTGGGTTTCACTTTAGTGAACTTTGAAAAGATTGGTGAGAAGGGTGAACCATTCATATTGGCATCACAGGCGAAACAAGTATTTTATATCGATGATCTTGCAAATGATAAATGGTCGGTTGTTCTTCATGGTAAAAGATAGTTCATTGAAGATCCTATAGATGAAGAACAATACTATGATAAGTATGATGACTCCATTCCATTCTCAGTTGGGTTGCCAACACCAGAAAATATTGAAGCTAATGATGACTTGTATGTGCGCGGAGATCACAATGAAGGATTGTTAATTGATAAAAAATCACAATATTAGAGGTATGTTTTATTTTATACGTTTTTATTTTTCTGAATATGTGAACTTTAATGCACACATGTGACATGCTTGGAATGTAAATGATGAACTTTTCCCTAAATTGCCAATCATACTTTTAAAGACATCAATAATCACCCTAACTTGAAGAACTAGGATTTTAGGTATAAGAATGACAACACATTATTTGTTGGCCTAGAAACCCGTCCAAGATTTACTCATTAGGAGTAAATCTTGGATAGTCCCCGGTTTGGGACTATTCTTGAACACCTAATATCACTTAGGATGTAAGTGTATAATGTGTATTGGGTTTTCAAGAAAGTTTTGGCAGCATTTCCCCGTTTGTTCTCTAAGTACATATGTACTTGGAGAACAACGGGGAAATGCTGCCGAAATTTTCTTGAAAACCCAATACACATTATACACTTACTAGTGAGATTAGGTGATCAAGGATGGGATAGGTGGTACATGTACATTTATTATATATAAGAATGACATCACATGTATTTGTTAACCCTAGACCCTAATCTTGTTGTAATATATACTTGTTGTAATAATGTGAACTTTACAATGTGTGCTTTACAATTTGAATTACTTTACAATGTGAACTTTACAATTTGAATGTGAATTTTCAGATGGCTGAGCATTCTCCTGATGACCGTGCTGATGATTACCGTGAGGGTGAGGACATCAATGCGCCGCCTCACAATGTAAGTTTTAAAAATATATCATATATTTATATCTATATGTCCATTTTTAGTTATATCTTGCAAATGTGTTTATTTTGTCAAATTTCAGGTTGATGATGCACAGGTACCATCTGAAGCACTTGAGGCACTTGATCAGCAACACCAAAAAGTTGACAAGAGAAGGGGCATCACTATGATGAAGAAGTTAATAGCGCAAAAGGGCAATGGACCCAAACTTGTTGTGGATTTTGATAATGCAGGAAATGCATCTGGTGTGAATCACAATTCATGTGTTTCATATCTTGGGTATGTTACTCATAGCCATTGCGATTGTAAGATAGATTCTTGGCATAAAGTTTCTAAGGAGAAGAAAGACTTAATATGGAGGGATTTATGCGTGAGTTATTATTAATTTGCTATTCTATTTTGCAGATTACTAAATTTTTGGATACTAGTTAATAGCAATTCTATTTTGCAGAGTATATTTGAATTGGATGAAAAGCTACATCGTAAATACGTGATGCAACACTGTGGGAGAGTCCTAAGGAACTATAGGACAAATCTCACCCGAGAATACATAAAAGAAGCTGACAAGAGGAAGAAGACAACCACTGAACAGTGGAACTTCCTGGACAAAGAAGAATGGGACGTGTTTGTTGCTTCAAGACAAACTGATGAATTCAAGGTATTAGGCGTCAGTCCCAATCTCATTAATATATGTTGTATTCACCTATTCAATATTAACATTTAGTGTTACTAACCAAATCATTAATGTGCATACTAACTAGGCCCTCAGTGAGGCACAAAAATCAAGGCGTGCACTGAATGTGCATGACCACACAATGGGTCCAAAGGGGTATGCAGGCATTCGCCAAAGACTACAGTCTGAGGCACTTGCTCAGTCTGCTGCTACTCAGGAGTCCTCTACTATAGGTAGCACACCTCTGCCTCACCATGATGTCTGGATAGCTGGGAGGCAAAATAAGAAGGGAGAAATAACAAAGCCCGCAACTGCTGAGGCGGCTGCAAAAATGGTAAAATACAACCCTTACAAAAATCGTTCGAATATTGATTATTTGTGGTGTTTACTTGATTACAAATTTTTGTTTTGGCGATTAGCGGGAGCTGCACGAGCTGAGGAAACAAGGCAAGTTCATCCTTGAGGGCACACTGGATGAATTGACAGTTGCTCTGGGTAAACCAGAGCATCCTGGAGGTGTTAGGGATATAGGCGCTGGTGTGGGCATCAAAGCTTTTTTTGGGTCATCCCAGCGCAAACATGTCCCAAAAGTGGGACTTTCACAAGAAGAGGTAATATATTTTTTCCTTGTAGATGTTACTGTAAAAGAGAATTCAATAATTAGAATTTGACGTTTCTTTTATCCATGCATAGGTAGATAAGCTATTTGATAGGAAACTCGAAGAAGCAATGAAAAAGTGGCAGGCATCTCAGACTGCCACTTACCAGATAGTACCTTTGGTGTCTCCTACTGCAGGCTCTACTCCTACTACAGAGGTTGGGAGTAATCCTGTAGACCCACCACCTAGCAAATCCGTTGTAAGTATTTTTATGACATAGTAACTAGTTTTTTAATTCAAGATGATATGTTTTCAAGATGATATGTATATATGAAATTGTAGTCATTTCAAAAAAACATGATATGTATATATGTATATAACATTCTTTACATAAAAATTTGTAGGGGTTGAAGCCATGCCGTCTAAAAGTTAATGAATATGTCGTTGTAGAGGCGTCGGCTTACCCATCCCTACCAGGGGACATGTTTCACGGGTCTCCATTACCAGCTGGTTGGATTCGTGTAAGACCGATACATATATTCCCCAAGTGGATGGATCTTCCATTGCCATATGCCCACCCAGATTGTGAAACACTTGGTGAGGTAGAAGGCGGAGTGATATTGTGGCTAAAAGTGGATGTCCTCTTTACTGAAACTGTATGGTAAATTTACATTACGTTAAATTGTTAGTGTGTGTATATGATATCAGTTGATCTGAAATTATTATATATATACAGGTTAAAAAGAAGACACCCACATCATCTAGGCCTCCACTTCCACCTCCTAGATTACCCAGTTGGGTTCCACAGGACCTACCTGACCCGTTAGGTCCTAACTGTAGGGGTATGGCAATATGGTTAGGCGAACATGATATAAATTGCCCTATAATTGTTTCTATAGATTCAGATGCTGCAGGTCAATCCTACGAAAGCAAACTATTTATACAAGATATTTTGGAGTTGTTTCGATATGATTGGATAAATACATCTGTGATAGAGCTATGGATAAGGTGATATCTTCTTTATACATCCATATACCTTGGGTAGGATCTGGTGATCTGGTTTCTTATTTATTAATGCATGCGTAATTAATACATATTTTGCAGCTACTTAGATAAGATATGTGCAGATTTTGCATTCGAACATGTAGGATTTTTGATTCCATCTTTGATTAGTCTAGTAGCTAAATACCCTCCGTCAGTTCAACAATACTGCTGTTAGGATTTTACAATTTTTGCTCAAAATAAGAAGACGCTGATAATGACTCCATTCAATGTAGAGTAAGTTTACTTTGCTTATTATAATTTGGACTTAAGAAAATTACATTTTTATTGTGGATTTTGAGTTATTAATTTTTAACTCTTTTACCTCTAGTGGTATGCATTGGGAGTTACTGGTTATTTTCCCCGAGACGTTCACTGTCTATTATCTAGATCCTAAGGGGAGTAAATTGAATACAAAATATGGACACACAATGAAAATGGCATTATTCCGGTGAGAAATATTTCATTTTCATATCCGTTAACATATGTTATTACATTACTATTTAATTATGCAATGTACTGTGTTACATTAACATGTAGGGGTTTTGATGAGTTCAAAAAGGCTGGAGGAAAGGTCCCCACGAAAAAGAACCAGCCAATAATTTGGAAGAACGTGAAAGTAAGTTCCCGACTGCAATATATGTATATATTATTTATGTGAACAATGCTTAATTAGTTGTATTTTTTAATATTTTGTATGTTTGAATTTATAGTGTGCTACACAAGACAACGGATGGGCATGTGGATACTATGTGATGCGATATATGCACATGATTATCAAACATGTCGCACTGGACATCGATTGTATTACTCAGGTATTATATAGTCTCATTAGATAATATGAAATATATCAATCTTATTTATAGCTCATTAATTATATATATACATCATTCTCTTTACAGGTGTTTAAAGCTAACCCCACTACAAGAACAGACTTACCAGATGTACATGCTCCCTATACGACGGGAGAATTAAATGAAGTAAGAGAAGAATGGGCAACAACAATCAAGTAGTGGGGGTTTTAAAATATAATTGGGATGTTGATAGTGAATAGTGACTAAAGAATGATATTTTGTAAATGAATTTCTGAATTATAATATATGTGTGAATGTTTCTACATGTCTGGATGTTTCTACATGTGTCTGAGTGAAAATGAATGAAAGTGTTGGTTGCTATATGAATGTTTCTACATGTGTGAATGTGAATGAATGGAACTACAAATTGCTAGCTACATGAATGTTTCTAAATGTGTGAAAATAAAATGGAACTGCAGGTTGCATTGCTAAATGCATGTGTGAATATTTTTGTTGTTAATTTTGCAGGTTTGTGGCCTGTTGCTTGCTGATATCAATGGATGTCGTAAAACCTGCAGTTAACTGCAGGTTTATCATCCTGTGACCAGCCACAACAGGTCTACATACTGATAGAAAAAAAAAACAAAACAATAGGCGTCGGTTATTTGTATAAAACTGACACACATAGTTACAGTGTCAGTTTCCCTAATCATAACCGACGTCTATTTCCTTAACAATACGGCCGTGCTGGCCAGCACGGCCGTGGCACCTGACCAGACAACACGTAGTTACAGTGTCGGTTTCCCTACTCGTAACCGTCGTCTATTGCCTTAACACCACGGCCGTGCAGGCGAGCACGGCCGTGGTGGGAGTGCCATGGCGTCGGTTTCTTAACTGCTAACCGACGCTGATAGTGCCCAAGATGGCGCCCTTTCTGTGGCGCGAAGGTATATGGTGTCGGTTTCTTATATAATAACCGATGCCTATAGTCCCCTGATGGCACGTTTTCGGTGGCGCACGAAGGGTTTTGGCATCGGTTTTGGAACCGACACATAATGGTTGGGCTTTTAGTGTCACCGACATAGGTGTCGCTTAGAAACCGACACTAAAGGCCTTAAATAACCGACACTAAAGGTCGGTTATGTACTAGTGCACATAAGTAGAACATAGTAGTGGGGTACCAAGAACTAAGAAACAATATCTCAAATCTGATTTTGAGGCTATTTGAATAAGAGAAGTATTAACAAAGGAAATAGGGTTCTATTCAAGCCTCCTTACGGAAAATAGGGTTGGTTCAAAATTATCCCAACTTAGAGAGTAATGAATGCACATACCTCTCATAAGATTTAAAATACCAACTTTCACCACTTTATTGAATCCAAGACCAACTTCTCCTATTTCCAATGTATAACCATGTATTAGGGTATGTTGTATGCATTCATGTAAAGAAAACACCTAGTTCCAACTTTTTTCACAAAACTTTAGTTCAGACTCTAAAAACATCACCATTGATCTGGTTAGGTTCTTCAGATTAAGAAAATGTATAATTTTGCACATTTTGGAGTTATGAATGTTAAAGTGTATTTTGGTGATTTTTAGGTATTTAATTCATTTTCTAAAAACTCTTTTCGACAAAACTCCAAAAAAAAACTTAGAACTATTTTTGTTAGAAATAGAACATTTTTCAAAGTTCAAAACATATTTTCTTTTTATTTTTGGAAAAGTAAATAAATAGTTATAAATTTCTCAAAATAGACCAATAGGAAATTGCCACATCATCAAACTAATCAAGAAAAGTGGAGAGAGAGAGAGAGAGAGAAAAGATCATTTGACCCAAGACCAGGGTTTGGAGTTACAAAGGTAACCAAACCAGATCTTCTAGAGAAAGTAAAACATCAAGAAACCAAAACCCTAGAAAAACATGGTGAATAGAGATGGATATCTTCAATTTTAAACATAGAGGCATGATTTTTAAGCATGTAGTAAGAAATATGTGAGAAGAAGGTTATGAAACTCGCCTCTAGGAAAAGTGGACAGGTCTAAGAAGTAAGGTTCTCGAGCTTATAGAGGTTGGTTCCTCCAACAAACCTCCTATCGCAAGCAAGAAGGACCTTCTCCACTTTAGGCTGTGAAAAACCCTGAGAAAAGAGCATGGATATGTGGTGTTTTAGGGATCTAGGTGGATTTTTACCACGGAAGGTCATGGTTCCAACCTAGAATAAGTTGGGAGGTAGACTAACATCATGAAAATAGGGAAAGAAATGAGGAAACTTACTATTTTTGGTCGCAATAACCAAGAAAGAGTTTTAGAAACCCTATATTGAGAAAATTTGGAACCCTAGGAGACTTCTTCACCAAGGTAAGCACTCTCTTTTACCTTGGGATAGAACCTTCATGGACAAATAGAGTAGGAATGATGCTCTAACTTGGGATAAAGAGAAGGAGAAAAAGAGTCTTTGAATTGGGAGTTGGGAAGGGTAGACATGGCATTATAAAGAAGGGGGCAAGAATGAGGCGTCTATGGGACTTTCCATGTGTCCCTAGCCTAGGGCTTCATGGACATGCAAGAGGACAGATCATAGAGACTTCTTTTATATCAAATGTCGATCTTAAAAGCCCATGGAGACTTCTAGGCCATCCCCACCATCCTTCAAACAAAGAAATAACCCCATTGGTTGATAGCTTTTAGAGATAAGCTCATTTATAAAGAGGGTAATCCGTATAATGCCCTTGGAGAGAAACACCTTTGAAACAAGGTGCAACTAGGTTCTCCATGGTTCAAAAACTCTAGAATGGGAAGGTAATATCTAAATATTATAATGCATGTGACAATTAACAAAGAAAACTCTAGAGTTATACTAAATTATCTTAATATGCATTATTATATTTGACAATTATATTTAATAATTTGGATTTAGACTCCATTATCAATTGTATCAGATTATTTTGTATAAAATAGGACACTTTATCCAATTTGTTACAATTAATCCAAATAATGTCACATCAATAACTTATATGTATATTAGACATTGTTATTTTACCATTCTTGCTCATATTAATGTCATCATTAATCATTCTCTCATATTTATTCACTTCTTATTATTGATTATGAACATTAGTGTGAATCAATTACTTCTTATCCATATTGAAGTCATGTAATATTTTCATGATCAAGGTGGGACATATTGCATATTAATGATTTGATTCACATACTAAGTCATTAGGTGATTAATTAGTTGTGTATTAGTGAAAAAGGTGATATGCATTTCATATTGATTACCTGATTAATATATGATTTATGTGTATTAAAGTATGTTATCTAATTATGATACCTAGTGACACTAATGTATCATGATTGTTATTAAGTATGTATAGATTAAGGTTAGATGATTACAACTTAGGGTTTTTATTAACATGATCATTATTCTTCACATATACCTTCTTAGGATGCATTAAGTCCAAGGTTAGATTACAATTATCTTGCCCATCATATCATTAGGTTTATTGGTTTTTGACATGGTCAAAATCATGCTTATCCACTATTAGTATTAAAATGTGAGTTACTCTTATTATGTGCATTAGATATTTATAGTGTTTAGACATATGAACTTTTTGTTAGATGATCATTATATGTTCTTTTGGATACCAAGAAACATGTGGTTACAACTATAACTTGTTTGGTCAAAACTAAGGATTCAAGCACACTAACTTCCCAATTAGGGAGTTAGGGTTTCTAAAGTCAGAGTAGCTAGATTTCAGTATGTTACATGACTCCATCCCCTTGGAAAGGATTTCATCCTCAATATGTAACTACTGAAACATCGTCAAACCAACTACTCTCCACCCCTTAAAAGGTTTGACCTACCAAGACAAACTAATCTAGAGGTAAAAGGGTGAGTCTAACTAAACCATATACAGGATCCATCATGCTTCACTATGCACTATGATTGCTCACTAAACACTAAAGTTCAAAGTCTAGGTTTTAGGGATAACTATCCAAACTTGTGGTTCTATGGGTCATAATGGAAGGTATCCATCTTCAAACAAGTAATTACGCCTGGGAGACTAGTTCAACATATTAGGGTCCCTAAAGATAAATCATATAGATGTTTAAGCCTACTATTGCCTAAAAGCATGCTATTTTGAACAAATCATATCATCTCAAGCAAGGCCGATATCATATTGATTTGGGAGTCCTCGTATACCAAGATAGTGGTGCGGAGGAAAATCTTGCTAGCCTCCAAACCCTGATCCTTTCTAAACACATTTGCTTTCAACTTCATGTCCTAGTAATTGCCTAAAGGCCAAGCGAAACAAACTCAAATTACTATGGTTACTTATGCATCTCTTAGTTGTAAGTATTTTAGGGATCTATTCATCATTATTGTAATGTGAAACTATAGGATCCTAAATCAACCCTTCCTCATCTATTGATCAACTCTAGGGCAAACATGTCACTTAAAGGTAAGGCAAGTATTCTAACTAGGGAGACAAAATTGAAATAGTCAGATTGTGACTACCATGGGCTCTAATACCATGTTGTAAGGAGGCGGGATCACCCCCTTACTAAAAACTTGAAGAATAAAACATCCATTCCGAACACACTCAAAGGTATGTTGGAATAGGTATACATTTTCCAAATTTATTATAGTTGTATGCAAAAGACCAAAGTGTAGCAACAGAATAAAAATAAATGACTATATTCAACTTTCATAAAAGATTACAGAAGTACATCAAAATCTCCATATGGGTTTACATGTATGATACAACATAAGGATCTAAATACATGGAAGTCTAAACTACTTCAAATATTGTCTCCAGAGCAACATTTCCAAGTGCTTGGTCTGTGCCCAAAGCTATGTTCTCCTGGTTCTACTCAACAACTTGTCCTAACCTGGGTGGTTGGGAGAGCACCCGACAAAAGGGAAAGGAATACAAAGTACGTGTCAACATTATAACAATTACAAGAGATAATTAAGTAACATGAAACATAAAGATATTGAATCATCATAAGATGAGAAGGCCAAGAGAATGAGGCATAATCAAATAGATGCTTGCCATAACAAAAATATAACCAAAGAATTTCATGCATGATTAATATTGACTACTTTAACTAAGTAGGGTTGAGGAACCTACCAAAACTTCAACCTATAGGTGAGGGGATAATTAATAAATTCCGATTCACCTATACAAATTTTATGGGGGTGAAATAACACATTCCCTAGGGGGACAATAAGACGTTCCCCAAGGTGAATTAACCTTCCCTGACTATGGGTGGTTATACAAAAGTACCACTACTCACTACTACAGAAATGGCTTATAAAGTCGGTTTTCAAGGTGTCGGTTGTATACAAAAACCGACACATAAAACCTACTATGTCGGTTGTTAACATAAACCGACATCCAATATGTGAAGGTCGACCAGACACGGGTACCGCTTTCAATAAGTGTCGGTTATTTAATAAACAACCGACACTTAATATCAACCGCCAAAACCAAAATTCCAGCGAAAAAATTACCTTCAAAATTGGACATATGTCGTCGGTTTTTTAATAAATAACCGAAAACTAAAGGGTATGCGCGAGACAGGAATAGTTGTCGGTTGTCTTTTATTTATAAACTGACGAATATTAAGTAGTATAGTTGTCGGTTTTTGTCAAAGAGCCGAACTGTTGGTTTAGTTGTCGGTTTTGTTAAATAACCGACACATATTGTCAACTTAATAGCCCCGCGAACAGAACTTTTCCCCATTGTCTCTGTTTCATTGTCGTGCTCTAGGGTCTGGCGATTTCCCCCGATTGCTCCCACCGTCGCACGTCGCTCGCCACCGTCGCCGTCGCTGCCGTCACCGTCGCCGCTGTCGCCGTCGCTGCCGTCACCGTCGTCGCCGTCGCAGCCGCCGCCCTCGCCGCTGCCGGTAGAAGCAGCTACGGTGCTCTCCTCGTCACTGCCGCCCCCGCCGGTAGAAGCAACTTTTCTCCTCCGCCAGCTTCCTGCAAGGTAACCCACAAAAGCTTCACCCCCTTTTCTCCTCTTCCTTGCTTTTCTCTACCGCCGCCGACCTGGAACTCACCCAAGCGGCGCCTAAGCAGGTGCCAGGGCACGCCTAGGGTCCCAAGCCCAGGTGCCCTGCCTAGCTAGGCCTCTGGGCGGATGCTTGGGCGGCGCCAGGGCACGTTTAGGCTGCTGCTGGGGTTTGGATTCATCTACTGGATGCCCAAAACATGCACTGATTTCACCAAGTCACCCCAAAAGCCATGAAAAATATTATGATTGTGTTTATTTATGTACTGATTTCACTAAGCTAGTGGATTTTTTTTAATGTTATTTACTGATTGTGTTTATTTAATTATGTACTGATACATATGTGCTATACCAATCTGATAGTCCATGATAGAACAAAGCATAATGATGTTGACTGCAACTTTGTGCGTCATGCTATTCTGAATTAAGTGTATATTTACTTCATAATTGAATGTTTAAGTAAGTTATAAATATCTTGATGATGAACTATAATGCACACATGTGACATGCTTGGAATGTAAATGATGAACTGTAATGCACACATGTTTAACTTGTTTCATTGTTGAGTATATTGAGAATCCTAATCACCCTTCTTGCTTAATGATGAACTGTAATGCACACATGTGACATGCTTGGAATGTAAATGATGAAATTTTCCCTAAATTGCCTAGATCTTAGGGTATCTCTAGATCTTAGGGTATCTCTACCATCCTAACTATGAAATTGGTAACTTGTTTCCTTTTTGAGTATATTGACAATGTTAATCACCTAACTTGAAGAACTAGGATATGAATGATGAAACTATGATTCTAGGTATAAGAATGACAGCACACGTATTTGTTGGCCTAGAAACCCGTCCAAGATTTACTCATTAGGAGTAAATCTTGGATAGTCCCCGGTTTGGGACTGTTCTTGAACACCTAATCTCGCTTAGGATGTAAGTGTATAATGTGTATTGGGTTTTCAAGAAAATTTCAGCAGCATTTCCCCGTTTGTTCTCTAAGTACATATGTACTTGGAGAACAGCGGGGAAATGCTGCCGAAATTTTCTTGAAAACCCAATACACATTATACACTTACTAGTGAGATTAGGTGTTCAAGGATGGGATAGGTGGTACACATTTATTATATATAAGAATGACAACACATGTATTTGTTGGCCTAGAAACTCGTCCAAGATTTACTCATTAGGAGTAAATCTTGGATAGTCCCCGGTTTGGGACTGTTCTTGAACACCTAATCTCGCTTAGGATGTAAGTGTATAATGTGTATTGGGTTTTCAAGAAAATTTCGGCAGCATTTCCCCGTTTGTTCTCTAAGTACATATGTACTTGGAGAACAGCGGGGAAATGCTGCCGAAATTTTCTTGAAAACTCAATACACATTATACACTTACTAGTGAGATTAGGTGTTCAAGGATGGGATAGGTGGTACATGTACATTTATTATATATAAGAATGACATCACATGTATTTGTTAACCCTAGACCATAATCTTATTGTAATATATACTTGTTTTCTCTTTGATCATAGAGCTTTACAATTTTGTTGTGATATATACTTTGTTGTAATAATGTGAACTTTACAATGTGAGCTATACACTTTGAATTACTACTTTACAATGCGAACTTTACAATTTGAATGTGAATTTGCAGATGGCTGACCATTCTCCTGATGACTGTGTTGATGACTATCGTGAGGGTGAGGACATCAATGCGCCGCCTCACAATGTAAGTTTTAAAAATATATCATATATTTATATCTATATGTCCATTTATAGTTATATCTTGTAAATGTGAATTATTTTTTCAAATTTTAGGTTGATGATGCACAGGTACCATCTGAAGCACTTGAGGCACTTGATCAACAACACCAAAAAGTTGACAAGAGAAGGGGCAACACTATGATGAAGAAGTTAATTGCGCAAAAGGGCAATGGACCCAAACTTGTTGTGGATTTCGATAATGCAGGAAATGCATGTGGTGTGAATCACAATTCATTTATTTCATATCTTGGGTTTGTTAATCTTATCCATTACGGTTGTCTCTTAGATTCTTGGCATAACGTTTCTAAGGAGAAGAAAATTTTAATATGGAGGGATTTATGTGTGAGTTATTATTAATTTGCAATTCTATTTTGTAGATTACTAAATTTTTGGATACTAGTTAATAGCGATTCTATTTTGCAGAGTATATTTGAATTGGATGAAAAGCTACATCGTAAATGCGTGATGCAACGCTGTGGGAGAGTCCTAAGGAACTATAGGAAAAATCTCACCAGAGAATACATAAAAGAATCCGACAAGAGGAAGAAGACAACCACTGAACAGTGGAACTTCTTGGACAAAGAAGAATGGGACGCGTTTGTCGCTTCAAGACAAACTGATGAATTCAAGGTATTAGGCATCAGTCTCAATCTCATTAATTAATATATGTTGTATTCACTTATTCAAGATTAACATTTAGTGTTACTAACCAAATCATTAATTTTCATACTAACTAGGCCCTCAGTGAGGCACAAAGATCAAGGCGTGCACTGAATGTGCATGACCACAGAATGGGTCCAAAGGGGTATGCAGGCGTTCACCAAAGACTATAGGCTGAGGCTACTGCTGCTCAGTCTGCTGCTACTCCGGAGTCCTCTACCATAGGTAGCACACCTCTGCCTCGCCATGATGTCTAGATAGCTGGGAGGCAAAATAAGAAGGGAGAAATAACTAAGGCCGCAACTGCTGAGGCGGCTGCAAAAATGGTAAAATACAACTCTTACAACAATCATTCGAATATTGATTATTTGTGTTGTTTACTTAAGTACAAATTTTTATTTTTGGCGATTAGCGGGAGCTGCACGAGTTGAGGAAACAAGGAAAGTTCATCCCTGAGGGAACAAAGGATGAATTGACAGTTGCTCTGGGTAACCCAGAGCATCCTGGACGTGTTAGGGCTGCAGGCACTGGTGTGGGCATCAAATCTTTTTTTGGGTCATCCCAGCGCAAACATGTCCCAAAAGCGGGACTTTCACAAGAAGAGGTAACATATTCTTTCTTTATAATGTTACTGTAAAAGAGAATTCAAAAATTAGAATTTGACATTTCTTTTATCCATGTATAGGTGGATAAGCTATTTGACAGGAAACTCGAAGAAGCAATGAAAAAGTGGCAGGCATCTCAGACTGCCACTTACCAGACAATACCTACTGCAGACTCTACTCCTACTCCTACTGCAGAGGTTGGGAGTAATCATGTAGAACCACCACCTAGCACATCCACTGTAAGTATTTTTATGACATAGTAACTAGTTTTTTAATTCAAGATGATACGTATATATGAAATTGTAGTCGTTTCAAAAAAAGATGATATGTATATATGTATATAACATTCTTTACACAAAAATTTGTAGGGGTTGAAGCCATGCCGTCTAAAAAGTAAAGAATATGTCGTGGCAGAGGCGTCGGCTTACCCATACCTACCAGGGGAAACATGTCACGGGTCTCCAGTATCAGCTGGTTGGATTCGGGTGAGCCTGATACATATATTCCCCCAATTTCTGGAACTTCCACTGCCATATGCCCACCCAGATTGTGAAATGCTTGGTGAGGCACTAGGCGGAGTGATATTGTGGCTAAAAGCGGATGTCTTATTTACTGATAAGGTATGGTAAATTTACATTACGTTCAATTGTTAGTGTGTGAATATGCTGGCAGTTGATCTGAAATTATATATATATACAGGTTAAAAAGAAGACACCCACAACATCTAGGCCTCCACTTCCACCTCCTGCATTACCTAGTTGGGTTCCACAGGACCTACCTGTCCCGTTAGGTCCTAACTGTAGGGGTATGGCAGTATGGTTAGGGGAACATGATATAAACTCCCCTATAACTGTTTCTTCTGATTCAGATTCTACAGGTCAGTCATACAAAACAAAACTATTTATACAAGATATATTGGAGTTGTTTCAATATGATTGGCTAAATACATCTGTGATAGAGCTATGGATAAGGTGAGATATTCTTTATACATCCATATACCTTGTGTATGATCTGGTGATCTGGTTTCTTATTTATTAATGCATGCGTAATTAATACATATTTTGCAGCTACTTAGACAACATATGTGCAGATTTTGGATTCGAACATGTAGGGTTTTTGATTCCATCCTTGATTAGTCTAGTAGCTAAAGACCCTACATCAGTTCAACAATACTGCTGTGAGTCTTTTTCAAATTTTGCTGTAAAAAAGAAGACAGTGATAATGGCTCCATTCAATGTAGAGTAAGTTTACTTTGCTTATTATAATTTGGACTTAAGAAAATTACATTTTATTGTGGATTTTGAGTTATTAATTTTTAACTTTTTTTCCTCTAGGGGTAGGCATTGGGAGTTATTGGTTATTGCCCCCGAGACGTTCACTGTGTATTATCTAGATCCTAAGGGGGGTAAATTGAGTACAAGATTTGGACACATAATGAAAATGGCAATATTTCGGTGAGAGATATTTCATTTTTCATATCCGTTAACATTTGTTATTAGATTACTATTTAATTGCAATGTTCTGTGTTACATTAACATGTAGGGGTTTTGAGGAGTACAAAAAGGCGGGAGGAAAGTTCCCCACGAAAAAGAACCAGCCAATAATTTGGAAGAACGTGCAAGTAAGTTCCCGACTACAATATATGTATATATTATTTATGTGAACAATGCTTAATTAGTTGTATTTTTTAATATTTTGTATGTTTGAATTTATAGTGTGCTACACAAGACAACGGATGGGCATGTGGATACTATGTCCTGCGATATATGCACATGATTATCAAACATGTCGTACTGGATATCGAATATATTGCTCAGGTATTATATAGTCTCATTAGATAATATGATCGAAATATATCAATCTTATTTATAGCTCATTAATTATATATATACATCATTCTCTTTACAGGTGTTTAAAGCTGACCCCATTACAGGAAAGGACTTACCAAATGTTAATGCTCCCTATACAATGGGAGAATTAAATGAAGTAAGAGAAGAATGGGCAACAACCATACAATTAGTGGGGGCTTTAAAATATAATTGGGATCCTGATAGTGAATAATGACTAAACAATGATACTTTGTAAATGAATTTCTGAATTATAATATATGTGTGAATGTTTCTACATGTCTAGATGTTTCTACATGTGTCTGAGTGAAAATGAATGAAAGTGTTGGTTGCTATATGAATGTTTCTACATGTGTGAATGTGAATGAATGGAACTACAAATTGCTAGCATTTGTGAATGTTTATAAATGTGTGAAAATAAAATGGAACTGCAGGTTGCATTGCTAAATGCATGTGCTACTTTTTTATTGTTAATTTTGTAGGTTTGCGGCCTGTTGTCGGCTGATATCAATGGATGTCGTAAAACCTGCAGTTCATAACTGAACTGAACAAGTTTCTCATCCTGCGACCAGCCACAGCAGGTCTGCAGACTGATGTCAAAAAAAAAAACCAATAGGCGTCGGTTATTTGTAAATAACCGACACATAATGATATAGTATCGGTTTTTTACAAATAACCGACGTCTATTCCGTGTGGCGCGAAGATATATGGCGTCGGTTATTTGTAAATAACCGACACTGATAGTGTCCAAGATGGCGCCCTTTTTGTGGCGTGAAGGGTTTGGGCGTCAGTTTCTTACCTAATAACCGACGCCTATAGTCCCATGATGACGCATTTTCGGTGGCGCGTGAAGATATATGGCGTCGGTTATTTGTAAATAACTGACACTGATAGTGCCCAAGATGGCGCCCTTTCTGTGGCGCGAAGGGTTTGGGCGTCGGTTTCTTACCTAATAACCGACGCCTATAGTCCCATGATGACGCATTTTCGGTGGCACGCGAAGTGTTTGGGTGTCGGTTTTGGAACTGACGCCTAATGGGTGGACTTTTAGTGTCGCCCACATAGGTGTCGCTTAGAAACTGACACTAAAGGCTTTAAATAACCCACACTAAAGGTAGGTTCTGTAGTAGTGACTATAGCTAAATAGTCTAATAAAATCATCATGCTAGAAAAGAATCCATGTCAAATAATAGCATCACATAAGTAGAACACAGTAGTGGGGTACCAAGACCCTAGAAAGAATATCTTAAATATAATTTTGAGGCTATTTGAATAAGAGAAGTATTAATAAAGGAAATAGGGTTCTTTTCAAACCTCATTTGGGAAAAGAGGGTTGGTTCACAATTATCCCAACTTAGGGTGTAAGGAATGCACATACCTCTCATAAGATTTCAACTACCAACTTTCATCACTTTATCGAATCCAAGACCAACTTCTCCTATTTCCTATGTATAACCATGTATTAGGGTATGTTATTTGCATTAATGTAATTAAAACCCCTAGTTTCAACTTTTTTCACAAAACTTAAATTTAGATTTTGAAAACATCACCATCGATCTAGTTGGGTTCTTTGGATTAAGAAACATATAATTTTGCATATTTTGGAGTTATGAAGGTTAAAGTGTATTTTTGGTGATTTTTAGGTATTAAATTTATTTTATAAAAACTCTTTTCAAAAAACTCCAAACAAAACCTTAGAACTATTTTTGTTAGAAATAGCACTTTTTTGGAGTTCAAAACATATTTTGTTTTTATTTTTGGATAAGGAAATAAATAGTTATAAATTTCTCAAAATAGACCAACAAGAAATTGCCACATCATCAAACTGATCAAGATAAGTAGAGAGAGAGAGAGAGAGAGAGAGAGAGAACACCATTTGACCCAAGATCAAGATTTGGAGTTTTAAAGGTAACCAAACCAGATCTTCTAGAGAAGTAAAACATCACGAAACCAAAACCCTAGATGAACATGGTGAATAGAGATGGATATCATCAATTTTAAACATAGAAGCATGAGTTTTAAGCGTGTAGTAAGAAATATGTGAGAAGAAGATTATGAAACTCACCTCTAGGGAAAGTGGACAGGTCCAAGTAGTAAGGTTCCCAAGCATATAGAGGTTGGTTCCTCCAACGAAGCTCCTATCTCAAGAAAGAATGACCTTCTCCACTTTAGGGGGTGAAAATCCCTGACAAAAGAACATGGAGAAGTGGTGTTTTAGGGCTCTAGGTGGAGTTTTACCATGGAAGGTCATGGTTCCGACTAGAATAAGGTGGGAGGAAGACTAAAAACATGAAAATAGGGAAGGAAAGGAGGAAACTTACTATTTTAGGTTGAAATCACCAAGAAGGAGCTTTAGAAACCCTAAATAGAGGAAATTTGGAATCCTAGGAGCCTTCTTCACCAAGGTAAGCACTCTCTTTTACCTTGGGACAACACCTTCATGGAAAAATAGAGTAGGAACGATGATATAATCTGGGGTAAAGAGAAGGAGAGCAAGAGTTTTTGAATTGGGAGTTGGGAAGGGTAGTCATAGCTTTATAAAGAAGGGGGCAAGCATGAGGTGTCTATGGGATTTTCCATGTGTCCATAGCCTAGGGCTTCATGGCCGTGGAAGAGGACAGATCATAGAGACTTATTATATATCAAATTTCGGTCCTTAAAGCCCATGGAGACTTCTAGGCCATCCCCACCATCCTTCAAATAAAGAAATAACCCCATTGGTTGATAGCTTTTGAAGATAAGCTCATTTATATCAGAGTAATCCCTATAATGCCCTTGGAGAGAAACACCTTCAAACCAAGGTGCAACTAGGTTCCCCATGGTTCAAAAACTATAAAATGGTAAGGTAATATCTAAATATTATAATGCACATGACAATTTACAAAGAAAACCTCCGAATTGGGTAAATTGCAAAAAAGTCCAAAATATGCATATAATTGCATAACTTGCACAAAAAACATCCAAATTGGAGCAAAATGGAAACCTAATATTGTCTCATGATTTCAAAACACCTCAAAATGTTAGATTAAGGTTTAGAGTACTTAATTTTTGAAGTTAAGCTTGTTTAATACATTAAGATTTGGGGCCTTACACTTCTAACATGGATGTATTTACCATTGTTCCGCTTAAGTGGTGATTTTACATTTTAGATTCTTAAATAATATTGCATTGAGGTATTTGTGCATAAACCCTTACATTGGTATAATTATTGAACAAATGTTCACCAAACCACTAAAAGTTCCACAATTTAAGCATCAAGGCCAAAAAGGATAGAAATGATAGGAAAATATTGGGAAAGGGCCAAAAAGAGAATATGTCAAAGTTTTGGTATGTTACAACACTCCACCCCTTAAAGAGGATTTTGTCCTTGAAATCTAAAGCAAAGTGAAAAGGGTGGGTATGCAACATATCACCACTGAACTCCTAGGTTGTTTCCATTAAACTTCCACCAAAATTCTACTAACTTAAAGTCCTTGTTTTTCAACTTCTTAACTTGAGAGTTCAAAATATTCTCAAGAAACTCCACATAGGTCAGGTTCTCATGGATCACCTAAATGTTCCCATTTTACGATTTCTTTTTTTATAATGTTTGTCTTGTTAAAATTATATTCATTAGGATATCACATTATCATTATTATTCTTTTAATTGTGTGTCATATTTACTTTATTTCCAAAAGAGTTATATTTCATTATTATGCACATACCCAATATATTTCGTATTTATCTCATTAGGAATTTTAGCACAACTAGAGTTATACTAAATTATCCTAATATGCATTATTATATATGATCATTATCTTTAATAATTTGGATTTAGACTCCATAATCAATTATATCATATTATTTTGTTTGAAATAGGACACTTTATCCAATTTGTTACAATTAATCCAATAATGTCACATTAATAACTTATATGTATATTAGACATTTTACTTTACCGTTCTTGGTCATATTAATGTCATCATTAATCATTCTCTCATAGTTATTCACTTTTAATACTGATTATAACCATTTGTGTGACTCGATTACTTTTTATCCATATTGAAGTCACGTAATATTTTAATGATCAAGGAGGGGCATATTACATATTAATGATTTGATTCACGTACTAATTCATTAGGTGATTAATTAGTTGTGTATTAGAGAAAAAGATGATATGAATTTCATATTGATGACCTGATTAATCTATGATTTATGTCTATTAAAGTATGTTATCTGATTACAACACCTAGTGACACTAATGTATCATGAATGTTATTAAGGATGTATAGGTTAAGGTTACATGATTACAACTTAGGGTTTAGGTTAACATGATCATTATTCTTCACCTATACCTTCTTAGGATGCATTAAGTCCAAGTATAGATTACAATTATCTTTCCCATCATATCATTAGGGTTTATTGGTTTCTGTCATGGTCAAGATCATGCTTATCCACTATTAGTATAAAAATGTGCTTATGTGCATTAGATATTCATTAAGGTTCAAACATATGAACTATTCATTAGATGATCATTATATGTTCTTTTTCATACCAAGAATCATGTGGTCACAACTATAACTTATTTGGACAAAATAAAGGATTCAAGCACACTAACTTCCTAATTAGGGATTTAGGGTTTCTAAAGTCAGAGTAGCTTGATTTTAGTATGTTACAAGACTTCATCCCCTTGGAAAGGATTTCGTCCTCAAAATCTAACTACCCAAGCATCATCAAACCAACTACTCTCCACCCCTTAAAAGGTTTGACCTACCAAGCCAAACTAATATAGAGGTAAAAGGGAAAGTCTAACTAAACCATATACAAGATCCATAATGCTTCACTATGCACTCTGATTGCTTACTAAACACCAATGTTCAAAGTCTAGGTTCTATGGATAACTATCCAAACATGTGGTTCTATGGGTCGTAATGGAACTATAATGGGTATCCATCCTCAAACAAGTCATTACACCTGGGAAACTAGTTCAACATATTAGGGTCCCTAAAGATAAATCATATAGATGTTTAAGGCTACTATTGCCTAAATTATGATATTTCAAAAATTCATATCATCTCAGGCCAGGCTGATAACATATGGATTGAGGAGTTCTTGTAAACCAAGCCAGTGGTGTAGAAGAAAATCTTGCCAGCCCCCAAACCCTGATCCTTTCTAGACACCTTTGCTTTCAACTTCATGTCCTAGTAGATGACTAAAGGCCAAGCGAAACAACCCCAAGTTACTATGGTTATTTATGCATCTTTTAGTTGTAAGTATTTTAGGGATCTATTCATCATTATTCTAATGTGAAACTATAGGATCCTATATCAACCCTTCCTCATCTATTGATCAACTATAGTGCAAACATGTCACTTAAAGGTATGTCAAGTATTCTAACTAGGGAGACAAAACTAAAATAGTCATATTTTGACTACCATGGGCTCTGATACCATGTTGTAAGTAAGAGGTATCACCCCCTTACTAAAAATTTGAAGAATAAAACATTCATTCTGAAGACACTCAAAGGTATGTTGGAATAGGTATAAATTTTCCAAATTTATTATAATGGTATGCAAAAGACCAAAATGTAGCAGCGGAATAAAAATAAATGACTGTATTCAACTTTCATAAAAGATTACAAAAGTACATCAAAATCTCCCATATGGGTTTACATGTCTGATACAACATAAGGATCTAAATTGAGGGAAATAAAAACTAATTCAAATCTTCTCTCCATAGAAACATCTCCAAGTGTTTGGTATGTGCCCAAAGCTATGTTCTCCTAGTTCAACTCAACAACTTGTCCTAACATGAGTGGTTGGGAGAGCACCACTACAAAAAAATAGGTTTTTAGTGAAGGTCATTTGTGAAGGACCAAAACCCTTCAAAAATATTGAGTTTTTGTGAAGGACCGTCCTACACAAACCAACTTGTTTCCTTCAGCCGAATTCTATATAGAAAAGACAATTAGTGAAGGTCTAAAATCCTACTAGAATGCAAAAATTTCGTCCTTATGGTTCCCACCAAAAATTCCTTCCCCAATACTTACTAATTACAACTTAACCTAGTTAGATTAGTAGAAACGGTTCCCTCCTGTTGCGCTTGCATTTCCGTTTCCCTGTTTGATCATCTGTTTGCGGACAACGAGCATCTCTACGCCCAAGCGACGGCGCCCCAGCCCAAGCGACGGTGCCTCTACGCCCAAGCTTCTACTCTTCCGCTGAAGCTAGCTGCCGGTAAGAGGACCCCCTCCCAGCCACCGCTGACGTGAAGATTTTGTGGACAAGGAGTTCCTCTGCGCCCAAGTGACAACATCCCAGCCCAAGCGACGATGCCTCTGCGCCGAAGCTTCCGCTCTTCTGCTGAAGCTAGCTACCGGTAAGAGGACCCCCCTCCCAGCGACCTCCGACGTGAAGATTTTGCCCTGAAGCAGTGGTCATCGTGGTGAGCTTACCCTATTCAACCGTGAGATAGGCATGTTGTGCTCTCTCATCAGGTTGATCTTCGTTAGGCTTCTATCATTCCTACCAAAAATAAGTTCTGTCGCTTGGAACACACACATCTCAGTCTATTTGTGATTCCTTTGCCGTATCGGTATGTAGCAAGCACTTTGTTGTCCCTGCCAATTCCTCCATCCTCTGAGTAAATCTTTTCTGTAACTACTCCGTCAATCTCCAGTTTCAGGAGTAAAGGGAACAACAGATGAAGAGATGGGACCTTCTGAAACCACCCCATATGCTTTCTTTGGTTGCGTTCATGATCTTCCGAACAAGATTGTTTTATTATTCCCTCTTATAATATTGTTCTTTGGGTAACAGCGATAAGCTTTGCCGTTTGCAATATACTATCCTACAGAAATCAATATTATTGGTGTGCGTGGTTTCTATTTAGCAAGTCAAATTAGATACAGTGGACATTGACATTCACAGATATATTTTTTATGACCCATAACAAATACATTGTTGGTCTCTATTTAACAAATTAAATAAAATTGGGTATTGAACTAGCGGCATGTATAACTTTAAGAACGCATGGTATAGAAATATTAGCTTTTCATGTGTAAAGATACAATGAACCAATCAAGTGGAAGCAAAAATCAGATGAAAATGAAACATTAAACCTATCACATGAACTCATTTTTGGAAAGTTGAAGTGAAGTCCCTTAAACTGAGTTCCCTAAAAACTCGAGTTACATTGAACCAATCGAACCCTAATTGTAGTGAAGTTACTACACACCAGTGCCACATGAAAACACATACCAAAAATGACACATGATAAACATACAACCAAAACTGTAAGGCATACCTTTAAGTCATGTATGAAACTTCAAGGTTGGATTAGAAACCTTTCAATATAAAATGAGAAGTTATGCCTCTAGACTGAGGCAGAATCAAATTATGATAGAATGGTTAAAGAGGAACATGAAAGCCAACCATTATCAAAGGAAAGATCATTATTGGTAAATCTAATAGTCAATAGAATTTGTCTCCAAATTAAAGTGGGAAAACCTTAGAAGGTGTACAAGTGTAAAATGTAGGACATGGACACGACATTGAATGAGGGGGGAATTTTTTCAATATATACATATATGTGGGTGTATGATGTATGAACTGGAATTTATTTTCGAGTTTGTCCAGATTAATGTATTCATGAACGTGTATTCTTATATGCATATAGATGTGTCTTTATGTGTGTAGTACAATATAAACAATATGAAGTAGAAAACTAAACACATGCTTTGTAAATATAGTATACCACAAAAATATATATGATTTCATATCACTCATTTAATCGACTTATTAGACTATAATTTGACTCATATGTCTGATTCATCTTAAGACTTTATTTTTTCCAAAATATTTGTTGGTAATTGTCATCAAATTTCAGCTCTATGTTACATTTTCTTTGTAATAAGACATAAACAATAGTCGTATATTCAACATTTGCACAAAAAAATAGGATTGCAGCAGCAATTGTTGTAGTGATGTGTCCAGGAAGTGTCCTAGAATTGTCCTGCTCTGTCCAGGGGGTTCAAAAAGACAAAAATAAACTAGACACATCCCAACCGTGTCCAAAACATTTTGTGTCGTGTTCGAGAAGTGTCCGTGTCCAAAACGTGTCCCACACAGACACAGGGCCTGTCTAGAAGTGACTGTGCTTTCTAGATGTCAAGTAATGATATTGCAATCTAAACTTTTATCTTTTATTTTTCTCTTGTTCAGTTTTGTTTTTTAGTTGTGATGTGACCGTTATCCTCTTTTGTACTTGTATGTAAATGGATTTCTTGCGGGATAGAAATTGGATGTATATTGGAAATAGGATGCAAAGTGAAGTATTCCAGTCTGGTTTACAAAAATTCATTGAATTTGCATGTACCCATCAAATACCACCCAAACTGGGAAATTTAATTTATCCTTGTAAAACATGCTCTAATAGATACATTAAATCAGAGGATGATGTATTCTTGCATGTTTTACAAAAAAGATTTGTCCGTAGCTATGATGTCTGGACATATCATGGGGAGATGATCGGGATGAATACAATAAGTGCAACGTCTATTGGACCTACATCTGGAAGTATGCATCAAATGTTGGGAGATATATTCGGAATGGGCGATACAAGACATGCCAGTGAGTTTGAATTCGAGGAGGAACCTGCAAATCTTAATGCCCAACGCTTTTTCAAGCTTCTCAAAGAAGCTGATCAGCCACTGTATGAAGGTTGTAAAACTCACTCCAAGTTGTCCTCTCTAGTGCCTCTGTTATATCTGAAGGAGGAGTCTGGATGGTCAAATAATTCTTTTACAAAGTTGCTGAAGTTCATAATCTCAGCCTTCCCAAAAGAAGGTAGTCTGTTTCCTGAGACTTATTATGAAGCAAATAAAGTTGTAAAAGACCTTGGCCTCAAAAAAGTTAAAATCGATGTCTGTCGAAATGACTGCATGCTCTTTCATAAAGGTTCATCAACGAAAGACATGTGAGATACTTGTGGTGAGTCTAGATGGAATGAAAAGACATATAAAACAAAAGGCAAGAAGGTAGATGAAAAGGTGATGTATCACTTTCCTATTATCCCTCGTCTGGAGAGACTTTACATGTGCCCTTCAGTTGCAAACGATATGGTGTGGCCATTTAAAGAAAAAGGAAATGATGGTCGTATTCATCATCCCTCTGACACAGAAGAATGGATCTCAATAGATAGAGAATTTCCAGAATTTGCTGCTGAACCACGAAAAGTCAGACTTGCTCTAGCTATAGACTGATTCAATACGTTTGGACTTATGAGTGCTTCAAACAACACATGGCCTGTACTATTAACCCCTCTCAATCTCCCGCCTTGGCTTATTCTAAAGGAGCCATACATAATGATGTCTTTGCTGATCCCAGGTCCTCATATGGTTGGGAATGATATTGATATTTACTTAGAGCCAATAATTGATGAGCTTCAAAAACTTTGGGGTCAGGGAGTTAAAGTATATGATGCTTATAGAAAGAAAAACTTCACTATGCGGGCAATGATCTTATGGACCATAAATGATTTTCCGGCTTATGGTGACCTTTTTGGTTGGAGCACCAATGGGAAAAAGGATTTAGGTTGCCCATCTTGTAATGTAGACACCTTATCCAAGTGGCTTCAATTTGGAAAGAAAACAATGTTATGGTTTCCATCGACATTTCTTGAAAAACAATCATATTTATAGGCGTGATAAAAAAGTTTCAATGGAGAACAAGATTTCCATTAACTGCCTAGGCGCTGGTCAGGTGATGATATACTACAACAATTTCAGGGTTGTACAAACATCACATTCGGAAAAACTAATAAATGTAAAATCTCTACAAGTGGACATCAGCCATTGCCGCCTGGATGGAATAAAATAAGCATTTTTTTTCGACTCCCATATTGGAAATATCTGTTGCTGAGACATAATCTGGATGTAATGCACATAGAAAAAAAATGTTTGTGAGAACATCATGAACACTTTGTTGGGCGACTCGAAGAAAAGTAAGGACAACTTACAAGCTCGTCAAGATCTAAAACAATGGGGTATCCGAATGGATTTGTGGCCAGTCGATTCAGGGAGCCATTATTACTTACCTCCAGCATCTTTCACAATGAGTAGTACGGAGAAAGAGAAGTTTCTATCTGTTTTACAAACATTGAAGGTTCCTGATGGATATTCTTCTAACATATCAAGGTGTGTCAACATGAGAGAGAAAAAACTATTGGCATTGAAGAGCCATGATTGTCATGGTTTAATGCAACAACTTCTTCCTGTTGCCTTGCAGAACTGCATAGGCCTAGATGTTTATAAACCTATTGCAAGCCTATGTTTATTTTTCAATAAACTTTGCTCAGATGCTATTGATGTAGAAGAATTTAAGAAGCTTGAAGAAGACATTGCTGTCACACTATGCCAGTTAGAGAGAGTTTTTCCTCCAGCATTCTTTACCATTTGGATGCATTTGCCTATCCATATAGCTTATGAAGCAAGAGTTTCCAATTCTGTACGGTATAGGTGGATGTACCCCATTGAGAGGTACTTGAAGAAACTCAAGAATTATGTCAGAAATAAAGCTCAGCCTACCAGTTCTATTGCTAGAGGCTATTTGGCAGAAGAATGTTTGACATTTTGGGCTAGATATCTACCTGATTTTGACACAAAATTCACTCGTACTCCTCGTAATGTTGATGACTCTCCTATTAGAGTGGGAGTACCAAAACACTTTGATGTGCAAACTTTAGAACAAGCCCATCGAAATGTACTATTTAATACTGACATGTTCGATAATTATAGAAGGTAATCAATTTTTTTTTCAATGTTAAATTGTTTCTAATATAGGCTAACCACAACTTTTGAATTTTTCTAATAACCAGTGAACACATGATAAAGCTTCAAGAGGCTGAACCAAATATCACACTACGTGCTTTAGAAAAAAAACATGCAACACAGTTTGCTAGGTGGTTGAGAGAGCATGTAAGTAATTTATAAAATTAATCAAAATTTTATTTTGAAAGAGTATTTAATCCCTTCTTATTTTTATGTTGATAAATTAGGTAATAAGTATGCGAATGGATCATCCAAAGGATGTTAGTGAGGAGTTGAGATGGATATCGCAGGGTCCTTCTATAGATGGAATGTCATATGAAGGCTATTCAGTAAATGGATACCGATTCCACTCAAAACATGTTGAAAGTACTTCTAGTACACAAAATAGTGGGGTCTACTTGGTGGCAGATACATCTAGTTATGCAAGTGGGAGGGATAAAAATCCTATTACGGCTACAATTACATATTATGGACAACTAGAGGAGGTCATTGAGCTATGTTATGGTCTAGACATAAAAATACCATCGTTTCGGTGTGCTTGGTTTGATGAAAGTTCTTCTAACGGTTTGCACATTGACAAATATGGTTTCACACAGCTCAATTTCTCAAGGAGACACAATCAAGATGAGCCATTCACTCTTGCATCACAAGCAATGCAATGCTTTTATGTAAAAGATCCTGATGATGATAATTGGTTCACTATTTTGAAACATCCAGCTCAAAATTATTCTGAAGTACCTATCTTTGAGGATTATATGAGTGGGATACAAGTTCATAGTGGTAACAACCACACAAGTGATGATATCTCTTGGTCAAGGAATGATATGCATGGATCATTTGTTGCTAGGGAGCCCGAGGAATACAGTTGTTTTGATTAGTTGTTGCAAACCTTAGTGAATGATCGTGCTTGCAATATTTTTCTTTGTGGATTATTATGTTTTGGTGCAAGGATATTGCCTTGTCATTTGTCCCTTTTTTATCTTATGTAGGATGAGGAATATTTTGTGTTGATGTAATATTTTTCTTTGTGGATTATTATGTATTGGTGCAAAGATATTGCATTGTCATTTGTCCCTTTTTATTTTGTGGATTATTATGTGCTTACAATGTAGTTATAGGCGATTGTGATCTCAATCTAATGGTACATGATCTTAAAGAATTAATGTGATGAAATATACATATGAGACGGTTAAACAATATTAGATCTTCCATAACATGCTTCCCAAAGAGAGAGATTTATCAGCATGTTAGCTCTGTTGTCAATAACTGTTGAGTGTTGAATATGGCACCTCATCAGATCTTAGAGGATTCATGTTGAGAAGGGGCAATGTTATTGTTTTTCTGTTTATGTTATTTAGTTGCACTATACTGCATTTTTTACAGAAAGAACCAGAAATAAAGTCATGAATTTCGTGGTCTCATTTAAGGTTAATTAAACAAGTAGTTTTTGTTTCCACGATCACATGCCTTGTTCAACATATTTTTCATGTTGAAGTTCACCCAGTGTGATATTTTTTTCTTCTAAATATTGTCAGGCTTCGGAAGTCGAGGAGTGTCAATTATTTATCTAAATCATGTGATGACATCTTTGAAAAGTATATACAAAGCGGTATTTCCAAAGAGGAGCTCTATGACACTGTTTGCAAGCAGGTTCCATCTTAGATTTAGATTGCTGAGCTACAAACTATCATCATATACGTGTCTAACTGTTTCCTCCCTTGCTTTGTTTCAATTCGTACAGGAAGTTGAAATTGTTTTAACTGCACATCCTACCCAAATAAACAGGCGTACTTTGCAGTACAAGCACATAAGAATATCTATGAGTTTCTTGAGTTGTCAACATTACAGGATGATGCACAATCTCAAACGTCTTCTTTCCTATCCTAAATTTCTTCTTTTCGGACATCAACTAGTTTGCATTAGCTACATAGGTGATACCATTTTTCAAAATATAATACTTTATAATCTCAATGAAGTTTCATTCCATTGTTCAAATTCCTGAATTTTGAATACGGTATCTTTGAGTTTAAACATAGAGTTTAGATAACTACTTTCCTTTATTATTATCCTTTGTTATATACTACATATACCTCCTAAGATCTTTATATTTCCTAATTTGAGTTACATCCTTGTGCTACATCATCTTCTGGAGTATAATGACCGTGTTGATCTTAGTCATGGAGATAGGGAGAAACTTATTGGGGATCAGGTGCAATTTGATTGAATGTTGTTACTAATAAATGATATTACCATGATTTTAATCCATTATATCTTCTAAACACTTTAGGTCAGGGAGATAACTTCAATTTGGCAAACAGATGAGCTGAGACGGCACAAGCCCACACCTGTAGATGAAGCAAGGGCAGGTAACCTATTAATTCGCTTCTATGAGATGATTTCCTAGAACCGTATAAGATCATTCAATATTCCCCTTCTCCGTATAGGTCTACATATTGTGGAGCAATCCCTATGGAAAGCAGTGCCTCATTATTTACATCACCTGAGTGCTGCTTTGAAAAAGGTTAATGAGTTCTAGCCTTGAATTTCATGCTCTCAAATTAATCATTTTGTAAATTGAATTCTCCCTTTTGTTTTACTCCCAGGAGGCTTATCTGTAGTTCTTGTGCTTTGTCTACTTTATATTTTTAGCTGGAAAATTCAAAATATAAGTTGATCACTATATGATGTTAATATCTTGAAAAGGATAAAGCTGACTGAGCAAACTATGCAAGACGATTATCACACTATTATTATGCAACTAGATGTAATGGTTTTGTCTGCATTGATAGCCTTGGGAGCTGAATTTTGTTGTACTTAATGATAGCAAAATAGAATATAAAATCTATTCATCAAATTGAATGTATTCTGTGATTTTATAAAAGTCCTCTTTCTCTTTGTTGCAGCATACATGGAAGCCACTTCCACTAACTTCAAGTCCAATGAAGTTTGGCTCTTGGATGGGAGGTGACAGAGATGGAAATCCAAACGTGACTTCAAAAGTAAGAAGTCTGATAAGACGACATATCATTTACCAAATCATGCATAGCTGTCTTTATGCATTTAATAGTTTGTTTGGGGTATCATATGGCTTCCCTTTTTGATGAATATTTGAACTATCCATCTCTTCAACACTAATTAAGACATTGTTTTCGAAGTAGTTCAAGTACCATAGAAATCCAACTAACAATGATTTTAATAAATGTCTCATGAGAATATTGTACTTGTTGTTGTATCCTTCTATCTTTGATTTTACGTATTGTGTATATAGGATTATAAGTTATTGAATTGTTCTACATACTAACCCTAATATTGACACAAAGGCGGTAAATAAAATTATGATACAGTGTGTTTTGGGTCAAGTGTTTTGGTATTTCTACCACCTTTTGATGGATTTAAGATACATTTTAAAATATTTTTTTCATTCTGCATCACTATGTAATGTGTTTGACACACATGCTCATGTTTCTTCCTTTTGAAGGATACACGAAAATATCTACACCATTCATTTATTCTTCTTCCCAGTGTCATGAATGAGAGACACATACATATTTACTGTCTTCTTAGGATACATGAGATTTTGAGATTATTCATTTGTTCTCCATAATTATGTAGTTGATCATAAAACAATAATTTGTGTTAACTAGGAAAACATTGTTATAGTGATGGGTTTTTTATCCCTTTGTCCTTCATATACATAACTTATAAATGACTATATGGTTCAAACATATATGAACAAAATGGCTATAAAAAGGAGAACAAATATGCGCTGAGTAGTGAGTACAACATAAAGATAAAGATATCCTTTCAAGCGTATATCAATCAACCAAGCTTTTAACACATAATTTGTCAGTCTTCTTGCTTAGAGCCTGGGTCAAAAACACACATCTTGGTCCTCTCTGTCTAGTATGGGAGATACCATCACAGTTTGTAGAGGATACTCAACTTCGTTAATATGCAATATTAATTCTTTTCTAGTAACTGGCCTTGACTTGAACTGGCAGGGCATTTATCCAATTGCATTTAACATTCTGATTGTCATGGAGCATATGCAATAATGCTTCTTTTGAATTGCTGAATTTTGTAATCCTTGACTCAAGCCATTTTAAATCTTGAACATATGCAAGAAATATCAACAATCTCACTTAAAAACCAACTATCTGTGATCATTTGACGAGACTGAAGAAATGGAGCTAGCCAATCTACTTATATTAAATCTTCATGTCTTCTTCCATACTGTCCACTTGATACTATTATTTCTGTTCTGACATTTCAGCTACAAATATAATGAAGAGTAACATCTTAAAGGGTTCATGTTCAACAACCTATAGGATTATGAAGACAAGGTTTTTTTGACTTCCGATCAGATAACCATACTACGAAGACAATTATTGCTGCATATAGTATGGTTGCTATAGCTTCCTTGTATGAGGTTTTGTGTCTTCTTGGTGAAGGAGATTGAGGTCTTTTAGCAACCTAATGATTATCGCACCCATACATAAAATGGGTTAGTGGCCATTCATATACATCATTTGAGGTATATTATGCAACTTATTTTACCCTTTATGTTAAGTTATACTATGCTCATCATTCACCTTGCTAAATATTGGAATTTTGTTGTTGTGATAATCATTTTTATGCTGATGATGTAACCCTTCAATGTGAATAAAATCTGCTACAAAATAGACATATTTTCTCAAAATTTAAGCATCTATTTGACTGGCGAGGAGCTCGAAAGAATTGAGAAGATTTACAAAAAAGTCATGAAGCTAGTTCTTGAAATTGACAAGTCGTATATAACTTAGAAGCTTCACAAATTCACCCTTAGTTTAACGTTTATTAGGTAGACCACGAGTTATAGTGTTTTTAATTGCAACTTCTTTCAGCCAGACATCTTAACAACTCAAAGATAACACACACGAGGGGTTTAATTAAAATTTTCTTTGTGAAGTTTTTATTTTAACCAACAATTTTTGTACTTTCCAACTCAAATACCATTTTTTCTGAACTGAACATGGCACCCATGTTACCTATAGAATTCATTTGATCCATTTTCTCTTAGTGTATTTACTTTTATTGATTTGGAATATAATACAATTTATTCTCATTATTTCTTAAATAGTTATTTGCAGTTGGAAAATATGTTCTTGTCCATAAACATAAAGAAGCAGACGAAAGACACAGGCCTCACTCTTAATCAAGGAGCAGATCCCACATATCATGTTCTCAGTCATGCTCAACATCAAAGGCGTCAGATAGATTTTAGAAGGAGTACATATATGAGAACCTCGAGAACCCTATCTTGACATGCAAAGCTTTGGTTGGTCGACTCATTCAAAAGGGAGATGGTCACTGTTTATGAAGATGGCACATAAGACTAATTTATGTGTCTATGGTCATCAAGGTTAGTATTAATTACCTCTATCAGAAATTATGCATTTGTTGTTTAAGAATGGAAGAGATGAACTGGTTACTTGAAAATGTAAATTTGTACAATCAAGTAAAAGAATGTTAAGTATCATGCCTAGAAGATTTTTCATATAAGATTATTACTTTGGACTACATTGGGAGGATTGGTGTTCAAATCCCCTCATTTTGTTTTCTGTGTAAGAGGCAATGTGAAGATGCAAAGAACATAAAATTTTGTATGCTTCTACATTAATGAGATATGGGATAGATCCTAAAAGGATATTCTAATTAGCGTCATTGTTGTGGATACAAAAAATTAGAACAGTCTTAGTAGTATCATTCTGAGTGGGAATGGGCACTTACTACTTGCACAAGCAGTTGGCTAGAGAAACAGAAATAAGCATTAAGCAGGCACATAATTCAAATTCGGCTGCGATTGGGTGATACTATCAGAATACTCATTCACCTCATTCTTTGTATTCTTCTTCTTTATCATATACTAAACTTTTCTTCTTACCATTCTTTTTTTTACATAGATTGTTCAGCCTACTGAATTGTTATTGATAATCTTCCATTGGTTGACATGTTTCTAATAATATTTGTTACAGAACCAGAAAAGTTATTCTCAACATTGGAGATAGGTGGAGATAAATCTGACATTCATGTTAACTCTTCTTCTACTACTAAGTTGGCTAATGGTGAACCACTACTGAATCCAGACCAACCGGAAAAGCAGTCGAGACAGTGCAGAAAATCTTGCGAGCTAGGTACTGCATCTGAAAAGTGCAAAGATGCAGATGGGTTATTTGATTCTTCACATGGTGGTGTAATAGACTTTAATGTTGCCGAGAAACCCAGCTATGCAACTGCACCTGGTTGCTCCCCGAATGACAATGGTCTTGATAACAGCTCTGAGGTTCCTGCAGAAATTTTGAATGTTAAGCTTGCTGATGTACCAAAAGCCACACAATATGTTGATGTTGCTGGCATCTCTTCAAATCCTGAAGGACTGAATCTTGAAACTTGTCAGTGCAAAAATAAGACCTCACGTACCCATAAGAGCTTAAGTGGTATGCATGGTAAGTTTGATAATGTGGTTTTTATTTTATAGATTATTTTGAGCTTACGTATAACTTGGTGCCATTTCAGCTATGACAGTTTGGTCCTAATTGTTGGAGGATCAGGTGTGACTCCAATGCTAAGCATTTTGGAGGAAATAGCATCTTTCAAAAATAGCACGACCACACACCTACAATGAATCCAGTTGATCTACACAGTGAAGAAAGCACAAGACCTTTCAATGTTAATGCCCATTTCACACCTTCTTCAACAATCCTCTTCACCCTTACACTTCAAGTTGCAAGCATTTGTCACACAAGAAAAACAGATGCATGCCACCACATTGACATCGTAGTGGAGCATGAACTCTATGCTGGACAGAAGCCTGATGTCCAAGCTTCCTCTCAACATTATCAAAGTTTGTCATTGGCTAAATGAGTGATAAAGTAAAAATGTCGATATATACTTACATTGAAATTTGTATCGAATAAGGGGAAAAGGCCGATGTCCTCCCCTATGTAATGAACAATTTTTCTATGTGAAATAAAAAGGAATGTTTCAAAAGATTGATTTGTTATGGTTGTTGTATCTTATACTAAATTAGCTTATTAAAATATTCTTTGTGCCTGATAGAAGCCACAAAAATATTACTTAATGAAATATAAGAAAGTTAAAACCTCATTGACAAATAGGAAAATATAGATCACAATTGTAATTCATGATAAAATAAGTATATTTATGAAGGCCCTAGAAACCTCATTGAAAGTTGTGAAATTAGCCTTCACAAATGTATTTGGGAGGCCTGGGAATTATTTTTGTGAAGGTCAAATAATCCTTCAAAAAAAGTATTTGTGAAGGCCCTAGAACCTCATTGAAAGTTGTGAAATTATCCTTCAATAATGTATTTGGGAGGCCTGGGCAATTTTTTTGTGAAGGTCAAATAGTCCTTCAAAATAGTATTTGTGAAGGCTACAATCTCTCATCAAAGTATTTGTGAAGAGGCTTTTAGAGTAGGACTTTTTGTGAAGGAATGGCCTTCAACCAAATTTTTTATTGAAGGAATTAATATACATTTGTGAAGGAATCATCCTTCACAAAAAGTTACATTTCCTGTAGTGCACCCAACAAAAGGGAAAGGAAAACAAAGTATGTGTCAACATTATAAACAAGTACAAGAGATAAGTAAATAACATAAATATAAAGATATTGAACCATAATAAGATTAGAAGGCCAAGAGAATGAGGCATAATAAAATGGATGCTTTCCATAACAAAAATATAACAAAAGAATTGCATGCATGATTAATATTGACTACTTTTACTAAGTAGGGTTGAGGCACCTACCAGAACTTCAACATATAGGTGAGGGGAGAATTAATAAATTCCCAGTTACCTATACAAATTTTATAGGGGAGAAATAACACATTCCCCAGGGTGAGAATAAGACGTTCCCTAGGGCGAATTAACATGCCCTGACTATGGGTGGTTGTACATTACTACCACTACTATAGATAAATAGTCTAATAAAATCATCATGCTAGAAAAGAATCCATGGAAAGTAATAGCATCACATAAGTAGAACATAGTAGTGGGGTACCGAGACCCAAGAAAGAATATCTCAAAACTGATTTTGTGGCTATTTGAATAAGAGTAGTATTATTAAAGAAAATAGGGTTCTTTTCAAGCCTAATTATGGAAAATAGGGTTGATTCACAATTATCCCAACTTAGGGTGTAAGGAATGCACATACCTCTCATAATATTTCAACTACCAACTTTCATCACTTTATTGAATCCAAGACCAAGTTCTCCTATTTCCAATGTATAATCATGTATTAGGGTATGTTATATGCATTAATGTAAAGAAAACCCATAGTTTCAACTTTTTGCACAAAACTTTGATTTGGACTCTGAAAACATCACCATCAATCTAGATAAGTTTAAGAAAATATATCATTTTGCATATTTTGGAGTTATGAAGGTTAAAGTGTATTTTTGGTGATTTTTAGGTATTTAATTCATTTTCTAAAAACTATTTTCGAAAAAATTCCAAAAAATACCTAAGAACTAATTTTGACAGAAATAGCACGTTTTTCAGAGTTCAAAAAATATTTTCTATTTATTTTTGGACAAGGAAATAAATAATTATGAATTTCTCAAAACTGACTAATAAGAAATTGCAACATCATCAAACCGGTCAAGATAAGCGATAAGAGAGAGAGAGAACACCATTTGACCCAAGATCAGGGTTTGGAGTTTCAAAGGTAACAAAACATGATCTTCTAGAGACGGTAAAACAACAACAAACCAAAACCCTAAAAGAACGTGGTGAATAGAGATGGATATTATCGATTTTAAACTTAGAAGCATGAGTTTTAAGCATGTAGTAAGCAATATGTGAGAAGAAGGTTATGAAACTCACCTCTAGGAAAGTGGACAGGTCCAATAAGCAAGGTTCTCAAGCTTATAGAGGTTGGTTCCTCCAACAAAGCTCCTATCTCAAGCAAGAAGGACCTTCTCCACTTTAGCGGTGAGAAACCCTAACAAAAGAACATGGAGATGTGGTGTTTTAGGGCTCTAGGTGAGTTTTACCATGGAAGATCATGGTTCTAACTTGGAATAAGGAGGGAGGAAGACTAATAGCATGAAAATAGAGAAGGAAAGGAGGAAACTTACTATTTTTGGTCGAAATCACCAAGAAGGAGCTTTAGAAACCCTAAATAGAGCAAATTTTGAACCCTATGAGCCTTCTTCACCAAGGTAAGCACTCACTTTTACCTTGGGATAACACCTTCATGGACAAATAGAGTAGGAACAATGCTCTAAGATGGGGTAAAGAGAAGGATAGAAAGAGTTTTTTGAATTGAGAGTTGGGAAGGGTAGACATGGCTTTATAAAAAGGGGGAAAGCATGAGGTATCTATGGAACTTTCCATATGTCCCTAGCCTAGGGCTTCATTACAATGCAAGAGGACAAATCATAGAGACTTCTTGTATATCAAATTTTAGTCCTAAAATCCATTGGAGACTTGTAGGACATACCCACCATCCTTCAAATAAAGAAGTAATCCCATTGGTTGATAGCTTTTAAAGATAAGATCATTTATAAGAGGGTAATCCCCATAATGCCCTTGGAGAGAAACACCTTCAAACCAAGGTGCAAATAGGTACCCCATGGTTCAAAAACTCAAGAATGGTAAGGTAATATCTAAATATTATAATGAATGTGACAATTTACCAAGAAAACGTCTGAATTGGGTAAATTGCATGAAAGTCCAAAATATGCATATAATTCCATAACTTGCACAAACAACATCCAAATTAGACCAAACTTGAAACTAAATGTTGTCTCATTATTTTAAAATACCTCACAAGGTTAGATTTATGTTTAGAGTAATTAATTATGGTAGTTAAGCTTGTTCAATACATTAAGTAAGATTTGGGCCTCAAATTTCTATCATAGATTTATTTACCATCGTTCCACTTAAGCGGCGATTTTACATTTTAGAACCTTAAATAATATTCACGGAGGTATTTGTTCATGAACCCTTCCATTGGTATAATTATTGAACAAATGTTCACCAAACACTAAAAATTCCACTATTTAAGCATCAAGGCCATAAAGGATAGAAATGATAGGAAAATATTGGGAAAGGGCCAAAAAGAGAATATGTTAAAGTTTCAATATGTTACAGAGGATATCTTAGTCTATTTGTTTCTCTTGCATCATTGCTACATCAATGATTTTTTGGACTTCGTTGTCACATATGCTCACATTTATGCATCCATCTATAGTTTCAAATGTTCTTGATGCAATGACCTTTCATCAGCTCCCCAAATCTGTTTCGTTAAGTTGTTGTCTCCCAATAATGAATTACATGGTATAGTATTTGATTTATCTGGTCTTATTTTGTTTGAAGTGCAATCATTGTTACATCTATTAATGTTTGCTTAGTTATCATCATCTATTCCATTCTTCTGATTATATTTAGATCCAAAAAGACACCCTACTGCTAAACATCTTTTTTAAATCAATCAACATCACGATGTACTAATAATTTGTCATGCTGGCAAGTATACCACGGCCTTCACTGCCTCTGTACTATATATACCTTCTCTCGTAAGTGGAGTTGTCCTCATATTTTTCTCATCTACCACACATGTTCTATGTCAGGGTATTCTTCAGTTTAATTCCCCTCTAGGTTTACATCTGACATTGTGGCAGGATCAGCCACACGCGTCAAGGAGGACAAAGAAAAGGTTGATCTCCCATAGCTGATGGGGATTGATGTATATAGGTTAGCCTATCTGAGTAGATTTCAAGGGTTCCTAATTAAAAGAGTTGTGATTTTTTCTATTTGACTGGCTTCTTCCACAAACCTCACTCATTGTCAGATTTATACAATGCTTACTAAGGCAATTCGTTGTTGTCATTATAATAGATATATGACTGGGTTATTTCTATAGTAAAACCTTATTCAGCATCATGGGGTTTGTCTTCTACATTTGTTTTCCCTACAGGTATGTACTCAATAACTCATCATTTCATATTTCACAAAATAGTAATTGGTTTCAATACTCAACAAAATTGCAACCTTCTTCTACTTTTGAAAACCATCATACATACATACAGTAGTAGTTGCAAATTGGCAATATCAGAGTTGACAACAAGCAAATTTTTAAATGAGTCATAGGTCCAAAAAAGTTTCGTTTACGATACCCCAAAAAAATTCTTTCAAATTCATTCATTTTCACACTTTTTTGTACTTTTTAGCTTGATTTTCATTCAACGTGTATCTCTTTTTGTACAATCTATGATATATTTTAGCTATTGGCTACACACTCAAAAACATGTATGAGGGGTGTATAGAATGCAAGTTTCACTATGTATGTCTCCATTTTATTAGGTGTCCAACGGAACTTTTGATGTCAGTTTAGAACACAACATACCTTGCATAGCAATGTCATACTTCCAATGGAAAATAATTGATATCTTCCTCATTTAAAGTAAATTTCCTTATTTTTTTTAAAATAGTGATACACTTTAAATGATATAGTTATGTACTTTATTGAAATTCTGGCGAATCGTTTGATAAAATTTCTACGACAAGGAAGAGGTTCCATATGGATTAATAAACTTCGGCAATAAACATAAATGTTCGTGTTAGATGTTCACTATGTGCAATGTTGCATTATGAAAGGTAAAAAATTCACTGTATTTGGAAGTCATGTTCATACGATTAGAACAATAACGCTTGAGACTTTCTATGTGATCTAGGTCCGTCGAATATTGAGATGAAACTTAAATGCACAAGGCCATGATTTGAGTAGCCTATTTTTCTATCATTTAACCTATTAATTGTATTGGTCCTACATTGAAAATTGTACAATACATATACAGCTTTGCTCAAACAAGACATGATGATGGTTACACATAATTGTTATTGCAATGTAAAGGAACTACCCAACCTTTAGATTTTGATATCACCATTTCTTTGATTCACATTTATTTTGTCCTAGAATTTAATAAGAGTTTCAATTAACCTTAATGTTTAAATTTATCTTACATTAAATTCTCATTATTAACCAACAACATTTTTTTAGTATTTAGCCACCCATTTCAACACTTTTTTGGACCATATGCTGCATTTATAAATCTATTTGCACTCTTCACCATGTTATACAAATTGAATACTTAAAATATTCAATCTGTGCAGTACAAATGCATGTTTCATTTGGTATGATTAAACATTCAACATAGCATGTACGTTGCTGAATCTATATGCGATTTTTTGAATATCTACTATTTAAATTAAGCAAAACGAGTCAAATCGATAATGTTTCATTATCTCAAAATTTAGACTTGAGAAAATGAAGTACTATTAAATAACATATTGTATCCTTGTTTATCATGACTTTTGAAGGTAAATAACTTTAAAATACTACACAACCTCTGTGCAAAAAATGATTTCTTCTGGGAAATAGGAACATAACTTGTACAATACAACTTGTTTACAGTAAATGAATCAAATTACAGAGGGCTTCATGCTGTCCGCATACATTGCACATACTAGATCAAAAGGCCGAGATACTAGTTGAAGTTTCAGCGTAAGGAAAGCCGAATGGCAAGTACTCAGGGAACACCTTGAAAACGTTGCTATCCTTGAGATCGAAGTAATATAGATCGGTGCCATTGAGCACAATCTTGTCATCCCAAACACAGACTGGCCTGTACGTGAATATGAGAGAAGTTCTTGGCTGGTATAAGAGGATGTCTGTATCGATGGTCAACTCCCGCTCTTTAAACCATCCCTGGTCTGATAGCACCCACATGTCTACGCGGTATAAAGGGTACAAGTTGCGTTGGGCATGGATGTTTATCCCATGCATCAAACATAACCGATCTTTATTTTCAGCGGGAACATTCCCTAGGAACATAGTTTGGTGTCGTGTTTCCCTGACGAACTGGCATGATTCTGGGAGGCAGATCGGCCATGACGCGTCGCATACCAGGTTGAATGCAACGATGCGTTTGAGAACTGAGGATGTGGCAGTGTTGTAAATTCCAAAATATACGACATCACCTATGCAAGTAGAATTAAGTGCTCCATGTTTAACGTTCCAGAACCACTCTGCCGGAATTGGTGTCCATTGAGGAATTGTTCCTGGAGTCGAATTATATCCGTCTTCTTCTATTGTAAGGACCTCGGCGGAAACGTTGTTGTCCATTGGCTTTTCTTTGTTGTCGCCCACAATCAACCGAATCACTTTGTAGACATGCTTAGCACGGCTAAAATAACCGTGTTTATAACTTCCGAAACCCAATGCTTCCGTCTTGCCGGCGTGCTGTGTCTTCTTTATGGTCACAGATTGACGAGTTAATGGGTTGCAGATGCAGACGGAGTCCACGCTAGAAAGACAGACCATCCCATTGCTGACTCCGACGATTTGATCTGGATGCATGCCATCTGGTAGTTGAACCTTGGCAACGATTTTAGGGTAGTGGCGGTCTCTGAAAAGATTCCATTCAGATCTCGACCATCCTCCGGCTTTGCCTTGCGGTATGGAGTACCATACGAGCTTGCTTGGTGGGCGTTGTCGATTGAGTACTTTGTTCAGAATGATTGTTCGCTTACTTGATTGCTTCTCCAGTGCAATCATAGATAGAGGAGTAAGAGCGACAGGGCCTTGGTTTTGGCTTGATTCCGGCGTTCCCACGCTTGCTTTTCGCTTGTCGTTGATGTCTTCGCTAGAGTCTTGCTCCCCTTGCAGACGGAAATAAGGGTAGTCGGGAAAATTGGAGTTGCCGGCTCTATGATTAAGCCGCCGCGTCCATGCCTTCAATTTTGACGAAACGGTCTTTTCGTTTGCCATCTGAGAAAACACGAGACGTAGGGTGTTTACTATGCCGTAGCGGGAGGAGGGTGCGTTCATGAGTTATACTCAGTTCTCCACTACATTTATATAAGCGGCTCTCCCTGCACTCTCCTTTTCCGAATCAAATTTGATATATGCTTCGACCACTTCTACTCCGAGATGGAAATGTTTACTAGTTTGATTATGAAAAACATTCCTGTTTAGCTTATAAAAAACGGCCGTTGATAGGCAAATCCAATCAGAGTTTTCATCCGTTACATGAATATTAGTGCAACTACGCACGGCGCACACGGGCTCATGCTCCAGATAAATAAGGAATTATCAAACACAATTATCTAACGGCTCGTTTGGTTGGGCTGCACATCAACGCTTGCAGTTCCAACTATGCATGTTTTCAAACTATTTACGTTTGGTATTGCGTAATTGCAACCAACATCTGGAAAATAAACTACACGTTGTGGTTGGTTATAGAGAAAATAATGGAAATCGAACTGTGCACTTTTTAGGCGCAGTTCACTTCCCCACTCGTTGCCCAGATAAAACTATACTTCATGCTATACGAATATACAGAGATCTCTGGAAAATGTATGCAGCTGTTGACTTCCCGCCAAAGATAAAAATCATTAGTGGCTGAAACCGCATCTTACCAAACAAAATCAAAACAAAACTGTTAGTTTTACCTACGAGCAACCAAATAAATACATTGGATTTTCAACAATATACTTTTGATTTCCTGTTTTTTAATTACATGTGTGGGTTGATTTTACACCCAACCAAATTAACCCTAAAGTAAATAATCCTAACAGCAACCTAGTTATCCAACAAACTCCCCCTAATGTAGTTGCTGCAGTCGACGAAGCCAATTCTCCCCCGCAGTTCTTGGAACTTCACGTGCTCAAGAGACTTTGGCGTCCGCGATACAACCTAATTAGTCATGATGTCCGCGAGTTGATCATCCGACGTAGCCGACGACAACTTTGCCGTCCTCGACGCACTCCCGTATGAAATGAAAACGTGTCTCGATGTGTTTGCTTCGGTCATGGAAGACCGGATTTTTACACAGTTGTATTGCGGATTTATTGTCCACAGTTGTATTGCGGATTTATTCAGAATATGCTTGACGGCGCTGAGGTGCTCAGTCGTAGGCGCCTCCATGAAGACGTGTCACGGGAGCGAACACTTCGTCGAAGTCGATGCCGGCGCGCTGTACATAGCCCTTCGCCACTAGTCGCGCCTTATGCTTGACCATGGTGTCGGCTGCATCCTTCTTGAGCATGTAAACCCACTTTAAACCGATTGGACGATGTCCTGCTGGTAGATCAGTGAGCGTCCACGTTTCGTTATCCTCAATTGATTTTAGGCAAAAAAAAATCTAAATGGCACATTTGTCAATTTTAATTAACTAAATTGCACGTTCTTGAACTTATTGCCCAAAATCACACATTTCTGGAGAAATGCGTCCTGGCGGGAGACGAATTGGTCCCACAAGAGGGCAATGCGTCACGGTTTGGGACACATTGCCCTCCAGTGGGACCAATGCGTCCCCAGTCGGGACGCATTGCCTCGCGTGAGAGCAATGCGTCCTAGAGAAGGACACATTGACCCCACAGGAGGGCAATGCGTCCCGAACCGTGCCGCATTGCCCTTTGTGGGACCAATGCGTCACGCGCCGCGACGCCGCCAACGACTAGAAATTGCCACGCGGGCAATGCGTCCGGGACGGGGATGCATTGCTCCCAGGGCAACGACTATTTTACCGTTAGGGCCGCCGCGCGGCGCGGGGCGCGGGGCGGTGCCACGTGGGCACAATGTGTCCCCAACCGGAACGCATTGCTCCCCTATATATATTGGCCGAAAACAACCCCCAAACTCACACCATTCTTCATTTCCTTACTCTTGCTCTATATTCCCATTGCTCTGGAGCTTTTTCTCGGATTTCTATTACTTTGGGTGATTTCTAGCTTATTTCTGGTGATCTTGGAGCTGATATATTCTACTGCTCGGAGACGATTTGGAGCTTCTTCTTTCTCTTCTTCTATTCTTCGATTGTCAACACATAACTCTCCATTTCAGGTATTTATTCTACCAAAATTTTAATTTTCAAAATATGAACTTAACTTTAGTACGAAATAGTACAACTGAAATAATTGTATTGTTACTCTTTAATTGCACATTACTGAAATAATGATGTAGAAAATGACAATTGAAGGCTACTTAATACCTAAAAAATTATTGTTCGAAATTGCAAAATTATTATTTTGAAATGTTAGTGTTACTAAAAAATTAGCAAAATTATTGTTATGAAATGTTAGTTAATTTTACTGAAAAAATAGCAAAATTATTGTTCTTAATTGTTGTTCACTGTTAATGTTATAGAAAAAGTAGTCCAATAAATTTAATTCCAAATTGATGTCACTGTTCTAAAATATTAATTTATGTTGATATAATGTCATAAAATATGAATTTCTTTCTGATGTTAATATAATATTCTAAAATATAGGAACATGGCATTTAGTTCAAATTCACGAATTGTGAAGATGTGATATGATGGGCAATTTCTCTCTGATGGGTCTTATTCTAGTCGATCTGTTAGACCCATAAACATTTCACTTATTAATACCCTATCTGAACTAAAATCATATATCTATACAACACTTGACATCAATCCCAACCACTTATGTATCAAAATATCCTATCTTTTCCCTGGAGAAAATCATATGCTCGTACAAGTTGATGATGATGATGCATACATAACCTTGTTTTCACTTTCAGCTGATGCCTATATTGATGTGTTTCTTGAAAAAACATATATCCACCAACAGCCTTGTTTAATGAGTCTATTGAATCAATTTCAATCTCAATTCTCTCGGAGTCAACCACCTCAATTCTCTCAAAGTCATTTAACTACTGAATGGAGTCAACCACTTCAATTCAGTCTTACAACTCAATTCAGTCTTAGCAATTTAACTGCTGAGTGGAGTCAACCACCTGAATTTTCTCAAAATTTTACTACTGAGAATATTGGTGTTGAGGTTGAGGAGGGAGATAATGATATTGATCATGAAGGTGATAATGATAGTGATCATGAAGGTGATAACAATAGTGACATTGAAGGTGGTAATAATAGTGAACCACCTGAGGATGAGTCATTGACTGAAACCGATGATGAGCACACACATCCATTCCCTGACTCTATTGCAACATTGAGTTCTATTCCATCCATATTTGACAACCAATGGCCCCAACATGAACACATTGATTCCAACTATGAAGCTTTTCAAGATGATGACTGGGTGGAAGATTTTCGTCATGAATTTCATCTCAATTACAATCCTTCCAGTGCTGTTATATATGAGGGTGCTTTATTTGCATCTAAAGTTGTACTGGTTGAGACACTCCAAAAATGATCGGTACAAAAGAATGTCCAGTACCGTACATTACGCTCAAATAATCGTCATCTTAAACTTGCTTGTATCCATGATGAACGATGTCCTTAGAGATTGACCGCTTGCCAGTCCAAAAGAGTAGGTGGCATGTGGAAGATAAAACATTGTAAAGCAGGCCACATTTGTGAATTAACTGTTATGAATCATGATCATCACCAAGTCACAACATCTTATATTGCTCGAATGATAATGTCGATCCTAGTATCACGATTGGATATGTCGACACGAGAAATTCGTGGCAAGGTGAATGCTGAACTAAGGCTCAATATATCTTACAAGAAGGCATATCTAGCGAGGAGGAAGGCTGTTTGTAAAATATTTGGAGACTGGGAATCATCATATCATAGTTTGTTGCCGTTCCTGATTTCTCTGACACAATATCTTCCAAGAACTATATATGCCCACCTTATTGATGATTATACCCTTCAAACTGAAGGCACTCGTAGATTCAAGTGGGTGTTTTGGGCATTTGGTCCAGCTGTGAGGGGTTGGGCCTATTGTAGGCCTGTTCTTACTGTTGATGGCACATTTTTAACAGGAAAATATACTGGCATACTTCTCATTGTTCGTGTTATATTTTTATATTGTTCATGTAGTTCATGTTGTTCATGTTGTAATTTCATCTTATCTAATGAAGAATCTTGACAATCTTAAATGTTGCACAATATTTGCACTTTTCATTTAATGTAATATTTGCACTTTTCATAGATATGGCTCCTAGACAAGAAACCTACCGACTCTCCCAACACCACATTATGTTGGCACAATGGCCTATTACTGACCAGGATGTTTTAGAAAATATTTCCATAGCTGGATTTGGGCTTGTTCATAGGCTACCATGTATCCACCTTGACCCTACTTTAATCACTGCATTAGTTAACAGGTGGGACAACTCTAGCAATACTTTTAGTCTTCCCCCTTTTGAGATGAGTGTCACTCTTTAGGATGTTGCAATTCTTTTAGGCCTGAGGATTGATGGCCCACCGGTTATAGCTTCATATCCTTTAGGTGTAGATGAGGGGCAATTTTCTTCATGGACTCACCTTTGTGAGAATTTCTTAGGGGATGCACCAGATGGGATGACTAAGGGGCATGTCTCCTTGATTTGGTTGCGTGAGACCTTCGAGGATATGGATCTTACCGCGGGTGATGAAGAACAACAAGTAGAAATGAGGACAAGGTATACTAGGGCATATCTCTTATATTTCTTAGGTAGTTACCTTATCCCAGATAGTACAGGGGATAGAGTTCATGTTAGGTACCTCCCTCTTGTGTCCGATTTTGCACGTTGTGGCACTCTATCTTAGGGTGCTGCAACTCTAGCTTTCTTATATATGGAGTTGTATAAGGCAACCACCCGGTCTAGGAGAACAACCCATCTATCAGGTTGTGTGTGCCTATTACAGCTGTGGTGTTGGGAGAGGTTGGGAATTGGATGCCCAGGTACAATTGCAATGCGCTGGGATGATTGGCCAGAAGATGTTCCCTTGGGTTACATGTTAAAGATCTACACAATTAATTTTTTTATTTGTCTAAATATTATGTAGTGTTTATCTAAATTTAGTTTGTCAATTTAATAGGTGGCCTACCTTTGTCCAAAGGAGTCAAACTATCAGGGGAACAATTTAGTTTTACGATTCAGCATTTGACCATATTTTGCCCTTACAGGTATAACTTACTTACCTCTGTTGTATGGTATGTTTTATTTATTTACAATTTACTCCATTTTATATGATACACGTTGTCTATATGAATAACAGATAGAGTTGACTCCTTACACTGCTGAGGTTCTCGAGAGATTGCCTGCCATTTGTAGAGATGGTAGTGATATTTGGTTGGCACGAGTGCCTCTATTATGCTACACAATAGTAGAGTGGCAGTTTCCCGACAGAGTACTTAGACAGTTCGGCTTTGTTCAAGTACAACCTACTCTTGAGCTGCCACAGCTTAGCCGGATAGATGGGAGGGGTCATGCGGCTGAGGATTGGATGCTTCATTATAGGCAGGAGGTGCAGATGTAGAACAACAAACGTGAGAGCTTAGTTCCCGCTCCACCAGCTGATATAGTCTTCAGTCCTCAGGTTCACTATGCATGGTATCATCCACAATACATCGTGCCCCCTCCAGCTATGCCTCCAAGCATATACTACCCGTAAAGTTATCTTCAGCAGGAATTTGTGAGTATCATTATTATTTTCTTTTACAAATTGTTATCATTTATTTTTGTTATTTGTAATATATGTAATTGGTCTTTATTATGTGTACATACTTTGTTTTACAGGTAAAAACACAAGTGGCGATCCGAGCGGCATTAGATCATGCCCCTGCACATATCAGAGACAACATCTATAACATCCAGGGGAGTTACTTTGATAGTCTTACCGACTATGCTCGACCATGGGATCCCATACCCACTCATACCACAACCCCTGAGCCCACTCCTACTCCTACTCCTACTCCTACTCCTACTCCTACTGTTGAGCCCACTCCCACTCCCACTTCTCAGTTCATGTCATGGGGACCGACAGGGCCATATTTTTCAGGAGTTGCTTCATATTCCTCATTCATCACCCCACCTCAACCACCATCAAACTATGGAGCAAGTTCTTCTTCTGCTCCATACACTCCATTCCCACCAGCAATTATTCCCGAGAGCCGACCACCATATTATGTCACATATTCACCTACTCTGTTTGATTTCTCAGGATGCACCCCACCTGATGCATCCTATCGTGGGTTTTCTGAGACCCCTCACCCCACCTCCACCTTTTCATTTCTTCCCTGATGCTCTCCAGCAGCCTCCTGCACAGTTGTCCCCAGTTCATCCGTCTCCAGATGACGTCGGTACAGAGGATCCTGATGTAGAGGGACGTGGGTGAGGACGTCGTGGGCGAGGACGACATACTTAGTTTTTTATATATTGTACAGTTTTGTATGTATGGCTTTGTGAGGACATCTATTGTATGTGGGTCTATCATATTATGATATCACATTGGTTCATTTTGGATCATGTTGTTGTGGATCTATCATATTGTTCTGTTGTGTATTATTTTCTCGTCATGTTGGTTCATGTTTTAACCTTATTTTTAATCGCTATCTCATTTTTTTGGATTAAGTTCTTATTATATAATCAATTAGGAACCAACCGATGTTAGTTGCAATACACTTATATATTCCATATGCATGTTACGACCTATTGAAATTGATAAATTTATAATAATTGGGTATATTATAGACATCCAAATACAAGTGAACGAATTATAAATGTACAAATATAATCAATATTGTTAATATACATATCAATAACCATGAAACAATATCAGTTACTGCAAAAATATGATTAACAAAAGCAATGCGTCCTGCATGGGGATGCATTGGAGCAATGCGTTCTGCATGGAGACGCATTGATCAATGCGTCCCGGCGGGGGACGCATTGGTCCCACATGAGGGCAATGCGTCCCAGTTCGGGACGCATTGCTCTATTGTGGGCCAATGCCTCGCGTGAGAGCAATGTGTCCCAGCAGGGGACGCATTGCTTCAAAATGTGCCATTTTGGGCAATAAGTTCAAGAACGTGCCATTTAGGTAATTAAAATTGGCAAATGTGTCATTTAGGTTTTTTTGCCTTGATTTTATCTCCTCGAGCATGTGGCTCGACTTCAGCAAATGTGGTGGGTTCCTCCCCTACCATGAGATGAAGCTCCTCATCAAGTTCTGCAATGAGGTCATCAATTGTACGATATCTAAACATTGGGTTTTCACTGTCAGCAGATGTCGGTGTTGCTCTCGCTGGGGGCGAAACAAACTCCACTATAGAACCATGCGGTGCATGTTCTACAGTAGGATGAGAAGTGGCCAGTGGCATGGTCGGTTCTGGTGTTGGCTGTGGTGTGGGCAGTGAGGGAGGTGCTGCTCCCGCATATTCCGTATGGTCTTCAACGCTTGCTTCGGCCACGACTCTTGGAACAGAGTACTCGACAGTGAACTTGTGGGCGGGGTGCTCGTTGACTTGCTCCTTCCAGTCCCAACTGACTGCCTCGTCGAACACCACATCACGCGTGACGTGCACGTGCCGAGTTGTAGGATCCAATACCCTGTAAGCCTTAGCGCCGACTTCATACCCGATGAACACCATCAGTGTGCTTCTATCGTCGAGATTCTTGAGACTAGGTCGCGCTGTTTTTACATGGGCGACACAGCCAAACACACACAAATAGTGCACGCTCGATTTCTTGCGGTGCCACACCACGTAAGGAGTCTTTCCGTCGACGCTGTGCTACGTATACCGCCGTTGTCACTGCTTCGCCCCAGAAGGTGCACGGTACACCACGTGCTTTGAGCATACTACGCACCATGGCAACCACGATCTGGTTGCAACGATCAACCACTCCATTTTGCTGAGGGGTGTAGGGAGCCGACAAGTGCCTCTGTACGCCATGGTCTGCACAATATTTGTCAAATTCCTATGACATGAAATCACCACTGCGGAGCTTGCAGCCGCTCTGCACCTCAGCACCGGCCTTTACTCGCTTGATTGCCTCCTCTGCTTGGTCTTTCGTGGAGAGAAGCAAAAGCCACATGTAGCGGCTATAGTCGTCCACAAGTAGAAGGAAGTAGTGTTTTTAATATTGGTTATCGTCGTTCATGCAACAACGACAGGTGCAATATAATTAACAGTGCAGGCAGATCCAAAATAAGAATCGAAGAACAAACGAAGCAGGAGAATAGAAAACAGAAGTTAGATTCACAAACCAGATCGTTCGTTGAGAAACGAACGTGTTACTTAAAGAAATCAGTGCTCGACAATCCTCATAGATAGGCACCGTTCTCCCAGACGCAATCCCGCACGAACCTGGAACTTGCACGTCTCGCTCGCGCTCGATGTAGTCGCGTTGCACTACTACCAGCGCAGCACAGCAACCGCAGGAACCACCGCCTGACAGTTACATCTTGACGACAGGAAGGAGGAGTCGCACTTTGCTCAGGAGGACAACTCCACAAAGCAACTCCGAGACGAAGCTCTCGCACTCAGGTTTAGGGCTCACAAAACACACGGCGGCAGAAGACTGTTTTCGGTGTGTTTAACCCTAATAACCGGATGTGTATATATAGCCACGTACGTCCCTAATCCTATTCCCAGTAAGACGCAAACACTCGGTTGCTCTTGTACACAATACGGAATAATCCGCAAAAGAGAAACACTTTCTAATTAGTATAAAGAGATCTGAATAAGAAAGCAACAATTAATTACACGAGTAATTAATTACTTAGATGTATCCTAGTACAAAAATAAGATGGAAGACGGAAGACATTCTCCACAATCCACAATCCACAAGCCACAAGCCCGAGCCCGGCCAGGCGTGGCGTGGCGCGCGCGCGTGCGTGCGTGCGTGCGTTGTGAAGTGGTAACCCCACCTAGCAAGGAGGTGAGCATACCTCCCTCCAAGGACTCCTTTGGACACTAGTGCCCTATGTGATCCTACATATGAGGACCACAAAAGTTCTAGGAGTGAGCTATATGGGATAAAACTTCTTTGTCATTTGCACTAGAAACAACACAACATTCTCACATGTACTTGCTGCACTAAATTGGGCTTAACCAATGCTAAATATGTGATTACTACATTAAATGCACTAAATGCACTACAACAACCAGCTGCTACGTTAATAGCAGCTACTATACTCACGTAACCAAGTAATCACGTATCTAACAATCCCCCACAAAGTCCAATGTGTAGTGTGCTCTACCATTCAGTCCTCCATACTATGCTTTCAGCATATACCTTTCGATTTGAATCTACCCGAGTTATCCAACTGTGACTCCCGTAGGAACTAGGTGAATAAAAGTCTTGAACCTGAACCTGGGGTACAAGAGTATAGGTTGGTAACAACACAATAAAGACATGGTAGTAAAGAAAAACAATGCATTAAGGCCATGCATACAAAATTTTATATCATGATTGATAATAGAGAATAACCCAATTCTCCTGTTGCGGCCTACACAACATCAATCACTTAGCTAGAGTCTCCAAGGATGTACTGCTAACATCCTGTCCTAAGACTTGACACCATTAAGAGACTACTCTCTTACTAACTTGCAGTCATGACACTAACATGTTTCCAGGAGATAGACACACAGATGCTAGAAGCATCAAACAAGAATACATAGTGTCATCCGATTTACCCGACAACTTGTTATTACCACATTGAACCCAATTTGTGGGATCTCCACTCTTTTGGGTTGGGTTGCTACTGCCTGCAAATCTATAGGGGTTTCAGTCCCATCCCCAACCTGGATTTTTACACTAAAGCCAAGGTAAGACCTTTAGTGAAAGGATCAGCTGTATTATCTTTGGTACTGACGTAGTCCACATCCACGACCCCATTAGACACTAACTCCCTTACAGATTTCAATCTGACTTGGATGTGTCTACGCTATTTTTTATTGTACTTAGAACTCTTTATCTTAGCAATAGTTGCAGTGCTGTCACAGTGAACTGAAATTGCAGGAAGCGGCTTCATTACCATAGGTAAACTAGACATAAGTCCATGTAGCCATTCAACTTCCATTCCAGATTAATCTAAAGCACACAACTCTACTTCAAAAGTGGACCGAGACAATATGGTCTGTTTCTTAGACCTCCAGGAAACAACTCCTCCTCCCAACAGGAATACATATCCTGAGACACCATTACTCCCAGAATTCACGGCAATTCAGCTTGCATCACTATATCCTTCGACTACGGAAGGATATTTACCATAATGCAGCCCAAGGGAATGTGTTCCCTTGATATACCTCAGAACTCTGTCAAGAGCTTCCCAATGGGTCTTGTCGGGACAACTGGTGTATCTACTTAACTTGTTCACGGCAAATGCAATGTATGGACGTGTACAGTTCATAAGATACATCAAACTTTCGATAATCTGAGAGTATCATAATTGAGACACTAGAACCCCAGTCTCATTCTTGAACAAGGGTTTGGATGAATCATATGGAGTCTTAACAGGTTTACGCGATGTGTACTCAACCCTCTCCAGTATCTTCTCAACATAGTGAGACTGCGAGAGGGTTATACCATCAGTAGACCTAATGATTTTAAGCCCTAAAATCACATCAGCGACACCCATATCTTTCATCTCATACTTGCTACACAAGAATGACTTTGTCTCTTTTACTACTTTCATATCGGAACCAAAAAGCAGGATATCATCGACGTATAAGCATAACAAAATGAATCCATTATTGACAATCTTGCAGTACAGACACTTATCAAATTCATTAGAAATAAAGACAAACGATGATATCATAGAATCAAACTTATCATGCCATTGCTTAGGGGCTTGTTTCAAGCCATATAATGACTTAACAAGTTTACACACTTTGGACTCATTCCTACGACCCACAAATCCCTCAGGTTGTTCCATATATATCTCTTCTTGAAGATCACCGTGTAAGAACGCGGTCTTCACATCCATTTGATGAATATAGAGATTATAAATGGAAGCCAATGCTATATATAAGCAAACACTCGATTGCTCTTCTACACAATACGGAATAATCTGCAAAAGAGAAACACTTTCTAATTAGGATTAAGAGATCCGAATAAGAAAGCAACAATTAATTACACGAGTAATTAATTACTTAGTTGTATCCTAGTGCAAAAAGAAGACGGAAGACTGAAGACATTCTCCACAATCCACAATCCACAATCCACAATCCACAAGCCACAAGCCCGAGCCCGGCCCGGCCCGGCCAGGGTAGGCGAGGCGAGGCGCGCGCGTGCGTGCATTGTAATGTGGTAACCCCACCCACCAAGGAGGTGAGCATACCTCCCTCCAAGGACTCCTTTGGATACTAGTGCCCCATGTGATCCTACATATGAGGACCACAAAAGTTCTAGGAGTGAGCAATATGGGATAAAACTTCTTTGTCATTTGCACTAGAAACAACACAACATTCTCACATGTACTTGCTGCACTACATTGGGCTTAACCCATGCTAAATAGGTGATTACTACATTAAATGCACTAAATGCACTACAGCAACCAACTTCTACGTTAATAGCAGCTATTGTACTCACGTAACCAAGTAATCACGTATCTAACAATCCCCCACAAAGTCCAATGTGTAGTGTGCTCTACCATTCAGTCCTCCATACTATGCTTTCAGCAGATACCTTTCGGTTTGAATCTACCTGAGTTATCCAACTGTGACTCCCGTAGGAGCTAGGTGAATAAAAGTCTTGAACTTGAACCTTGGGTACAAGAGTATAGGTTGGTAACAACACAATAAAGACATGGTAGTAAAGAAAAACAATGCATTAAGGCCATGCATACAAAATTTTATATCATGATTGATAACAGAGAACAACCCAATTCTCCTGTTGCGGCCTACACAACATCAATCATTTATCTAGAGTCTCCAAGGATGTACTGCTAACATCCTGTCCTAAGACTTGACACCATTAAGAGACTACTCTCTTACTAACTTGCAGTCATGACACTAACAGGTTTCCAGGAGATAGACACACAGATGCTAGAAGCATCAAACAAGAATACATAGTGTCATCCGATTTACCCGACAACTTGTTATTACCACATTGAACCCAATTTGTGGGATCTCCACTCTTTTGGGTTGGGTTGCTACTGCCTGCAAATCTATAGGGGTTTTAGTCCCATCCCCAACCTGGATTTTTCCACTAAAGCCAAGGTAAGACCTTTAGTGAAAGGATCAACTGTATTATCTTTGGTACCGACGTATTCCACAACCATGACCCCATTAGACACTAACTCCCTTACAGATTTCAATCTGACTTGGATGTGTCTACGCTATTTTTGATTGTACTTGGAACTCTTTATCTTAGCAATAGTTGTAGTGTTGTCACAGTGAACTGAAATTGCAGGAAGCGGCTTCATTACCATAGGTAAACTAGACATAAGTCCATGTAGCCATTCAGCTTCCATTCCAGATTCATCTAAAGCACACAACTCTGCTTCAAAAGTGGACCGAGACAATATGGTCTATTTCTTAGACCTCCAGGAAACAACTCCTCCTCCCAACAGGAATACATATCCCGAGACACCATTACTCCCAGAATTCACGGCAATCCATCTTGCATCACTATATCCTTCGACTACGGAAGGATATTTACCATAATGCAGCCCAAGGGAACGTGTTCCCTTGATATACCTCAGAACTCTATCAAGAGCTTCCCAATGGGTCTTGTCGGGACAACTGGTGTATCTACTTAACTTGTTCACGGCAAATGCAATGTCTGGACGTGTACAGTTCATAAGATACATCAAACTTCTGATAATCTGAGAGTATCGTAATTGAGACACTGGAACCCCAGTCTCATTCTTGAACAAGGGTTTGGATGAATCATATGGAGTCTTAACATGTTTACGTGATGTGTACTCAAACCTCTCCAGTATCTTCTCAACATAGTGAGAGTGCGAGAGAGTTATACCATCATTAGACCTTATGATTTTAAGCCCTAAAGTCACATCAGCGACACCCATATCTTTCATCTCAAACTTGCTACACAAGAATGACTTTGTCTCTTTTACTACTTTCATATCAGAACCAAAAAGCAGGATATCATCGACGTATAAGCATAACAAAATGAATCCATTATTGACAATATTGCAGTAGAGACACTTATCAAATTCATTAGAAATAAAGCCAAAGGATAATATCCCAAAATCAAACTTCTCATGCCATTGCTTAGGGGCTTGTTTCAAGCCATATAATGACTTAACAAGTTTACACACTTTGGACTCATTCCTACGACCCACAAATCTCTCAGGTTGTTCCATATATATCTCTTCTTGAAGATCACCGTGTAAGAACGCGGTCTTCACATCCATTTGATGATATAGAGATTATAAATGGAAGCCAATGCTATAAGCACTCAGATTGTGGTCATACGGGAAACAGGTGAATATGTATCAAAATAATCTATTCCTTCCCTTTGTGTGTAACCCTTAGCAACTAACCTAGCCTTATACTTATTGATTGTCCCGTCTGCATTAAGTTTCTTCTTAAAAATCCATTTGCAACCAACTATAGAACAACCAGGAGGCAAATCCACCAATTCCCTAGTTCCATTCGAGAGAATTGATTGGATTTCATCATTAACGACTTCTTTCCAAAACTTAGCTTCTGGAGATTCCATAGCTTGTTTGAAAGTAACAGGATCATCCTCAACATTGTAAGTAAGAAACTCACTTCCAAAGTCTTTGGATTTCCTAGGCTGTTTACTTCTCCTTGGTTCAACTATTTCTTCAGAATCATCAGATTCAGAAATAGCATGTTCTGAGTCACCCCCCACATTTGTCATCCTTTCCACGTGCTCGGGAATGGAACTTGTGGTAAATGAATCTTCTTGAGAAACTTCATTGGGCACACCCGTTTTCATAGGAAACACATCCTCAAAGAATGTTGCATCACATAATTCCACAATTGTATTGACCTCAATGCCAGAGATATCTGATTTTACAATCCGGAATCTATAAGCATAACTTGTCTCTACATAACCTAAGAATATGACATCAACCATTTTTGGTCCTAATTTCTTCCTTTTGTGTTCAGGGACAAGTACCTTTGCAAGGCACCCCCACACTCGAAGATATTTAAGACTCAATTTCCTTCCTCTCCACAACTCAAACAGACTACTCTCTGAATGTTTATGGGGAACTCTATTCAGAATATGGCAAGCCGTATTCAAAGCTTCCCCCCACATAAAGTTGGGTAATCCAGATGTTTGGAGTAAGGTATTTACCATATCTATTAAGGTTCGGTTTTTACATTCAGCTATTCCATTTGATTGTGGTGAATAAGGAGCAGTTACCTCATGAACTATACCATGTAATTGGCAAAATTCCAAAAACAAATTCGAGGTATACTCTCCTCCCCTATCAGACCTTAATTGCTTAAGTACTTTACTGGTTTGAGTTTCGACTTCTTTCTTATATATTTGAAATTTATCCAATGCCTCATCTTTACTTCTAAGTAAATAGACATAACAGTATCTACTCACATCGTCAATAAAAGTTATAAAATAACGTTTTTGATCTCTCGTAGCAACACCATTAAATTCACAGATATCTGTATGAACTAAATCCAAAATTTCCGAATTCATATTCACAGAATGAAAAGGCTTCCTAGGCAATTTAGCTTGTACACAGATTTCACATTTATTGTTGCTAACTTCAGATTTAGGGATCAAATCTAGATTCATCATACGCTTCATTGAGGCAACATTAACATGTCCCAAACGTGAATGCCATACATCGAATGAAAAAAAATTCATGCAAACATAACTATAATCATTCAAATTTAAAACGGAATTTGAAACAGGTTCAACATGAATCTTAAATAAGTTCTCCACATCACATAAGTACCCCTTGACAAAAAACAAAGAATCATGAAGGCATGTAATAATAGCCTTATTACATTTACAGTCTACTCTGTAACCTTCTCTAACTAATATGACGCCACTAAGGATATTGTGTCGAATGGTTGGAACATGTCTGACCCTGTTAAGAGTCAAAACCTTCCCCGAAGGGAACTTCAAGTCCACCCATCCTTCGCCTTTGACTTCTGCAGAGCTGGAATCGCCCAAAGTCACAGACCGACCTCGAGAGGCCTGATAAGACACAAACATGGATTTATCAGCACACACATGTACATTAGCCCCAGTGTCAATTATCCAATAACGTGGTTCAAATATAGAAAGAATTTCAGGTTTAATAGACACATACCCATCATTGAGGTTCAAGGATGCAGTCATCATGTTGACCACAACCTCCTCAGTTGCAGATGCGGTAGCTTTCTTTGCCTTCTTAGTAGGACAATCCTTGTTCCAGTGGCCAACCTGTCCACAAGTCCAACAAGGTTTGTTCTTCGGTTTCTTTTGGATCTTTGCCTTGGGTTTATGTGCATTCTTAGATTTCTTATCTTTGGTGTTTTTCGTAGAAGTAAGATTAATAGTTGGATAAGCATCAGTAGGCACCTTGACCCCTTTCTCCTTTAAGTGTTCTTCTTGTATATTAATATCCATCATTAATTCATCCATGGTGTGTGTCCCTTTGCGATGCTTCAGAGACATACCAAACGACTCCCATGACTTAGGGAATTTTTCTATGATAGACATAACAACAAATTTCTCAGGCAACACCATCTTGGCATCTGAGAGTTCATGGAATAGGAGTTGTAGATCGTGTGTTTGATTAGAAACTGAGTTACCCTCAACCATCTGAAACTTAAGAAATTTAGACACACAATATTTTTCAACACCCTGATTTTCAGTGCTAAAATTCTTAATTAATAATTCCCATAAAACCTTGGACGTAGTGACTGGCATCTTTGAGTAAGAATCATACAGTTTGTTATTTAAACCAAACAAAATCAAACCGCGACACGTTTTATCACCCTTCTTCCAATTAGCAATAATGTTTGCATTATCATGAATTGTTTCATCAGACACAGGTTCAGTTTCAATTAAATACTGATCATAACCCGTAATATTGAGCCAAATTTCCATACGACTCTGCCAACGGGCAAAGTTCGTACCAGTAAACTTTTCAGGCATATTGGTTGTATCAATTTTACATCCCGAACCACCATGACCGACCATTGTTCATTAACGACAGAAAATGATTTCTTTAAGACTGTTGTTAATATTGGTTATTGTCGTTCATGCAACAACGACAAGTGCAATATAATTAACAATGCAGGCAGATCCAAAATAAGAATTGAAGAACAAACGAAGCAGGAGAATAGAAAACATAAGTTAGATTCACAAACCAGATCGTTCGTTGAGAAACGAACGTGTTACTTAAAGAAATCAGTGCCCGACAATCCTCGCAGATTGGCATCGTTCTCCCAGACGCAATCTGGCACGAACCTGGAACTTGCACGTCTCGCTCGCACTCGACGTAGTCGCGTCGCACTGCTACCAGCGCAACACAGCAACCACAGGAACCACCGCCTGACAGTTGCGTCTTGACGACATGAAGGAGGAGTCACACTTTTCTCAGGAGAACAACTCCACAAAGCAACTCCGGGACAAAGCTCTCCTACTCAGGTTTAGGGCTCACAAAACACACGACGGCAGAAGATTATTTTCGGTGTGTTTAACCCTAATGACCGGATGTGTATATATAGCCACGTACGTCCCTAATCCTATTCCTAGTAAGACGCAAACACTCGGTTGCTCTTGTACACAATACAGAATAATCATCAAAAGAGAAACACTTTCTAATTAGGATTAAGAGATCCGAATAAGAAAGCAACAATTAATTACACGAGTAATTAATTACTTAGTTGTATCCTAGTACAAAAAGAAGACGGAAGGCACTCTCCACAATCCACAATCCACAATCCACAAGCCACAAGCCCGAGCCCGGCCCGGCGAGGCGAGGCGAGGCGTGGCGTGGCGCGCGCGCATGCGTGCGTACATTGTGATGTGGTAACCCCACCCACCAAGGAGGTGAGCATACCTTCCTCCAAGGACTCCTTTGGACACTAGTGCCCCATGTGATCCTACATATGAGGACCACAAAAGTTCTAGGAGTGAGCAATATGGGATAAAACTTCTTTGTCGTTTGTACTAGAAACAACACAACATTCTCACATGTACTTGCTGCACTACATTGGGCTTAACCCATGCTAAATAGGTGATTACTACATTAAATGCACTAAATGCACTACAACAACCAACTGCTACGTTAATAGCAGCTACTGTACTCACGTAACCAAGTAATCATGTATCTAACAAGTAGCTCCTCCCGCCTGGTGTGGGCGGTGAAATTGGACCGCATAGATCACCATGGACCAGTTCAATTTTTTCCTGGACTCGGAAATTGGCCTGCCGCGGGAATGGAACACGACGCAGCTTGCCCGCCAAGCATGCATCACACAGCTGATCTACATGTTCTATGTTAGGTAAGCCACGAACCATACCTGCTTTTCCCATCTTCTCTAGTGCTCCGAAGTGTTGGTGGCATAGACGCTCGTGCCATAGCCACACATTACTACCTCGACGTGCTGAGAGACACACATGTTGTGCAATTTGTAGACAGACCTTATAAAGTCGATTCTTTGAACATTTTACCTTAGCTAGGAGCTGCTCATTTTGGTCTTGAATCGTCATCATGCCGCCGTGGATCAACGTCTGGTAGCCATTTTCGTCGAGTTGGCTGAGACTGATGATACTCGACTTTAGACGTGGGATGAAATAGACGTCCGTCAGGGCACGATGCTCACCACCGCGAATGTTGAACATGACTGTGCCACACCCACTACCAAAAAACATAGTATAGATGATAGTCATGTAAAAGGTTATGCACTTTAGGTGACATGTTTGTACATGACTTATAATCTGTGTAGGCCTACGTAAAATAGATGACATACATTTTTGTATATTTGAAAGGGTGACATACTTTAGTGACATGCATGTATGTCACGTGTAGTCTGTGCAACATAGGTGACAGGCATTTTATCATACTTGAAAGGGTGACACACTATAGGTGACATACATTTGAATCACCTATGTTCTAATGGGGGTTTGCACATGTATATGAGTCAAGTGTAATATACAATGAGACATAACATTTAGGTGACATGTATGTGTGTCACCAAAGTTATAGATGACATAAATTCATGTCACCTAACCTTAGAAATTTTACAGAATTACTATGAGAGGACATTGTCTTGATATGGGCCTTGAATTCTCACAAATGCATTACGAGGGACCTGTTGTTAGAGGAAATTCTCGTGATATGGGTCCCAACCCTCACATATGCATTTTTAGAGAATTGTGAGTGGACATTATAACTATATGGGCCCCAGTTCCTAAGAAATGCATTGAAAGAGACTTTTTATGAGAAGAAATGTGTCATGGATCCTCCCGAGTGTACTTTTGTTGGAATATATCAACACTTATTTGGTCACCGTGCATTGGACGATGATGCGATGCGAGGGCACCGAGCCACTGCACGTGACATGGGCACCGACAACGATTCTGTTTGGCTCCCACCTACCTCTGATTAATTATTGCACCTACCCCAGTGTCGCTGATGGCAGGGGTTCTCTGCTCATCTTGTTCCCCCACACCATAGTATCCAGATCCGACTTACCATAGTGTCTCCCGAATGCAGATGGAAGGCGACCAGAAAGGTTCAGCGATAATTTCAAGTCTGATTCAACTTATCAACTTTTGTTGGACTTGGCCATATTGGTGGTGGATACCCTTTTTTCGGCAACCACGCCCATAGTAGCAAGGGATTAGGGCAAGAACGCGCTCGGAGCATCCCTGGTGCCTAGCCGTCTAGGTCTTAACATGTCGAGGATCGATACGATAGAGTCCAGCATCGATCCCCGGAGGCGGAAACCCATACACGATTCCCTACAGTCGTGTGTTAAGAAGGCTTGGCACTGGTCAACCCAGTAGGAAGGACTGCCCTACTGGCCGCCATACACGAGAGGGTTCCCTCCATGTCTCAGTTCTGCTCTCTTTAATGGCAAAATTCAGTTTTCCCACATCGGCAATGACACATTATGACCGTCTTGCTGCGTCACAAGTGAAAAGTCGTGTGGTTGTTCGTGTGGTCCTTTACTGTGCGGGGCCTACATCCTGCATGGTTGGATCTACTGCACAAGTTTCATGTCCTTTTAGGAGCCTCCATACATGTCGCGGAAAACCGTTAGCAGCTAAAAGTTTTGGTAATCATCTTCGGGTTGTTCATTTATCTTCACTGAGTCGTGTTGATGGAATCCGTAAGGCATTGGAGTATGCAGATGTTTGGGAGGGCTTGGTGTTTACTCTTTGTTCTTCCAAGCATTGGATGTGTGGTGTATGCCTTGGCATCGTGCCATGGTCTAAAGGATGTCCTCATCAAGGTTTTGATGGCTCTGATGTTACTACCACTCTACCTCGATAGCCTGGTGAGACATCACTCGATGTGATAGTTGGTTTGCCTGCTCCCATCAATTCTGGCTTTCTAGATTCTGTTCCTTGCACCCTGTCAGCTCGTCAGCATATTGAGTCACCGCCTCTTCCTGTTGATTGACTATAGCTCGACACAGATCTTCTAGATTCTATCTTTCGCACGGGGTTCCCTACCGTAAAGAGCATCCCTCTTCTTTGTCGTTTGTCCTTTGCCGACACTCTTCGTTTTTGCTTACTCTAGGTGGCTTCTTGACCACGCTCTATTGATGCATGGATTTGTCTTTTGTTACTTCCAGCATGTGTTCTGTGTTGCTTCTCCCCTAAGTCTGCTCAAGAATAGTCTTCTCGAAAATGCATCTCTCTACAACAACTTATAATCCTTAAGGCTTTAGAGTCTTGGAATTCGGGACCTGATGGCATTCAACAACTCCTGGCTTAGATTTTGGCTCATTGTTGTCCTACTGGGCGAGAACATTCTTCTGAAGCTTGTATTTCATGTGCCAAGTCTAAGATCAAAGATAGCCAATTTTCTACCGCCATCCGTGTTCTATCCTCTAGTGGTGTTACCCCCACAAAAGCTGCTAATTATTCTTATCTTGAAGCTAAACACCCTCAACCTCCACTACCATTGGTACAACCTCATTCTGAAATTTCTAGCTCTCCATTTATTGCTTCTTGCTCTATGATTAAAGAAGCCATTTTATCATTCAAGAAAGGGACCACTTGCGCACGTGATGGCCTATGATCACAACATCTTATTGATTATATGTGTGGGGCTGCCACTGCAGTGAAAGATGATTTTTTTAATGCAGTTACAATCGTGGTGAATCTTTGGCTCACTGGTCGTTGTCCATATTCCCTAGCTCCCTACAATTCCAGTGCTCCATTGACTCCTTTTATCAAACCAGACAATGGCATTCAACCTATTTCTATGGGTACTATTTGGCAGTGCCTTGTATCCAAAGTTGCGGCAAAGGGTGTAAGTTCTGGTGTCGTCCCTTATCTTATGGATCATCAGTATGGTGTTGGTATTTCTGGTGGTGTTGAGGCCCTTCTACATGTTGTTACTCGACTTGTCTATGAACAACACCACCACACTACAGTCACCATGGCTCTTATTGACTTCAACAATGCCTTCAACATGGTTGATAGATCTACCATATTCTGAGAGGTTCGTCTTCATTGCCCTTCTATTATACGATGGGTTGAGTTTTTCTATAGCTCTTCATCTCTTCTCTATATGGATCATGGCGAGCCTCTTTTTTCTTCTGTCGGGGTACAACAAGGTGGCCCATTAGACCCCCTACTTTTTTCCCTGGAACTCCACCCTCTTATTTTATAGGCAAAGGATGCATGTCAACTTGAACTCCTTTCTTTCTACCTTGATGATGGTACCCTCATTGGGGACACATAGGTTGTTTCGAAGGCTCTATCCCTCATTCAAGAGAGAGGCCCGATGTATGGTCTTCATCTCAATACTAAGAAGACATATTTTTTGGCCATCTGATGACCGTAGATGAGGCTCGAATGGGAGCTTATTTCCAACTGACATCTCTCATCCAGAGCGTGGAGTGAAGATTCTAGGTGGCCCAATTTTCTACAGATGCATCCTTTGCAAAGGAACTTCTCTAGAAATGTGTGATGAAGACCCTTGATATGATGGATCACATGTCCTCACTCCAGGACCCACAGTGTGAGCTTCTTCTTCTTAGGTCTTGTGTTGGGATGCCCAAACTATTATTTGATCTTCATACAACACCTCCTTCTTCTATCACACCTGTGTTGGATATTTTTTATCATGGTCTTTGTTGTTGTCTAGAGCGTATTGTGGTTGGTGACGGCCCATGTTTTGGTGATTTACAATGGTGTTTGGCTACACTTCCTATGCATCTAGGGGGATTGGGGATCAAGTCCTCTCATGATGTCAGTAAATTTGCTTTTGTTGCCTCTCAGATACACACTAAAGATCTCCAAGACCATATGTTGTGTGAGGTCACATGCGTGTCTGCAGGGCTCCCCTTTGTCCAAGCACATGCTTGAATATGCAATATCTTGCCATCTTTATGTTGGTCTATGTTGACAAGTATGCATTCTACCACCCCAAAGACCCAGTCTATTTTGGTAGATGCTTACTACAAAATGGTCATCCAGCAAATCATGGCAAGTGACCTATCCTTACGGCAACATGCTATTCTCACTTCTTTACAAGCCGATCATGCAGAAATTTTTTTGAGGGTTGTTCCTATTGATGGCCTTGGTCTGTCTATGTTACCCATTGAGTATCGAGCTATCCTTCAATATTGGCTTATCATTCCCTTATATCCAGGTGATGAACGTTGTCTAATTTGCAACATCACAGATCTTGATGCCTTTGGTGATCATGTAGTGCACTGCCGCTCGCGGCCTGGTTATAAGTTTCGTCATGATGTTGGCACTCGATCTGGGTTAAAGGTTTTGAAAGAATCTCCTTTGGCCTTCCTTGGCACTCAATCTGATGGTGTTCATTCGTTGCGACCTGTAGACATTCTTTTATTTCACTGGATGAATGGAAAACATGCTTGTGTTGACCTAACAAGAGTTTCTCCCTTAACAGGTATCCTTTCAAAAAAATTTAAAGTAGGGCAGGCAGCGTTTGAGGCAACAATACAAAAAGTTCATAAACATGGAACAACATGTGAGGCCAATCAACATCATTTTCTACCTTTCTCCTTTGACACCTTTGGGGTGCCTGCCAATGATGCAGTTTCTCTTCTTCGACGCCTTCAACATATATAAATAGGAATCTTATGATGCCTTCATCTACATGTAATGATTTTATTTTTGGGTCCTTGGGTTTTTCCATCCAACAAGGATTGGCAACCCAGTTTGTTGCTTGTGCTTCTGTGAGAGCTTTTATGTAATCTTTTGAGAAATTATATGAAACATATTAAGTGACATGTTGTGAGACGACACCATCATGATATGGGCCCTGACTCCTCATAAATTTATTTTCAGGGGCTTACTGTGAGAGCACACTATCATGATAGTGGTCACATATCCCCCCAAATGCAATTACAATAACATGTTGGGAGAGGACACTGTCATGATATTGGAGGTGGCTCCTCTCAGATGCATTTTCAAAGACTTGATGTGAGAGGATGCCATAATGATATGGGCCCTGGTTTCTCCCAGAAACATATTCAGTGACATGTTGTGAGACGACACCATCATGATATGGGCCCTGGCTCCTCAGAAATTTACTTTTAGGGACTTACCGTGAGAGCACACTATCATGATAGTGGTCACATATCCTCCCAAATGCAATTACCATGACGTCTTGGGAGAGGACATTCGCATTATATGTGATGTGCCTCCTCCAAAATGCATTTTTTGGATCTTCCCGTGAGAGGACAGCATCATGATATGGGTTATGGCTCCTCAAAAGTTTAATTTTAGGGACTTGCTGTGAGAGCACACTGACATGATATTGGTCATAGATCCTCGCATATACACCTCCATCCACATGCTACGAGAGGACATTCTCATGATATGGGATAGAGGGTCACCCTGGAGAAGTCCACGTGTAGGCTTTGTGCTTTTGGTCCGATCCCCGTTTATAGCAAAAGTGTGCTGGACAAATGTGATGCAATCTTTGACTTTATTCCTTCACTTCATCCCAAAACCCATCTTCTCCATCACCACATCAAGGAAACTCCACTCCACCATGTCGTATGCTTTGGACATGTCCAACTTCATAGCAAGACTGCCTTTTTTATTCCCCTTTTCTCTCTTCATAGAGTGGAACACTTCATAGGCTATGAGAGCTCAATGTTATGATATAGGTCATAGATCCTCCTAAATGAATTGTTAGAGACTTGATATGCGATGATAGTTGTCATGATATGGGCCCAAGTACCTCAAAAATGTATTTTCAAAGACTTGCTGTGAGAGGACACTTTCATGACATGGGCAATGACTCCTCTCAAAAGAATTTTAGGTACATGTTGTGAGAAGAAAACATCATGATATGAGCCATGACCCCTCACAAATTCAATTTTAGGGACTTGTTGTGAGACATCACTATCATAATATGGGTCTTAGCTCATCCCAAATGCATTTTGAGAGACTTGTTGTTAGATGATACTATCATGATATGGGCCATGACACCTCCCAAATGCATTTTTAGGGACTTGTTGTGAGAGGACATTGTGGTGATATGGCCCCCAAATCTAGCCAAATGCATTTGTAAAGAATTGTTGTGAAACGACACTGTCAAGATATGGGCACTAGATCCTCATTAATGAATTTTTAAGGAGTTGTTGTAAGAGCTCAATGCCATGATATAGGTTGTGGATCCTCCTAAATGAATTGTCAAAGACTTGCTATGAGATGACATTTGTCATGATATGGGCCCAAGCACCTCCCAAATACATTTTCAGAGACTTGTTATGAGAGGACACTTTCATGAGATGAGCCATAGTTCTTCCTAAAAGCATTTTTGGGGACATGATGTGAGAGGACAACATCATGATATGGGTTGTGACTCCTCACAAATTCATTCTTAGAGACTTGTTGTGAGAAGACATTGTCATGATATGGGTCGTGGGTCCTCCCTAATACATTTCTAGTGACTTTCTATGAGATGACACTATCATGATATGTGACATGTCTCCTCCGGAATGAATTTATAGAGACTTTATGTGAGAGGAAAATGCCATGATATGGGCCTTGGATCCTCCATAATCCATTTCTATGGACCTTTTATGAGAGGACATTATCATGATATGGGTCGTGGCTCCTCCCAAATGCATTTTTTGGGACTTATTGTGAGACAACATTTGTAATTATATGGGCCCCAAATACACTCAAATGAATTTTTGGGGACTTGTTGTGAGAGGACACTATCATGATATGATCCTTGGATCCTCACAAATGAATTTCAAGGGACTTGTAGTGAGAAAAGACTGTCATGATAGGAGTCTTGGCTCCTCCAGATACATTTTTGAGAACAAGGTCCATAGAAATGGATTATGGGCCCTGATTTTATTTATTTGAAGGGACATGTTATGAAGGACACTATCATGATATGGGCCATGTATCCTCCATAATGCATTTGAAGGGACATGTTATGAAGGACACTATCATGATATGGGTCGTGGAACCTCCCAAATGCATATTTAGGGACTTGATGTGAGATAACATTTGTTATGATATGGGCCCTGACACCTCCCAAATGCATTTTCATGGACTTGTTGTGATAGTACGTTGTCATGATATGGGACCTGACACCTCCCAAATGCATTTTTAAGAACTTACTGTGAGATGACATTATCATCATATGTGCCATGGCACCTCTGAAATGTATTTTCAAGGACTTGGTGTGAGAGGACATTGTCATTATATAGGCCCAAACTTGAGAGGACATTGTCATCATATGTGCCATGGCACCTCCCATTTTCACTTGAAACTTATTGTGATAGGAAACTGTCACAATATCCATCCCAAATGCAATTTTTGTGAGTTAATGTGAGAGGACACTGTCATGATAAGGGCATGACACCACACAAATACATTTCTAGGGACTTGGTGCAAGAGGTTAGTGGCACAATATGGGCCATGGCTCCACACAAATGCATTTTAGGGAGTTGGTTTGAGAGGACACTCTCATGATATGGGCCATGTCTCCTCTCAAATGCATTTTCATGGAGTTGCTTTAAGATGTTTGATGACACTTAGCTTCTAGGAGGAATTGGAGTGTATGTTGTATCATGTTCTATCGCGGTCACAACGTGCATTGTGGAGATAGTCATGATGTTGCATTGTGAGAAATGATTCATGGCACCTCCCAAATGCATTTTAAAGGACTTGATGTGAGATAACATTTGTCTTGAAATGGGCCCTAAAACCTCCCAAATGCATTTTGATGGACTTGTTATGAGAGGACGTCATCATGAAATGGGACCTGACACCACCCAAATGCATTTTTAAGGACTTATTGTGAGATGACATTGCCATCATATGTGCGATGGCACATCCCAAATGTATTTTCAAGGACTTGGCGTGAGACAACATTTGTCTTGATATGGCCCAAACTTCACCAAAATGCATTTTTAGGGACTTATTATAAGAGGACGATGCTGCTATATGGGCTATATATCCTCCTTAATGCATTTGAAGGGACATGTTGTGAAAGGACACTATCACAATATTTTTCGTGGCACCTCCCAAAAGAATTTGTAGGGACTTGATGTGGGATAACATTTGTCATGGTATGGGCCCTAACACCTCCCAAATGTATATGGATGGACATGTATGAGAGAAGGTTGTCATGATATGGGCCCAAACTTCACTAAAATGCATTTGAAGGGACATGTTGTGAAAGGACTATCACAATATTGGACGCGACATTTGTCATGATATGGGCCCTAACACCTCCTAAATGTATTTTGATGGACTTGTTATGAGAGGACTTTGTCATGAAATTGGACCTGACACCACCCAAATACATCTTTAAGGAGTTATTGTGAGATGACATTGTCATCATATGTGCGATGACACCTTCCAAATGTATTTTCAAGGACTTGGCGTGAGAGGGAATTGTCATGATATGGCCCAAACTTCACTGAAATGCAGTTTTAGGGACTTATTATGAGAGGACATTGCCAATATATGGGCTATGTATCCTCCTTAATGCATTTGAAGGGACATGTTGTGAAAGGACGCTATCAAAATATTGGTCATGACATTTATCATGATATGGGCCCTGACACCTCCCAAATGCATTTTGATGGACTTGTTATGAGAGGACGTTGTCATGAAATGGGACCTGACACCACCCAAATGCATTTTTGAGGACTTATTATGAGATGACATTGTCATCATATGTGTGATGACACCTCCCAAATGTATTTCAAGGACTTGGTGGGGGCCATGGTATTTTGCAAGAACAAGTGTAGCTATTTTAGTTAACTGATTCTTTTTCATTTTAACTTTCTATCACATTGATGAAGGATGCTCAAGTGAAGACTCGGTCAGAGCATGATGTCGATTGTCGTAGCTGATGCAAGCCAAAGGTATAACAATCATTTGATGATGGTATTAATTAGATTTAAGAAAGCACTTTTTTGGCTTTCAAGCCATTTCTTACCTCTTAGAAATTAAATGACCATTTAGATGTTATCCTTTTATGTATAGGTTTTGCATTTTCTAAGCAAATAGTTCAAATATGCTGCTTTGTTGAGAATGGAGATTCAAGATCAGTTTCAAGGTAAATCATTTGGGCCAGGTAGAGTATCTTATTTACCTATGAATAAGAGCGGTTCTCCTACTTGCTATTCCAGGAAACTTTCTGCTTACTTCCAGGATATTGAATACTTACCTTTTTGTACTGCCACACATCTTACACGTTTAGAATTGGTTTATCATATACTTGCCAGCTCCTGCTATTTGACACTTATCTCTAAACAAATAAATGCAATTTTAGTTGTTTTGTGCTGCTACATATTTTATGCGTTTAGAATTGGTTTATTCTAAACTTGACAGCTCCTTCTATTTGATATGTATCCCTGAAAAAAATAAACACAACTTCAGTATTTCAAGATATCATTTTTGCTGTTGTCGTAAATCTTCTGATTTTGTGTGTGGGGTCACAAACACTCCAACTTTTTGGGTGAGTCTCGACGGTGCTGTTTTGCTTGTGGAACACAAAAAATTTGCTTCGCTCTGTGGTGCCAAGGTCGAAGGTCACATATCGTATAGGTCAGCCAATTTGTTCTGTAGTTTGCTCGCTTCTCAAACGCATGTGATTAAAGGGGTTGTCCTGTGAAGGAGATGGTGACAATAGAAGGTTTTGGCGTACACAGTTGATGGTTGATGATGGTCTCTCAGTACTGGCCTTAGTCTTTGCTTTACATTCACCTCAGCTAGATCCAGCGTTGCTGCCTCCGGGGCGGGCACCGGCTGTGATCATTGTTCCATCGTCCCTGGAATTGATGAAACAAAGATAAGGAAGATTGGCGGTTGAAGTAAGACTGGTACTTTGGTATGCCGTGTCATAAACGGAGATGGAGGACGCGTGGGGGTAGTATTGTGTTAGATGAAGTCTTCTATTACACTACACTATTCACGGGTGTGGTACTGTTTGTGCTTTTGTCCTTGCCCGTCAATGATCTTGATCATTCACTCTATTCAGATTTATCTCTTTGTTTTGCTTCATGTCCAAAATGGATCATTTATCGACCTCACCTATGACTAACACATAAGTCATACAAATAATTTAAAATTAGACCGTTGAGTTTCTCCTCTGTTAGTCTTCTCTCTTACAAATTGTTTTTTACATCTGCCAGAAAACCATCGTCATCGCTACAACAGTGTATGTTTTCTATTTTACATGTATAATTTCCTGATTATGTTCTATGTTCATGTATTTATTTAGAGCTGTAATAATTTTTTGCAGTTGATTTTTTATTGCTTAGTTTTTCATCATCTCTTTTCATGTATCAATTAAGAACTGTATTTTTTTCTGAATATTGTGATAATCATGAAGTTAGCGTAGCTGCAATAGATACACAAACTCTTATGTACTTCGAGTACTTGCATAAATAATAGTTATAGTGTTCTGTACACAAACAAAAAGATGTCATGGGTGTCATTGTTTGATGGTGGTGCTCATAATAGGCAGAGATAACTATTTTAAACATGTCATAGTTACAACTATGACATTTGGGATGGGATGTCGTAAGAGACTGGTAGGGTCAGCAAATATTAGATATATATATATAATGATAGCTTATGCTCTCAATTACATATGTAAGATAGGATGCTTTTGGTTCGTATTGTATGTGCCAAAGAGAGATCAAAATAGTCCATTGTATATTAGTTAGATTAGATGAATTTCTATATGGACAATATGCAAATATGTAAAATTATCTTGCACGATCTATGATGCATCAGAGACAAAGGTGTGCACTTGACATTTTAGAAGTATGCATCCATGGACAAGTCATGCATTACTTTGGTATAGATATTTATGAATCTTTATCCGAATGGGGGTTATATATGTTGTTTTGAGTTCTTGTCCCATGCATGTCCTTACTTAACCAATGACGTACACACATCTTATTACTTGTTTAAGGTCCCTGATTGGGTTAAAAATCCATTATCTTAAGTTACTGTTTCAGGTTTAGAATTTTCAGAGACAAATTTGAACCGCAATTTGGGCCATGAATTATACTTTTGAGTTCGTTCAATTCACATAGGTGGTATGATTTGGATCATATATTTGGCAGCTATGTGACCTCAAACTTTTGATTTATTTGCAGCTCAAATTTCTAAGTGTATGTTTGTGACATGGACTCATATTTATTGTCTCCAAGATCTTTGTCTTCTTTGAGTTTAATCGATTGTTATCATTTTGATGTATAATTATCAGATTTACTAGGAACTCATCATACTTTCTTATGGCTGTGTTGTAGGGTTCTCAATTATTTATGAGTCCCTACTAAACTAAGTGTTATATTTACCTAGAATTGTGTTGAAGAAAAGCATTTCTCTTTTCTCAATGCATTTATTATTCTTTACCAGTGCAACTCCTGTCTCCACCTATGAACATAGGGTGAAAGTCTTCGTAGCTATGAATCTACAGGAAAGCTGGATGGATTTTATGATATCGTGTTGCACGCAGGTTAATTGATGAACCAAGGTAGACTCTTTTGAAGAAGGGACTTATACTAAAAGTAGTAGTGGAGGTTCCGCATGCCGGAGAAGTCCATGTCCAAGGAGGCAGCCAATGAGATAATCCATGACGAGCTGCTTCTCGACGGAAACCCGAGGCTGAACCTGGCGTCGTTCGTCACGACGTGGATGGAGCCTGAGACTGAGAGGCTCGCCACAGAGACCATGATACGAACTACGCCGACATGGACGAGTTCCCGGTTACAACTAAACTGTAGGTGAGCGACCATATGCACACATGTGCACGCCCACTATCATAACAGTGGGCGCATATTCAGCAATTTATGATCTCATGCTATTCGTTCTTGTGTATATGTAGAATCAGTGCGTGAATATCATCGACCACCTCCTCAACGCACCCATCACCGAGAAAGAGACGGCTGTCGGAGTACAGGTTCATTAGAGGTGAGTACCATGCCCAGTACCAAAACTAGCACTGATGTTTATATTTGACCATATAAGGAGATAAAATAGTAGAGTAGCACCAAGCCAAAAGAAATACTAAAATTAACAATTTTGTGTATAAAAGTGACATAGGAATGAAGGAATAATTGTCAAATGATTTCCTCATCAGAACTTTTTACTTATAGTAACTATGCTAGTTTGAAGTTATATATTTTAACACAATAATTATCATTTTTTGTTTTTTCTTTCATTTTGATTAGTAATGCTAGTTTGAGGTCCATCCAAATATATATTCTATTATATATACAAGTTTAGAGCCCTGGCTCTATGAATAAAATGTTGCAGATTTCATATCTGCATCACGTCAAAGTATAATTAAGGGCACGGTACAACAGGGATAATGATGGGGATGATGTTATTCCTATCATTGTATACGCAACATTTGGTCTGATACATTGCGCACATCATGACGGATTATTCTTCATATGGTAGAGTCATACATCAGTGTTTATTAATGACGTACCCATGATTCTTTTTAACTTAATGCATATTGTTATAATATATTGTGCGTGTCTTGCCAGATAACTAATCAATAACTGATATCGCGAGGAACATCACCCTACAGGGATCCAAGTCAAGGAAATCAACGGTACACTTGAGTTTCTTTATTAGAAAACTGACGATGCAAAACAGTTGAGTTTCATTTTGGTAACTATTGTCAGTTGAGAACAACCAAATAAACAACTTGTTGTCATTCGACTTTGCTGAATATTTTTTCCAGTTAGAATCCTACATGAACGAAGGCCACAGCTAATGCGATACTCTGATAATTTTCCCCACTTGACATAATAAGGATGGTGAACATGGCTGGGTCCGATATGCGCACTTGAACATGTAACCCTTAAATAATACTTGGACCGTGTCAAGCACAATCTCACCAATAATGGTTCAAACGCAACGACTTTTTGTTCTGTCACCCAGTTGACGTTGGAGTTTAAGTTTGCATTTTCTTGCAGAAACATGAAGCCATTGTTCAATACAAAAACAAGTCAAGTTACTAACACGTCATACCTCTTGATATAGTGAGACTATGTCCCTAATTGTATCTAATAGAATTTTCAGTAAGTAGCATGTATTCACCCACCTGATAAACTACATAATTTAGCCATACACATGTCCTACTTTAAAAAATTGAGACGATTCTTTGCTAATATCATCTGGTAATCGACTAACTAAACTTTGATTTGTTCAAGTAGGTAAGGTGTCCTTCCCGGACTCCAAATGCCCATCTTACCGCTCTGTCATTGGGTGGCTGGACCAGAGGGTTGAGCTCGACAGGAGAATCTGACCAGAAGATGACGAGGTTAGGTACCACGCTGCACTCTGCATCATGGCGGCCAAGCTAGCATATGAGAATCCGGCCAACATCATGGATACAGTCACCAGCCAGATGGAATTCGTGGAATATTTTGATTGCTGGAATGGTACGTATCCATGATTTGGTTATATACATTGTATTTGATATTTTTTTTCTGATTTTTCTATGTCATTGCTTAACAAAGATATTATGTATGTATGCAGATTACCAAGGAGCAAAATCAACCAAAACCTTCATGTTCTTCGCAGACACGATCAGAAACACATCTCTCATCGTCGTCGCCTTCAGTGGAACAGACCCTTTTGACATGATGCAGTGGTTTGACTTCTCATGGTACAAGATCCCCATGGTAGGAAAGATCCATGGCGGGTTCATGAAGGCTCTGGGACTGCAGCTCGAGGTAAGGTTGCCCAAGGAATTAGCAGTCATAGACCCAAGCAAGAATGACAAATCGCCACTGTGGAACTATGCCTACTACAAAATCCACCAGAAGTTGAATGCTGTCCTGGAGGCAAACCCCAGCGCGTAGTTTCTTGTCACGGGGCACAGTCTTGGTGGCACGCTGGTGATCATGTTTCCGACCATCCTAATGAACCACGACCACATCTAGGATCAACTCCTTGTTGGATTTCTTAAACTTTGGATTCGATTCATGTTTATCGGGCTGCATTTCGGTCATGTGTATGAATATAAACAAATTAAACATCATGAGTATGTAACACTTGTTATAAGAAATGAAATCATTCATTATCAATTTGTGATGTCCAGGTGATGAAAAACTGATCATAGCATTATGCTGAAATCACTTGGAACATTCTGCAAAAAAATTCTGCATGAGAGTGATTACTGGAATATAAAATTTCTCTCCATTGTTGTGCAGTACACGCACATATACGTGCATGCATGTATTAACTTTTTGATAATGACTGCCTTCACTTCTGATGAAATAGATGACTTTAATCAATGTAGTTTTTTTAATGTAGGTGATATACTATGGTGTGATGTATTTCTGTGTTTTTGAATGTGAAAACCACTAATAGATGATGTTTATTCAAATAGGTGACATTGCACAATGCCCACTCTAACTAGGTGACATTCTTTTTTTAGGTAATTGTTAATCATGTCACTTTTTCAATAACAGGTTACATACTTAAATGTCACCTATACCCCATTTTCCAGTAGTGGCCCACGGATGCCTACCATAGAGTCGTCCCCGAATCTTACTGAGCTAGAGATCTTGTCGTCGAGCTCAGCAAAGGCCGCCTTATCTCTAGTCATGTGGTTGGATGTGCCAGTGTCAAGATACCATGGCACGTCAATCGGTCCGCCTCGTCACGAAGATTGACGTTGGCACGTTCTTCATTCAGGAAAACATGGTCCCCAATATTCTCTGGCTTCACAACTGTGGCGGACACATGTGCCATCAGCAACGCCGACTCATCGTCGTCGCCCTGGGCAAGATGTGCCTCTTCCCTATTCTTCTTGCGAGCCCAATGCCCCAACTTGCCACAATAGTGGCATTTGTCGTCCTTCGTGGCTTCAATAGCCACGCCATTGGAGGACTGGCCTTCCTTGCTGTACTTGGCTTGTGTACCTTCCTGCCCACGACCACGTCCTTTTCCACGAGGTCGGTTCTTAGCGGAGACACTACCCTTTCTCCCAGATGAACCGTTACGGTCTCTTTGCTTCATGCGTGTGACCCATTGGTCCTCCGTGAGCAAGAGCTTGCCACTGGACTTTTCTTCCTCAATGACCTTTAGACGGCTGACCAGCTCCTCGATAAATAAAGTGCTTAGATGAACCAAGCTTTCGATGGACCATGCCAATTGCTTATAGCGTTTGGGCACGACCCGAAGAAATTTGAGAATTACCTTCTTCTCATCGACGCCATCGCCGAGGACGTCGCATGGCGAACTCGTCCACCGTATCACCCGCCTTGAAATTGATCTCCTCGTATTGGAGACGCAGCGTCTGGGATCTTGCTTCCCGCACGTGCTCAGCTCCCATTCGGAGTGTCTTGATAGTATCCCAAGCCTCCTTGGTGGTCTTTTTGACGGCGAGAGTGGCGAGCATCTCCGGAGGCACGGAATGAAGGATTGCTTCAAGTGCCATGTGATCGTCTGTGAACTCAGCATCACCGGTCTCTACCGCCGTCCACAGACCACGGCCCTACAGGATCACACACATGAGAAGCGACCAGTTGTTGTAGTTGGAACGAGTCAGGACCAGGAAGGACATCGATGTCATGCCTGTGTCACGCATAGTGTGCAGAGTGGCGAGGTCACACACAACATTCTGTGCGGCCAGCTCTGCTGCCAGCTCTTCTGGCGTCTTCGAGCCACCACTACTGGAACTGGTACCGTTCTTCGGCATGATCTTGGGCATGAAACGATAGACAACAAGCTCTGATACCACTTGAGAGCTAGCACTCCGGAAAGGTGGTGCTACTCTGTCTGATCCGGTGGTCGCACACACACACACAAACAAGGATGGACTGAAAGACACGATTTTGTGCAGCGCTAATGCCTTGCTGATTTTCTATTTATGCTTAGCTTTATACTAAAACAGAGAAGACGATCGTGGCTGAACTATGTTATACTTCTTTCTTTACAGTATTTCAAACCAAAAGGCAAAAGGTTTAGTCCCATATTGCTTGTGTTGGAGACTTCCCTCCTCCTTATATATAGACCCTTGTCCATAGTACAATTGAGGAATGAAAGGGAATAGGCCCTACGCACGCGCATGGTGGGCCTTGCCAATGGGGTTTGTGCCGGCCCGGTCTGGAAATCCTTTATGGAAGGAAGCAATTAATAGTGAGATTGAATCTATATTATCTAATCATACATGAGAATTAGTGGATCTTCCACCAGGTATTAAACCCATAGGATGTAAATGGATATTTAAAAGAAAATTGAAAACAGATGGGACTGTAGATAAATACAAAGATCGTTTGGCTGGCAAGGGATATAAACAATAAAACGATATTGACTATTTTTATACCTTTGCTCTTGTTACTAGAATCTCTTCAATTAGGATATTAATTGCTTTGGCATCTATTAAGAAATTAATTATACACCAAATGGATGTTAAAACTGCTTTCTTGAATGGAGATTTAGATGAGGAAATTCATATGGATCAACATGAAGGGTATGTAGTTTCGGGAAAAGAACATATGGTATGCAGACTAAACAAATCTCTCTATGGTTTGAAATTGGCACCTAAATAGTGGCATGAGAAATTTGATAAGGTCGCTATATCATATGGATTCCATATAAATGAAGGAGACAAATGTATATATTCTAAAGTTGATAACCAAGGTTGTGTTATAATATGTATCTGTGTAGATGACATGCTTATTTTTGGCACTAATATTGATATAATAAATAGTACAAAAGGCTTCTTGGATTCTAATTTTGACATGAAAGATATGGGTGAGGCAGATGTAATTTTAGGAATTAAACTTCTTAAAAATGATGATTGCATCATGTTATCCCAAGAACACTATGTTGAGAAAATTCTCAATAAGTTTTCAATGTGAGATTGTAAGCCGATAAGTACACCTTTTAATTCTAATTGCAATCCCAAGAAAAATAAAAGTAATAGTGTTCAACAAGTCAAATATGCACAAGTAATTGGAAGCCTGATGTACTTAATGAACTGTACTCGTCTAGATCTAGAATATGCAGTGGGGAGATTAAGTAGATATACTCAAAATCCTAATAAGGATCATTGGGATGCTCTACATAGGGTTTTAAGATACGTTAAAGGCACAATTAATCATGGATTGATTTTTTATGGAACTCCAACTGTGCTAGAAGGATATTGTGATGCCAATTGGATTTTTGATTCAGATGAATTGAAATCTACAAGTGGTTACATCTTCACTATGGGTGGAGGTGCTGTGTCTGGGAAATCCTCCAAGAAAACATGTATAGCTCGTTCCACTATGGAATCTGAGTTTATTGCCTTAGAAAAGGCTGGCACTGAAGCTGAATGGCTAAGACATGTTCTAATGGATCTTTCCATTTGGGAGAAACCTTCTCCACCAGTGTTTATACACTGTGATAATCAAGCTGCCATAGAAAGAGCTAAAAACAAAGTTTATAATGGGAAAAGAAGACATATTTGTCTACATCACAATATTGTGAGCCAGCTTGTATGTGATAGCATAATCTCAATGGATTATGTTAAGTCAGAATTAAACTTGGCCGATCGTCTGACAAAGCCATTAAGTCGACGAATAGTGAACGATACATCGAGGAGAATGGGACTATGCCCATACAAGAAGTCGAAGTGATGGACACCCAACCTTCATGAACGGTGATCCCGGGAAGAAGGTTCAATGGGAAAAACTAAGTCACTAGAAGACTCAACGTGTTGTAATAAATGTATCTCATTCTTATGATGTAAACAACAATTTGCAGTGATTCAGTTGAATATAATTCTTAATGGATTTCATAGACATTAATGGTGGTGTATATATTGCAATATATGCTTGATGAAAGTCCAACTATATGAGTGTGGAGTGGGTCCGCTCCTGTTGAGATTTGGGCAGATCTCTAGAGCATTCATGAATTTTCCCAGTAGGCGCATGGCCTAAAGGCGCCAATCCGTAAGAAAGGTAATTGATTTTATGAATGTCATGTGAGTAATGTACCACTAATCAGATAAAGGAGGAATTGGTTCAAGAACATAGTTCTACCAATCTTCCACAGATTACGTACATATACTCTATGCTTTAGTTCAAAGAACTCAGTTCTACCAAAGCTTATGCATGTCATTCGTTTAAGTTCTTCCAGTGGTCAACTCAATTTTTATATTGTTTGCTTTGAAATAGTGGGGGATTGTTATACTTCTTTGTTGTATTTAAAACCAAAAGGCAAAAGGATTAGTCCCATATTACTTGTGTTGGAGACTTCCCTCCTCCTTATATATGGACCCTTGTCCATAGTAAAATTGAGGAATGAAAGGGAATAGGCCCTACACACACGCATGGTGGGCCTTGCCAATGGGGTTTGGGCCAGCCCAGTCCGGAAACCCTTTAATCGGGTGCGTCGGCGCACGTCGCATCCCGCGCGCAGGGGGGGTGCAAATCCGGCCTCCCAGAGCCCCTTGTGCGGGCGCGGACCCGGCTTGGTTTTTCCCTTTGGTTCATTGAACCATTTTTTAACCTGGGCCGCTGCAATGCACCTGTTCGTTTGGCAGTTCCAAACTGCATCGCATTTTGCAACCGAATGCATCCTTTCACGCTTCCTTTCCTGGTTATTTATGTTTGTTTTCTGCTATCGTTCGGTACTGGAGAAAAACTTCTCTCATTTCTTCTTCCTCTCTTCTCCTCCGCCTGTAGTCTGCCCACTGGAAGAACGATCATTTACCTTTCGACCTTCGCCGTGACTGTGTGTGCACGCTTCACGTCGACACACGCTATTGGATCCTGGGAGATTACCGTGCAGGAGACTACTACACATACATTTTCCGTCGAGTACCGCAGAGATACTCTTAAGGACAGTGCATCTCACATGCCTCAATGATACTCTGGTATACTCTTTTTTGTTTACACCTTTTCATTGTGGTTTGTACCCTATACGATCAACAATCTTAAGAGTAACTTGTTTCTCTGATGGGTACTAATATGGAAGGTTTTGAAACCCCCTTTATTCCTGTGACGCAATCAAATAATAACAACCAAATCTTCAATGTTTCTACTGTTTCGCAAACACCAATCCCTGATGTTACGAAAATTGAACAGTTTAATGGACAACAATGTAGGTTTTGGCAAGAAAAAATTATTAATGCTTTAGAAGTTTCGAATGTCTCGTTTGCTTTAAGTGAACCCAAACTTGAAAATGATTCTGTTGATTGGGAAAAAACAAATCGCATTTGTCGACATGTGATTCTAAGTACATTGTCTAACCAACTGTTTGACGCATACTTTCCAATTAAAACTACATCCGAAATTTGGGAAAGTCTAAATAAGAAATATATTCTGGAAGAGGCTTCTACCCAAAAATTTACTGTTGTGAATTTTCTAATTTTTCATATGACTGAAGATAAAGATATAACAACTCAAATTCATGAATTTCAGATTTTACTTGATGGTTTGAAAAGTGAAAAAATTGATCTTCCTGAGTCTTTCTTTGTGGGTTCTTTAATTGAAAAATTGCCTGGTTCTTGGAAACATTACAAGAACAATTTAAAGCACAAAAGAAAGACAATGTCACTGGATGATGTAATAATACATATCCGAGTTGAAGATCAAAACCGTACTAGAGAAAAATATTAACTGAATAAAGAGTTGTCATGCACTGCTAACTTTGTTAATAATGAAGTTAAAGAAAATAAAGTTTCTACTGATCAGTCTAAAAATAAGTGGAAAAATAAGAAAGGGAAAGGAAATAAGAATAAATATAAAGGAAACAAAGATATTAATAAAATGAATGTTTTTTGCTATGTTTGTGGCAAACCTGGTCATACTTCTCCTAAATGTAGGCATAGGAAGAAACAAGCAGTGGATTCAAAGGAACCTTCAACCAACCTTGTTACTTAGGACGTATTTGTGGCATTTGTCAGCATTGTCAGCATGGGATCATTCCACCAGAATGATTGGATCATTGACACGGGGGCTAGTCGCCACATCAGTGGCAACAGAGATGCCTTTGTGACCTACAATGAAGTAGGATAGGAGGAACATCGAGTTGTCAGGGGCAACTCAACTGCTTCTCCTGTGACTGGAAAGGGCAATGTCATGATCAAGATTACTTCTGAAAAACATTCTGCTGATCAAAGATGTGCTGTTTGTCCCAGATATCCGTGTTAATTTAATTTCTATTTCTCAACTTGTTAATTTTGGGGTGAAAGTGTCCTTTGAATCAAACAAGGTCATTCTCACCAAGTCTGGAGACTACTTAGGCATGGGTTACTGCTCAAAAGGTCTCTTTCTGTTGAATGTACCAAACTCTTCTGCTAATGAAATAAGTCCTTCTGCTTATGTTGTTGATTCTTTCGATGTATGGCACAGTAGATTAGGACATGTTAATTTTAAATATTTACAACACATGAAATCTTTAGGTTTACTAAAGGATATTGATGGTGTTGTTAATTTAAATAATAAATGTCAAATATGTGTTGAAACTAAATCTACCAAGAAACCGTGTCCTCAAATTTCACATAGATATACTAAATTGCTCTATTTAATTCACACTGATCTTGGAGATTTAAAAGGAAATCTATCTAGAGGTGGGAAACATTTCTACATTATTTTTGTAGATGATTTCTCACGATATACAAAATTATATTTACTACATTCAAAGGATGAAGACTTTGGAATGTTTTCTAATTATAAAACATAAGTAGAAAATCAACTCAATAAGAAAAGAAAACGTCTTCGCTCAGATAGGGGTGGTGAATATGATTGTTCTCCCTTTAATGAATTTTGTGTGAACTATGGTATTATACATGAATACACACCTCCATATTCGCCTCAATCAAATGGTATTGCTGAACGTAAAAATATAACTCTAAAGGAGATGATGAATTCTATTTTAATCAATTCAGGAGCACCCAACAACTTGTGGGGGGAAGCGATTTTGTCATCTTGTTTTCTTCAAATTCGCATCCCTAGTAGGAAGACAAATAAGACACCATATGAATTATGGAAAGGATATCCTCCTAATTTGAAATACCTCAAAGTGTGGGGGTGTCTAGCTAAAGTCTTATTAACTGAGCCTAAGAAACAAAAATTGGGATCTAGAACCCTAGATGGTGTTTTTATAGGTTATGCTCAGAATAGTGTTGTATATAGATTCTTGGTTATTAGAAGTGACAACAATGTTGTAGAACCTAATACAATTGTTGAATGTAAAAATGCTGAATTTTTTGAACATATTTTTCCTATGAAAACTCCCTTAGAAAACTTAGCTAATCCTTCAAATTAAATTTTAGAGAATATCCCAAGTACTTCCAATTCTAATGATGTTTTAGAACCGGATGATATAGAACCCATAAGATCCACTAGGATGAGGAAGGAAAAGAATCTTGGTGATGATTTCTATTCCTTTATAGTGGATAATGATCCTCAATCTTACAATGAAGCTATTAATTCAACTTATTCCTCTTTATGGAAGGAAGCAATTAATAGTGAGATTGAATCTATATTATCTAATCATACATGGGAATTAGTGGATCTTCCACTAGGTATTAAACCCATAGGATGTAAATGGATATTTAAAAGAAATTTGAAAACAGATGGGACTGTAGATAAATACAAAGCTCGTTGGTTGGCAAGGGATATAAAAAACAAAAGGATATTGACTATTTTGATACCTTTGCTCCTGTTACTTGGATCTCTTCAATCAGGATTCTAATTGCTTTGGCATCTATTAAGAAACTAATTATACACCAAATGGATGTTAAAACTACTTTCTTGAATGGAAATTTAGATTAGGAAATTTATATGGATCAACCTGAAGGGTATGTAGTTTCGGGAAAAGAACATATGGTATGCAGACTAATCAAATCTCTCTATGGTTTGAAACAAGCACCTAAACAGTGGCATGAGAAATTTGATAAGGTCGTTGTATCATATGGATTCCATATAAATGAAGGGGACAAATGTATATATTCTAAAGTCGATAACCAAGGTTGTGTTATAATATGTCTCTATGTAGAAGACATGCTTATTTTTGGCACTAATATTGATATAATAAATAGTACAAAAGGCTTCTTGTCTTCTAATTTTGACATGAAAGATATGGGTGAGGCAGATGTAATTTTAGGAATTAAACTTCTTAAAAATGATGATTGCATCATGCTATCCCAAGAACACTATGTTGAGAAAATTCTCAATAAGTTTTCAATGTTTGATTGTAAGCCGATAAGTACACCTTTTAATTCTAATTGCAATCTCAAGAAAAATAAAAGTAATAGTGTTCAACAAGTCAAATATGCACAAGTAATTGGAAGCCTGATGAACTTAATGAATTGTACTCATCCAGATCTAGCATATGTAGTGGGGAGATTAAGTAGATATACTCAAAATCCTAATAAGGATCATTGGGATGCTCTACATAGGGTTTTAAGATACCTTAAAGGCACAATTAATCATGGATTGATTTTTTGTGGATCTCCAATTGTGCTAGAAGGATATTGTGATGCCAATTGGATTTCTGATTCAGATTAATTAAAATCTACAAGTGGTTACATCTTCAATATGGGTGGAGGTGCTGTGTCTTGGAAATCCTCCAAGCAAACATGTATAGCTCGTTCCACTATGGAATCTGAGTTTATTGCCTTAGAAAAGGCTGGGACTGAAGCCGAATGTCTAAGACATGTTCTAATGGATCTTCCCATTTGGGAGAAACCTTCTCCACAATTGTTTATACACTGTGATAATCAAGCTGCCATAGCAAGAGCTAAAAAAAGTTTATAATGGGAAAATTAGACATATTCGTCTACGTCACAATATTGTGAGGCAGCTTGTATGTGATAGCATAATCTCAATGGATTATTTTAAGTCAGAATTAAACTTGGCCGATCCCCTGACAAAGCCATTAAGTCAACAACTAGTGAACGATACATCGAGGAGAATGGGACTATGCCCATACCAGAAGTCGAAGTGATGGACACCCAACCTTCATGAACGGTGATCCCGGGAAGAAGGTTCAATGGGAAAAACTAAGTCACTAGAAGACTCAACGTGTTGTAATAAATGTATCTCATTCTTATGATGTAATAAACAATTTATAGTGATTCAGTTGAATATAATTCTTAATGGATTTCATAGCCATTAATGGTGGTGTATATATTGCAATATATGCTTGATGAAAGTCCAACTATATGAGTGTGGAGTGGGGCCGCTCCTGTTGAGATTTAGGTAGATCTCTAGAGCATTCATGAATTTTCCTAGTAGGCGCATAGCCTAAAGGCGCCAATCCGTAAGAAAGGTAATTGATTTTATGAATGTCATGTGAGTAATGTACCACTAATCAGATAAAGGAGGAATTGGTTCAAGAACATAGTTCCACCAATCTTCCATAGATTACGTACATCTACTCTATGCTTTAGTTCAAAGAACTCAGTTCTACCAAAGCTTATGCATGTCCTTTGTTTAAGTTCTTCCAGTGGTTAACTCAGTTTTTATATTGTTTGTTTTGAAATAGTGGGGGATTATTATACTTCTTTGCTGTATTTCAAACCAAAAGGCAAGATGTTTAGTCCCATATTACTTGTGTTGGAGACTTCCCTCCTCATTATATATGGACCTTTGTCCACAATACAATTGAGGAATGAAAGGGAATAGGCCCTACGCATGCGCATGTGGGCCTTGCCAATGGGGATTGGGCCGGCCAAGTCCGGAAACCCTTTAATCGGGTGCGTCGGCACACGTCGCATCCCGCGCGCAGGGGGGGGGTGCAAATCTGGCCTCCCGGAGCCCTTGTGCGGGCGTGGGCCCACCTTGGTTTTTCCCTTTGGTTCATTGAACCATTTTTTAACCTGGGCCACTGCAATGCACCTGTTTGTTTGGCAGTTCCAAACCGCACCACATTTTGCAACCGAACACATCCTTTCGCGCTTCCTTTTCTGGTTATTTATGTTTGTTTTCCGCTATCATTCGGTACAGATGAAAAACTGCTCTTGTTTCTTCTTCCTCTCTTCTCCTCCGCCTGCTGTCTGCCCACTAGAAGAACGATCATTTACCTTTTGACCGTCGCCGTGACTGTGTGCACGCTTCACGTCGACACACGCTGTTGGATCTTGGGAGAGTACTGCGCATGAGACTACTGCACAAACATTCGCCGTAGAGTACTACGGAGATACTCTTAAGGAAAGTGCATCTCGCAGCCTCAACGATACTCTGGTATACTCTTTTATTTTTATGCCTTTTCATCTTAGTTTGTACCCTATACGATCAACAATCTTAAGAGTAACTTGTTTCTCTGATGGGTACTAATATGAAAGGTTTTGAAACCCCCTTTATGCCTGTCACACCATCAAATAATAACAACCAAATCATCACTGTTTCTACTGTTTCGCAAACACCAATCCCTGATGTTACAAAAATTGAACAGTTTAATGGACAACAATATAGGCGTTGGCAAGAAAAAATTATTACTGCTTTAGAAGTTTCTAATGTCTCGTTTGCTTTAACTGAACCCAAACCTGAAAATGATTCTGTTGATTGGGAAAAAGCAAATCACATTTGTCGACATGTGATTCTAAGTACATTGTCTAACCAATTGTTTGACGCATACTTTCCAATTAAAACTGCATCCGAAATTTGGGAAAGTCTGAATAAGAAATATATTCTGGAAGAGGATTCTACCCAAAAATATACTGTGGTGAATTTTCTAAATTTTCATATGACTGAAGATAAAGATATAACAACTCAAATTCATGAATTTTAGATATTACTTGATGATTTGAAAAGTGAAAAAATTGATCTTCCTGAGTCTTTCGTTGTGGGTTCTTTAATTGAAAAATTATCTGGTTCTTGGAAACATTACAAGAACAATTTAAAGCATAAAAGAAAGACAATGTCACTGGATGATGTAATAATACATATCCGAGTTGAAGATCAAAACCGTACTAGAGAAAAATCTGAACTGAATAAAGAATTGTCATGCACTGCTAACTTTGTTAATAATGAAGTTAAAGAAAATAAAGTTTCTACTGATCAATCTAAAAATAAGTGGAAAAATAAGAAAGGGAAAGGAAATAAGAATAAATATAAAAGAAACAAATATATTAATAAAACGAATGTTTTTTGCTATGTTTGTGGCAAACCTGGTCATACTTCTCCTAAATACAGGCATAGGAAGAAACAAGCAGTGGATTCGAAGGAACCTTCAACCAACCTTGTTACTGAGGACATATTTGTGGCATTTGTTAGCATTGTCAGCATGGGATCATTCCACCAGAATGATTGGATCATTGACTCAGGGGCTAGTCGCCACATCAGTGGCAACAGAGATGCCTTTGTGACCTACACTGAAGTAGGACATGAGGAACATCGGGTTGTCATGGGCAACTCAAATTCTTCTCCTGTGATCGGAAAGGGCAATGTCATGATCAAGATGACTTCTGGAAAAAATTCCGTTGATCAAAGATGTGTTGTTTGTCCCAGATATCCGTGTTAATTTAATTTCTGTTTCTCAACTTGTTAAGTTTGGGGTGAAAGTGTCCTTTGAATCAAACAAGGTCATTCTCACCAAGTTTGGAAACTACTTAGGCATGGGTTACTGCTCAAATGGTCTCTTTCTGTTGAATGTACCAAACTCTTCTGCGAATGAAATAAGTCCTTCTACTTATATCGTTGATTCTTTTGATGTATGGCACAGTAGATTAGGACATGTTAAATTTAAATATTTACAACGCATGAAATCTATAGATTTACTAAAGGATATTGATGGCGTTGTTAATTTAAATAATAAATGTCAAATATGTGCTGAAACTAAATCTACCAAGAAACCATGTCCTCAAATTTCACATAGAAATTCTAAATTGCTCGATTTAATTCACACTGATCTTGGAGATTTAAAAGGAAATCTATCTAGAGGTGGGAAATGTTTCTACATTATTTATGTAGATGATTTCTCATGATATAAAAAATTATATTTACTACATTCAAAGGATGAATCCTTTGGAATGTTTGTTAATTATAAAACAGAAGTAGAAAATCAACTCAATAAGAAAATAAAACGTCTTCGCTCAGATATGGGTGGTGAATATGATTGTTCTCCCTTTAATGAATTTTGTGTGAACCATGGTATTATACATGAATACACACCTCCATATTCACCTCAATCAAATGGTATTGCTGAATGTAAAAATAGAACTCTAAAGGAGATGATGAATTCTATTTTAATCAATTCAGGAGCACCCAACAACTTGTGGGGGGAAGCAAATTTTTCATCTTGTTTTCTTCAACTGCACAAGTGTCGAGGAGTGAGAGAAAGGAGAACGGAGGCCAAAAGTTCATAGCTGTCGATCCGGACGCTGTCGAAGACGGATTTCACCACCGAGAGGCGGGAAAGCACGTGTTCTACACAAAGGATCAATCGGTTCTTCTCTGTTCAGGGGTTTTCCCATTCAATTCACGTTTTTCATATGATTTCCCTTATTTCTACCATGTACTTGTGTGAGATGAACATGCGGGGCTAATCCCCTCCATCTTTAGGACCGGGAGTAGCCCGGGAATTCATTGTATGACAGTTTTATATTAGTAATTCATATATTCTCTCTTAAATCCGTGGTATAGTTTCATTTTCTCCATATATTGTTATGCTTGATCACCATAATAATAACCTAATGCCCTTAATCACTTCGACAGAAGGATTAACGGTTGAAAAGAGACGAAACCTACATTAATCGATAAATCCCTTGACAAAGGTGGTGTAAAATTAATGGTGGAAACTGAGAGACCGTTCGTAATGCACTTAGTTTAGGGAATAGGTTACTACGACGGTGGAACCGACCTAAACCTAAGTAGTGAATTGCACCACGACAGTGGGTAATTCTGTTTTCAGGCCATTACCCGGATAGAGAGAAAAGATTGAGGCATTATATAAAATCTAATACAATGAATACCCGCAGTGAAACTGCAATCTTAAAGATACCTTTTTGAATTGATTAAATTAACCTTTAATCGATTGTTTGCTTTGTTTCATTTTTATTTTCTTTTAATTTTAACAACAAACCCCAATTTGTTATTCGGCTTAGCTGATCGCAAATAGTTAGTAGGAGTCTCCAATAGTTCTGAGTATCCCTGTGTTCGACTCGGGCCTCACAGAGGCTGGTACTACTCGACGCGTATACTTGCATTTTAGCGCGTAGTAAAATACACGTCAGAGATCCACAAAAAATCAATCCATGATTAATTGTGCCTTTAAGGTATCTTAAAACCCTATGTAGAGCATCCCAATTATCCTTATTCGGATTTTGAGTATATCTACTTAATCTCCCCACTGCATATTCTAGATCTGGATGAGTATAGTTCATTAAGTACATCAGGCTTCCAATTACCTGTGCATATTTGACTTATTGAACACTATTACTTTTATTTTTCTTGAGATTTCAATTAGAATTAAAAGGTGTACTTATCGGCTTACAATCAAACATTGAAAACTTATTGAGAATTTTATCAACATAGTGTTCTTGGGATAGCATGATGCAATAATCATTTTTAAGAAGTTTAATTCCTAAAATTACATCTGCCTCCCCCATATCTTTCATGTCAAAATTAGAAGCCAAGAAGCCTTTTGTACTATTTATTATATCAACATTAGTACCAAAAATAAGCATGTCATCTACATAGAGACATATTATAACACAACCTTGGTTATCGACTTTAGAATATATACATTTGTCTCCTTCATTTATATGGAATCCATATGATACAACGACCTTATCAAATTTCTCATTCCACTGTTTAGGTGCTTGTTTCAAACCATAGAGAGATTTGATTAGTCTGCATACCATATGTTCTTTTCCTGAAACTACATACCCTTTAGGTTGATCCATATAAATTTCCTCATCTAAATCTCCATTCAGGAAAGCATTTTAACATCCATTTGGTGTATAATTAATTTCTTAATAGATGCCAAAGCAATTAAAATCTTGATTGAAGAAATTCTAGTAACAGGAGAAAAGGTATCAAAATAGTCAATATCCTTTTGTTGTTTATATCCCTTACCAACCAACCGAACTTTGTATTTATCTACAATCACATCTGTTTTCAATTTTCTTTTAAATATCCATTTACATCCTATGGGTTTAATACCTGGTGGAAAATCCACTAATTCCCGTGTATGATTAGATAATATAGATTCAATCTCACTATTAATTGCTTCCTTCCATAAAGAGGAATAAGTTGAATTAATAGCTTCATTGTAAGATTGGGGATCATTATCCACTATAAAGGAATAGAAATCATCACCAAGATTCTTTTCCTTCCTCATCCTAGTGCATCTTCTGGGTTCTATATCATCCGGTTCTAAAACATCATTAGAATTGGAAGTACTTGGGATATTCTCTAAAATTTCATTTGAAGGATTGGCTAAGTTTTCTAAGGGAGTTTTCATAGGAAAAATATGTTCAAAAAATTAAGTATTTTTAGATTCAACAATTGTATTAGGTTCTACAACATTGTTGCCACTTCTAATACCCAAGAATCTATATGGAGCACTATTCTGAGCATAACCTATAAAAACAACATCTAGGGTTCTAGATCCCAATTTTCATTTCTTAGGCTCAGTTAATAAGACTTTACCTAGACACCCCCACACTTTGAGGTATTTCAAATTAGGAGGATATCATTTCCATAATTCATATGGTGTCGTATTTGTCTTCCTACTAGGGATGCCTCCTCCCTCGTCTGGGCGGCCGTCATTAGGTATAAGTCCCTAATTAGGTCGTTAATTAACTCCAGCCGTCCGATTGAGATCAATCTGAATCCAACGCATATCTGACGGCATCGATACCATCAACCCACTACAGTAGCGGCTGGCTGAAACCATTCCTTTGTCGCGCCCTTCATCATCTCGATACCATCGACTCGGGTCGATGGTATCGACTTCCTTTAGGAGTCGGTTTTGTCGTTTTGCGACGCTGTAGCCTCCATGTGTCGATGGTATCGACTTGGTGTCGATACTATCGACTGCTTCTTCGCCAGCAACCTGAAGGTGTCTCGATACCATCGACATCAGAGTTGATGGTATCGACTCTTTGCTGCTCCTTTCGGCTGGCAACCTGCGACCATGTCGATGGTATCAACTTCCGTCGATGGTATCGACGGAAGCAAATACTTGTTTTTCCTGAAATTTGAAGACAAGATCAAATAAATCCACACAAATAATAATAATGTGATAATGAATGCTCAAAATGATGAAACTAAGAGAATTTGACATAAAATGATGGCAAAGACTAAAATGGGTGAATTATGCAATATTAACCATAAAAATGACTAATAAAAGCACAAAACACATATCAAACAGGTCTATAAATGCAACTCAAAATCATCACATCAAACTCCCCTAAGCTTGAACATTGCACGCCCTCGAGCAACTAATCCTTAGAATAGAATTGCAAATGTCAACTGGAAAACAACACACCAACCCAACATCCCATATGACTCCCACTGAACATTCTCAAACCGGCCTTTCCTAACCACAGAACGGTAATTACCCTAAAGGCGACAATAATCATCAATAAAAGAAATTAAACTACAACCGATGAACACTATCACATAAGGCAGTTAACATAATAAAATTCGCCAGTTCAGCATTGGTGCATCTCGTGATCGCCTATACTACGTTGCTCGCCCTAACTACCATCTACATGGAAGAAGTTCTCCTAATATTCATTAGTGAGGAGAAATTCACGGTGGCCTACCAATCCGAGCAACGGGTGGATGAAAATGGGTGGCTCATGGAAGAAAGTGGAAGTATTGTACCGTTTCAACATGCATAATACAAAAATGTCCTAAGTGATGCAAATGCACATTAGAAATGCCCTAATGCTTAAAATTGGGTGGAATGATGCATGCACTAACCATCCACCTCAAAATGAGATGGATATCTAGTCAAGTTACATCATATACTCAAATATCCTGAAATGTAGGTGATATCATGTTCCTTTCTCCTTCTTATTTCACTTTCTTCTAAATTCTTTTTTTTTCTTTATATATTGCAGATTTTCAGATTTTTTTCAGCCCACATATCCATAATTGCTTAAAGATAAGTTTATTGGGATTTTTCTTCATAATCAAAAATTTTTGCACTATTTAGAAGGTATGGAACAATTAATTCACCATTAGGGAAAAATTGAGATACATGAATTACTTTATGCATGAAGATCATGAATGCAACTACATGGCATGCACCTAAAGGTAATGTGCATGAGTCATTGTATTTTTTTTTCTTTTTATGCAAAAGTATGGAAAATACCAATGCAAATCCTATCTAAATGCTATGCACACAAAAAGGAATTAAAACTGCACTTTACTTCCAATTCTTAGGTGGATTATGGAGAAATGAAGTGGAGCGATCACAAGACTAGATGATTGAACCTTAGAAAGATATTATGTGTCCCTCCTTACTGACCTGTGTAGTAGTTTAGAGGGTTCTCTCTCTTACATCCAATTAAAGTCTCATTACCCTTTGGTTAGGTTAGGCTCAAACAACCATTTCCGGCCACTTTCATGAATCACTAGGAGTACAAGTATGAAATATTGTTTTAAAGTTGACATAAGCAATCATTTTCATAGGATGTGTCCCCAAGGTCAAACAAAACAAGCTATCCAAAGACACAAAAATTTTAAATTTCCCTTAAATTCCCCATGCACTAACAAACAAGATGACACACTTTTATGACATCCACAATTTACACTAGATAGCGCGTGGATCCTACAAAAAGTAAAAATGCAAGAAACAAATAACAATGCCAAAAACTAAAAACAATAAAAGATAGAGCTGTTCCAATTATCCCCCTAAGCTTGAATCCGACTATGGCCTCATAGTCAAAAACAAACTTAAAGATTGGAACAGAGATACCTGATCACTCTTGTGGAGGTGGAGGTGGCTGCGGAGAAGTGGGGTCCCAAGACGGGAACTGCCCTTGGAAGTTCGGCTCATACTGGGGCATTGGTGGAGGCTGTGGATACCCAAAAAAATAGCCCTGACTCCAGTAGTGGTCATAGAATGGCTGCTGCTGCTGCTCCATCCTATGCAGCCGATCATGGATGCTTTCTTGATTGGCGAAAAGAAGGCGCTCATTCTCGAAGATCGCCTGCTGGTTGACGAAAAGCCGGTTGGTGGTGTCTTGAATACTGGCATATGCAGTGGTGTGGTTGTGTTGTGTGTGCTGAATGTCTTGGAGCATGTTGTACATGCCCTGCATAGAGTAAACATCCTCGCTCTGCTGCGAGGACTGCGGCGGTGGAGGCGGATGCAGAGAAGATGATGACGCACCTGGATGCATCCGAGGACGCTTCCAGGGTGCTACGCGTGCTCGAAGAGGTGTGAATGCCTCCTCTTCCTCCTCAGCCTCGTCGTCCTGTCCATCGTCACCGCCGTCATTGCCGCCTTCTTCCTCATCGGAGTCGATGGCTATGATTGGCCATCTGAAATGATGTGCGCCCTCGATGTGGAAGACGGGATCCGGCAGCGCACACTCCTGGTAAGCGTGGTTGACGTGGCAGTGTGCGTACGCCAAGCCATCCCGTAGAAGAATAAGGTTTGAACGGTGCAGATGTTGCACGTTCACCTTACTCCTCGTGGAAAGCGAAGTCATGGTGGAGAAGTTGAGCCCGCGGTAGTGCGCCAACTTGGTGATGAGCCCGCCGAAATGAATCGGGGCCTTCCTCGTACTCCTCTTTACCGCCAGAACTTGCTGCAGGAAAAACGCACCCCAGTTGCATTCTTGTCGCTTCAGGAGCATGTAGAGAAAGAAGAGGTTGGTCTCCTGAAATTTGCTCAGCGCCAGATCGCTACGAGCAAGGAATGTGAAACTCAACATCCGGTGTAGGACCCGGACAAATGGGTGCTCGAAATCCGCTACCGCAGCATTGTGGTAGCTCACTATCTTGCCCGCCGACACTGTCACTAGCTCGGTGAAGATTTTGTCATAATCGGTGCTGGAGTCCGGTCGCCGGTGATCGTGTTGCGAGTGGTTCCAGTTGAAGATGCTGTTAAACTGCCTAAGAGTGATGTTGTAGTCGATGTTGAACAGCCAGAACGACACCCGACCCTTGATCCACTCACGATCAGTAGCAACTACGTCGTTGGGCATGACGCAGACATCAAGGGACGCCATGAATTCCGCCACCAACTCTTTGTAGGTTGGCCACTCACCGAAGAATGGTTGACCATCTGCATGGTACTCCAGCTCGTCTGGCCTTCTGTTGGTGTGGCGTGCTTGACCCTTCAGAACATAGGCCAAGTTGGCCTCGAATCCAAGATCGCGGATCATATCCCGGTCCACATACCGGGTAGGCTCAATCTTCCGCTTCAAGATCTCTTCATAGATCTTCTTCACCTCCGTGGATGGGTGAACCAGACGCGGACGTGATACTGACGCAGTAGGGGGTGGCACGAACTCCATGATATCCATAGGATTCACGTGGGAGGATGATGCTCCGGCGACGTGAACCATTGTTGCGAGAGAAACGGGATTAGAAGAAGAGCTCGGGGAAGATGGAGAATTGACTCTCTGCTCGGTGAAGATCTTCGCTCGGTGTTGCTGCTCTTCGATCTTGGATGGCTCGGGGGAGTGCTTGGCGCAAAGGAGGAAGATCACTCTGAAGGTGTGACGTCAAATGACATAATGACTCTCCTTATATAGACTTGGCCGACGCCACTGTTGACCCGTCGATACCATCGACACGAGTCGATGGTATCGACATGTCTCAATGTTATCCGCCCCCCTCGCGAGTATCGACGGCTGTCGATTGCTTGATCTTGTAACCCGGATCGCTCTTGTGTCGATACCATCGACTCGGGTCGATGGTATCGACGCGGCACCCGGATCGATGACGTGGATGTCACGATCGCCGTCGATTTCTTTGCGTGGATCGGTGACATGGATGGTCGATACCATCGACATGTGTCAATAGTATCGACTTGGCTTCATTGCGACACCGCCACTTTGCACTTCAACTTGTAACGATGTCGATACCATCGACGAGGCCGTCGATGGTATCGAGTTGACTGAGACAAATCAATCTGAACTTCTCCAGAGATCTCGATGGTATCGACGCCTGTGTCGATACTATCGACTGTTGTTGGGCGACATGCCTGTATGTGTGTCGATACAATCGACAGGTCCGTTGATAGTATAGACTCAGAACGAACTCTGCAGTTGTCAACCTGAACCTATGTCGATACCATCGACCTGAGCGTCGATGGTATCGACTCTGCCTCAGCCTGCACAATGAACAAACGGATCAAGGTATCTTCTTTACACTAAAAATTGAATGAAAATAAAGCAACCTATGATTATAATTAAACTATCCTAATGTACCGATGGTTGGGTTGCCTCCCAACAAGCGCCCTTATTTAACGTCTTAGGCTAGACGGCTTCCGGGCATCTCATTCATCCGAAAGTGTAATGAGTTTAACCTCATTCACTTTTCTCTTGTAATTCTCACCAAAATACAGCTTTAACCTCTGTCCATTCACCAAGAACGTGGCATCACCATCACGCACTAAAATCGCACCGTGTGGTTTTACCTCTTCCACCACGAACGGTCCACTCCACCGGGACTTCAGCTTCCCGGGGTGTAACTTGAGTCGGGAGTTAAACAACAAAACATTATCTCCCTTCTTGAACGTGCGCAACTCAATGTGGTGATCGTGGATTAGTTTTGTGCGCTCCTTGTATATCCGGGCATTCTCATATGCCGTCATCCGTAACTCATCCAGCTCATTCAACTCAAACATTCTCTTTCTTCCTGCTTCATCATAACTTAGATTTAGCCTTCTAAGCACCCAATGGGCCTTGTGCTCCAAATCCACTGGTAGGTGACAAGCCCGGCCATACGCCAACCTAAAAGGCGTAGTGCCTATAGGTGTTTTGTAAGCCGTTCTATATGCCCACAGTGCATCTGGTAGTAGGGCACTCCAATTCTTCCTTGTGGATGCCACCGTCTGCTCTAGAATCTTCTTGATTTCACGGTTTGAGACCTCCACTTGGCCTTGAGTCTGCGGATGATATGGGGTGCCAATGTTGTGCTTGACCCCATATTTCTTCAATAATGTCGAGAACTTCTGATTCCTAAAGTGTGTACCCCCATCGCTTATTATCATTCGGGGTATCCCAAACCTGTAGAAAATATTCTCTTTCACAAACCTGCACACTATAGTAGAATCATTAGTCCTTGTGGGGATTGCTTCCACCCACTTCGACACATAATCAACGGCTAACAAGATATATAATTTGGAGTTCGAGGACACAAAGGGTCCCATGAAGTCTATGCCCCACAAATCAAATACCTCAACTTCCTGAAATACATTCAGGGGCATCTCATGTCACTTCGATATATTACCTGCTCGCTGACAAGGATCACATTGCCTCACAAAATCGTAGGCATCCCGAAACAAAGTTGGCCAATAAAGGCCGCTTTCCAAAACCTTAGCTGCGGTTCGCGAACTGGCATGGTGTCCTCCCGTAGGTGATGCATGGAAATGATGGAGAACACTCTCGTACTCCACTTCAGGCACACACCTGCGTAAGATATCCCTGCATTACTTCAAAAGAATTGGATCATCCCAAAAATAGTATCTTAAAGAATGAAAGAATCTCTTTTTCTCCTGATATGACCAATATTCCGGGATGATCCCACAAGCCAAATAATTAACAATTTCAGCGAACCAAGGATCTTTAGAATTAATTTTTAAAAGCTATTCATCGGGAAACGTCTCGGTTATGGGTATATGCAAATCTTTTTTATCCACCCTATCTAACCTAGACAAATGATCAGCCACTACATTCTCAATTCCAAACTTATCCTTGATTTCAATATCAAATTCCTGTAAAAGCAAAATCCACCTAATGAGTCTGGGCTTTGTGTCTTCTTTCTCCATCAAGTATTTTATTGCAGCATGGTCAGTCCATACAACTACTTTAGATCCAACTAAATACTGCCGAAATTTTTCGAAAGCAAACACGACGGCAAGTAATTCTTTCTCAGTAGTTGTATAATTCAATTGAGCATCATTCAGAGTTTTGGAAGCATAGAAAATCACAGCGGGCTTATTATCCACCCGTTGCCCCAATACGGCTCCTACTGCAAAATCCGAAGCGTCACACATCAATTCGAAGGGTTTTGTCCAATCCGACATTTAAACAACTGGGGCAGAAATCAATTTTTCTTTCAAAACATCGAATGCATGAAGACACTTATCGTTGAAATCGAAAACCGCATCTTTCTCTAAAAGTTTGGATAAGGGTTTTGCAATTTTAGAAAAATCCTTTATGAATCGCCGATAGAACCCGGCGTGTCCCAGAAAGCTTCTCACCCCTTTTACAGAATTTGGTGGGGGCAACTTGGAAATCACCTCTATTTTCACCGGGTCTACCTCAAGACCTTTGCTAGACACCTTGTGTCCTAGCACTATTCCCTCTGTCACCATCATGTGACATTTCTCCCAGTTAAGGACCAAGTGTGTGTCCTCACAACGCTGCAACACTTTGTCTAGGTTATAGAGACATTCATCAAACGATGCACCATAAACCGAGAAGTCATCCATAAAAACCTCAAGACAGCGCTCTACTATGTCAGAAAATATGGCGAGCATACATCGTTGAAACGTCGCCAGTGCATTACATAAACCAAACGGCATTCGACGGTAAGAAAAAGTCCCATAGGGACAGGTGAACGTAGACTTCTCTTGATCCAAAGGATCAATCGATATCTGGTTGTACCCCAAATATCTGTCTAGAAAACAAAAATGCGATCGACCGGAAAGGCGTTCTAAAATTTGATCAATAAACGGTAAAGGAAAATGATCCTTAAGTGTGGCGGCATTCAGACGACGGTAGTCAATACAAACACGCCACCCAGTTACCAGTCAGGTGGTGAAATGTTCATTCAACAAATTTTTAGTGACAGTAATTCCCCCCTTCTTAGGGACTACCTGTGTGGGACTCACCCACGTCGAGTCTGATATGGCATAGATAATCCCTGCAGCAAGAAGTTTGATGACCTCCTTCTTCACAACCTCCATCATGCTCGGATATAAACATCTTTGAGGCTGAATAACATGCTTGGCTCCCTCCTCGAGCCGAATCTTGTGCTGACATAGAGTAGGGGAAATCCCCTTGATGTCTGCAACAGACCACCCAAAAGCTCCACGGTGGTTCTTCAGCACTATCAGCAATTGCTCCTCCTCGTCCGCACTCAAATAAGCAGATACGATCACTGGTAACTTGTCTTTCTCATCTAGAAAGACATACTTGAGATGCGGGGGAAGCAGCTTCAATTCTAACTCTGGCGGGCTGATAAGAGATAATTGCAGCGGTGGGGGAAGTACACCTAAATCTTCATAATGCCTCGCATAGAAGCATGGAAGCATCTGAAGCATTTTAGCGCACTCCTTGAGTGATTTACTCCACATCCAATCATAGGTAACATTCAACAAACAAGCCTCTAACGGCAATTCCGGATATGCATCAACAACAGAAATAGCAATCGCATCATCCTCCCAAGAAGGCAGAATGTCCTCATTCTCATCATTCGGAAATCCCACAGCTTTACACAAAGAAACAACCTTAGTTTGCTCCATGATATCCACAGCTAAGGTTCCATTATCCATCTTGCTCATCACATGAGCCATGTCCAGAAATGGTTTTCCAAGGCAGAGTGAGATGTTGTGATCCATATGTTTCACCATATTACATTGTTCTTTTGCTTTAGAAGACGCAGTGCTAGAGGGCATGGCCATCTCAAAGCGATCATCTGCTATGCCCAAGGTCAAGCGACCTCTTCCCATCTCTAAGATCATGTTCGCTGTAGCTTGGAAAGGACGTCCAAGTAACAACTCGTTGCCATGCTCATCCTGCATCTCCATAACCACAAAATCAGTCGGAAAGACAAATCGATCCACCTTTACTAAGACATCTTCACAGATTCCATAAGGCTTCACCACAGAGTTGTCGGCCAATTGAATAGTCATATTTCTCGGCCGTGACTCCTTCAGTCCCAACTTTTTGAATGTCGAATGGGGCATTAAGTTGATGGTCGCCCCTGAATCACACAGTGCTTGTCCAAATTTAAACTTTCCGATATAGCAAGAAATGTTGAAACACCCTGGATCCTGTCTCTTTGGTGGTAGAGTGCCCATAATGAAGGCACTCACTTGCTCCTTTAGCACAACGACCTCAGTGTCTGGTATTTTCCTCTTTTTGGTAATGACATCTTTTAGAAACTTCCCGTATGAAGGGATTTGCTCAATGGCTTCCAATAACGGAATATTGACTGAAAGCTTCCTAAAGCTGTCCAAGAATTTCTTGAACTGTGCATCTACCTTCCTTGCCTTCGCACTATTCGGATAAGGGACCGGAACAGCTGGTGCCCTTTGATGGGGTGGCACATAAGGCGTCTTTTTCTGCGGTTCCTCCTCAGCAACCTGTTCTTCAGTACCATCCACGACTATGTCTTAAACTTGCCCTGTGACTGGTGTGGGCTGCTCCTCATTGGATTTACCTTCAACTTCATCTTGCGGTGTGCTTGTTTCATCCGTTCTTGGATTCAACACTTTCTTGCCGCTTCTCAGCAGAATTGCCTTAGCTTGCTGGTTTCCCCCGGGAACATTGGTACTCCCCGGAAAACCCGGATGTGCTGGTTTCTTCAAACTAGCTATTTCAGCTGCCATCTGCGCCATGGATGTCTCTATGGTCCTCATTTGAGCCCCATGGCTCTGCAATGTCTGCCCAAATTGATTCATGTATTCTCCTTATTGCTTGATTTGCTGCCCGAATGTGTTCATTAACTCTTGATTTTGCTTGATGACCTGATTGAGCAACTCCGTGCTCTTGTCCTCTGCAGCTGGCGCGGGCTTGGCTTTTGGATCCTGCAGAAAATTGTTCGGATCCTTCCGTGAGAACTTTTTGTCCTTTCTCCATGAGTAGTCATTGTTCCTGTACCCTTGTTGTCTCATGTACTTGACTTGAGCCTCATCCTCGGACTCATTTTCTTCTTTTTGCAGTAACTTCTTTGTGAGAAGATCCATCTTCTCATTCAGCTCTCTCATTGCCTTTGATTCACTAGCGACTCGTGCTTGCTCAACTGGGCCTCTCTCTCTTTCTCCCTAGGACTGCTTTCTAGCCATGTTCTTGAGTATTTCCCAGCATCTAGTGTCAGTATTGTTCAGAAAAAATCCCGACCCGGCTGAATCCAGATTACTCCTATCATGCTCGGAGAGAGCAAAATAGAAGATTTTCACCTGTGTCTCTTTGTCCAGCCCGTGATGCGGACATCTCCTCAACATAACCTGAAATCACTGCGAGGTCTCAGAATATGTTTCACCGGCCTGTTGGGTGAAATTGTGAATCTTCCGGATCATGTCGTTAGTCTTCTCGAGAGGGAAGAACCTCTCAAAGAAGACCTCCACCATATGGTCCCAAGATTCCACGAACTCATCGTCTAGATTATGTAGCCACTCTCTTGCTGCTCCCGCCAAGGAACTTGGGAACAGCTTGAGGTACAATGCATCTTGTGGAAACCTGTCTATTTTTACCATGTCGCAGTTTTCAGTGAACTGGCTGATGTGTGCAACAAGATCCTCATTCTTCAGCCCATGAAACACATTTGATTTCACCAAATTAATCAACGCTGGATCGATCTTATATGTCAGTATGTTGATCGCCTACTTCTTTATAGGCCCCTTTGAAGCTGATGAGGAAGAAGCTTTGATCTTCTCCCATATGGTTTGTGGCTCGTCCATCTCTTCTGGTTCAGATTCAAAATCTACCTCTTCTTGGTACTCTTGCTCAGAATGCTCCTCGTCCTTAGGTCCCAAAAACGGAACCTCAGGTGTGCGATTGTCGTAGTCTGTACTACGTGTATGCACTATGCAACGTACCTGAAATGAGAAAATTCGAGTTCAGTACTATGCTTAGACGAGTGTAAACAATTATAGAGAAATTTACAAATATTTGAAGTTGTTTCAAAATAATAAAAAAAAATGTGGCCTAGAGTGGCCGCTCGTAGCACTCGAAGTTCCAACAATTCGCCGTATCCCCGACAACGGCGCCAAAAACATGACGTGTATTTTACTACGCGCTAAAATGCAAGTATACACGTCGAGTAGTAGAGGCCTCTGTGAGGCCCGAGTCGAACACAGTGATACTCAGAACTATTGGAGACTCCTACTAACTATTTGCGATCAGCTAAGCCGAATAACAAATTGGGGTTTGTTGTCAAAATTAAAAGAAAATAAAAATGAAACAAAGCAAACAATCGATTAAAGGTTAATTTAATCAATTCAAAAAGGTATCTTTAAGATTGTGGTTTCACCGCGGGTATTCATTGTATTAGATTTTATATAATGCCTCAATCTTTTCTCTCTATCCGGGTAATGGCCTGAAAACAGAATTACCCACTGTCGTGGTGCAATTCACTACTTAGGTTTAGGTCGGTTCCACCGTCGCAGTAACCTATTCCCTAAACTAAGTGCATTACGAACGGTCTCTCAGTTTCCACCATTAATTTTACACCACCTTTGTCAAGGGATTTATCGATTAATGTAGGTTTCGTCTCTTTTCAACCGTTAATCCTTCTGTCGAAGTGATTAAGGGCATTAGGTTATTATTATAGTGATCAAGCATAACAATATATGGAGAAAACGAAACTATACCACAGATTTAAGAGAGAAAATATGAATTACTAATATAAAACTGTCATACAATGAATTCCCGGGCTACTCCCGGTCCTAAAGATGGAGGGGATTAGCCCCACATGTTCATCTCACACAAGTACATGGTAGAAATAGGGGAAATCATATGAAAAACGTGAATTGAATGGGAAAACCCCTGAACGGAGAAGAACCGATTGATCCTTTGTGTAGAACACATGCTTTCCCGCCTCTCGGTGGTGAAATCCGTCTTCGACAGCGTCCGGATCGACAGCTATGAACTTCTGGCCTCCATTCTCCCTTCTCTCGCTCCTCGGCACTTGTGCAATGGCAAAATCCCCTCCTCCCTCGTCTGGGCAACCGTCATTAGGTATAAGTCCCTAATTAGGTCGTTAATTAACTCCAGCTGTCCGATTGAGATCAATCTGAATCCAACGCATATCTGACGACGTCGATACCATCGACGCGAGACGATGGTATCGACCCACTACAGTAGTGGCTGGCTGCAAACCCTTCCTTTGTCGCGCCCTTCATCATCTCGATACCATCGACTCGGGTCGATGGTATCGACTTCCTTTAGGCGTCAGTTTTGTCGTTTTACAACGATGTAGCCTCCATGTGTCGATGGTATCGACTTGGTGTCGATACTATCGACTGCTTCTTCGCCAGCAACCTAAAGGTGTCTCGATACCATCGACATCAGAGTCGATGGTATCGACTCTTTGCTGCTCCTTTCGGCTGGCAACCTGCGACCATGTCGATGGTATCGACTTCCGTCGATGGTATCGACGGAAGCAAATACTTGTTTTTCCTGAAAATTGAAGACAAGATCAAATAAATCCACACACTACTACAGAAATAGCATTCAGTGTCGCTTTTCTGGGCGTCGGTTATTAAGAAAAACCGACGCCTATCATATAGGGCGTCGGCTGTTTAAGCAAACCGACGTCTATATTCGAAGACCAGCCAGACACGGGTACCGCTTTGTATTTAGCGTCGGTTGACAATAACAAACCGACGCCTAAAAGCTCCTGCGAAATCCAATTTTCGAGCGAAAAGAAAAAATGTCACATACAGCGTCGGTTATTTAAATAGCCACCGACGCCTATATGTGATGAAAACTTTGCGCGCAAAGTGTCACTTATAGCGTCGGTTATCTGTTGATAACCGACGCCGAAAGTGGTTCCCGCCAAACAATTTCGTGAAAATATCGTCCATTTGAGCGTCGGTTGTTTCAAACAACCGACGCTAAATTATTTTAGGCGTCGGTTGTGACAAACAACCGACGCTATAGGTGAAATTTATATCCTGCGATCACCCGACTGTTCCCCTTTCTTCTGTTTCATCGCCTAAACAGCCGACTGCTCCCGCCGCAACTGCTGTCGCCCGACCCTCCAACTGCTGTCGCCCCTCCCCTCCACACCGCCGCCGCCGCAACTGCTGGACCCTCCAACTGCTGTCGCCCCACCCGACTGCTCCCGCCACGCCGCCGCCGCAACTGCTAGTGCCTCCACGCCGCCGCCGCCAGGACGACAGAGCTACTCTCCACCGCCGTCTCGCCGCCGCCGCCAGGACGACAGAGCTGCTCTCCACCGCCGTCGCGCCGCCACCAGGGTTTAGCTAGCTGCTTCTCCGCCGCGCCGCCACCACAGCTCCTCTTTACCGCCGTCTTCTCCAGACCTCCAAACCGGTATGCCCTCTTCTCTGTATTTTATTGATGTACATGTATTTTATTTGTGTGACAATGCTTGCGGGTGATTGGTGGGATTACGAGGGTAGTATTGCTGCAATAGAGATTACGATAGTAGGGGTGAGGCTTGGGGATGAATTTCTCTGCCATAGTTGAAATTTTCTTACTGAAATATGATGATGGGACAATTTTTTCTTACTGAAATATGATGATGGGACAATTTTTTCTCTGCCATTTACAAACATGAGGTATAATCAAGCTATAATAGATTATAATCAAGCTATAATATATGTTTTTTCTAGATCATTAGACCTATATACATTATTTTTGAAACTATTATGTCATAGTTCTCATGAGGTATAATCAAGCTATAATAGATTATAACCCATGTTTACCTTACTTGGCTATAATCATAAGTAATTCACGGTTACCACTAAATATTATTCTCATTCCATTTCAAGTTACATTACCTTTTGTCATTAGGGTTAGGGTTGCTCTTTTGAACTTGACTAGGGTTTTTAGGGTTATGTTCAATCATCACCCCTATATCATAACTCCTCATTCTTAGGAGCTTATATTATTATCTTTACATTCAATTGTATCACAAATAATCTATCAATCAAGTCACAACCTTTCATAATTAGGGTTAGGACTTCTATTGTATCCGATTAAGGTCGTTAGGGTTTTATTCAACAGACAAACCCTAATTCATAACCCCGACATCTAGGATTTTAATTCATTACTTTAAGTATTCAATTATACTTGATTACTTTCATCAATTATCATTATAAGGTATTACCTTTCTCATACAATTAGTACAAGTTTCTTTCATCCTTACTAGAATATTAGATTCAACTTTAACTTGTTATATTGTCTGCTGCTTTTTAGGGTATACTAGCTAGCCTACACTTTTCAAAGTGTATCCTTCTCATTAATTTCAAGTGTATCCATTCATTATATTCAAGGTGTATCGGCCTACACTCATTAAGGTGTGTCAACCTAGGTATATCACCTACATGTTACACCTTGTGTCGGCCTAGAAACATGTGTTTGTAATGGTCAAAGTAATATGAAAAGGTCAACTTACCGAAAAGAATGCTCTTCTACCTTTTATGATATTCAAGAAAACCCTAGTTTGATGAACATGTTGTTAAACATGTTAATTATGTTTCTTCTATATATTCTGATGTCATTATATAATTGTGTGATCCCAACATATTAAATTGAGTTAGAATGATTTCATGAATTATAGGGTTTTAAAGTTGATAAACATGTACATGCGGAAATAGGGTTACTAAACCAATGGTTATAACATAGTATGATCTTAATCTGATCTGGATGTTCATAATAATGTAGTATGTTAAATATGATGATTAGGGATACATATAATGTCTAGTAAAGATTCCTAGACCTTTTGTTTAAAACTATTGATTTCTTGATTTATTATTTAATAATGCTCTGTTGATTAGGATTAACCATGTTTCCTGTAGTTTATAGACAATTATTATATATAAGAATGACAACACATGTATTTGTTGGCCTAGAAACCCGTCCAAGATTTACTCATTAGGAGTAAATCTTGGATAGTCCCCGGTTTGGGACTGTTCTTGAACACCTAATCTCACTTAGGATGTAAGTGTATAATGTGTATTGGGTTTTCGAGAAGATTTCGGTAGCATATCCCCGTTTGTTCTCTAAGTACATATGTACTTAGAGAACATCGGGGAAATGCTGCCGAAATTTTCTTGAAAACCAAATACACATTATACACTTACTAGTGAGATTAGGTGTTCAAGGATGGGATAGGTGGTACACATTTATTATATATAAGAATGACATCAAATGTATTTGTTGGCCTAGAAACCCATCCAAGATTGACTCATTAGGAGTAAATCTTGGATAGTCCCCGGTTTGGGACTGTTCTTGAACACCTAATCTCACTTAGGATGTAAGTGTATAATGTGTATTGGGTTTTCGAGAAAATTTCGGTAGCATTTCCCCATTTGTTCTCTAAGTACATATGTACTTAGAGAACAGCGGGGAAATGCTGCCGAAATTTTCTTGAAAACCAAATGCACATTATACACTTACTAGTGAGATTAGGTGTTCAAGGATGGGATAGGTGGTACACATTTATTATATATAAGAATGACATCAAATGTATTTGTTGGCCTAGAAACCCATCCAAGATTGACTCATTAGGAGTAAATCTTGGATAGTCCCCGGTTTGGGACTGTTCTTGAACACCTAATCTCACTTAGGATGTAAGTGTATAATGTGTATTGGGTTTTCGAGAAAATTTCGGTAGCATTTCCCCATTTGTTCTCTAAGTACATATGTACTTAGAGAACAGCGGGGAAATGCTGCCGAAATTTTCTTGAAAACCAAATATACATTATACACTTACTAGTGAGATTAGGTGTTCAAGGATGGGATAGGTGGTACACATTTATTATATATAAGAATGACATCACATTATACGCTTAGGATGTAAGTGTATACCCTAATCTTTTCCTAATATATACTTGTTTCCTAATATATACTTGTTTTCTCTGATCATAGAATGGATAGATCATGGATGTCCATTCGTAATCGTTGCACCCCAGAGTTTATATCTGGTCTTGATCAGTTTATTAGAGTTGCCGAGGAACATAGGAAAAAACCTACAGATAGGTTCTACTGTCCATGTAGGCATTGCGGTAACATCTTGAAAGTCAACACTGGTGAGGAAATCAAAAGTCATGTCATGTGCAACGGGATTGTACAAGGCTATACAGAATGGCACTGGCATGGAGAGATTTCAAAATCGAAACCAGTAGATGTCGATAGTAGTGCTTGGGTGGAAGAAGAAATTGCCTCCGATGACGTAAATGTGAACGAACCAGTTCCAGCAGACATCGTTGATGCGATGCTGGATAGTTGTAGGGTAGAGCACACCGATCCACCTCCTATCTTTACAAACATTGTGCATGATGCTGAGATACCGTTATACACAGGTTGTGCTAAGTTTACGAAGCTTAGCGCTGTTTTGAGATTGTATAAGTTGAAAGCTAACAATAGATGGAGCGACAAAAGCTTCACTTCATTGTTGACTTTGTTGAAAGAAATTCTTCCTGAAGGAAACGAGCTTCCAATCTCAACATACCAGGTAAAGAAAATGTTGTGTCCAATGGGAATGGAGGCCAAGAAGATACACGCATGCCCGAATGATTGTGTATTATTTCAAAAGGACTATGTAGATTTGAAAGATTGTCCAAAATGTGGTGCGTCACGGTATAAATTGACGACTTCGGGGGAGTCCAAAACTGGTTCTCCTGCCAAGGTGTTGTGGTATCTACCTATAATATCACGGTTTCAACGCTTGTTTGCAAATCCGAAAGATGCGAAGAATCTGAGGTGGCATGCAGATGTTAAGAAAAATAATGATGGGATCCTACGACATGCGTCTGATTCCCCACAGTGGAAGAAGATTGATCTACTGTACCCTAAATTTGGTGAAGAAGATAGGAATCTAAGACTTGGGCTTTGTACAGATGGGATGAATCCGTACGGGACATTGAGCAGCCAACATAGCACTTGGCCAGTCATGCTTGTTATATACAATCTTCCTCCCTGGATGTGTATGAAAAATAAGTACGTTATGTTGTCATTGTTGATATCGGGCCCTAAACAACCCGGAAATGATATCGATGTTTATCTTGAACCTTTGATTGATGACTTAAAGAAACTTTGGGCTGAAGGTGTGATGACCTATGATGCTTCAGCAAAAGAGACATTTCGTTTGCACGCTATGTTGTTTTTCACTATTAATGACTTTCCAGCATATGGGAATTTGTCTGGATATAGTGTCAAAGGAGCTAAAGCGTGTCCTATATGTGAAGAAAACACTGATTCAATAAGACTAAAACATGGCGGCAAGACTGTATATCTTGGTCATCGAAGGTTTCTTTCAAAATTCCATCCGTATCGTAGGAAGCGCAAAGCATTCAATGGATGGAATGATGAACGGAGTGCACCTAAACCTATACCAGGGGATGTTGTTTATGAAAGAGTAAAAGACATTGTCAATGAATTTGGTAAGAAATCACAATGTAGTATGGCCACACGGAGTGACAATTCTTCATTCAAGAAGAAGTCAATATTTTGGGATCTTCCTTATTGGAGTTCTTTGACAGTCAGGCATTGTATCGATGTAATGCACGTTGAGAAAAATGTCTGTGATAGCATCATTGGTACTCTATTAAATATACCAGGTAAGACTAAAGATGGGATAAAATCCAGACTGGACCTACGTGAAATGGGAATAAGGTCAGAATTAACAGAATTACGTGAAATGGGTAATAAAAGAACATACTTACCTCCCGCTTGTTACACGTTGTCTAGAAAGGAGAAGAAAACTTTTTGTGAATGCTTGGTAAATGTTAAGGTGCCACATGGTTACTCATCCAACATCCGTAGATTGGTATCAATGAAAGATCTGAAGTTGATAGGTCTTAAATCTCATGATTGTCACACTCTAATGCAACAAATATTGCCTGTGGCTATTCGATCTATATTGCCGAAGCATGTAAGGTTTGCAATTACCAGACTTTGTTTCTTTTTCAATAGTCTATGCAGCAAAGTTATTGACCCTGATACTCTCGATAATTTGCAAAGAGAAGTGGTTGTTACCCTATGTCAGCTTGAGATGTATTTCCCTCCTTCGTTCTTTGATATCATGGTACATCTTGTTGTCCACTTGACTAGGGAAGTGAAAATGTTGGGACCAGTTTTCTTGCATTGGATGTATCCTTTTGAACGATACATGAGCGTTTTTAAAGGTGATGTCCGAAACCGTTATCGGCCTGAAGGGAGTATTATTGAAGGTTATGTGGCGAGAGAGGTTATGGATTTTTGTAATGACTTTCTCAGTGGTAATGACACTCCTGATAATGACAAGAATATTGAGGAGGGCAAAGGAATTTTGGGATTACGGGTGAAAGTAATCAGCCGTGAGCAGTTGGAACAAGCTCACTTGTATATTTTACACAATATGGATGAAGTGAGTGTTTATATCGAGGAACATACCAATTTCATAAAGAGACAACATCCTCGAGCAAGTTCAATGTGGCTTGCTAGAGAGCATAATAAGACTTTTACTAAGTGGTTTGAAGATAAAGTCTTACATCAACTATCTCAAACACCAAATGATATTACAGAAACTATCAAATGCCTCGCCTTTAAACCAAAACCGAATGTTATGTCTTATGAAGGGTTTGACATTAATGGATTCACATATTACACAAAGCGCCAAGATGATAAGAGTGTCGTCCAAAATAGTGGGGTCACTCTTCAAGCGTCGACTATGTACTTTGCAAGTGCAAAGGATAAGAGTCCACGTGAAGCTAAAATGTCATATTACGGTGTCATTGAGGACATTTGGGAGTTTGACTACATAGATTTCAAAATTCCGCTCTTTAAATGTAATTGGGTTGATAACACCAAAGGAGTTATAGTGGATGAATTGGGTTTCACTTTGGTGAACTTTGAAAAGATTGGCGAGAAGGGTGAACCATTCATATTGGCATCACAGGCGAAACAAATATTCTATATCGATGATCCTGCAAATGATAAATGGTCGGTTGTTCTTCATGGTAAAAGACAGTTCATTGAAGATCCTATAGATGAAGAAGAGTACTATGATAAGTATGATGACTCCAGTCCATTCTCAGTTGGGTTGCCAACTCCACAAAATATTGAAGCTAATGATGACTTATATGTGCGCGGAGATCACAATGAAGGATTGTTAATTGATAAAAGATCACAATTTTAGAGACATGTATGTTTATACAAATGCTAAATGTTTGCCTTTTTCTAGTTAATACAAATGCTAAATGTTTGCCTTTTTCTAGTTAATACAAATGCTAAATGTTTGCCTTTTTCTAGTTAATACAAATGCTAAATGTTTGCCTTTTTAATGACATTTTCAGATGGCTGACCATGATGAGCATGATGTCCATGATGAGCATGAAGTCCATGATGAGCATGGCGAGGATACTAATGTAAGTTCTAAAAACATATCCTGTATTTCTATAAAATTCATTATCTTCTAGTTATGTCATATATCCTATATTTCTATATTGGGCTAAGTTAGTGTGTTTTATTTTTGTCAAATTTTAGGTTGATGCACCTGTACCCACTGAAGCACTGGAGCAACTTGATGCGCAACACCAGACACTTAACAAGAAAAGGGGCATCACCCTGTTGAAGAAGTTATTAGCGCTAAGTGGTAGTGGATCTAAATTGGTGGTGGAGTTTGATAATGGAGGAAATCCAATTGGAGTGAACCGCAATAATTTTGTGAACTATCTTGGGTGTACCACTCGGGGCCATTGTGGTGTTAAGTATGACAATTGGCATAAAGTTCCTCAAGCGAAAAAAGACTCGATATGGAAGGATTTATGCGTGAGTTATTATTATTTGCAATTCTATTTTGTAGATTACAAATTCTATTATTTGCAATTCTATTTTGGATACTAGTTAATAACATTTCTATTTTACAGAATCTGTTTGCATTGGATGAGAAGTTGCATCGTAAAAATGTGATGCAACGCGCTGGAAAGATGCTTAGGAATTATAGGACAAATCTGAACAGAGAATACATAAAAGAGGGTGATAAGAAGAAGAAGTCAGCCCTTGAACAATGGAACTTCTTGGACAAAGAAGATTGGGACAATTTTGTTGCTTCAAGAAAATCTGAAGAATTCAAGGTATTAGGCGTCACTCCTAATTTAATTAATATACATTGTATTCACCTATTCAAGATTAGCATTTAGTGCTACTAACCAAATCATTAATGTGCATACTAACTAGGCCCTCAGTGACGCACAAAAAGCAAGGCGTGCACTGAATGTGCATGACCACACTATGGGTCCAAAAGGCTATGCAAGCGTTCGCCAAAGACTACAGGCGGAGTCTGCGGCTACTCAGGAGTCTGCTCCTACTCAGGAGTCTGCTCCTACTCAGGAGTCTGCCACACCCATTCCTCGCCATGATATCTGGATAGCTGGCAGGCAAAACAAGAAGGGTGAAATAAAGAAGCCTGTAACTGCTGAGGCGGCTGCAAAAATGGTAAAATACAACTCTTAGAGAAATCATTTGAATATTGATTATTTGTGGTGTTAACTTACCAATTTCTATTTATGGTGATTAGCGGGAGCTGCACGAGCAGAGGAAACAAGGCACGTTCATCCCTCAGGGCACAAGGGATGAATTGACAGTTGCTCTGGGTAACCCAGAGCATCCTGGACGTGTTAGAGGTGCCGGCGCTGGTGTTGGCATCAAAGCATTCTTTGGGCCATCCCAGCGCAAACCCAGAGCGGGACTTTCTCAAGAAGAGGTAACCTATTCTTTTTTTAGAATGTTACTGCAAAAGGAAATTCATTAATAAGAAGCTAATGTTTCTTTTATCCATGTATAGGAGAATAAGAGAGTTGAGGATTTAGTTGCTAAGAAGATCAACGATGTAGTTGCTGAGAAGGTCAAGGAAGAATTGCTGCGGTGGCAGGCATCTCAGGCTTCCAATACGCCTATGGCGACCCACTCTTCTCCTGATGCACAGACTGCGAGTAATCCTGGAGACCCATCGCCTAGCACGTCTGCTGTAAGTATTGTTTATGACATTGTAGTTAGTCTTTTCAAGTTGTTATGTTTTCAAGATGATATGTATATATGTATAATATTCTTTACGTAAATTTGTAGGCATTGAAGCCATGCCGCTTAAGAATGCAAGACTACGTTGTTGCAGAGGCGCAGGCTTACCCGTCCCTTCCTGGGGCAATGTTTCACGGGACTCCAATGCCACAGGGCTACGTTCGTGTGAGCCCGATACGTGTGTTACCTGATTGGAGAGAAGCTACATTGCCATATGCCCACCCGGATATTGATACACTTGGTGAGGCAGAAGGCGGGGTGATATTGTGGCCCAAAGCAGATGTCGTCTACACGACTGAAATTGTAAGATAAATTTACATTGATTTAGACTGTTAATGTGTATATATGATGTCAACTGATCTGAAATTATATGTACAGGTTAAAAAGAAGACACCAGGAGCACCTAGGCCTCCACTTCCACTTCCCGCATTACCCGATTGGGTTCCAACTGACCTAACATACCCGTTAGGTCCTGCTTGTAGGGGAATGGCATGTTGGCTACGGGCACATAATGTACATTGCCCTATAATTATTTCTTTAGATGCAGATTATGCAGGTCAATCATACGATAGCTCTTTATTTATACAAGATATTATTGAGCTGTTTAAGTATGATTGGCTGAATACATCAATGATAGAGACATGGATAAGGTGAGATCTTGTTTATACATCCATATACCTTGTGTAAGATCCGGTGATCTGGTTTCTTATATATTAATGCATACGCCTATATGTTTTGCAGCTACCTAGTCGAAGATCATTGCAAACAATTTGCATTTGATCATGTGGGATTTTTGATTCCATCATTGATTAGTTTGGTAGCTAAAGATCCTGATAATGTTCAACAATACTGTATAGATGCTTTTACAATTTTTGGTCAGCAAAATAAGACGATAATAATAGCTCCATTCAATGTCAAGTAAGTTTACTTTATTTATAATTTGGACTTAAGAAAATTCCATTTTTATTTTGCATTTTGAGTTATTAATTGTTAACTTCTTACTTCTAGCGGTAGACATTGGGAGTTACTAGTTATTGTCCCCGGGACATTCACTGTTTATTATCTAGATCCTGCGGGGAGTACATTGAACACTAAAATTGGACACGTAATGAGAATGCCATTATTCTGGTGAGAAATATTTCATTTTTATATCCGTTAACATCTTTTATTACATTACTATTTACTTATGCAATTTATTGTGTTATATTAACATGTAGGGGTTTAGATGCATTCAAAAAGGCTGGAGGAACGGTCCCAAGGAAAAAGAACCAGCCAATAAATTGGCAGAACGTACAAGTAAGTTCCCGACTCAAATATATATATTATTGATGTGAATTGTGCTTAGTTGTATTATTTTGTATGTTTCAATTTATAGTGTGCTACACAAGACAATGGATGGGCATGCGCATACTATGTGATGCGATTTATGCAGATGATTATCAAATATGCCGCATTGGACATCGATACCATACGTGAGGTATTATATATAGTCTCATTAGTTAGTATGCAATATATCAATCTTATATTATTTTTATATTATTACTTATATATATACATCATTCTCTTTGCAGGTGTTTAAAACTGACAACACTACAGGTAAACGTTTAAAAAATATACATGCTCCATATACGATGGAAGCATTAAATGAAGTAAGAGAAGAATGGGCAAAAGCCATACAAGCAGTGGCAACTGTAAGATATAATTGGGATGTTGATAGCGATAATGAATGATACTATGTAAATGAATATTTCTGAATGTTAATACATGTATTTGAATGTTTCTATATGTGTGTGAATGTGAGAATTGAATTGATGTCTGAATGTATGTACTTGTGTAGAATTTTGCTTGTGACTTTTGCAGGTTTGCGGCCTGTTTGTAGGCTGATATCAATGGATGTCGTAAACCTGCAGTTCAGAAAACTGAACTGCAGGTTCTCATCCTGCTGACCAGCCACAGCAGGCCTGCAAACTGATATGAAAAAAAAAAATATATAAATAGGCGTCGGTTATTTATAGAAAACCGTCAGGAAAGACCTACAGCGTCGGTTTTTTTCAATAAACCGACGCCTGATGTGGCCAAAGCAGTCCTGGAAATGGCGTCGGATATTCATATCAAACCGACGCCTATTTAACATATAGGCGTCGGTCGTTTAGTATATAACCGACGCCAAAAGTGTTCGCGCCACAAAAAATGGCGTCATCTAGTGCACTTTATGCGTCGGTCATCTACTAAAAGACCGACGCTATATTCCATAGTGGCGTCGGTTATTTACTAAAACACCGACGCAGAAAGTGCCCTAGATGATGCCGTTTTCTGTGGCGCGAACCCTTTTGGCGTCGGTTCTCTACTAAACGACCGACGCCTATAGATTAAATAGGCGTCGGTTAAAAAACCGACGCCGAAGTGTTCGACCTTTAGCGGCGCCCACATAGGCGTCGGTCGGAAACCGACGCCAAATGGGGTTAAACGACCGACGCCAAAGGCCGTTTCTGTAGTAGTGACACAAATAATAATAATGTGATAATGAATGCTCAAAATGATGAAACTAAGAGAATTTGACATAAAATGATGGCAACGACCAAAATGGGTGAATTATGCAATATTAACCATAAAAATGACTAATAAAAGCACAAAACACATATCAAACAGGTCTATAAATGCGACTCAAAATCATCGCATCAATCTCCAACTGTGCTAGAAGGATATTGTGATGCCAATTGGATTTCTGATTCAGATGAATTGAAATCTATAAGTGGTTACATATTCACTATGGGTGGAGGTGTTGTGTCTTGGAAATTCTCCAAGCAAACATGTATAGCTTGTTCGACTATGGAATCTGAGTTTATTGCCTTAGAAAAGGCTAGGACTGAAGCCGAATGGCTAAGACATGTTCTAATGGATCTTCCCATTTGGGAGAAACCTTCTCCACCATTGTTTATACACTGTGATAATCAAGATGCCATAGAAAGAGCTAAAAACAAAGTTTATCATGGGAAAAGTAGACATATTTGTCTACGTCACAATATTGTGAGGCAGCTTGTATGTGATAGCATAATCTCAATGGATTATGTTAAGTCAAAATTAAACTTAGCCGATCCTCTGACAAAGCCATTAAGTCAATGACTAGTGAACGATACATTGAGGAGAATGGGACTATGCCCATACCAGAAGTCAAAGTGATGGACACCCAACCTTCACGAACGGTGATCCCAGGAAGAAGGTTCAATGGGAAAAACTAAGTCACTAGAAGACTCAACGTGTTGTAGTAAATGTATCTCATTCTTATAATGTAAACAATAATTTATAGTAATTCAGTTGAATATAATTCTTAATGGATTTCATAGCCATTAATGGTGGTGTATATATTGCAATATATGCTTGATGAAAGTCCAACTATATGAGTGTGGAGTGGGGCCGCTCTTGTTGAGATTTGGGTAGATCTCTAAAGCATTCATGAATTTTCCCAGTAGGCACATGGCCTAAAGGTGCCAATCTGTAAGAAAGGTAATTGATTTTATGAATGTCATGTGAGTAATGTACCACTAATCAGATAAAGGAGGAATTGGTTCAAGAACATAGTTCTACCAATCTTCCATAGATTACATACATCTACTCTATGCTTTATTTCAAAGAACTCAGTTCTACCAAAGCTTATGCATGTCATTAGTTTAAGTTCTTCCAGTGGTCAACTCAGTTTTTACATTGTTTATTTTGAAATAGTGGGGGATTGTTATACTTCTTTGCTATATTTCAAACCAAAAGGAAAAAGGTTTAGTCTCATATTGCTTGTGTTGGATGCTTCCCTCCTCCATATATATGGACCCTTGTCCATAGTACAATTTAGGAATGAAAGGGAATAGGCCCTATTCACGCGCATGGTGGGCCTTACCAATGGGGTTTGGGCCGGCCCAGTCTGGAAACCCTTTAATCGGGTGCGTCGGCGCACGTCGCATCCCGCGTGCAGGGGGTGGTGCAAATCTGGCCTCCCAGAGCCCCTTGTGCGGGCGCGGCCCCGGCTTGGTTTTGCCCTTCGGTTCATTGAACCATTTTTTAACCTGGGCCGCTGCAATGCACCTGTTCATTTGGCAGTTCCAAACCGCACTGCGTTTTGCAACCGAACGCATCCTTTCACGCTTCCTTTTCTGGTTATTTATGTTTGTTTTCCACTATCGTTCGGTAAAGACGAAAAACTTCTCTCGTTTCTTCTTCCTCTCTTCTCCTCCACCTACAGTCTACCCATTGGAAGAATGATCATTTACCTTTCGACCGTCGTCGTGACTGTGTGTGCACGCTTCACGTCGACACACGATGTTGGATCTTGGGAGAGTACCGCGTAGGAGACTACTGCACATCCATTCGCCGTCGAGTATCGCGGAGATACTCTTAAGGACAATGTATCTCGCACGCCTCAACGATACTCTAGTATACTCTTTTATGTTTACGCCTTTTCTTAGTGGTTTGTACCCTATACGATCAACAATCTTAAGAGTAACTTGTTTCTCTGATGGGAACTTATATGGAAGGTTTTGAAACCCCCTTTATGCCTGTGACGCCATCAAATAATAACAACCAAATTGTAACTGTTTCTACTATTTCGCAAACACCAATCCCTGATGTTACGAAAATTGAACAGTTTAATGGACAACAATATAGGCGTTGGCAAGAAAAAATTGTTACTGCTTTAGAAGTTTCTAATGTCTTGTTTTCTTTAACTGAACCCAAACCTGAAAATGATTCTGTTGATTGGGAAAAAGCAAATCGTATATGTCGACATGTGATTCAAAGTACATTGTCTAACCAACTGTTTGACGCATACTTTCAAATTAAAACTGCATCCAAAATTTGGGAAAGTCTGAATAAGAAATATATTCTGGAAGAGACTTCTACCAAAAAATTTACTGTTGTGAATTTTCTAAATTTTCATATGACTGAAGATAAAGATATAACAACTCAAATTCATGAATTTCAGATATTACTTGATGATTTGAAAAGTGAAAAAATTGATCTTCCTGAGTCTTTCGTTGTGGGTTCTTTAATTGAAAAAATGCCTGGTTCTTGGAAACATTACAAGAACAATTTAAAGCACAAAAGAAAGACAATGTCACTGGATGATGTAATAATACATATCCGATTTGAAGATCAAAACCGTACAAGAGAAAAATCTGAACTGAATAAAGAGTTGTCATGCATTGCTAACTTTGTTAATAATGAAGTTAAAGAAAATAAAGTTTCTACTGATCAATCTAAAATTAAGTGGAAAAATAAGAAAGGGAAAGGAAATACGAATAAATATAAAGGAAACAAAGATATTAATAAAGCGAATGTTTTTTACTATGTTTGTGACAAACCTGGTCACACTTCTCCTAAATGCAGGCATAGGAAGAAACAAGCAGTGGATTCGAAAGAACCTTCAACCAACCTTGTAACTGAGGACGTATTTGTGGCATTTGTCAGCATTGTCAGCATGGGATCATTCTACCAGAATGATTGGATCATTGACTCGGGAGCTAGTCGCCACATTAGTGGCAACAGAGATGCCTTTGTGACCTACACTGAAGTAGGGCAGGAGGAACATCGGGTTGTCATGGGCAACTCAACTACTTCTCATGTGACCGGAAAGGGAAATGTCATGATCAAGATGACTTCTGGAAAAAATTCTGCTGATCAAAGATGTGTTGTTTGTCCCAGATATCTGTGTTAATTTAATTTCTATTTCTCAACTTGTTAAGTTTGGGGTGAAAGTGTCCTTTGAATCAAACAAGGTCATTCTCACCAAGTCTGGAGACTACTTAGGCATGGGTTACTGCTCAAATGGTCTCTTTCTGTTGAATGTACCAAACTCTTCTGCTAATGAAATAAGTCCTTCTGTTTATATCGTTGATTCTTTTGATGTATGTCACAGTAGATTAGGACATGTTAATTTTAAATATTTACAACACATGAAATATTTAGGTTTACTAAAGGATATTAATGGTATTGTTAATTTAAATAATAAATGTCAAATATGTGATGAAACTAAATCTACCAAGAAACCGTGTCCTCAAATTTCACATAGAAATTCTGAATTTCTCGATTTAATTCACACTGATCTTGGAGATTTTAAAGGAAATCTTTCTAGAGGTGGGAAATGTTTCTACATTATTTTTGTAGATGATTTCTCATGATATACGAAATTATATTTACTACATTCAAAGGATGAAGCTTTTGGAATGTTTGTTAATTATAAAACAGAAGTAGAAAATCAACTCAATAAGAAAATAAAACATCTTCGCTCAGATAGGGATGGTGAATATGATTGTTCTCCCTTTAATGAATTTTGTGTGAACAATGGTATTATACATGAATACACACCTCCATATTCGCCTCAATCAAATGGTATTGCTGAATGTAAAAATAGAACTCTAAAGGAGATGATGAATTCTATTTTAATCAATTCAGGAGCACCCAACAACTTGTGGGGGGAAGCGATTTTGTCATCTTGTTTTCTTCAAAATTGCATCCCTAGTAGGAAGTCAAATAAGAAACCATATGAATTATGGAAGGGATATCCTCCTAATTTGAAATACCTCAAAGTGTGGGGGTGTCTAGCTAAAGTCTTATTAACTGAGCCTAAGAAACGAAAATTGGGATCTAGAACCCTAGATGATGTTTTTATAGGTTATGCTCAGAATAGTGCTATATATAGATTCTTGGTTATTAAAAGTGGTAACAATGTTGTAGAACCTAATACAATTGTTGAATCTAAAAATGCTAATTTTTTTGAACATATTTTTCCTATGAAAACTTCCTTAGAAAACTTATCTAATCCTTCAAATGAAATTTTAGAGAATATCCCAAGTTCTTCCAATTCTAATGATGTTTTAGAACCGGAAGATATAGAACCTAGAAGATCCACTAGGATGAGGAAGGAAAAGAATCTTGGTGATGATTTCTATTCCTTTATAGTGGATAATGATCCTCAATCTTACAATGAAGCTATTAATTCAACTTATTCCTCTTTATGGAAGGTAGCAATTAATAGTGATATTGAATCTATATTATCTAATCATACATGAGAATTAGTGGATCTTCCACCATTTATTAAACCCGTAAGATGTAAATGGATATTTAAAAGAAATTTGAAAACAGATGGGACTGTAGATAAATACATCGCTCATTTGGTTGGAAAGGGATATAAACAAGAAAAGGATATTGACTATTTTGATACCTTTGCTCCTGTTACTAGAATCTCTTCAATCAGGATTTTAATTGCTTTGGCATCTATTAAGAAATTAATTATACACCAAATGGATGTTAAAACTGCTTTCTTGAATGGAGATTTAGATGAGGAAATTTATATGGATCAACCTGAAGGTTATGTAGTTTCGGGAAAAGAACATATGGAATGCAGACTACTCAAATCTCTCTATGGTTTGAAACAAGCACCTAAACAGTGGCATGAGAAATTTTCTAAGGTCGTTGTATCATACAGATTCCATATAAATGAAGGAGACAAATGTATATATTCTAAAGTTGATAACCAAGGTGGTGTTATAATATGTCTCTATGTAGATGACATGCTTATTTTTGGCTCTAATATTGATATAATAAATAGCACAAAAGGCTTCTTGGCTTCTAATTTTGAAAAGATATGGGTGAGGCAGATGTAATTTTAGGAATTAAACATCTTAAAAATGATGATTGCATCATGCTATCCCAAGAACACTATGTTGAGAAAATTCTCAATAAGTTTTCAATGTTTGATTGTAAGCCGATAAGTACACCTTTTAATTCTAATTGCAATCTCAAGAAAAATAAAAGTAATAGTGCTCAACAAGTCAAATATGCACAAATAATTGGAAGCCTGATGTACTTAATGAACTGTACTCATCCAGATCTAGCATATGCAGTGGGGAGATTAAGTAGATATACTCAAAATCCTAATAAGGAAAATTGGGGTGCTCTACATAGGGTTTTAAGATACCTTAAATGCACAATTAATCATGGATTGATTTTTTGTGGATCTACAACTGTGCTAGAAGGATATTGTAATGCCAATTGGATTTCTGATTCAGATGAATTGAAATCTACAAGTGGTTACATGTTCACTAAGGGTGGAGGTGTTGTGTCTTGGAAATCCTCCAAGCAAACATGTATAGCTCGTTCCACTATGGAATCTCAGTTTATTGCCTTAGAAAAGGCTGGGACTGAAGCCGAATGGCTAAGACATGTTGTAATGGATCTTCCAATTTGGGAGAAACCTTATCCACCATTATTTATACACTGTGATAATCAAGCTGCCATAGCAAGAGCTAAAAACAAAGTTTATTATGGGAAAAGTAGACATATTCATCTACATCACAATATTATGAGGCAGCTTGTATGTGATAGCATAATCTCAATGGATTATGTTAAGTCAGAGTTAAACTTGGCTGATCCTCTGACAAAGGCATTAAGTCAACGACTAGTGAACGATACATCGAGGAGAATGGGACTATGCCCATACCAAAAGTCGAAGTGATGGACACCCAACCTTCATAAACGGTGATCCCGGGAAGAAGGTTCAATGGGAAAACTTAAGAAACTAGAAGACTCAACGTGTTGTAATAAATGTATCTCATTCTTATGATGTAAACAACAATTTACAGTGATTCAGTTGAATATAATTCTTAATGGATTTCATAGCCATTAATGGTGGTGTATATACTGCAATATATGCTTGATGAAAGTCCAACTATATGAGTGTGGAGTGGGGCCGCTCCTGTTGAGATTTGGGCAGATCTCTAGAGCATTCATGAATTTTCCCAGTAGGCGCATGGCCTAAAGGTGCCAATCCATAAGAAAGGTAATTGATTTTATGAATGTCATGTGAGTAATGTACCACTAATCAGATAAAGGAGGAATTTGTTCAAGAACATAGTTCCACCAATCTTCCACAGATTACGTACATCGACTTTATGCTTTAGTTCAAAGAACTCAGTTCTACCAAAGCTTATGCATGTCATTTGTTTAAGTTCTTCCAATGGTCAACTCAGTTTTTATATTGTTTGTTTTGAAATAGTGGGGAATTGTTATACTTCTTTGTTGTATTTAAAACCAAAAGGCCAAAGGTTTAGTCTCATATTTCTTGAGTTGGAGACTTCCCTCCTCCTTATGTATGGACCCTTATCCATAGTACAATTGAGGAATGCAAGGGAATAGGCCCTATGCATGCGCATGGTGGGCCTTGCCAATGGGGTTTGGGCCGACCCAGTCCGGAAACCCTTTAATCGGGCGCGTCGGCGCACGTCGCATCCCGCACGCAGGGGGGTGCAAATCCGGCCTCCTAGAGCCCCTTGTGCGGGCGTGGCCCCGGCTTGGTTTTGCCCTTCGGTTCATTGAACCATTTTTTAACCTGGGCCGCTGCAATGCACCTGTTCATTTGGCAGTTCCAAACCGCACCACATTTTGCAACCGAACGCATCCTTTCACGCTTCCTTTCCTGGTTATTTATGTTTGTTTTCTGCTATCGTTCGGTACAGATGAAAAACTTCTCTCATTTCTTCTTCCTCTCTCCTCCTCCTCCTGTAGTTTGCCCACTGGAAGAACGATCATTTACCTTTCGACCGTCGCCGTGACTGTGTGAGCACGCTTCACGTCGACACACGCTGTTGGATCGTGAGAGAGTACCGCGCAGGAGACTACTGCACAGACGGTCACCGTCGAGTACCACGGAGATACTCTTAAGGATAGTGCATCTCGCATGCCTCAGCGATACTCTAGTATACACTTTTATGTTTACACCTTTTCATCGTGGTTTGTACCCTATACGATCAACAATCTTAAGAGTAACTTGTTTCTCTGATGGGTACTAATATGGATGGTTTTGAAACGCCCTTTACGCCTGTGACGCCACCAAATAATAACAACCAAATCGTCACTATTTCTACTATTTCACAAACACCAATCCCTGATGTTACAAAAATTGAACAGTTTAATGGACAACAATATAAGCATTGGCAAGAAAAAAATGTTATTGCTTTAAAAGTTTCTAATGTCTCGTTTGCTTTAACTAAACCCAAACCAGAAAATGATTTTATTGATTGGCAAAAAGCAAATTGCATTTGTCGACATGTGATTCTAAGTACATTTTCTAACCAACTGTTGGCGCATACTTTCCAATTAAAACTGCATCTGAAATTTGGGAAAGTCTGAATAAGAAATATGTTCTGGAAGAGGCTTCTACCCAAAAATTTACTGTTGCGTATTTTCTAAATTTTTATATGACTGAAGATAAAGATATAACAACTCAAATTCATGAATTTCAGATTTTACTTGATGATTTGAAAAGTGAAAAAATTGATCTTACTGAATCTTTCATTGTGGGTTCTTTAATTGAAAAATGTCCTGGTTCTTGGAAACATTACAGGAACAATTAAAAGCACAAAAGAAAGACAATGTCACTGGATGATGTAATAATACATATCCGAGTTGAAGATCAAAACTATACTAGAGAAAAATCTAAACTGAATAAAGAGTTGTCATGCACGGCTAACTTTGTTAATAATGAAGTTAAAGAAAATAAAGTTTCTACTAATCAGTCTAAAAATAAGTGAAAAAATAAGAAAGGGAAAGGAAATAAGAATAAATATAAAAGAAACAAAGATATTAATAAAATGAATGTTTTTTGCTATGTTTATGGAAAACCTGGTCATACTTCTCCTAAATGAGGCATAGGAAGAAACAAGCAGTGGATTCGAAGGAACCTTTAACCAACATTGTTACTGAGGACGTATTTGTGGCATTTATCAGCATTGTCAGCATGGGATCATTCCACCAGAATGATTGGATCATTGACTCGGGGGCTAGTCGCCACATCAGTGGCAACAGAGATGCCTTTGTGACCTACACTGAAGTAGGACAGGAGGAACATCGGGTTGTCATGGGCAACTCAACTGCTTCTCCTGTGACCGGAAAGTGCAATGTCATGATAAAGATGACTTCTGGAAAAAATTCTACTGATCAAAGATGTGTTGTTTGTCCCAGATATCTGTGTTAATTTAATTTCTATTTCTCAACTTGTTAAGTTTGGGGTGAAAGTGTCCTTTGAATCAAACAAGGTCATTCTCACCAAGTCTGGAGACTACTTAGACATGGGTTACTGCTTAAATGGTCTCTTTCTGTTGAATGTACCAAACTCTTCTGGTAATGAAATAAGTCCTTCTTCTTATATCGTTGATTCTTTTGATGTATGGCATAGTAGATTAGGACATGTTAATTTTAAATATTTACAATGCATGAAATATTTAGGTTTACTAAAGGATATTAATGGTATTGTTAATTTAAATAATAAATGTCAAATATGTGCTGAAACTAAATCTACCAAGAAACCGTGTCCTCAAATTTCACATAGAAATTCTGAATTGCTCGATTTAATTCACACTGATCTTGGAGATTTAAAAGGAAATCTATCTAGAGGTGGAAAATGTTTCTACATTATTTTTGTAGATGATTTCTCACGATATACAAAATTATATTTACTACATTCAAAGGATGAAGCTTTTGGAATGTTTGTTAATTATAAAATAGAAGTAGAAAATCAACTCAATAAGAAAATAAAACGTCTTCGCTCAGATAGGGGTGGTGAATATGATTGTTCTCCCTTTATAGAATTTTGTGTGAACCATAGTATTATACATGAATACACACCTCCATATTTGCGTCAATCAAATGGTATTGCTGAATGTAAAAATAGAACTCTAAAGGAGATGATGAATTCTATTTTAATCAATTCAGGAGCACCCAACAACTTGTGGGGGGAAGCAATTTTTTCATCATATTTTCTTCAAAATCGCATCCCTAGTAGGAAGACAAATAAGACACCATATGAATTATGGGAAGGATATCCTCCTAATTTGAAATACCTCAAAGTGTGGGGGTGTCTAGCTAAAGTCTTATTAACTGAGCCTAAGAAACGAAAATTGGGATCTAGAACCCTAGATGGTGTTTTTATAGGTTATGCTCAGAATAGTGTTGTATATAGATTCTTGGATATTAAAAGTGGCAACAATGTTGTAGAACCTAATACAATTGTTGAATCTAAAAATGCTGAATTTTTTGAACATATTTTTCCTATGAAAACTTCCTTAGAAAATTTATCTAATCCTTTAAATCAAATTTTAGAGAATATCCCAAGTACTTCCAATTCTAATGATGTTTTAGAATCGGATGATATAGAACCCAGAAGATCCACTAGGATGAGGAAGGAAAAGAATCTTGGTGATGATTTCTATTCCTTTATAGTGGATAATGATCCTCAATCTTACAATGAAGCTATTAATTCAACTTATTCCTCTTTATGGAAGGAAGCAATTAATAGTGAGATTGAATCTATATTATCTAATCATACATGGGAATTAGTGGATCTTCCACTAGGTATTAAACCCATAGGATGTAAATGGATATTTAAAAGAAAATTGAAAACATATGGGACTGTAGATAAATACAAAGCTCGTTTGGTTGGCAAGGGATATAAACAACAAAAGGATATTGACTATTTTGATACCTTTGCTCCTTTTACCAGAATCTCTTCAATTAGGATTTTAATTGCTTTGGCATCTATTAAGAAATTAATTATACACCAAATGGATGTTAAAACTGCTTTCTTGAATGGAGATTTAGATGAGGAAATTTATATGGATCAACCTGAAGGGTATGTAGTTTCGGGAAAAGAACATATGGTATGCAGACTAATCAAATCTCTCTATGGTTTGAAACAAGCTCCTAAACAGTGGCATGAGAAATTTGATAAGGTAGTTGTATCATATGGATTCCATATAAATGAAGGATACAAATGTATATATTCTAAAGTCGATAACCAAGGTTGTGTTATAATATGTCTCTATGTAGATGACATGCTTATTTTTGGCACTAATATTGATATAATAAATAGTAAAAAAGGCTTCTCGGCTTCTAATTTTTACACGAAAGATATGGGTGAGGCAGATGTAATTTTAGGAATTAAACTTCTTAAAAATGATGATTGCATCATGCTATCCCAAGAACAGTATGTTGAGAAAATTCTCAATAAGTTTTCGATTGTAAACTGATAAGTACACCTTTTAATTCTAATTGCAATCTCAAGAAAAATAAAAGTAATAGTGTTCAACAAGTCAAATATGCACAAGTAATTAGAAGCCTGATGTACTTAATGAACTGTACTCATCCAGATCAAGCATATGCAGTGGGGAGATTATGTAGATAGGGTTTTAAGATACCTTAAAGGCACAATTAATCATGGATTGATTTTTTGTGGATCTCCAACTGTGCTATAAGGATATTGTGATGCCAATTGGATTTCTGATTCAGATGAATTGAAATCTACAAGTGGTTACATCTTCACTATGGGTGGAGGTGATGTGTCTTGGAAATCCTCCAAGCAAACATGTATAGCTCGTTCCACTATGGAATCTGAGTTTATTGCCTTAGAAAAGGCTGGGACTGAAGCCGAATGGCTAATACATGTTCTAATGGATCTTCCCATTTGGGAGAAACCTTCTCCACCATTGTTTATACACTGTGATAATCAACCTGCCATAGCAAGAGCTAAAAACAAAGTTTATAATGGGAAAAGTAGACATATTCGTCTACGTAACAATATTGTGAGGCAGCTTGTATGTGATAGCATAATCTCAATGGATTATGTTAAGTCAGAATTAAACTTGGCCGATCCTCTAACAAAGCCATTAAGTCAACGACTAGTAAATGATACATCAAGGAGAATGGGACTATGCCCATACCAGAAGTCGAAGTGATGGACACCCAACCTTCATGAACGGTGATCCCGGGAAGAAGGTTCAATGGGAAAAACTAAGTCACTAGAAGACTCAACGTGTTGTAATAAATGTATCTCATTCTTATGATGTAAACAACAATTTACAGTGATTCAGTTGAATATAATTCTTAATGGATTTCATAGCCATTAATGGTGGTGTATATACTGCAATATATGCTTGATGAAAGTCCAACTATATGAGTGTGGAGTGGGGCCGCTCCTGTTGAGATTTGGGAAGATCTCTAGAGCATTCATGAATTTTCCCAGTAGGCGCATGGCCTAAAGGCGCCAATCCGTAAGAAAGGTAATTGATTTTATGAATGTCATGTGAGTAATGTACCACTAATCAGATAAAGGAGGATTTGGTCCAAGAACATAGTTCCACAAATCTTCCACAGATTACATACATCTACTCTATACTTTAGTTCAAAGAACTCAGTTCTACCAAAGCTTATGCATGTCATTTGTTTAAGTTCTTCCAGTGGTCAACTCAGTTTTTATATTGTTTGTTTTAAAATAGTGGGGGATTGTTATACTTCTTTGCTATATTTCAAACTAAAAGGAAAAATGTTTAGTCTCATATTGCTTGTATTGAATACTTCCCTCCTCCTTATATATGGACCCCTGTCCATAGTACAATTGAGGAATGAAAGGGAATAGGCCCTACGCACGCACATGGTGGGCCTTGCCAATGGGGTTTGGGCCGGCCCAGTTCGGAAACCCTTTAATCGGGCACGTCGGCGTACGTCGCATTCTGCGCACGGGGGGGGGGGGGGGGGGGGGGGATGGGTAGGTGCAAATCCAACCTCCCGGAGCCCCATGTACGGGCGCGGCCCCGACTTGGTTTTGCCATTCGGTTCATTGAATCATTTTTTAACATGGGCCGCTGCAATGCACATGTTCATTTGGCAGTTCCAAACTGCACCGCGTTTTGCAACCGAACGCATCCTTTCACGCTTCTTTTCCTGGTTATTTATGTTTGTTTTCCGCTATTGTTCAGTACAGATGAAAACATTCTCTTGTTTCTTCTTCCTCTCTTCTCCTCTACCTACAGTCTGCCCACTGGAAGAACGATCATTTACCTTTCGACCATCATCGTGAATGTGTGTGCACGCTTCACGTCGACACACGCTGTTGGATCTTGGGAGAGTACCGCACAGGAGATTTTACGACCCCACCTCCCGATAACCCCCAATCAAGGGAGACGAAGAGGTTGAAGCCGCACCCATTAATCCCGGATCAAAGGTTTGACATATAACCATAAACAATTATGAAATTCTATCAGACTATACTGAAAATGGTAATAAAATTTTCTTTACATACCTTTTGAAAACTTGGATCTCTAACCTTCTATCCACACCGATACTAATCTATCTAATACTCCTTTGTACTTTAATCTTCTTTTAGTATCACATGTGCCACTTTACTGTTTGTTCTTTTCATTGTACCTAAAACACCGACAAACAAAACGTCGGTCAGTCGTAGCTGGTATGTGGGGGAAACAATAAACATGCAACTATGATAACAATGTACTCATTCAATTACTTATTTAACAACCAATATTACATTTTAGATATAACTCTATGATCCAAGAGTACCCTATCCTCTGTGTTGTCCCCATTAAACCCCTCATGATCCACCTATAAGTGAAATAGTTTCTAGGGTTGAGTCACATGGTACTACTCGTAAGTAGACCACTCCTTAACTCGAGATTTGCTAAAGAGTCTCTAACTCACGGTAACCTAGACCTTGCTCTAGGATTACCCATTTTTTAGCCTTTTCAAAGTAACAGAGGTGGACCCGGATCTAGCCAGTTATATATACTCATTTATAGTGATATTCATAGTCACTTTATAATTGCATGAAATAAATAGACATCCAACAGTTAATTCATGCATTGAGGGAAACATCGATAAAATTTTCGGGAAACTATTCGGTATAGTCATAAGCATAACCACATACCTGATTTGATGAGTCATGCAGATTATTCAACATTTACTTCATGTATATGCAATCAACCCAATCAACAGATCCAAGCAAGTAATTAAATCATCACATAATTCCTGAAAAGAATATGTACTCTATTTATTACACACTTTATCAAGAATCTACTTATTGATTTGGATTCACTTTCAAGGGTTTCTAATCTGCATTAAGTATTCATTAATACTCATTAGGGTTTCTTAGATCAATTTCTCGAACTTTATCCCATTTTAGGTTAACAAACCCTAAAATACTCTTTTCCATTTATATAAACCCTAATAGCTCAAACTATTCATTTAATAGTCTTTTATAATCAGATTGACTTAGGATCATCATATCCCTAATTATTTACAAATTTGAGTAATTAAAACATTTAAAAGTCATATTCACCTAAATTAGGGTTTTCAAGCTCGTTAATGCGTAATCATGCACAAAACCCTAAATTAAGCCAATTATATAAAAAGATTATCTTTTTAGATCTTATTTTCACTTTTATGAACAATAGTCTTAAATTATCCATTGATCAACATTAAAACCATCTATCATCAAATCTAAGGGTTTTTCATTAATTAAATCATTAAAGGTGATAACATTATGTACTTTTTATATTTCAGCATATTTATGTACATAATCTTTAAATTAAACTAATTACATACAAATATCTCCCTTTTTGATCTTAATGCACCTTTTTGCATTTAACAGGTTAATATCAACTCTTATGCCTAATTAAACCCTATTAAACCCATTAATCATATCAGATTAGGGTTCCTTAATCTTTAAAGTATTAAAGATGATTACTTCCATTAATTTTCGGATTGTAAAAAGAATCAGACTTCAAACATAATTTATTTGGATTCCTCTCGTTCTGAGGATAATTTTTCATATATTACTTGTCTAATTCTGAACTACCGATTTATTTCTAGAATTATTTGAAGTTAGCATCTTCTAAACCAATCATGTGACGCCACGTCAGCAAAAAGAGTTTACCTTGACTTATTGCGATCCGGCTCTTGATTAGAGTGAAAATACTCACGTGCCCTCACTCCTTAAACCTGCTGTTAGGGGTAAATGGGTCAAACGCCTGCGAGGTCATCTTCTTCCTCGCAGCGTCGACCTGCGTCTGCTGCAGGTGAGCCGTCCTCGCGGCCTGCCCCTCCTCCTGGGCCCTGAGGATGCAAAGGAGCGCGGAGAAGCTTCCCTAGGCCCCGACGACCTCAACCCAGCCTTCTACTCATGGCCCAAGTCGGTTAAAGAAGAAATACTCCGCCACTTAGGGTTGAGTTGCAGGTTTCCGCCGCAACATTTTAGGCCTGCTGGCCTATGCGCCGCGGCTCGTACCTTCTCCAAACTCCTTCCCAGATCACCAACTAACTCCAGAGGGAGTCTCAGATGATGCTACACTGAAGAGAAGAGGTTCCGTCTTCAGGATGAGTTGGTACAGATCGTAACCATGGAGTGGGGAGAGACTTTTTGCGATCTTGTGGAGAATGATCATTGTATCCTCCAACGAGGGACCCTGGGTTCCTATTTATACTTGTTCCTAGGTACCCTAGAGGCCACTAAGGCTAGGAAAGGAAGGTACTAAGAAACATGTCCACGTTTTAGAAGAGGAAAACGCAATTTCCTCCCTCTTGTCCCTTACGGCTGAAACAGCAGGTACATGGGTATAGAAGGGCCACCATCCACGCATCCTTTCCCAAAACAAATTCTCATTTTCCTTTGCCTTGTAATTAGATATACATATATACGTATAACTTGTCAAAGGATCCTTTTCGTATACCACCTCTCCTTCTCTCTCCTATGGTGATGAAGGAAACTTATCTCATTGATGAACCACATTCTTAAATATTAGAAATTTGAATCTATCTCATGGCCACGAAATTCTCCTTTCTCAAAAAAAAAAATATCTTTCTTTTTTATATTCTCAAAAAGTTATTATTACATTATCTTCTTATTTTGCTTTATTTGCCTTTTTCTCTTTATTTTTCTTTCATGGGAATCCTTGGATCCCAAGAAGATCTACTATTTCGAAATTACTTTTTAAGGATACTTATTGTCCTTCTAGATGCATCTAAATGCATTATTTCCCATTATCATGTGTATTTCTTATTAAAATATTTCTTTTTGAGGAATTCTCTTTATTTCTCTTTTATTTTCCTCATTGGCATTCCTTTTATTATAAGAAATCCTTGTGATACGAAATTCCATAAAGGGTAACTCAATTATATATCCTTTCTCTTAATTTCCACATTTTCTCATTGTTTTCAATTTCTTTCTTAATAAAGAAATACATAATTAATCTTTTCGTTTCTTATTGCTTTCTTTTTGCAACCTTGGACTCCTTGGTATCCAAGGAACCCAAGAGGCACGAAATCCTCTTTGGATTTGCCTTCTAGAGGTTTCCACATATTTCTTTTCTTAGCATTTCGATTATTCATTTACTAGTTGAATTTCCTCGGTATTTGGGCCCAATAGCCAACAAAGCCCAAAACACAACCAATCAAGGCTATTGTGAAAGGAATCCATCTAATCAAAACAAAACATATCATTATTTGTTCAGTTAGCTTTAATATGAGAAATTACATTTCTCATTATTTGAACCCAAAAATTGGGGTTATAACATCCTTCCCCTCTTATAGGAATTTTGTCCTCAAAATTTAGGCAAGCAAACAAACAATTCAGGATAAGACTTTTCCATGTCCATCATTGGCCCCTATGTGGCTTTGCCGTACTCATGGCATTTCCAAAGAACCTTTATCATCACATATTCTTTCCTCTGAGTTCTTTCATCCTGGCGTCTATAAACTACACAGGTGACTCATGCCATTTCAGCCTCCCTTGGGGCTCACTAGGTTCATTGCTCAGCACATGGTCGGGGTACCTCACATAGTGCTCTAAACTGGACACATGGAAAACATCCCTTGTTACTTTATCCTGAGGGATAGGGTTAAAACCTAACCATCTCCACCCATCCATTTCTAATGAACCCATGTAACGGGGACTCAGCTCTCTTTAGCTATAACTTAGAGGGGTCGGATTCTCACATTATATTCTCCCACAGTGCACTGCATGTTAGTCTACTTTACATCTTCTCACGACTCTCATCGTCTCTAGGCTCCTTTCAGCCCTTGCACAATCAAAGTGACTTCATCTACACGCACTGGGGTCCCTTTTTCTAACCATCATGTGGTACTTTTCTAACCATCATGTGGTCCTTTCACCATCATCACCTTACTGAAGTGGTGAGCGACACAACCTCCCTTACAGAGCCTCATATAAAACCCGATACTGGCTATGGTGGTCATCATCACATTTTCATAGGATAAGAACTGTCTCTAGCTATCACCCTGAATGAACACATATGCTCTCATCAGACCCTTTAGTCTGGATCATACTAACCATAGTTAGGGGTGACAACTATACTAACATTGAGTTCTTCACGTACCTACTTCCACTTTATGGACGTGAATCTTTAGATCAAACTCAAGAACCTTTGAACTCGCTTCATGGTGTAGTTGAACCATCTCTCTCATGGTTAGTTCAACTATATATGTCCCTTTACAGAACTCTATCTTTCTCATACTATCTAGGTAAGACGACCTACCATAACCCATATTGTATCTCGACCTTCTTTGGCCCAGGGAAGACCTATCACAACATCCATAGTGTCGATCTCCCGTTCCCTCTCAGGGATTATTTTGTCCTCTATATCGATACACTGGGTTACTGGGGTTCACCCTTTTCCTCTGGGCTTGCATGGCCATAAACCACATGCAACCTCATCTTAAACATCCAAAGTGCTATTGCCATTTTCCGTGGTGTATCATGATTTCCTGTATGTAATGATTCTTTCAAGATCAAATCCTCTGAAACCCTAAACCACTCTAGTCAGGGTTTCGTCACCTTCTCCTCCAAAGAAGTGCATCTGAGGTTTTATCCTTTCATTGCATCCAGGACTAGCCTGGCTAACCAAACAACCATAACTTTTCAATGCATCTTGTTAAATCTGAGTGTTATCCAAACACCTCTCGTTTTCAAACTTCGGGTTAGCCAAACAACCTCTTCTAGCTTCTAGCCAAACAAGTCAGATGTATCTCAACTAAAGCATCCATTACTACTTCACCTCCTTAGGTATTAGGTAACATTGAAGACATACACTTCCATGTATTTCACTTATCATCTCACCTCAAACTCTATGTCTCACTTCAATAAGACCACTCTCTGATTTCATCATTACGGTGATCAAACTCAACCTGGTATAACTTGTAAGTTCCACATAACTCATGATAAAAAAAACATCCTCATAAGGGAACTACCTCATTCCTCTTAGTGTTTACAAACCATCCATTTATCATTCACTTTACCAGGGTAGATATCTTCTCTATCCCCATTTCTCGTGGAAATGTTCCAAACATCTCTTATCCTTGGTGTATGGCATGCGTAATGTCCTATCTCTCACTCCCATAACAAAAGGAAATAAGCATTTGGCTGCAGTCCAAATACAGAGTTCTTCCCGTTCCAAGAGTAGAGACGGTACATCCCACCTTGCCAGTACACCTTTAAATCTAAGTTGCAACGTGCCACATATGTCTCTTCATCTTAAACAACAAGATAACAAACTAGTCTTGAACCTACTGAGGTTTATATCCTTGGTCATCTCCTCTAGGTCTATAGGGTACCGACTCTTTTGGGGTCATCCCTCTTCCCTCATGCATCCAGAGAGTGCCCTACTCATCTGCCTTTTGGGTCCCATGAGTTCATGAAGGTGATCAATCTCCTAACCCATGGCCCTCAGACAATGATAGCTGTTACCACCCGACCCTATGGTCATGTGCAACTGGGGAATTAGGCAACTCCTACTTTCATCGGTCTTATCCCTACCTGACCCTAGGATAGACTTAGGATTCTTCATCGTAGTACATGTTCACTTAGAACCTTACCCAAGTCTTCATCATCTCTCTTCCTGCATTCATGGGCTAACTCTCCTCCATTCATAGGCATCATTGCAACCTGCCTACCTTGGTCAAGCCCCATATCGGTTACCTCCATGGTAACACATTCATATGCAATTAGAGATGGATATATATATGGGTCTGTAGATTCAATCTCATACTATGTACCTTTCACTTAGCTTCTCAAGATCCTATGAGACCTCTTTAGGTTACCTTGAACCACCAAAATTGACATATACCCTTCCAAAGGGGTCCCTCTACCAGGATGGGAGGAAAACTATCTCTAAGGTCACAAAAGCTCTTAGGTCTAGGGTTTACATCCACACGATCCTACTTACCCTAGCAAGCCATTAAGGCACGAGCAGATCACTTACTGTACCATGCTAGGTCATACTTGTCCTCTTTCCTCGATGTTGGATTAAGATCAAACTTTCCCTTTATCATCAACCTAGCTGTGAGTGGTTCATCAAACACACCTTAAACTTCAGGGGCTCCTCTTTTCCTCTATTCATGAGGATTACCATGCTCGCTTCTATAGGAACTCAACCCCTCCTTATGAGCCTTAGGTACACCACTTCCCCTCTTAGGCCTAGGAACCCTAGGTTCACTGCATGCTCTGTCTCTTAACTACAAACCAAGCATGAAAAAGGCATGACACACACTCCTAGTCATCCTTCAACTCAAGCAACACTTAGTGTTGGGTCCTCCTCAAGGACAACCAACAAGGTACAAGGCATCATAACCCGCTACTAAACCTTTCTAGGTCTAAGGAACTCTTATTCCTACCTCAGAAGGTAAACACCTATACTGCAGGCACATAGGCACCATATGCTTCATCTTCACTGTCTAAGGTTTGGTCCCTCTAAAGGCAACCAAGATATCATCAACTTATGAGGCAACCACTGTCATCCATTGTTTAGGGTTTTAGGCTTCCAACCTTCTTGTTGGGTTTCCTACTCTCTCTCTAGAGCTAACCCTACAACCAACCTCACCATTAGAGGTCCTCTCTTCACGAAGGATCAACCTCCAAGCATTCTCTACATGGGTGAAGCCTAGGTTCGCACTTATGGTTTCTCAAGATCATCCACAACCCTTTATGCTCCGTCATAATTCCTTATCCAGGGTTTCATCCTACCGTCAGCACTATGACGTACCCTAGGTTCCAGTTATGCCCTACTGGTACAAGCCCATAGGGTTTCTATAGTCCTTCAATAACATCATCATCCAAAGAGCTATCATGTACTCTAACATGCACGACCCTTACCAGGGTAGGGGTTTCTAAGGGTGCTAGGTCAACCATGGATCCTATGGCATCCCAAAGGCATGTCCTTTCAAACACCTGGTCCAACTCATATCTAACCTTCACTTAGGGTTAGGGTTAGCATCATCCTCAAAGGATGTGTCAGGTCTCTACTTGCAATGGAGATCTCAATCTCCAAGACTAACTCATCCTCCTGACAAGAAGGTCTATCCTCAGGTCTCTTCTGAGAACATGACATCTTATGTCATACGACCTAAGCATGTATCTATTATTTATTTTTCGCTTAATCTATTAAGCTTATGTCCATGACATCTTATTACATGTCTTTCATTAATTTAGTGGAGGATTCCTTAAACCTTATTGACCTTACCCATACCTCAGGAGGGTGAGGAGAAGAAAGGAAATCCTAATCCTTTATGTCCTTATCAGAATTTTGTGATGAGACGGGATGAATAAGATAAGAAGTCCTAAAGGTATCTTATTTTGATTCATACCCTAAGACTTTGGCCAGGCGGTCACACGGGTCCGAGAGTCCTCGTATTCCGACTAGCGGTGCGGAGGAAAATCTTGCCAGCCCCCAGTCGTGATCCCTTTCTAGACACCTCCGCCTTTCGGATACTCCTCTAATAACTCCCTTGGGTTCTATGGAGTTTGTAAAATTTAATAATTATTAATGGTTAAATGAGGAACCTACGCTCTGATACCAAATGTTACGACCCTACCTCCCGATAACCCCCAATTAAGGGAGACCAAGAGGTTGAAGCCGCACCCATTAATCCCGGATCAAAGGTTCGACATATAACCATAAACAATTATTAAATTCTATCAGACTATACTGAAAATGGTAATAAAATTTTCTTTACATACCTTTTGAAAACTTGGATCTCTAAGCTTCTATCCACACCGATACTAATCTATCTAATCCTCCTTTGTACTTTAATCTTCTTTTAGTATCACATGTGCCACTTTACTGTTTGTTCTTTTCATTGTACCTAAAACGCCGACAAACAAAACGTCGGTCAGCCGTAGCTGGTATGTGGGGGAAACAATAAACATGAAACTATGATAACAATGTACTCATTCAATTACTTATTTAACAACCAATATTACATTTTAGATATAACTCTACGATCTAAGAGTACCCTATCCTCTGTGTTGTCCCCATTAAACCCCTCATGATCCACCTATAAGTGAAATAGTTTCTAGGGTTGAGTCACATGGTACTACTCGTAAGTAGACCACTCCTTAACTCAGGATTTGCTAAAGAGTCTCTAACTCACGGTAACCTAGACCTTGCTCTAGGATTACCCCTTTTTTAGCCTTTTCAAAGTAACAGAGGTGGACCCGGATCTAGCCAGTTATATATACTCATTTATAGTGATATTCATAGTCACTTTATAATTGCATGAAATAAATAGACATCCAATAGTTAATTCATGCATTGAGGGAAACATCGATAAAATTTTCGGGAAACTATTCGGTATAGTCATAAGCGTAACCACATACCTGATTTGATGAGTCATGCAGATTATTCAACATTTACTTCATGTATATGCAATCAACCCAATCAACAGATCCAAGCAAGTAATTAAATCATCACATGATTCCTGAAAAGAATATGTACTCTATTTATTACACACTTTATCAAGAATCTACTTTATTGACTTGGATTCACTTTCTAGGGTTTCTAATCCGCATTAAGTATTCATTAATACTCATTAGGGTTTCTTAGATCAATTTCTCGAACTTTATCCCTTTTTAGGTTAACAAACCCTAAAATACTCTTTTCCATTTATATAAACCCTAATAGCTCAAACTATTCATTTAATAGTCTTTTATACTCAGATTGACTTAGGATCATCATATCCCTAATTATTTATAGATTTGAATAATTAAAACATTTAAAAGTCATATTCACCTAAATTAGGGTTTTCAAGCTCGTTAATGCGTAATCATGCACAAAACCCTAAATTAACCAATTATATAAAAAGATTATCTTTTTAGATCTTATTTTCACTTTTATTAACAATAGTCTTAAATTATCCATTGATCAACATTAAAACCATCTATAATCAAATCTAAGGGTTTTTCATTAATTAAATCATTAAAGATGATAGCTTTATGTACTTTTTATATTTCAGCATATTTATGTACATAATCTTTAAATTAAACTAATTACATACAAAGATCTCCCTTTTCGATCTTAATGCACCTTTTTGCATTTAACAGGTTAATATCAACTCTTATGCCTCATTAAACCCTATTAAACCCATTAATCATATCAGATTAGGGTTCCTTAATCTTTAAAGTATTAAAGATGATTACTTCCATTAATTTTCGGATTGTAAAAAGAATCAGACTTCAAACATAATTTATTTGGATTCCTCTCGTTCTGAGGATAATTTTTCATATATAACTTGTCTAATTCTGAACTACCGATTTATTTCTAGAATTATTTGAAGTTAGCATCTTCTAAACCAATCATGTGACGCCACGTCAGCAAAAAGAGTTTACCTTGACTTATTGCGATCCGGCTCTTGATTAGAGTGAAAATACTCACGTGCCCTCGCTCCTTAAACCCGCTGTTAGGGGTAAATGGGCAAACGCCTGTGAGGTCATCTTCTTCCTCGCAGCGTCGACCTGCGTCTGCTGCAGGTGAGCCGTCCTCGCGGCCTGCCCCTGCTCCTGGGCCCCGAGGATGCAAATGAGCGCGGAGAAGCTTCCCTAGGCCCCGACGACCTCAACCCAGCCTTCTGCTCATGGCCGAATTCGGTTAAAGAAGAAATACTCCGCCACTTAGGGTTGAGTTGTAGGCTGCCTCCGCAACATTTTAGGCCTGCTGGCCTATGCGCCGCGGCTCGTACCTTCTCCAAACTCCTTCCCAGATCACCAACTAACTCCAGAGGGCGTCTCAGATGATGCTACACTGAAGAGAAGAGGTTCTTTCTTCAGGATGAGTTAGTACAGATCGTAACCATGGAGTGGGGAGAGACTTTCTGCGATCTTGTGGAGAATGATCACTGTATCCTCCAACGAGGGACCCTGGGTTCCTATTTATACTTGTTCCTAGGAACCCTAGAGGCCACTAAGGCTAGGAAAGGAAGGTACTAAGAAACATGTCCATGTTTTAGAAGAGGAAAACGCAGTTTCCTCCCTCTTGTCCCTTACGGCTGAAACAGCAGGTACATGGGTATAGAAGGGCCACCATCCACACACCCTTTCCCAAAACAAATTCTCGTTTTCCTTTGCCTTGTAATTAGATATACATATATACGTATAACTTGTCAAAGGATCCTTTTCTTATACCACCTCTCCTTCTCTCTCCTATGGTGATGAAGGAAACTTATCTCATTGATGAACCACATTCTTATATATTAGAAATCTGAATCTATCTCATGGCCACGAAATTCTCCTTTCTCAAAATAAATAATATCTTTCTTTTTTATATTCTCAAAAAGTTATTATTACATTATCTTCTTATTTTGCTTTATTTGCCTTTTTCTCTTTATTTTTCTTTAGTGGGAATCCTTGGATCCCAAGAAGATCTACTATTTCGAAATTACTTTTTAAGGATACTTATTATCCTTCTAGATGCATCTAAATGCATTATTTCCCATTATCATGTGTATTTCTTATTAAAATATTTCTTTTTGAGGAATTCTCTTTATTTCTCTTTTATTTTCCTCATTGGCATTCCTTTTATTATAAGAAATCCTTGTGATACGAAATTCCATAAAGGGTAACTCAATTATATATCCTTTCTCTTAATTTCCACATTTTCTCATTGTTTTCAATTTCTTTCTTAATAAAGAAATACATAATTAATCTTTTCGTTTCTTATTGCTTTCTTTTTGCAACCTTGGACTCCTTGGTATCCAAGGAACCCAAGAGGCACGAAATCCTCTTTGGATTTGCCTTCTAGAGGTTTTCGCATATTTCTTTTCTTAGCATTTTGATTATTCATTTAGTAGTTGAATTTCCTCGGTATTTGGGCCCAATAGCCAACAAAGCCCAAAACACAACCAATCAAGGCTATTGTGAAAGGAATCCATCTAATCAAAACAAAACATATAATTATTTGTTCAGTTAGCTTTAATATGAGAAATTACATTTCTTATTATTTGAACCCAAAAATTGGGGTTATAACAGGAGACTACTGCACAGATGTTCGCCGTCCAGTACCGCAGAGATACTCTTAAGGACAGTGCATCTCGCACGCCTCAGCGATACTCTGGCATACTCTTGTATGTTTACGCCTTTTCATCGTGGTTTGTACCCTATACGATCAACAATCTTAAGAGTAACTTGTTTCTCTGATGGGTACTAATATGGAAGATTTTGAAACCCCCTTTACGCCTGTGTCACCATCAAATAATAACAACCAAATCGTCACTGTTTCTACTATTTCACAAACACCAATCCCTGATGTTATGAAAATTGAACAGTTTATTGGACAACAATATAGGCGTTGGCAAGAAAAAAATATTACTGCTTTAGAAGTTTCCAATGTCTCGTTTGCTTTAACTGAACCCAAACCTGAAAATGATTCTTTTGATTGGGAAAAAGCAACTCGCATTTGTCGACATGTGATATTAAGTACATTTTCAAACCAACTATTTGACGCATACTTTCCAATTAAAACTGCATCCGAAATTTGGAAAAGTCTGAAAAAGAAATATATTCTGGAAGAGGCTTCTACCCAAAAATTTAATGTTGCGAATTTTCTAAATTTTCATATGACTGAAGATAAAGATATAACAACTCAAATTCATAAATTTTAGATTTTACTTGATGATTTGAAAAGTGAAAAAATTGATCTTCCTGAGTCTTTCATTGTGGGTTCTTTAATTGAAAAATTTCCTGGTTCTTGGAAACATTACAAGAACAATTTAAAGCACAAAAGAAAGACAATGTCACTAGATGATGTAATAATACATATCCGAGTTGAAGATCAAAACCGTACTAGAGAAAAATCTGAACTAAATAAAGAGTTGTCATGCACTGCTAACTTTGTTAATAATGAAGTTAAAGAAAATAAAGTTTCTACTGATCAGTCTAAAAATAAGTGGAAAAATAAGAAAGGGAAAGGAAATAAGAATAAATATAAAGGAAACAAATATATTAATAAAATGAATGTTTTTTGCTATGTTTGTGGCAAACCTGGTCATACTTCTCCTAAATGCAGGCATAGGAAGAAACAAGCAGTGGATTCGAAGGAACCTTCAACCAACCTTGTTACTGAGGACGTATATGTGGCATTTGTCAACATTGTCAGCATGGGATCATTCCACCAGAATGATTGGATCATTGACTCGGGGGCTAGTCGCCACATCAGTAGCAACAAAGATGCCTTTGTGACCTACATTGAAGTAGGACAGGAGGAACATTAGGTTGTCATGGGCAACTCAGCTGCTTCACCTATGACTGGAAAGGGCAATGTCATGATCAAGATGACTTCTGGAAAAAATTCTGCTAATCAAAGATGTGTTGTTTGTCCCAGATATCCGTGTTAATTTAATTTCTGTTTCTCAACTTGTTAAGTTTGGGGTGAAAGTGTCCTTTGAATCAAACAAGGTCATTCTCACCAAGTTTGGAGACTACTTAGGCATGGGTTACTGCTCAAATGGTCTCTTTCTGTTGAATGTACCAAACTCTTCTGCTAATGAAATAAGTCCTTCTGCTTATATCGTTGATTCTTTTGATGTATGGCATAGTAGATTAGGACATGTTAATTTTAAATATTTACAACGCATGAAATATTTAGGTTTACTAAAGGATATTGATATTGTTGTTAATTTAAAAATTAAATGTCAAATATGTGCTGAAACTAAATCAACCAAGAAACTGTGTCCTCAAATTTCACATAGAAATTCTGAATTGCTCTATTTAATTCACACTGATCTTGGAGATTTAAAAGGAAATCTATCTAGAGGTGGGAAACGTTTCTACATTATTTTTGTAGATGATTTCTCACGATATACAAAATTATATTTACTACATTCAAAGGATGAAGCCTTTGGAATGTTTGTTAATTATAAAATAGAAGTAGAAAATCAACTCAATAAGAAAATAAAATGTCTTCGCTCAGATAGGGGTGGTGAATATGATTGTTCTCCCTTTAATGAATTTTGTGTGAACCATGGTATTATACATGAATACACACCTCCATATTCGCCTCAATCAAATGGTATTGCTGAACGTAAAAATAGAACTCTAAAGGAGATGATGAATTCTATTTTAATCAAGTCAGGAGCACCCAACAACTTGTGGGGGGAAGCGATTTTGTCATCTTGTTTTCTTCAAAATCACATCCCTAGTAGGATGACAAATAAGACAACATATTAATTACGGAAAGGATATCCTCCTAATTTGAAATACCTCAAAGTGTGGGTGTGTCTAGCTAAAGTCTTATTAACCGAGCCTAAGAAACGAAAATTGGGATCTAGAACCCTAGATGGTGTTTTTATAGGTTCTTCTCATAATAGTGATGTATATAGATTCTTGGTTATTAGAAGTGGCAACAATGTTGTAGAACCTAATACAATTGTTGAATCTAAAAATGCTGAATTTTTTGAACACATTTTTCCTATGAAAACTCCCTTAGAAAACTTAGCTAATCCTTTAAATGAAATTTTAGAGAATATCCCAAGTACTTCCAATTCTAATGATGTGTTAGAACCGGATGATATAGAACCCAGAAGATCCACTAGGATGAGGAAGGAAAAGAATCTTGGTGATGATTTCTATTCCTTTATAGTGGATAATGATCCTCAATCTTACAATGAAGCTATTAATTCAACTTATTCCTCTTTATGGAAGGAAGCAATTAATAGTGAGATTGAATCTATATTATCTAATCATACATGGGAATTAGTGGATCTTCCACCAGGTATTAAACCCATAGGATGTAAATGGATATTTAAAAGAAAATTGAAAACAGATGGGACTGTAGATAGATACAAAGCTCGTTTGGTTGGCAAGGGATATACACAACAAAAGGATATTGACTATTTTGATACCTTTGCTCCTGTTACTAGAATCTCTTCAATCAGGATTTTAATTGCTTTGGCATCTATTAAGAAATTAATTATACACCAAATGGATGTTAAAACTGCTTTCTTGAATGGAGATTTAGATGAGGAAATGTATATGGATCAACCTGAAGGGTATGTAGTTTTGGGAAAAGAACATATGGTATGCAAACTAATCAAATCTCTCTATGGTTTGAAACAAGCACCTAAATAGTGGCATGAGAAATTTGATAAGGTCGTTGTATCATATGGATTCCATATAAATGAAGGAGACAAATGTATATATTCTAAAGTCGATAACCAAGGTTGTGTTATAATATGTCTCTATGTAGATGACATGCTTATTTTTGGCACTAATATTGATATAATAAATAGTATAAAAGGCTTCTTGGCTTCTAATTTTCACATGAAAGATATGGGTGAGGCAGATGTAATTTTAGGAATTAAACTTCTTAAAAATGATGATTGCATCATGCTATCCCAAGAACACTATGTTGAGAAAATTCTCAATAAGTTTTCAATGTTTGATTGTAAGCCGATAAGTACACCTTTTAATTCTGATTGCAATCTCAAGAAAAATAAAAGTAATAGTGTTCAACAAGTCAAATATGCAAAAGTAATTGGGAGCCTGGTGTACTTAATGAACTGTACTCGTCCAGATCTAGCATATGTAGTGGGGAGATTAAGTAGATATACTCAAAATCCTAATAAGGATCATTGGGATGCTCTACATAGGGTTTTAAGATACTTTAAAGGCACAATTAATCCTGGATTGATTTTTTGTGGAGCTCCAACTGTGCTAGAAGGATATTGTGATGCTAATTGGATTTATGATTCAGATGAATTGAAATCTACAAGTGGTTACATCTTCACTATGGGTGGAGGTGTTGTGTCTTGGAAATCCTCCAAGCATACATGTATAGCTCGTTCCACTATGGAATCTGAGTTTATTGCCTTAGAAAAGGCTGGGACTGAAGCCGAATGGCTAAGACATGTTCTAATGGATCTTCCCATTTGGGAGAAACCTTCTCCACCATTGTTTATACACTGTGATAATCAAGCTGCCATAGCAAGAGCTAAAAACAAAGTTTATAATGGGAAAAGTAAACACATTCATCTACGTCACAATATTGTGAGGCAGCTTGTATGTGATAGCATAATCTCAATGGATTATGTTAAGTCAGAATTAAACTTGGCCGATCCTCTGACAAAGCCATTAAGTCAACGACTAGTGAACGATACATCGAGGAGAATGGGACTATGCCCACACCAGAAATCGAAGTGATGGACACCCAACCTTCATGAATGGTGATCCCGGGAATAAGGTTCAATGGGAAAAACTAAGTCACTAGAAGACTCAACGTGTTGTAATAAATGTATCTCATTCTTATGATGTAAATAGCAATTTATAGTGATTCAGTTGAATATAATTCTTAATGGATTTCATAGCCATTAATGGTGGTGTATATACTGCAATATATGCTTGATGAAAGTCCAACTATATGAGTGTGGAGTGGGGCCGCTCCTATTGAGATTTGGGCAGATCTCTAGAGCATTCATGAATTTTCCCAGTAGGCGCATGGCCTAAAGGTGCCAATCCGTAAGAAAGGTAATTGATTTTATGAATGTCATGTGAGTAATGTACCACTAATCAGATTAATGAGGAATTGGTTCAAGAACATAGTTCCACCAATCTTCCATAGATTACGTACATCTACTCTATGCTTTAGTTCAAAGAACTCAGTTCTACCAAAGCTTATGCATGTCATTTGTTTAAGTTCTTCCAGTGGTCAACTCAAATTTTATATTGTTTGTTTTGAAATAGTGGGGGATTGTTATACTTCTTTGCTGTATTTCAAACCAAAAGGCAAAAGGTTTAGTCCTATATTTCTTGTGTTGGAGACTTCCCTCCTCCTTATATATGGACCCTTGTCCATAGTACAATTGAAGAATGAAAGGGAATAGGCCCTACGCACACGCATGGTGGGCCTTGCCAATGGGGTTTGGGCCAGCCCAGTCCGGAAACCCTTTAATCGGGTGCGTCGGCGCGCGTCACATCCCACGCGTAGGGGGGTGCAAATTCGGCCTCCCGGAGCCCCTTGTACGGGATTGGCCCCGGATTGGTTTTTCCCTTCGGTTAATTGAACCATTTTTTAACCTGGGCCACTGCAATGCACCTGTTCGTTTGGAAGTTCCAAACCACACCATGTTTTGCAACCAAACACATCTTTTCACGCTTCCTTTTCTGGTTATTTATGTTTGTTTTCCGCTATCGTTCGATACAAATGAAAAACTTCTCTCGTTTCTTTTTCCTCTCTTCTCCTCCGCCTACAGTCTGCCCACTAGAAGAACAATCATTTACCTTTCGACCGTCGCCGTGACTGTGTGTGCACGCTTCACATCGACACACGCTGTTGGATCCTGGGAGAGTACCGCGCAGGAGACTACTGCACAGACATTCGCCGTCGAGTACTGTGGAGATACTCTTAAGGACAGTGCATCTCACATGCCTCAGCGATACTCTGGTATACTCTTTTATGTTTACGCCTTTTCATCGTGGTCTGTACCCTATACGATCAACAAACTAGTGGCACAGCTACGCTTGTGCAGTTCAACATGTTGTTCTTGAGCATGAACGTGAGTGCGGCCTTGACGTGCACAACGTACACAGACGTGGGCTCATGCTCCAGATAAATAAGGAATTATCAAATAGAATTATCTAAAGTAAATAATCCTAAAAGCAACCTAGTTATCCAACATGGCTCACGTGTCTTGTATTGCATATGTCTTTGTAAGGAAAAAAATGATATAGCATACTTCGGTAAAAATATTATTTTTTTTCATTAAGCGCGCCATTCTCTATATTGGAAAAATAGAAAAACATTTACATGTAGTGAGGAGGTGGAAAACATCTTCCATAAGGAAAAATGGAATAAACATTTTTATACTTTCAATGAATTCTATGTACTTTATAAATCCAAAATCATTGTGAGCTAAAAGCTTAACTACAACACAACAATGGTCTCCAAAAGTATTCTTTCTTAGTGTGATATTTTATCCTTTTGTATACTCATTCATTCTTGTGTACATCTTTTCTTGAATTTTTTTTACTTTTTGTTTCATTTTATGTGCTTTTAGTTTTTTTTTATTTTGAATACTTACACTTTGTATATATTTTGAGCAGTGAGACCTCAACTCTTTACTACACCAATAAACCAACCTGCACACAGCCAAAGTCTAATGGTCGAGTGACGGTATGGGGGTTCTTTTTAGCGGATTGTGATTAATGACACTAATTATGAACTATATATTCTTCTTTTTTCTTTTTTTATTCACTTTTTTACTTGGACCCAAATTTATGACATGCAATCTTATTTACAACCATCCTGAACCTAGTTTTTGAAGATCATTCTAAACCTTGAAGCAAAGCTATATATGACAAAACTGACTTAGTTTCAATTTTCTAGCAAAGTTCTGAACTAGAAATCAATGCAGATACATCCCTAGTACCAAATTCCTACAAAGTTCTAAATTAGGAGTTAAGTTTGAGCAGAAACCATAAACCTCTTTAGTCGGGGTCTCATCACCTTCTTTTCCCAAGAAGTGTATCTGAGATTCTACAATCATCCTTTTTATTGCAGTAAGGCCTAGGCTGGCTAACCAAACAACCACTACCATATTCAACATATCTCGTTACATTTGAGTATTAGCCAAGCATATCATCTTTTCCAAACTTAGGGTTAGCCTAACAACCTCTTCTAACCTCTAGTCAAACTAAGCAGCTATATCTCAACCAGAGCATGCATTTACCACTTCACATCCTTAGGTGTTAGGTAACGCTGAAGACATACACCTTCATGTGTTCCACTTATCATCTCATCTCAAACTCTAAGTCTATCTTCATCAAGAAAACTCTGAGCTCATCATCATGGTGATCAAGCTCAACCTTGTATCACTTGCAAATTCCACATAGCTTCTGCTAAAAACATCCTCATAAGATGACTACACTACTCCTCTTAGTGTTTGTAAACCATCCTTTAATCATTCACTCCACCAAGGTATGTTATCATCTCTGTCCTAATACCTCGTAGCAACGTTCCAACTAGAATCATCTTTTATCCTTGGTGTATGGCATGCGTACTGTCCCATCTCTACCTCCCATAACAAGAGGAAATAAGCATTTGGCGGCTGTCCAAACACAAAGTTCTTCCTGTTCTAAGAGTAGAGATGATACATCCCACATTGCCAGTACACATTAAATTCTAAGTTGAAACGTGCAACTTATGTCTCTACATCACAAACATCATGATATCAAAGTTACTTCCATGGAAAACTAGTCTCAAACCTACTTGGGTCACCACACAATCCTTGGTCATCTCCTCTAGGTCTATAGGGTGTCGACACTTTTGGGGTCATCCCTTTTCCCTTATGCATCTAGAGAGTGCCCTACTCATCTGCCCTTTGGGTCCCATGAGTTCATGAAGGTGATCAATCTCCTAACCCATGGCCCTCTAACAATGATAGTAGTTACCTCCCGACCCTATGGTCATGTGAAACTAGGGAATTTTCCAACTCCTTCTTCCATCGGTCTTATCCCTACCTGACCCTAGGATAGACTTAGGATTCTATTATAGTACATGTCCAAATCAGAGCCTTACCCAATCCTTCATCATCTCTCTCTGCATTCTTGGGTTGTCTTTAATCCTTTCTCAGGGATCATGGCGACCTGCCTACCTTAGTCAGGCCCCATACCGGTTACCTCCATGGTAACACATCCATATGCACTTGGAGATGGTTAACTATGGGTATACAGGTTCAATCTCATGCCATGTACTTTTCACTTCGTTTCTCAAGATCCTATGAGACCTCCTCCGATTTCCTCAAAACCCATAAAACTGGTATACACCCTACAAAATGGTCCCTCTCCCAGGATGGGAGGAAACTACACCTTGATAACCAAGGTCACAAACATCCTTAGGTCTAGCATGATTAAACCTAGAAAGCTACTAAGGCATAAGCGGACCACCTACTAAACCATGTTAGGTCATACTTATTCTCTTTCCTCAACATTGGATCACAATCATACCTTCCCATGTCATCCACTTAGTTGTGAGGGGTTCATCAAACATACCCTTAACTTAAGGGGTTTCCTTTACCTCTACACATGAGGAGTACCATGCTCGAAACTATAGAGACTCAAATCTCATCATGAGCATCAGATACATTTCTTCCCCTCTTAGGCCTAGGAACCCTAGGTTCTCCTTTGGTATCCAACTGCATGCTCAATCTCTTAACCACGAATCAAACATGTCCAAGGTATGTCATGTACTCCCATGATCCTTTTATATGAGAAACACCTCAAAGTTGAGTCCTCCTCAAGGACAACCAACAAGGTATAAAGCCTCACAACTGGTTACTTAAACCTCCTCAGGGTCTAAGGCACTCTTTGTCTCATCTCAGGAGGTAACCACTTATACCATAGGCACATAGGTACCAGAAGCATCATCCTCTCTCTAGGGTTTGGTCCTCTAAAGGCACCCTAGATATTATCAGCCTCCAGGGGTCAAGCATAAGGCAACCACTATCATCCACTTAGGTCGCATCATCCTCTATTTCCCACTGTTCCTCATATCTCGGGGTTTTAGGCTTCCAACCTCCATGTTGTGGTCCTACTTTCTCTCTCTAAAGCTAACTCCACATCCAAACATACTACTAGAGGTCCTCTCTCCATGAAGGATCAAGCTCACAGACATACTTCTACGCGGGTGAATCCTATGCTTAAACTTATGTTTGCTCATGATTATCCATAGCCCCTTATTCTTATCTCATAAGCCATCCATCCTATCCTTCTGGCCTTGGTTTTAACTTGCTGTTCATACTACTGATGAACTCGAAGTGCAAGCTATATCCTACTTGCAACATCCCATAAGGTTTCTATAGGTCCTTCTCTAACCTCCTCCATGAAGGAGCTATCCTTTGCTCAAACATGCACAACACTTCCCAGGGTTGGGTTGCCAAAGGTACTTGGTTATCAACTTCTCATGGATCATATGGCATCCAAGGCATGTCTATCCAAACACATGGTCTACCATGACATCTAACTCATCATGTCATCTCTCTCTCTAACCTTCACTTAGGGTTAGGGTTAACACCATCCTCAAAGGATGTGCTAGGTCTCTACTTTTAATGGAGATCTCTACCTCCAAGACTAACTTTCTTTACTCATCCTCCGGACAAGGAGGTATATCCTCAGGTCTCTCCTAAGGGCAATGACAACTCGTGTCATATGACCTAAGCATGTATCTATTCTTTTATGCTTACTCTATTAATCTTATGTCCATGACATCTTATTTACATGCTTTTTATTAAATTGGTGGAGGATTCCTTAATCCTTATCAACCTTACCCATACCTCAAGAGGGTGAGGAAAAGAGAGAAAACCCTAATCCTTAAGGTCCTTTACAGAATTTGAGTTGAGAAGGGATGAACAAGATGAGAGAGTCCTAAAGGTATCTTATTTCGAATCATACCCTAAGACTTTGGCCAGACAGTCACACGGATCCGGGAGTCCTCGTATTATGACTAGCGGTGCGGAGGAAAATATTGCCAGCCCCCGATCGTGACCCTTTTCTAGACACCTCTATCTTTCGGATAATCCTCTAATAACTCCCTTGGGTTCCACAGAATTTGTAAAATTTAATAATTATTAAGGATTAAGTGAGGAACCTATGCTCTGATACCAATTGTAACGACCCCATATCCCGGTAACCCCCACTTAAGGGAGACCGAAAGGTCAGAGCCGTTATCCAATAACCTAGATCAAAGGATCAACAAGTAATCAATAACAATTATTAAATTCTACCAACTATACTGAAATATGGTAAAAAATAAAAACTTTGCTTACCTTTTAAAAACTGGGATTTCTAAACTTCTATCCATGATGATACTAATCTAACTAATCCTCCTGTGTACGTTAATTCTTATTTAATTGCACATATGTCACTTTACTGTTTGTTCTTTTCATTTGTACCTAAAACACCGACAAACAAAACGTCGGTCAGAAAGAAGCTGGTATGTGGGGGAAACAATAATCATGCAACTATAATAACAATGTAATCAACCAATTATCATTTAATAGCCAAGATTACATTTTAAACCATACTACTCAATCCTTACATATCCCCTATCTCTGTGTTGTCCCTGTAGTGGACTGAGACCCTACCACTCTCTAGGTAGAACCTTATTAAACCCTGCATGATCCTACCTAATAGGTAGATCAATATCTAGGGCTGAGTCGTATGGCACTACCCATAAGTAGCCCAATCCCTGACTCAAAGTGACTTGATGGACCTACCCCATTGGTAGCCATATACTAAGTCATCCAATGACCTGATGGACCTACCCCATTGGTAGCCATGTAATAAGTCAATCCATTAAGTTACAGAGGGGACTAGGATCTGAGCTAGTAGGCACACATCTTATGTGATAGTCATATTCACATTATAATTTGCATGAATTAAATTTATCCAACAAATAATTCAAACCACGAGGTAGACATCGATAAAATCCTCGAAAAACTAATGAGGGATATTCATAGGCGTAACCACATACCTGTCAAGCTGTTTTGAATGAAGATTCAGTCCAAACAATCAAGTAATCCAGAGTAAATCAAGCAAGCACAATTCAATCCTAAAATATTCATCCAATATTTTCTATCATGGATCATGGATCATGGTACACAAATCTAATAGGCCTAATAATCCTAGGGTTACTAGTCCCCTTTAGGTTTTGACCATAATTAGGGTTTCACTTCCTTTTTCCCATTTTTACTTTATTTTTATCAAAATATCCATCAAACCCTAATTATCTCAGTTTATTTTCCACTAAGATCTCAAGATCATATTTGGATCACAAAAACCCTAATTTTTATATTATTATATCCTTTCTTCCTTCTGCCGTCACTTAGGGTTTCTAAGGGTTTTAATCAACATATTAGGTTTAAAACCCTAATCCTTGCAATTCCATCATTAAAATAGGTTAAAAACTATCTTAATCATTAAACCAGTTAATAATGCTCAAATTTACACACTTGTAAGATTAAATCTATCTTCGATCATCAATTAGGGTTAATACCCACAATTTTATACCTTTTCTATCCATATTAGATACTTTTGCAAAAAGATACTGATTTCGGTTCCCAAACTATTTTTAATGTGTCCCTCGTATTTTTATGATCATTTTTCATGTATTAACTTTCCCCATCTGAGTTTTCTAGGTCAAGATATGATTTTTATAAAGAAAACCTTTTTATTAGATTTATTAGCAAATTCACGGATCGTTAGATCAATGACCCGTTGGTCCACTTAGGATCCAACGGCCAGGGACACACGCGCCTAACCTTGATTTAGGTTTCAAAGGACGAAAATGTCCTTACCATGATAGATGTGGATGGGAGGGCACTTGATTACTTTTACAGGGTCAACTTATCCATCAACCTCACGATGAGTCCCTGTTCGCGAGCCAGCCTCTAGGAGCAGTCAACTCGTGTGTTGACTTTCATCAAAAGGGATCCTTCCTTTCCCAAAACTGGTCCTCCACCTCCGCTAGACCCAACCTGATTCATTGATGGTCCCAATTGTTCCAGTCGCGGCTGGTGTTGCTGGGATGACACAAGGAGTCTCCCAGTGGCAAACCAAGGAGGTCCATGGTACATGAGGGCTCGAGAGAGGAAATAGGTGGAAGCTACTTGTCCTGGAGGTCCTACCGCATCTCACGGAGACGTGCATCAACTCACATAGGGAATTCACTCCATTAAATAGCCTATGGCAATGGCGCACAGCCGGCGGGGTCCTTAGGTTTAGGGGATTCTTCTAGAGACCCCCAAGCAAGGAAAATCCTAGGATTAATCTATCCGTAAGAAACTCACGAATATATCTAGCATGTTTCTGAGTTCGCACACACAATGATTAACAAGGAAATCGATCAAGGAAAGTCAGACTTCTATCCTTGCTTTCCTAACCAGACGCGAGAGCTGGAAGACAAGTTCATCACCATCGGATCTAGATCTGACGGCCCTAAACGCGCGTGCCAGATCAAGGAAAATATATCCAAAATTGTGACATTTAATTCGATTCAAAGATTACCCCTTTACTTTAGGAAACTTCTAAAAATCACAACTCTTTAATCGTTTATCATTTTTCCACAAAATTTTAAAGGAAGATTTGGATAGACGTTATCTATCACTGTACCAAATTAGAGACCCAAATTCTAATGGAAATGGGTGTTTTCTTCATAAGCAAGCTATCATTATAAATTAAGCCAATTAATTTGGTATTCCCTCTTTCTTTGCCATTAAATTATTATTTTCAATTTCTTGAACCTCAAGGAACCCTAATGGCTCAGAATTCCATCTTGGGAATATTTCCTTAGCCTCTCACTTATCTTTTATCTATTTTTCTCTTTCTTCTTATTCATTTCTTAAAAAAATATCTCTTTTCGGGGATTTCTCTTTATCTCTCATTATTTTCCTTATTGGAATTCCTTTTAACATTAGAAACCTCATGGATACAAAAATCCATCCAAGGTAACTCAATTATACCTCTTTCCACATATTTTCCACATTTTATCATTATTTTCAATTTCTTTCTTAGCAAAGAAATTTTAATTTTAATTTTCTTGTTGCATTATCTTTGCAAATTTGGACTCCTTGGAACCCAAGGAACCCAAGAGGCACGAAATACATATTTGGATCACATTATTTTGCCTTCTACAAGTTTCCACATCTTTCTTTTCTCAAATTCTCAATTATTCATTAATTAATTGAATTTCCTTATTATTGGGCCCAATAGCCAATAAAGCCCACAGCACAATCATCAAGGCTATTGTAAACGAAATTCTTGCATTAAAAAAAAATTATATCATTATTTGTTCCAATTTCTTTAATATGAGAAATTACATTTCTCACCAAATGAACAAAAAACTGGGGTTGTAACATCCTTCCCCTCTTATAAGAATTGTGTCCTCAAAATTCCATTAAGCAAGCAAACAAACAGGATAAGCCTTTCTTTTGCCCATGAGGGCTCCCATGTGGCTTCACCCTTTCCATGGTTCTTCCCAAGAACCTTCATCATCTCATATTCTTCCATATGAGTTCTTTCTTACCTTGGTATATCGTTCCCTCATAGGTGACTCAGGACTTTTCAGCCTCTCAAAAAGCTGAATAGGCTCAGAGCTCAACACATGGCTTGGGTACCTCACATAGTGCTCTAGATCGGACTCATGTAACACATTATACATCATGTTATCCTAAGGGGTAAGGTTAAACACAACCATCTCCAAAAATCCATCTCAAATGGACCCATATATCAGAGATTCAACTTTCTCAGTTGTAGCTTTGAGGGGTCAGATTTTCACATCACATACTCTCCCACAGTGAACTGCATGTCAGTCTACTTTGCATCAGCTCACGACTCATGTCGCCTCTGGGCTTTCTCTCAACCATTGCACGATCAAAGCGACTTCATCTGTACACACTGTGGTTCTTTTCTGACCTTCGCGAGGCCTCCTTCACCAACATCATCTTAATGAAGTGGTGACCGACACAACCTCTCTATAAGACTTCTTGCATCTCGATTAAGGCTATGGTGGTTAACATCACATCATAGGAATTGTTATCCATGTATCACCCTGAATGAGCACACATGCTCTCATCAGACCCTCTAGTCTAGATCATACTAACCATTAGTAATGGGTGATAAACTATACCAACACCGAGTTTTGCATGTTTCCACCTCATGGAAGTGAACCTTTAGGTCATACTCAAGAACTTTTGAACTCGTATCATGGTGTAGTTGAACCATCTCTCTCTCTTATGTAGTTCAACAGAATCTATCTCTTGACAGCATTCTTTCTTTCTCATGTCATCTAGGTAAGGCGATCTCCCATAACCCACATTGTATCTTGACCTTCCTTGGTCAAAGGGAGACTTACCACATCATCCATAGTGGTGAAGTCCCATTCCCTCTCAGGGAGTCTTTATCTTCTATATCACTACACTGAGTTACTGGTGTTCATCCTTCACCTCTTGACATGCATGGCGACGAGCCACGTGCATCTTTGTACACTTTTCATCAAACTTACTATCTTAGTAGTACCACGGTGTATCATGATCCCTTGTATGTATTTATTTCTCAAGATCAATTCCTCAGAAAACCTAAACCTATTTATTCAGGGTCTCATCACCTTCTTTTCCCAAGAAGTGTATCTGAGGTTCTACAATCATCCTTTTTATTGAAGTAAGGCCTAGGTTGGCTAACCAAACAACCACCAACCAATTCAATAGATATCGTTACATCTGAGTATTAGCCAAGCATATCCTCTTTTCCAAACTTAGGGTTAGCCTAGCTAACAACCTCTTCTAACCTCTAGCCAAACTAAGTAGCTATATCTCAACCAGAGCATCCATTTACCACTTCACATCCTTAGGTGTTAGGTAACGCTGAAGACATACACCTTCATGTGTTCCACTTATCATCTCATCTCAAACTCTAAGTCTATCTTCATCAAGAAAACTCTGAGCTCATCATCATGGTGATCAAACTCAACCTTGTATCACTTGCAAATTCCACATAGCTTCTGCAAAAAACATTCTCTTAAGATGACTACACTACTCCTCTTAGTGTTTGTAAACCATCCATGTATCATTCACTCCACCAAGGTACGTTATCATCTCTGTCCCTATACCTGGTAGCAACGTTCCAACTCGCATCATCTTTTATCCTTGGTGTATGGCATGCGTATTGTCCCATCTCTACCTCCCATATCAAGAGGAAATAAGCATTTGCGGCCATCCAAACACAAAGTTCTTCCTGTTCCAAGAGTAGAGATGATACATCCCACATTGCTAGTACACCTTCAATTCTATGTTGAAACGTGCAACTTATGTATCTACATCACAAACATCATGATATAAAAGTTACTTCCATGGAAAACTGGTCTCAAACCTACTTGGGTCACCACACAATCCTTGGTCATCACCTCTAGGTCTATAGGGTGCTGACACTTTAGGGGTCATCCCTTTTCCCTTATGCATCCAGAGAGTGCCCTACTCATCCGCCCTTTGGGTCCCATGAGTTCATGAAGGTGATCAATCTCCTAACCCATGGCCCTCAGACAATGATAGCTGTTACCTCCCGACCCTATTGTCATGTGCAACAAGGGAATTAAGCAACTCCTTCTTCCATCGGTGTTATCCCTACCTGACCCTAGGATAGACTTAGGATTCTATTATAGTACATGTCCAAATTAGAGCCTTACCCATTCCTTCATCATTTCTCTCTGCATTCTTGGGTTGTCTTTCATCCTTTCTCAGGGATCATGGCCACCTGCCTACCTTGGTCAAGCCCCATACCGGTTACCTCCATGGTAACACATCCATATCACTTAGAGATGGTTAACTATGGGTCTACAGGTTCAATCTCATGCCATATACTTTTCACTTAGTTTCTCAAGATCCTATGAGACCTCCTCCGGTTTCCTCAAAACCCATAAAATTGATATACACCCTACAAAAGGGTCCCTCTCCCAGGATGGGAGGAAACTACACCTTGATAACTAAGGTCACAAACATCCTTAGGTCTAGCATGCTTAACCCTATAAAGCTACTAAGGCATTACCGGACCGCCTACTAAACCATGTTAGGTCATACTTATTCTCTTTCCTCAACATTGGATCACAATCATACCTTCCCATGTCATCCACTTAGTTGTGAGGGGTTCATCAAACATACCCTTAACTTAAGGGGTTTCCTTTACCTCTACACATGAGGAGTACCATGCTCGAAACTATAGAGACTCAAATCTCATCATGAGCATCGGATATATTGCTTCCCCTCTTAGGCCTAGGAACCCTAGGTTATCCTTTGGTATCCAACTACATGCTCAATCTCTTTACCACGAATCAAACATGTCCAAGGTATGTCATGTACTCCCATGATCCTTTTATATGAGCAGCATCGCAAAGTTGAGTCCTCCTCAAGGACAACCAACTAGGTATAAAGCCTCACAACTGGTTACTTAAACCTCCTCAGGGTCTAAGGCACTCTTTGTCTCATCTCAGCAGGTAACCACTTATACCATAGGCACATAGGTACTAGAAGCATCATCCTCTCTCTAGGGTTTGGTCCTATAACATCCCACTCTTGCTATGCAATTTTCCAAATTATTTTATTTCTTGCATGCTCTTTTCCTAATTAGATAATTGTTGAGGACTTAAATGCAATTTTCCCATGTTAGTTTTTCAAAATCATTTTATTATGCTCAATAGCTCTCTTATCCTTGTTTTATTTAAAGAAAATCTTTTCATGTATATCTATGCCCTTTTGTTTAAGAAAAATGAGGATAAATGCTTTTATGACAAATTTTCTCTCTCTTATGATAAATAGTGATTTACTTGTTTAATTATTTGCTTAATGGCATCCATATTGTTAATTGGAACTAAATAATGTTGAATGCACGTTTTCATGCTTTACAATTCTTATTTGAAGTATTAATGGCTTCATTTGTATTAATCATGGTCATTTAAGTATGCATGAGGGTTTTAGGCCTAAATGGGTACAAAAATGAAATATAAACCCACAGGAAAATTCTAGACACCCTAGTGTACCTATGGTTCAAATTTGAACCCATTATGACCTTGTTTGACCCTTCAATTGATTTAATAGAGGTTTGAATATTATTTGACAAAGATTTGAATGAAATTCCATTTATGCATCCGATTTAAGGCAAAGTTCCGATTTTATTGAATGTCATGCGTTGCATTTCTTGCGCGTGTACATGGCCACTGTCAGATCTGGATCCAATGGCGTGTCCGTTCTCTTCTACCTCCGTTTCTTCTCGCGTACGAAGACGTTTCACAGTAAATCTTCGTCGATCTTGTTCTCCCTCCACATTGAATCGTTTGCAGTGATTTCTTCACCATCGAATTCGTGAAGTCAATTCGGACGTAGTGAGCCCTTACTCACCTTCTCCCTCGGCCTATACAAGAAATGCCCAAAAAGGGCAGGTTTTCACCCTCGCCTTCCCGAGTTGCAGAGGGCACAACCGTGATGCTGCTTCCTATTTAAGCACCCTGAGAGCATCATCGGTCTGGTATAGCCTCTCCTCCTCGCCCAATTGCGACCCAAGACTCTTGAACACCCCGAGCCTCATCCCTTTTGTCTCCGATGATCTCTTCAAGCCTGATCGAGCTCCAGAGCTTTCCTTCTCAAATTGAAGACGCGGTGAGAATCCTCGGAGCCCCCTCTTCACCTTGTCTTTTATGGTTTGCCCTGGATCGTGCCCTGTCGATGAGTCGACTAGCCCAGTCTTTCCTTCAGCTCACCTTCGACTTAGTTTCTCACCGCCATCCCTGTCCTGTGGCCCCTCGAGCCACCTTTCCACCACTGGGACTCCGACGCACCTCAAGGAACGTTTCTATGGCCTCCGTGGGTGACTTCTCACCGGGTTCTTGTACCCAACCATGTCCCCTGTCTCATCCGCTGTTCTAGCCTTGAAGGCCATGACGAACAGGCGAGCCGATGGCTCGGGAGACTCAGGTAGACGAATCCTTTAGTTCAGAATTACCTGCTTGAGTCAGTGAGCAACTCGTTGTTGCTAGTTGAGGGTCGTACATCGTTTTCCTTTGAGGGATCTCTTCCCAGGAATCGGCGCTCGATGCCATGGCTAAGGGAAGAAGAATTCAGGTTCTGAAGTGACCTTAATACCCCTGCCTTTTCTTTACTTGACGATTTCCACCGTGAGGGTATTTCAGGGTTTTCACCTTTCTCCCTTTTGTTTGATCGCGAGTCCTTAGAGGCAGTCCTCGCTGCTGAGTTGGCCAAGCATAACTGGTCCAACCCATAGTGGGCCCGAGCCCAATAGCTGCTAACTCAGATAAAAATGCCCACGTGGCTTTTCTCGGTTTTCCTATTGGTTTATTCTTTGGAAATTGATAGTAAATCGCCTGGTTATCAGAAAATTTCGCAAAAATATGATTTGGAAAGGATTTTCAATGAGGAATCTGATTTTGTGATTTTCATCGACTGATTTCTCTGTTTTCACATCTCTATTTGTATATGCATGAATTAGGGTTTAATGATGTATGATGAATGATAATTATATTAATTTCAGGTGATTAAGAGGATCCAACCAGTCAAACAAGGTTTGACTTAAGTGATTTAGATCAAGGTAAGCGGGCCATGCATATTTGTCACAAGTACTTTGGTTTATTGATTGTTATCTATGATTATGAACATTTGGTGATTTCATGAATTATGAATGTCTATCAAGAATGCATTATATATAATTATCATTGATTGCTTGCTTGTTTAATTATAGTCTATGCTACTAACCTAATGATAATTATGATTATGAAATTAAGGTTAAGGAATCAAGATCAAGAGGGGGGAAAACCCTATTATGGTTTATGAGGGAGAAATCCCATTATGATTCAAGGGGAGAAATCCCATCAAGTTAAAGTTCAATGATCATGTTAATGTTTAAGATAATGTTAATGTCATGTTAATGATCAAGTTAAATGGAATTGAATTAGTTTCATATGCTCCTGAATCATGGACCTCAAGGGGTCGTCAAGGGCTTTCCTAGCATCAAGGGCTTTCCTAGCAATCATGTGCTCCTTAGGGGGCGTCATAGAGGGATGCATATATTCACTATTCAATTCAGCATGCAAATTTATGAATCATGAATGGTTAAGAAAATCCATGTTAAAGTTTATGTCAAGTCATGTCAAGTAAATTCTATCATGTCAAGTTAGAATTACTTTTATGTCATATAAGATGCCAAATACCGCTTACTGATGTGTTGTTTGTTTTGCATGGCTGGGGACGAGATGTCCGTAGAAGTTGGAGCTAAAGGGAAGGAGACAGCTTAAGGAGTTCTACGAATCCAAGGATCTAAGAAGTTGTTGCCTGGTGGGACGTCCATCTATGGAGATCCTATCTTTCATATTTATCTAGAACATGTATAACTTTAGAATCATGATGTAGTTTCTTTCCAAGAACTTATGTATGAATCTATGTTTCAATAATGCCAAGTGTTATTTGTTTCTTGAGATGAGATCATGTATGTGACAGTCCCTCCCTAAAATGCCAAGTACCCCACATTATGGATAATGTTGGGGATTAGGCTGTGCTTCCACTGGTTATGTATGAAACCCTAGGGAGGGGTGTTACAGGTCCTCTAAATGCAACCATGATATCATCAGCCTACAGGGGTCAAGCATAAGGCAACCACTATCATCCACTTAGATCGCATCATCCTCCACTTCCCATTGTTCCTCATATCTCGGGGTTTTAGGCTTCCAACCTCTGTGCTGGGGTCCTACTTTCTTTCTCTAAAGCTAACTCCACATCCAGCCATACTACTAGAGGTCCTCACTCCATGAAGGATCAAGCTCATAGGCATACTTCTATGCGGGTGAAGCATATGCTTAAACTTATGTTTTCTCATGATTATCCATAGCCCCTTATGCTTATCTCATAAGCCAACCATCCTATCCTTCTAGCCTCAGTTTTAACTTGTTGTTCATACTATTGATGTACTCTACGTGCAAGCTATATCCTACTTGCAACATCCCATAAGGTTTCTATACGTCCTTCTCTAACCTCCTCCATGAAGGAGCTATCCTTCGCTCAAACAAGCACAACCCTTCCCAGGGTTGGGTTGCCAAAGGTACGCGGTTATCAACTTCTCATAGCTCATATGGCATCCAAGGCATGTCTATCCTATCACCTGGTCTACCATGGCATCTAACTCATCATGTCATCTCTCTCTCTAACCTTCACTTAGGGTTAGGGTTAACATCATCCTCAAAGGATGTGCTAGGTCTCTACTTTTAATGGAGATCTCTACCTCCAAGACTAACTTTCTTTAGTCATCCTCCTGACAAGGAGGTCTATCCTTAGGTCTCTCCTGAGGGAAATGACAACTCGTGTCATACGGCCTAAGCATGTATCTATTCTTTTATGCTTAATCTATTAAGCTTATGTCCATGACATCTTATTTACATGCTTTTCATTAATTTGGTGGAGGATTCCTTAATCCTTATCAACCTTACCCATACCTCAAGAGGGTGAGGAAAAGAGAGAAAACCCTAATCCTTAAGATCTTTAACAGAATTTGATTTGAGATAGGAAGAACCAGATGAGAGAGTCATAAAGGTATCTTATTTTGAATCATACCCTAAGACTTTGGCCAGGCAGTCACACGGATCTGGGAGTCCTCGTATTCTGACTAGCAGTGTGGAGGAAAATATTGTCAGCCCCCAATCATGATCTTTTTCTAGACACCTCTGTCTTTCAGATAATCCTCTAATAACTCCCTTGGGTTCTACAAAATTTGTAAAATTTAATAATTATTAAGGATTAAGCGAGGAACCTATGCTCTGATACCAATTGTGATGACCCCATCTCCAGGTAACCCCCACTTAAGGAAGACTAAAAGGTCAGAGCCCTTATCCAATAACCCAGATCTAAGGTTTGACAAGTAATCAATAAAAATTATTAAATTCTACCAACTATACTGAAATATGGTAAAAAAAAAAAAACTTTGCTTACCTTTTAAAAATTGGGATTTCTAAACTTCTATACATGATGATACTAATCTAACTAATCCTCCTGTGTACGTTAATTCTCATTTAATTCCACACATACCACTTTACTATTTGTTCTTTTCATTTGTACCTAAAACACTGAAAAATAAAACGTCAGTCAACAAGAAGCTGGTATGTGGGGGAAACAATAATCATGCAACTATAATAACAATGTAATCAACCAATTATCATTTAACAGCCAAGATTACATTTTAAACCATACTACTCAATCCTTACCTATCCCCTATCTCTGTGATGTCCCTGCAGTGGATTAAGACACTACCTCTCTCTAAGTAGAACCTTATTAAACCCTGCATGATCCTACCTAACATGTAGATCAATATCTAAGGTTGAGTCGCATGGCACTACCCATAGGTAGGCCAATCCCTAACTCAAAGTGACTTGATGGACCTACCCCATTGGTAGCCATATACTAAGTCATCCAATGACCTGATGGGCCTACCCCATTGGTAGCCATGTACTAGGTCAATCCATTAAGCTACAGAGGGGACTAGGATCCCAGCTAGTAGGCACACATCTTATGTGTTAGTCATATTCACATTATAATTTGCATGAATTAAATTCATCGAACAATTAATTCAAGCCATGATGTAGACATCGATAAAATCCTTAGAAAACTAATGTGGGATATTCATAGGCGTGACCACATACTTGTCAAGCTATTTTGAATGCAGATTCAGTCCATACAATCAAGTAATCCAGAGTAAATCAAGCAAGCACAATTCAATCCTGAAATATTCATCCAATATTTTCTATCATGGATCATGGTACACAAATCTAATAGGCCTAATCGTCCTAGGGTTACTAGTCCCCTTTTAAGGTTTTGACCATAATTAGGGTTTCACTTCCTTTTTCCCATTTTTACTTTATTTTTATCAAAATATCCATCAAACCCTAATTATCTCAGTTTATTTTCCATTAAGATCTTAAGATCAGATTTGGATCACAAAAACCCTAATTTTCGGATTATTATATCCTTTTTTCCTTTTTCCCTCACTTAGGGTTTCTAAGGGTTTTAATCAATATATTAGGTTTAAACCCTAATCCTTGCAATTCCATCATTAAAACAGGTTACAAACTATCTTAATCATTAAACCAGTTAAAAATGCTCAAATTTACACACTTGCAAGATTAAATCAATTTTCGATCATCAATTAGATACTTTTCTATCCATATTAGATACTTTTGTAAAAAGATACTGATTTCGGTTCCCAAACTATTTTTAATATGTCCCTCATATTTTTCTAATCATTTTTCATGTATTAACTTTCCTCATATGAGTTTTCTAGCTCAAGATATGATTTTTATAAAGAAAACCTTTTTATTTGATTTATTAGCAAATTCACGGATCGTTAGATCAATGATCCGTTGGTCCATTTAGGATCCAACGGTCAGGGACACACGCGATTAACCTTGATTTAGGTTGCGAAGGATGAAAATGTCCTTACCATGATAGACGTGGATGGGAGGGCACTTGAGTACTTTTGTAGGGTCAACTTCTCCATCAACCTCGCGATGAGTCCCTATTTGCGAGCCAACCTCTGGGAGCAGTCAGCTCAGGTGTTGACTTTCATCGAAAGGGCTCCTTCCTTGCCCAAAACTGGTCCTCCACCTCTGCTCAACCCAACCGGATTCATTGATGGTCCCAATTGTTCTAGTCACGGCCAGTGTTGCTGGGACGACACGAGGGGTCTCCCGGAGGCAAATCAAGGAGGTCCATGGTATAGGAGGGCTCGAGAGAGGAAATTGGTGGAAGCTACTTCTCCTGGAGGTCCTACCGCATCTCGCGGAGTCGTGCATCAACTAATAGAGGGAATCCACCCCCTTAAATATCCTGTGGATATGGCGCACAACCGGCGGGGTCTTTAGGTTTAGGGGATTCTTCTAGAGACACCCAAGCTAGGCAAATCCTAGGATTAATATGTCTGTAAGAAACTCACGAATATATCTAGCATGTTTCCGAGTTCGCATACACATTGATTGGAAAGGAAATAGATCAAGGAAAGTCATACTTATGTCCTTGCTTTCCTAACCAGACATGAGAGCTGGAAGACAAGTTCATCACCGTCGAATCTAGATCTGACGGCCCTAAACGCACGCGCCAGATCAAGGAAAATATATCCAAAATTGTGACATTTAATTCAATTCAAAGATTACCACTTTACTTTAGGAAACTTCTAAAAATTACAACTCTTTAGAAGTTTATCCTTTTTCCACAAAATTTAAAAGGAAGCTTTGGATCGACATTATCTACCATTGTACCTAATTAGAGACCCAAATTCTAAAGGAAAAGGGTGTTTTCTTCATAACCAAACTATCATTATAAATTAATCCAATTAATTTTGTATTCCCTCTTTCTTTGCCATTCAATTATTATTTTAAATTCCTTGAACCTCAAGGAACCCTAATGGCTCAGAATCCCATCTTGGGAATATTTCCTTAGCCTCTCACTTATCTTTTATCTATTTTTCTCTTTGTTCTTATTCATTTCTTTAAAAAAAATCTCTTTTCGGGGATTTCTCTTTATCTCTCATTATTTTCCTTATTGGAATTCCTTTTAACATTAGAAACCTCATGGATATGAAAATCCATCAAAGGTAACTCAATTATACCTCTTTCCACATATTTTCCACATTTTATTATTATTTTCAATTTCTTTCTTAGCAAAGAAATATTGAATTTTTCTTTTCTTGTTGCATTATCTTTGCAACTTTGGACTCCTTGGAACCCAAGGAATCCAAGAGGCACGAAATCCATCTTTGGATCACATTATTTTGCCTTCTAGAGGTTTCCACATCTTTCTTTTCTCAAATTCTCAATTATTCATTAATTAATTGAATTTCCTTGTTATTGGGCTCAATAGCCAATAAAGCCCACAACACAATCATCAAGGCTATTGTAAATGGAATTCATGCATTCAAAACAAATTATATCATTATTTGTTCCAATTTATTTAATATGAGAAATTACATTTCTCACCAAATGAACCCAAAACTGGGGTTGTAACAGTTATCTTCATGGATTTTCTCCCACTTTGTCAAAGTCAAACAAGAGTTATACTTGTTGAAGCTCCTTCTCAACAAGATAGTCATCCTAGAGAGGGAATATATGTGCCCAAGGAAAAATGAGGATATATCAATTTCACATGAGATATATTTCACACACAAAAAGCCATTTTTGATCAAATAACATAAAAAAGTTGTCGAATTATCAATGACAGGAATGTTAACACCTTCATGATAAAAAGATTCCATTAAGAACAATATATCAAAAAGATACAATAAGTACATGGTAAGGAATGTTATGTCCACCGTGATATAGAGATTCTATGAATAACACCAATTTTCTAAAGAATATCTTAATATCAATGCAAGGAATGTCAAGTCCTACATGATATATATCTTAATATCAAGCCATTTTTATACTTTCAATGAATTCTATGTACTTTAGAAATCCAAAATCATTGTGAGCTAAAGGCCTAACTACAACACAACAATGGTCACCAAAAGTATTCTTTCTTAGAGTGATATTTTATCCTTTTCTATACTCATTTATTCTTGTGTACATCTTTTCTTGCATTTTTTTAACTTTTTGTTTCATTTTATGAGCTTTTTGTTTTTTGATTTTGAATACTTACACTTTGTATATATATTGAACAGTGAGACCTGAACTCTTTACTACACCAATAAACCAACCTACACACAACCTTAGGAATCATCAATATAGTTGTTGGCAGTGTCTGGACCAGGTAAATGCTAAACTAGCAGTTAGCATGTCATTAATCGAGTGTATAATTGATAGAAAATTAATGCTATTTTGACTGTGGACTGATTCTTGAATGAACTATACCTCGATCGAGATCCACCTTAGTCAAGTTCGACTAAGTTTCATTCTCCTCTCAATTTTCATGATAGATGCTTTTTACAACAAATCTTTTCTACAACAACCCTTTCTCGGTCAAAGTTTGGTTCGACAAAAAATATGTCTTTAAACATTTTTAAAATTTTGAAAAACATATTAAATAGTTTTTCTACTGACAATCAATTCATGGAAAATAAATAGAACCATATCAATTAGAAATTTTTAAAATTTGAAAAATATGTTAATCATTTTCATCCATTTTCAATCAATTCATGGAAAATAAATAGAACCATACCAATTAGAAATTCATCATTTTTCTCATCAACTTCTTTATTAAAGGAATTAACAATATTAGTAAATTTAATTTTCTTTTTCTAATATTCTTTAACATTTTCTCACATAAAATCAACAAGTTCATTCTTAGAATAGTTGGAAGGCATACATCACTATGCATACTTTCTTTTTTTTTTCATCATTTTTTGTATTAGACATTCAACTATATGATGAAATTTTTCTTCCTCGTCTTCTATATAACATTCTTCAATCACTTTTAGTAATATTTTATGGTTTTTATAGTAGATATAAATCTAGAATCCCAATTTAGATATAATTTCATATTTTTCATGTGAAATAATTCTAGTTTACGATTAAACATATTAATTTTAGAATTACTACCTTACTTGGTTCCTCCATAAATAATAAATAATATCCTCCAAGATAGCATAAGTAGCTTCACAAGAGGTAATATGGTTAAATTCATCAATGGAAAGAATAAGCTGCTCATGTTTCCCAGTCCCCGAACAATGCAGGACTAAAGCGGGAGTGGAAAGGACAAGTAGATCTTGAATTGTCTTAACTTTTTTTGAAAGTATTACAACCTACATGTGACGAAACGATCCTCTCGCCAAGTGAGATGGTTGTATCGCATGTGAGACAGTCGTCTGAGGTGTGTGACAGTTGTCTTGCTAAGTGAGACGGTCGTTTCACACTTTTATAGTCAGATATGAATTGGCAAATCATTTCCTAATTAATGTCATTTATTAATTTACTTGCACCCCAAGTATGTGCAATTGAAACGAGTTTGGAAAAACTCAAGAACCTTTGTTCGTCCCAACTGGGCCATCTCACACAAGTGAGATGCCCATCTCACTCACTCAGTCGGCCGTTTGGCGAGCTTGAGTCGAGTTGATTTTTTCAATAGCTTGAACTGCCTGGTTCATAGGGAAGAACTAAGCCAATTCAATTTCTGATCTTCCTGAAAATCCAAATAGCCATCTCAACACTTGAGATGCCTGTCTGGCTGCCCAAAGGACTGTCTTGCCTAGTGAGATGGTCGTTTTGTAGCTTAGTAAGCTAATTTTTCGATCTATTGTGTGAATTGAGTACTAAAATACTTTCGTACTTGATTCAATTATAATTCAAGGTCAAACACTTCTTCTAGATGATTTTCTATGTGTGTGACCCTATAGGTCATAGATCACATTGGCAATAAATGTCCATAACTAGCTTATGACATTACAAGCAAAGAGTGGTGCCTAGTCACACATCATTGCTACCCAAGTGAATGGAAAGTTGGGGGGCAACTTTAACCTACAATCTGTGTATGGTGTTACAGTGTTTGTATGGTTCCTTTGTGTCTGATATTCATATTGAACTAGAGGCATAAAGAAGTCATCCTCATTTTTATTCAATTTTGTTCCTTGAACCAAAGCAATCTTCATGAGATATATGTAAGCTCAATATCACATTTTGACTCACATGTGTATGGGCATACTTTTCTCAATCTCTCTAATCAAGAGGTCTAGGATATCATACTCCTATAGGAGGGACAAATTCTTTACCTATCACTCGCACTCAATCCTTAAGTGTCAAAGTCACCCAATAGTCTCACAGTGGGTCTGTCTAACACATTGTTCCCTAACATTTATTTGTGTGCTTGGTTTGATATTACCATATCATGACTAATGAGATTTAGTCATGAACAAACTGACACTTTGATCTTATGTTTTTTTGTCTATATACCTTCTACAATAACAACTGACCAGGGACATCCTACGAGTGTATATACTCTTAACATAAGTATGATCTCATTCTTCCAAATCACATACTTGAAGACATACGTCATTGAGTAATATAATTCTCCAAACATTTATTATGTAATTCATTATCTCAAAATTGAATGTACAAAATAAATTGGAAGCCTGCCTTTATTATTATCAAATGAGGTATCTAATTCCATATCCAATCATCATATGATTGACTCTCTGGACATACATACATATAGACTCCCACGTGCACTTAGAGCCAATCACCCACGGATCTCATTCCGAGTGACCTAACATGACCTCCATTCTTCTACTACGCATGTGCTTTTATAGTGGGTTTAGCAATGTTTGCCTTAAGTCGGTATTTTGCAATTTTCACACCTCTTTGTTGTGCAACTACTCGTATGAGATGGAAGTGTCATAGTATGATATCTTACATTCCCAACCTAATTAGTAGCTCCATTGTTGTCATCAATATTTATATTGTGTCATCAATGGTTTGGAACCTCACACAAGTTCACCCATATGAACTTCTTGATCCATACAGTATCATATGTTGCTCTCATAACACAGAGACACTTGGCTTCTTTTGTATATTAGGGCAATTGCCTTTCACTCAGAACCCTTTCTATCTTATAGTTATCATTTAATGTCAAATACTATTGTGATCATTTTGTCAGTTTGGAAGCTTGCATGGGTTTAACCCTTTACATCCAACTCTTCCTTATTACCATAACCAAGGAACCAATCATTTAAGTGCTTCAGAAGCATCTAAGGATGTTCTTTATGGTAGTCTAGTGACTCTCCCTGGTATCTGGCATATACTCTCTCATCATGCCCAATACATACAAGATTTCTAGGTAGGTATATGTATATCCTCTCATCATGTCTATACATGTGAGATGATTGGATATCCTCTCGTCATGACCAATACATACGAGATTACTAGATATCTCCTATTCATGTCTAATACATACAAGATAATAGGATAAGTACATAGCATTGCATTCAAGATAGATGAACGTGTATCTATCCATGTATCCATGTTCTTCATAAGAACTAGGACACTAGGCTCTTAAAATACTAACTCCATGGAACATGGATAAGTTTTCTCTCATTGAGTCTTGCATGTTGAACTCTTCAGCATCTTACCAATGTATACACTTTTACTTAGGTCAAGAAGCTATCCAGATCTATCTCTATAGACCTTGACCTCTATCATCAAGCATGTTTTGCCTAAACCCTTCATATAGAAGGTACTTTGCTTCCTAGGTTTTATTATTTGCATGATAAGGACATTATTCCCCATCATTATGTGGAAAATCAATATGCTCCCACTAAATATTTTGTAACCACAGATTTCATCTTCATTCTGACTCAAGTCAAACCCTTTCACTGTCTTGTCAAATCAAAGATTCCAGCTCTAAGATGTTTACTTCAGTCCTCATATTGACCTTTGTAGATTGTAGACTTTATTTGCATTAATGGATATATAAAACCATTAGCTTGTGTCACATACAAATCCTCTTAGTTATTTCAATTAAGGAATGCAGTTTTAACATCCATATACCAAATCTCACAATCATAATAAGCTACAACAGCAAGCATGATCTAGATGGATTTAACCATTGTAATTGGTGAAAGGCTTCATCACATCCAACAATTTCAGCTAGTTTGAAACTCTTTTGCAACCAATTTTATCTTTAAATGTTGGTCTTCTTATAAAGGCCCAAATGCACCCTATGGGTTGTACCCCTTCAGGTGGGTCCACCATGGTCCTACTTTGTTGGTTTGCATGGAGTCCATCATAGATCTCATGGCCTCATGCCATTTTTTAGAATTTGTTTCCTTAATAGTTTCTAGATAGGTAGTCGAATAATCGCTATGATGAGCTTACCGCCTTTATAAGACATGAAGGAGTTGTCACTCATGTTGGTGTGCTAGCCATCAACATGCTCTCCCACAACAATGATCCTCAATTGTTTCTCTCCAGCGACTATCCCTCCCTAGTCGGGTGGGACTTGCCTGGGCTCTCATGGTTACCACAACCAAAGAGGACAACAATTCTCAGAGAAACTTGTCACACCCCGATCTCGCATTACTCACTAATCACGAGATTAGGGCGCGATGGAGGGATTATCACAAACAAATCACTGAGAACTTTTTCTTTTTAAAACCTCATAATGATATCTGAATTATTGCTGTAAACTAAAACATAATAAACTATTACATGAGAATTTCAATTAAACTGGCTAGAGTACGTAAACAGAGTTTACAACATGTAACATTGTTTAACAGAAAGTAAAACATAACAGATAATTTACATCTTTTACTCATTCGCCATACATACTCTCTCTCTCCCACACCATGTCCCAAGGATCGAGGGGAAAGGACTAAGAGACCTCTATCTAAACTAACTACATATACCTGCTACAGACTAAGCGTTAGAATGAAAAGATCCTTCCGATTCCTGTTGCTGATGTTGACCTGAAAATGTTTGAGTAGAGGGATGAGCCTACTCGCTCAGTGAATAGCATTTCATTTAGCTATCACTAAACAACTCATCAGATATATAAAATTGAAATAAAGATAAGTGCAGTACTAAGCAGGGCAGTTCTAATGACATAGCAGATTTACAGATAACAATTTCATTTCTATGCAACATCAGATATTTTAAACAAATAAACAATTATAGAGAATTGGTACAGAAATTCAAATCTCTTAACATATTAAATTTACTGTGTTCCTATATGATTACATATTTATATTATTATTATGCCCTAATCATATGCAGTGTACTCTGCATATAAAGATCTGTAGCAAACTACGATCCCACCGTACAAGACTTAGCGACACACCCGGGAAATGCTAAGTCTGACTGCCAGCCCTGGTCTGCTGCAGGACTCTCAGGCTCACAAGGCCTCACTACACTCTCAAAAGAGTGAACTCTAGACTCCTCCTCTAACCTGAGCACACAGGCGGAGAGTCTTACCGGGTTACCACCGTGACACAAGCACGGATTAATGTTGAATAACCCCTATTTACTGCAGTGCCACCGTGACACACGCACAGATTATTGTTGAACACTGCCTCTCTCTATCCTCGTGCCACCGTGACTCCGCACAGTTATTTTTGCAACACGAGTTTCACCCCCTGGTGCAGACCTCTCAAAGGGGTTCTACGGTGTTAGGGCACCTAAGTCTATTAACTGATTAACATATAAACAATTAAACAGGAATATCACATTTACTGATTTCATATCAGATCACAATACACTGTCATTCTAAACTGACCGAGCAATATATTTCAAATCATTGTAATTTCTAAGAAATTCTCATACCATGCATTCAGACAAATTAGAAATGCATAAATGACCCAACTTATTTCAATTAGGCACATACATAGCGAATTTACGCAATTGAACATCTTATTGCACAAATTAAAGAAATTCACTTCACATATGAGAATCATACTCAACAATTATCAATTCTCTAAAATTCTCGAAAAACGTGCACATTAACCCAAATCCTAGTTTGTGCATCACTTAACTCAATTAAGAGTTAATTACATATCACAACACAATTTAATAACAATACTTGAGAATTTCTGGTAATATTTCAGAGAAATGTGCCATTTCATGTAAATATCAATTTACACATATTAACGTCAAAAGATATATGCAATTAGGGTTTTCTTGCATATCTTTATTTATTCATATCAACTTTTGAAATCGTACATATGATAATTTATCAGAAATCTTCATTGTCTGGGTTCATACCCAAATCATACCATTTTCAGACATGAATTTCTAATTTCAACATTCAAATGAGCAATTTAGGTTCCAATGAACCATATAAATCTACTGATTCAATCCGTACTGTTCAAATGCTAAATTTAATCATATAATAGTGTCTAGAAGCAGTTTATGAAATAAAAAGGTCGGGCGACGCCAAACGCTACCCGATGCCTGATAACGCCTGTTATCAGCGTAATTCGCGCACAAAACAAAAAATATTCAAACGTCTGAGTTTATTAATGATAAATAAATGAAATCCTACTCACTGTGATTTGGTCTGTCCAGATTCGTCCGGGGATGCGTTCGGGGTCTAATTCCGGGCAGAATTTGGTTGTCTTCAACCTTTGATAATATCCTGTTTATGGTTCTTCTCTACAGCAGCTTGACGCTCAAGCTTTGATTGAGGAGCAACGCTTGATTGAGAACCAAATCGCAGCTAGGGCTGCAGAATCAGGCTGGGATCTCAAAATCGGAGTTCAAGGAAGATTTTCCCCTACTGTTGGCGGCCCAAGATGTTCTTGGCTGCTGCTGCAATCAGGCAGTTGTTCTTCTCACGTACAGGTGGAGAGGAGGCTCGGTTGGGTGCTAATACTTAGCTATTAGCTGCGGATTCCAGATTGGGCCTCAAGGTCAATGTCATGGCTGACTATTTGAAGTGTTTGCCGCACCCAATGGGCTTCCTTAGCCGGCCGTTGCAGCTGGAGCTGCTGTTGGTGGCCGCAGCTACAGGGCGCCGCCCTAGCTGGCCGGCCGCGGTTGGGCAGGAAAAGGAGAGGGGAAGGAAGGAATGAAGGAGTGGAGGAAGAAGAAGAGAAGAAGAGAGGTGGGCTGCTGAGAAACGGAGCCAGGCCAAGATCGCCCGCTCCTCTACTCCATCAGTCGCCCAAGTGGCTCCTGTGCGCCGCCAAAGAAAAGAATCGTATAAAGAAGATAAACGATACAGAGAAGGAAAAAGGATTATAAAGCTAAAAATTGGGAAAAAATTGCATAATCTACCCCAGATATTGAAATCATCATAACTTTTTCCTCAGAGGTCCAAATAACTTGATTTCTTTTGCAACTTGTTAAGTACGAGATCCTCTACAACCCCAAGGCATAAAACATGCCAATTAGACTTTTTTACTAGATCAAAACTCTAATTACATTTGTGATCACTTAACTTAACTTAATCATATTAATTATGCACTAATTGGATCTTATCTACTTAATTCAACTTTATCAACTTGATGATGCACTAACCACCACATGAGCACTTAAGTTAGCTCAATTAACTTAATTATGCACTAATCATGATACTTTACATATTAGCTTTGAGTCGGGTCATAACAAAACTAATTCCCAATTATATGTGTAGTAGTTGTGCTCTGGGATTCCCTCAATACCCCATAATATATAGGAGAGATTAGGGTCAGGGTTCCCAATCCTTAGACAATGCAAGACTAAAGTGGGAGTGGAAAGGACAAGTAGATCTTGAATTTTCACAACTTTTCTGGAAGTTTCACAACTTAAGTGTTACGAAACGCCCATCCCTCTAAGGGGTGATGGTAATATTGCATATGAGATGGCCATTTCACTAAGTGAAACAATCGTAAAGGACGTGAGATGGTCATTTCACATTTTCCAATCAGATATGAATTGGAAAATTATTTCCTAACTAATGTCATAGATTAATTTATTTAAAACACAAGTATGTACAATTGAAACAAGTATGGGAAAACTTCGGAACCTTTGTTCATCCCAATAGATCCATCTCACACAAGAAAAATGACCATCTCACTCACCTAGATGGCCTCCTGGTGAGTTTGATCGAGCCGATCAGTTCAACTTCTTGAACTGACTAGTTCATAGTGCAGAACCAAGCCAATTTGATTTCTAATCTGCCTGACAATTCAAACAGTCATCTCTCCAAGTGAGACAGTCATATTGCACATGAGATGGTCATTTCACTAAGAAAAATATTCGTCTGAGATGTGAGATAGTTATTTCACATTTTCCAGTCAGATATGAATTGGCAAATTATTTCCTAACTAATGTAATACATTAATTTACTTGAACCCCAAGTATGTGCAATTGAAACGAGTTCGAGAAAACTCCAAAACCTTTGTTAGGCCCAACCAAGCTATCTCACACAAGTGTGACGCCCTTCTCACTCACCCAGATGACCCTCTGGAGAGTTTGAGTCTAGCCAATCAGTTCAACTGCTTGAACTGACTTCTTCATAGGGCTTAACTAAGACAATTCAATTTCTATTATGCCTGACAATCCAAGCGGTCGTCTCACCACTTGAGATGCCCTTTTGGCTGCCCAAACGGCTATCTCACCCAGTGAGATGGTCATTTGGTAGCTCAGTCAGCTAATCTATCAATTTTTGTTTAGATTGAGTACCTAAACACTTTATATCTTAATTCATTATCATTCAAGATCAAACTCCTCTTCTAGATGAGTTCCTATGTGTGTGACCCCATAGGTCCCATATCATGTTGGTAGTGAATGTCTATAACTAGCTTATGACATCAAAAACAAAGAGTTGTGCCTAGTCGCACATCATTGCTACCCAAGTGAATGCAAAGTTGGGGGGCAACTTCAACTTACAATCTGTGTATGGCGTTATAGTGTTTGTATAGTTCCTTTGTCACTGATATCCAAATTGAGCTAGAGGCATGGAGAAGTCATCCTCATTATTGTTCAATCTTGTTCCTTAAACCAGAGTAGATGGCATGAGATATATGTAAGATGAATATCATATATTGACCCACATGCATATGGCCAAACGTTTCTCAGTCTCGTTAATCAAGAGGCCTACAATATCATACTCCTATAGGAGAGACAAATCCCATATCTATCACTCATAGGCAATCCCCATGTATCAAAGTCACCCAATCATCACTATTATAACCACCAATGTTTTAGGAATGCATTTCATGATGTCAAAGTATACCCAACGACATGTGATGAGTGTAGTGATTTGAAGTCAAAGAACCACAACCACCACCATCACAGTGAGACCTGACTATGACTTCCATGATGATGGCTTCCATGTGTCAATCTCACGGTGGGTTTATCTGATACATTGTTCCTTAGCATGTATGTGTGTGCTTGGTTTGATATTACCATATAATGACTAATGAGATTCAGTCATCAACCAACTTACACTCTTATTTTATGTGTTATTGTTGTCTATCTACCTTACACAATAACAACCAGTCAGAGACATCATGAGAATGTTTATACTCTTAACATCTGTATGATCTCATTCTTCCAATTCACATACATGAAGACATACTTCATTGAGTAATATCATTCTCTAGACATTTATTATTCAGTTCATTATCTTATAAATGAATATACCAAATAAATTGAAATCTTGCCTTTATTATTATCAAATTAGGTATCTAATGCCATATCTCAATCATCATATGATTGGTTCTCTCACCATACACAACAAAATCTATTGGGAAGGCCCAATTGGGATGGCCATCTCGCTTGTGTGAGATGGCTCGGTTGGGATGAACAAAAGTTTTGGAGTTTTTCCAAACTCGTTTCAATTGCACATACTTGGGGTACAAGTAAATTAATATATGAGATTAATTATGAAATGATTTTTCAATTCATATCTGACTGGAAAAGTGTGAAATGATCGTCTCACGTCACAGACGTCTGTTTATCTTAGTGAAATGATTGTCTCACTTTATGAGGCGACCGTTTTGTCACATGCAGATTGTGAAACTTCCAGAAACGTTGTGAAAGTTCAAGATCTACTTGTCCATTCTACTCCCTCTTTAGTCCAACATTGGTTAGGACTAGGAACCCTGACCGTAACCCCTCTTATATATAGAGGGGTAATGGGGACTTCCTAGAGCACAACTACTACACATACAATTGAGAATCAGTTGCTTTGACAATATTTGTCCTCTCTGGTTATGGTAACCACGAGAGCCCAGGTAAGTCATACTCAACAATGGAGGGATAGCCACGGGAGAGAAACAACTGAGGATCATTGTTGTGGGAGAGCATGTTGGTGACTAGTTCACCAACAAGAGGGACAACTCCTTCCTATCCATTCATGTAGGATGACAAGAATTCTAGTGGGTCTGTGTTGACTACTCTAGAGGCAGGATTATGTCACCTATTGCTAGGAGGGCAACATCAACTTGCAGTCTGTGGCAAGATCTGAGAAGCTGCTGTTGCAGTTGTCTGAGTCTATTCTCTGTGGAAAAATAGTTAGACGAGTCTGAGTGTGACTAGGAGCTGCACAGACACTGTCTAAGACAGAGTATACAACTACATTGACAAGGATTGTCACTGGACTTGCTCCAAGACCAGGTATATCTTCATGATACCATCCTTCCCATTGCATAGTTATTGAAATGATCTGATGGTTAATGGAAAATATGTTAGTAAAATTTTTATTTCCATTGCCTACCTGATGTTGTATTTTCCTACAGTGGTATTAGAGCGACATCAATTAATTATATTTTGAGATAATTGATATGATCTTATTTTGGTTTTATCGAGTTTATTTATTGCATGCGATGCAAATATTTAAACTGGTTGATGTGCACATCCATCTAAATCACTACATAAGGACCCAAACGTATATATATATATATATATATATATATATATATATAGAGAGAGAGAGAGAGAGAGAGAGAGTCAGGCTAGAATACACTGAGTGTACAGATCGCACGAATACACTCAAGTGCGTTTGCATATCAAGACTATTTTTTGCAAAATATAAATCATTGATCTTCACCGTCATACTATAACAAGGCTACATACAAATTTTGAGCCCATTTGGATGAGTGTCAGTCACTCATCCAAGGGCAACGAAATCGACGCACGAAACTAATTTGAAATGTATAATTTTTGCGGTCTTTATAACATGATCTATAAATGTCCAAATGTGCTCAAATTTTGCGTATGATCTATTCACAACATGTTTAAGAAGATCAACAGATTAGATTTTTGAAAAAAATATCGCATCATGAAAAACTACTTGAGTGTATTCTGCTCCGAATACACTCGAGTGTATTCTAGCCTGACTCTCTCTCTCTCTCTCTCTCTCTCTCTCTCTATATATATATATATATATATATATATATATATATATATATATATATACATATATGCAATTTACATGCGTCTCCATAAAATCAATTTTGATGGTGGATATAAAGCATGGTTATGGCCAAAACCCTAGATATTTGTGTGCATGGTTGTGGTTTTTTATTCTTATTGTTAATCAGTCTGAATACCGAGCCTCTCTCTTCTTTCCAAATGTTAATTAATGCTCTTCTTCCTTTTTCTGTTAGAATGTCAATTAAGGTTTTTCCATATAAAATGTAATAAGAAATAGGATAATTTTAATTTATATTTTCACATGAGATGATGATCTACACAAAGGCAAAAAAATGGCTCATGAGAAGACCCAATCAACTGAAGGACTGAGAAGTCCAGATGATAGGAGGCTGAACTGATTGACTGGTGGCCCAACTGACTGACTGGAGGTGTCCATACACTACTTGTACTTGAGAATAGATGACCATTTTAGAAGAGCTGAGCCGAGTGACCAAGAGGTGAGCCGACCAATTCAAGAGTTGAACTAATCAACCTGGATTGGTTTGAACATAGTGCATCACCAACAATAGGTTGCATATGATGTGGACCAGAGGTAGTAGTAATTCCCTGTGGCTCTGAGGAATTACATTAGATAGTCATAACTACACTTGTGTGTTTTATTTATGACATGTTATCATTCATGGTTATAGTGTGTATATGATAAGTAATGTATATGTGGTGATTGGATAAATTATATGTATTTATACATACAAACTCCCTCAAATATATATCAAGTCTTAGATGCTTTCTAAAAGCGGCCCACATGAAAAACTTGATCGACCAAGTGTAGGTTCCACCTCCATAGGTTGTGACGTCTATCTCATGGAAGTGTGATGGTAATAATGTAGCTTCTGCCTCCGTATGGTGCATTATTATCGTGTCGACTTTTGGGTCAGGCTTGACTGGTGATTCTCAAAGAGTCTGGGCCTAGCGGCCTACAGATGATCACGACAAGGAGTTGTGCATATCATCTATCCAAGAGTTGAATATGATGCAATTGATATGATTTCCTACCTTGATAATTGATTGTATATGCTGGTGTGGGTTGAGTAACAGTTGAATAATTTTTGATCTTTGCCCACTAGAATAATGTACATTGTAATATTCTGAATTGATATTGAGGCTATCAATTCGAATAAAATAGTGGAAGTGGTAGTTAATTAAAGATCTAATTAATATCATCAAATTATCAAATCAAACAAAATCAAAAATGTTTTGAAAAAATGCAATATTTCTTTGTAGAATCAAATGTCAAACACAAAACACGTTCAAATCGTGATCAGTCCTCAAGAAGGAAAAAATGGGAAAAAGTTCCACAATTTGTTAAGGACTTTGAAAAATGTCCTTGTCAATGAGTGAAAGCTCTATATCCTTCATAGACCAATGTCAAAGGAACCCACTCCAAATGCGCGTAAGGCTAAATGGGATTCCTATTAATGATGCCATAGACATCAAAATACATATGCTATGTCGTATGAACTATGAGTTGCATGAACAACATGAATACATGGACATTCTCAAGATGGTAACACATCTCAAGAATTGTCTGAAGCAGTTATAATGTCTCCAAAGCACTAATTGAGTACAAACTGATAAAGGGAGGTCCTGTACAACCCCATGTGCTCAATATGATTGGGCATGTGGAATGACTGGGATTTCTCTTAGGTTAAGAGTTGACCATGAATATGATTATGCGAGCATTGCATGAATCATATAGTCATTTTATCAAATGCTTGGCATGTTGATGCCAATGACAGGAAGAGGAAGGGCAAATTCGTGATGGTAATTAGTTTAAGTGAGTCCTAGGACAAAGTCAAGGCAAGGAAGCATTCTTAGGCTAAGCTAAAGTCCAATTCTTTTGCAGTCAATATATGGAAAAGGGTAAGTGTAAATGGAATTTGTCCTTTTTTACTGAAAGGATGAAGAAAACAAAGTGCCACCATTGTCACTTGTTTGGACATTGGAAAGAAATCATCCACTTCATAGAGGATCATAGGAAGAAGATAGACATAGAGAGTTCTACTTCAAGACCTGAGAAGAAGTAATCTCAAACTATATGGACCAAGGATTTCTACCACTATAGTTAAAGGTTGTCATTCATGGGAACATAATAGAAATAGCAAATTTCTATTGTGTACTTTCCGAACATCATATGCTTTTTATGACAAGAACATTATGATCTTTTATGGTGATGTTGTATGTCTCATAAACTATACTTGATTGTTGTAAAGACAAATGTGTATGACACATATATTGAATGACTTGATAACTCAAACATTGAATACCTATAGAACTTTCATTTAGAGAGGATAAATGAGAAATGCATTTCTAGAATCCATATTATGTTATATAGACTCTTTTGGTTATTGAACCAATAGAGACATGCATGTCTTATTTTTTGTGTAATATGGTAAGAGTATCTTCACTAGATGTAGTGGGAGATCAACTAATTCCATTAGGACTAGTACATACTGATGTACATGGCCCTTTTGAATGAATGCTAAAGGTAGTTACAAGTTTGGATCACTTGAAGTGTTCAAGGAGATCATAAATGAAGTATGTAACTAAATTGGTAGAAGTATTAAGATACCTCGATATGATTGATGTTGAAATATGTAAACTAAGAGTTTGAAGATCTTCTAGGAGATCAGGATAGTGTATCATAATGAACTCCAACAGAAACATATTGATGTGTTAGCAAGAAGGTATTACCATGTTAAGTCATGGTGCAAATATCAATTAAAATCTAGTTATATTCCAATATTTCTTTTAGGCACATATTTTAGGCCATTAGATCATTGATGGACTCCATGTAAACCAATAAGGTATGACCTTGGTGGATCCACTTGAAGGGGTAAAACCCATTCGGTGCATTTGGGTCTTTCTAAGAAGACAAACATGGAAAGGTAAAATTGGTTGCCATAGAGTTTCAAACTAGTTCAAATTGTTGAACGTGATGAAGCCTTTGACCAATTACCATGGTTAAATCCATCTAGATCCTACTTTCTATTACATCATATTATGAATGTGAGATTTGTCATATGGATGTTAAAACCACATTCCTTAATTGGAATAATTAAGATGATGTTTAGATGACACAACCTATTGGTTTTATATATCCCTTAATGCAAATAAAGTGGATAAGATACAAAGGTGAATCTATAGATTGAAGCAAGCATGTCAAAGAGGTTTGACTTGAGTCAGAATGAAGATGGAATACGTGATTATAAAATATTTTGTGGGAGCATATTGATATTCCACATAATGATGGGGAATAAATCTGCAAATGATAAAACATGGTGAAGAAAGTACCTTCTATGTGAAAGGTTTAGGAGAAGCATCATATGTGATAGGGATCAAGGTTTATAGAGATAGATCTAGAAGGCTTCTTGACCTAAGTAACAGCACATACATTGGTAAGATGTTTAAGGGTTCAACATGCAATACTCAATGAGAGAAAACTTGTCCATGTTCCTTGGAGTTAGACTTTAAGAGACTAGTGTCCCAATTCTTATGAAGAATAGGAACACATGGATAGATGTCATTGTATATATCTTGAATGCAATGCTATGTAGTTATCCCATTATCTTGCATGTATTGAGCATTATGAGAAGATATCTAGTAATCTCGTATTTATAGGACATGAAGAGAGGATATCCAATCATCTCATATGTATAGACATGATTAGAGGATGTATATATACCTACCTAGCAATCTCGTATGTATTGGGCATGACGGGAGGTATATGTCAGATACCAATGATAGTCACTGGACTTTCATAAAGAACATCCTTAGATGCTTGATAAGCATGTAAAGGATTGGTTCTTTAGTTATGGTAATAAGGTAGAGTTCAATGTAAAGGGTTACACCCATGCAAGCTTCCTGACTGAAAAATAATTACAATAGTATTTGACATTAAATGAGAACTGTAAGCTAGAAAGCGTTCTGAGATAATGAAAGTTGTCCTAATCTACAAAAGAATCTAAGTTTCTATATTTTATAAGAATAATAGAGGATACTGTATCGATCAAGAGGTTCATATGGGTGAACTTGTGTGAGGTTCCAAACCATTGACGACAAAGTAGAATTACTGATGACAATAATGGATCTACTACTTAGGCTGGGAATCATGGATAGCATACTATGGGACTTTCATCTCATATGAGTAGTCATACAGTCAAGAGAAGTGAAAATTGCAAAATATTTACTTAAGGAAAACATTGCTAAACCTACTATAAAAGCACTTGCACAATAGAATCATGAAGGTCATGTTAGGTCACTCGAGATGCGATCTGAGGGTGATTGGCTCTAAGTTCAAGTGGGAGTCTGTTGGTATGTATGCCCAGAGAGCCAATCATATGATGATTGGGATATGACATTAGATACCTGATTTGATAATAATAAGGCAAGCTTCCAATTTATTTTATATATCTAGTTATGAGATAATGTCTAGAGAAGGATATTACTCAATGATGTATGTCTTTAAGTATGTGACTTGTAAGAATGAGATCATACACATGTTAAGAGTATATACATTATCATTATGTCCATGATCAATTTTTATTGTGGAAGGTAGATAGACAACAATAACACATAAAATCAGAGTGTGAGTTGGTTGATGACTAAATCATATTAGTCATGATATGGAAATATCAAACTAAATACATAGATACATGTTAGGGAACAATGTATCAGACAGACCCATTGTGAGATTGACACATGGAAGCCATCATCATGAAAGTCATAGTCATGTCTCACAGTGATGGTGGTGGTTGCGGTTCTTAGACCTAAAATCACTACACTCATCACATGTTGTTGGGTACACTTTGACATCATCAAACACAATCATGAAACATGGATTGTTATAACGATGATGATTGGGTGACTTTGACACATGGGGAATGGCTGTGAGTGATAGATATGGGATTTTTCCCTTCGATAGGAGTTTGATATCCAAGGCCTCTTGATTAGTGAGACTAAGAAAAGTATGGCCATATGCATGTGAGTCAATACGTGATATTGAGCTTACATATATCATGTAGTCTTCTCTGGTTCAAGGAACAAGATTAAATAATAATGAGGATGACTACTACATGCTTGACGTTCAATATGGATGTCAGTGACAAATGAACTATACAAACTCTGTAACACCATACACAGATTGTAGTTTGAGGTTGCAATGATGTGCGGCAAGGTACCAATCTTTGCTTGTGATGTCATAAGATAGTTATGGATATTCACTGCCAACGTGATATGGGAGATATAGGGTCACACACATAGAAACACATCTAGAAGAGGAGTTTGATCTTGAATGATAATTGAATTAAGTATTAAAGTGTTTAGGTACTCAATTCACACATTAGATCGATGGAACTGCCAAACGGCCATCTTACTGGGTGAGACGAATCTCTGGGCAGCCAGATGGGTGTCTCAAGTATAGAGATGGCTGTTTGGGTTGTCACGTTTAGGTTGTCAGGCAAATCAAAAATTGAATCGGCTTACTTTTACCCTATGAACCAACTGGTTCAAGCTGTTGAACTAATAGGATTGACTTAAACTCACTAGATGGTCGTCTGGGTGACTGAGACATGTGTCTCAAACTCGTTTCAATTACACATACTTGGGGTGCATGTAAATTAATGTGTGCCATTAATTAGGAAATGATTTTACAAATTCATATATGACTACGAAAGCATAAAATGGTCGTATCGCATCCCTGGTAGGGATGGAAATTCTCCCCATTTACCCAAATCCACCCATCCTCAAACCCACCCATCCCCAACTATAGTGGGCCTAAGACCCATTAAGACCCACTCTCATATGTTCAAATGAGGATGCTAGGTTTGACCCATTTAAGTTATGTTGCCCCATGGAGACCCATTAAGACCCACTCACATATGTTCCTGGTCTATATGCCAATGTCTCCACTCATATGCGAGACTAGGGTTCTCCACTGTAGAGTGTTGCCACAAGATCCGACCTCCACTAAGAAAAAACATGGTGTTTCTAGACGGTGTTGAGGATAGGGATAAAGAAGATCACCATCTGCTCCACGAATGTTGCGGTGCCTACCTCAGTCCTTGTCTAGTAATGCCAAAACAAAGGATATAGCGACGGTGGCAAGGAGGATGTAGAAGAGTGTTTTCATCGAATTCTAGAGGATGAAGGGCCACAACGAAGGGTCATTTAGGTCGTGCTTTGCCCGTTGACATTTTTCTTCTTCTATAGATAGGTCATGGGTGGAGGATACACCTGTGTGGAGTCACATTCCACTGGGTTCATCATCCATGCGGCCATGCTGTAAAGGATGATGCCCCGACTTTACTGTCCATGCCATTGCGAAGACTTGTTCCGACGTCCACAGTGACCTTTATGGATCAGATAATAGTACAAGGCAGTGGAAACATGGTAGCTGATCAGAAATAGTAGCGACAGAGTCGTCTCCCACCAACTTTTTTCATGTTCATCATACCTCTCGTCTCAGTCTCATTATCAACAAACCAGACGAACACCATTGTTCCTCAACCAACACTAGCACATTACATTGTACCAAGAAAGTAGCAGAATCATCATCCTTGCCGGATTGATCCTCCATTTATTATCCTCAAAAACATCATCTTGTTTTAGAAAAAAATTTGCCCCTTCTACACACTTTAGACTTATTTGGTTTTATTCCCAAACCAATGCACACGGCAGCACAAAATTATGGCTCCCCATGGTGTTCAATCAACTCATGTTCATGTAAAACCATTGACTTTATATCAATCGTGTTTCACAATTTTTTCATAAACTGGTATCTTGTAGATCACTATATCACAATTTCATTATTTTTATATTTAATTATCACGTACCTCCTTGAAAAATTTAAATTGTCGAGGATGTTGTCACTTAATCATTATAAGTTCAAATTAGCACGTAACGTGATTAGGAATAGACAGTGTAATGATTTACTTTTACAAAGTATAATATGATATAGTGTTGAATAATATGGGTTTTTATGGGGCCCCATGACGCACTGAGGCGGGTATGGGTATTCCCTTATCAATTTTTTCCCAATGGGGCGGGAATGGGTTGTATCGGAACTGTAATGAGTAAGATGGGTATGGACATGGGTTGCCCATACTCGCCCATTTTTCATCCCTAGTCCCTGGTGACTATTTTTCTTATCAAAACGATCATCTCATGTGAGATATGACTATCTCACTTGACAAGATAACCGTTTCATCTCACGTAGGTTGTGAAATTTCGAGAAAAGTTGTGAAAATTCAAGATCTACTTGTCCTTTCTACTCCCGCTTTAGTCTCGCATTTGCTGGGGACTGGGAACCCTGGCCCTAACCCCTCCTATATATAGAATGGTATTGGGGGCTGCCCTAAGAATAACTACTACACAAATAATTGAGAATCAATTGATCTAACAATTATTGTCCTCTCTGGTTCGGTAACCATGAGAGTCTAGGAAAGTCCTACCCAACAAGGGATGGATAGTCAAAGGAGAGAAATAATTGAGGATCATTATTGTGGGAGAGAATGTTGATAACTAGTACATCAATGAGAGGGACAACTCATTCCTATCTGTTCCTATAGGATGACAAGAGTTCTAGTGGGTACGTGTAGACTACTCTAGAGGAAAGAGTCTGTTGGCTGCTGGGAGGAGGGCAATGTAAACTCACAGTCTATGGCGAGATTTGAGGAGCCGTTGTAGCAGTTATCTAAGTCTAATGTCCGTGGAGGAGCAGTCAGACGAGTCTGAGTGTGACAAGGAGCTGCACAGATATCGTCAAAGACAGAGTGTGCATCTTCATCGATGATGATTTTCACTAGACTTGCTCCAGGACTAGGTATATCTTTGTGAAACCATCCTTCTCATTGCATAGTTATTGACGCGATCTGTTGGTTATGAGAAATATGTGAGTAATTTTTTTTGTTTCTGATGCCTACTTGATGTCGTATTTCCCTACATGCCCATCCTAACAACAGTGCAATCCTATGAATATAGATCTTGCAAAGACAGATGACTTCTCATGCTCTGAGATAGGAGGTTTGCACTTCCCATTCAGAAATTTTCATTGTTTTGCAGACGATAGAGAAGGAAGAAAAGGCTTCATGTGCATGATCTCTCATTTGAAGCAAGTACATGTCTCTAGTGACAAATGCATAAGTATTATGTGGGAAGTCATTCAACATGACTATTATTTATTTAATTCTTTATTAGAGACATTACATTCCTTTGATAAGTGACTGTGGTAGATGTATGAACACACAAGTTGTGATTCATGCTTGTCATCATGTAGATGACTTTGTCTGAGACATTAATTAATGAAGCAACAATAATCAGGAGATGCATTGTTGGCATCCTAAAGCCTCTTCTGAAGATAGATGGATTCCTAATGTGAGGGAAAATATGGCCCTATATGGTGATCTTCTTGATCATGTTTTCAGAATATATATCACCACTATGAAGAGAATCCCACATAGTTGTCATCTTGCATTCTCTTAGGCACTGAAGACAACTCCTTACAATGTGGTGGCTGGTCTAGGGTCGATATCTAGTTGGGTGATATTATTGCTTCTTCCACATTGTTGTTCTATGATTTCATATCAAAGAACATGTGTGACAATAGGTCTGGAAATAGGAAGTCTCTGCAATAATGTTATATTTTAAAGTCACTTTCTACCTAAGGAAATACATATGGTATTTTTAAGTTAATAAGCAATATGTTGATTTTTTTACTCAAGAAACTATGGGTCATGAAGGAAATAACTCCAATGATGATGAAAAAATGAGAAATACTAACATTCAGAAATGTCTTCGTAAGGTTGTAGATGATCACCTTAAGTCTTGTGCTCATCAAGATTGGCTTCAAGTGATGGCATTATCATAAATCCTTTGGAATCTAAACACCCATTCAAGCCACCTCCTTCCATGCCTAGTTCTTTGCTTTTTGAAGCGCCACTCATAGTAGGTGTTTCAAATTATTCTCTAAGGGGAATTAGTGTGTAAGAGATAGTTTGTGAGCCCAACACATCATTCATTATATATGTGGAGAGGGATCTCCTATGGCTGTAGATCTCCTACATGCCACCACTCTATCTGTTATCTTATCACTAGGGGATATGTGTCCCTTGAGTTAGGCAGCATTTTTTACTTTAGCTCCTACCAATGGGATAAACCATTTTTATGGGCATAAACATGAGGCATCCGGTTACCAAAGTTGGCATGATATGTGTGGATAAGGATATGAGAAAATATTTGTATGATTTTTAGTTTTGAGTTGGTGTATTTGGTGGTGCAGACACCATTTTGCAAAACACTAACATGGTCTTAAGAGAAAGACTTGGTGATGGGAATCTTTCTATGCTTATAGTGGATTTCACTAAAGCATTAAACCCTATGGACAAGTTTGCATTACTTCATGATATAAGGACATGATGCTCATCTATTTCTTTATAGGTAGAGTTTTTGTATGGTCAAGCAACATGGTTGTATATTGATATGGACATATCTAGTCAACCACTAGAGTACTACAAAGGGATACTCTAGGGCCTATTCTTTTTACCCTTGTACTACATCCACTTATTCATGAGATTAGAGACAACTATAAGGTTCTACTCCATGCTTGGTATCTTTATGATGGGCCATTATTGGAGACATAGTGGAGGTGGGTAAGGTGCTTGATATCATTCAACAGATTGGTCCAAGTTTCGGTCTTGTTTCGAATATTCATAAAGTTGATATTTTTGGACAACATGTGATGGTAGGAAGCTTCATGAGGGGTTGTTCCACATTGATATTGGGAGACCATTTTTGGGAGTAAAGTTACTTGGAGGATTTGTGAGTAGGGACAGAGGCTTTATTGAGGAGTTACCCATGAAGAGGGTTATAAAGGTTGTAATTGGGTGATCCAAAGAGTGAGCTCCTTTTGCTATATTCTTGCATGGGCATTTCCAAGATGATATTCATCTTAAAAGCATGTCAACCCTTATCAATAGAAGAGGTTGCATCATTGTTCAACAAGGGTCTGTGAAGATGTATTGAAGACATTATATTTTGTGGAGGTCCTTTTTTTTATACCATCAATGGTGGATCTCTTCTCTACCCATTCCTCTTGGTGGCATGGGGCTTTACTCGCCAATAGAAGCTTCCTCGTATAATTTTATGGACTTCTATATCCAATCTTGGGGCTTCAAGATCATATTTTGTGAGGTAGTGGAATTTGCAGTATGAAATCTAATTTTCATAGTTTATATTATCTACATGTGACTATCCCAACTTTTGATCTTAGTGTCTTTACAAACAAGGACACTATTCCCCCAAAGTCCAACATACTTTGGCGAGTGCATTTTTTAGGGAAATTATTGAGGACATGCAAGTTAAATTTGAGATGACCATTAGACAAAAAGTAGTTTTGGGTGTCTACAAGATGATCATGATCAATATTTTCTCGTGCTATCTATTGATATATTTTACTTGTAGATATCATCAGTAGAGTATCATACTATCCTCAAGTACTGTCTTATATGCTTAATTTATTTTTGGTTTATGAGATATGTCCAATTTGTTGTGAGCCAAGTTTCGACACTTTTGGGGAGCATGTAGTTCATTGGATAGAGTAACTTGGATTTAGTATAGACATGTTCTCATTTGGGATGTCTATATGAAGAACTTAGACATACAGGCATTACTAATAAAAAAAGGGATATGTTGACTTTCTGACTGATCTATAGGAGGGGAGATAAACTCTTAGACCGGTTGGTGTCTTAATTTTGGATGGGTTGGAGGGAAACATGCATGTGTCTATTTGGTAGGGGTTTCCCCAGTGGTGGGCCTAAGGAGGGGAAGATTTACTTGAGGACAAGCTTCTCTCAATCTACCTCAGACAAAGTCACAAGCATGAGAAGGGCAGCATTAACAAAGTTTGTATAGTTAAATAGGGGGTTTGAAAGTTTGTTTCCATATGAACCCACATGCTCTGGTAAAAGTCTAGATTGAAGTTATATTTTCTCAAGAATTTTTGTGCCTACTAATGATCAATTACTCTTTTTATTTTTGGTACAAAAATAGTATCTACGAGGCTATCTGGGTCTATAATGTGAACATGCCATAGAATATCGTAGTGGATATGGAAATGTGTGTATGTGTTGTGTTTCTTGGTGAAAAGTTTATCAAAGTATCCAAGAATATGAGATGTAATAATATGTCTATTGGTGGGGTCATGACCATAAAAATATAGGCTATGGATGGATCTTTATCATGAATTGTTGTTCCAACATTTGTGGTAGAATTTTATGTTTTTATCCATTTTTTCAACTAATTTAGTTTTTTATCTTTGTTTCTACATGATCTCATTTCAAGAAATAGTTTTCTATCATTGTTTTCATTGTGAGGATGAGATCTTGATCAACAGTAGGGTCAATGTCTATCAGGACTAGTTTATATTCTTTATCTCTAAGTGTTTGTCTAATATTTCCATAGGTTTTTTGTTCCAATTTTTTAATATATATTTGATGTTCTTGATATTTTTGTAGATATGCATCCAAGTTCCTGATTAATATGTGTTATTGGCCTAGCATGTTGCATGAGATCATTAAAATCAGCATGCTAGGTTCAAAGTCATACAAAACAAAAAGGTTTATGTCTGATGGTATGTAGCGAGTGTTAAGAAGGATTGGGAAGTGACCCATAATTGGTCAAAAGGTGGTTGAGGTTATAGCACATGGATATGCATCCAAGTTGATGATTAATATGTGGTATTGGAATAGCATGTTGTATGGGATTTGTCCCTCCGATAGGAGTTTGATATATAAGGCCTCTTGATTAGCGAGACTAAGAAAAATATGGCCATATGCATGTGAGTCAATATGTGATATTGAGCTTACATATATCTCATATAGTCTACTCTGGTTCAAGGAACGAGATTGAATAATAATGAGGATGACTACTCCATGGCTCTAGTTCAATCTAGATATCAGCGGCAAATAAACTATACAAACTCTATAACACCATACACATATTGTAGTTTGGAGTTGCTCCCCAACTTTTAGTTTACTGAGGTAGCAATGATGTGTGACTAGGTACCACTCTTTGCTTGTGATGTCATAAGCTAGTTATGGACATTCACTGCCAATGTGATATGGGAGCTATAGGGTCACACACATAGGAACACATCTAGAAGAAGAGTTTGATCTTGAGTGATAATTAAACTAAGTACTGAAGTGTTTAGGTACTCAATTCACACGTTAGATCAATGGATTTGCTGACTGGACTGCTAAATGACCATCTCACTGGGTGAGATGGCTATTTAGGAAGCTAGACATGCATCTCAAGTATTGAGATCACTATTTGGGTTGTCACATTTGGGTTGTCATGCAGATCAGAAATTGAATTGGCTTAGTTCTGCCCTATGAACCAACTAGTTTAAGTTGTTGAACCGATAGGCTCGACTTGAACTCATTAGACGGTTGTCTTCCTGAGTGAGACATGTGTCATGCTTATGTGAGGCAGCCCGATTGTGATGAAAAATAGCTCAAGAGTTTTCCTAAACTTGTTTCAATTGCACATACTTGGGGTGCAACTAAATTAATGTATGATATTAATTAGGAAATGATTTTATCAATTCATATCTTACTAGGAAACTACAAAATGACCATCTCGCATCCCAGATAGGATGGAAATTCTCCCCTTTTACCCAAACCCATCCATCCCCAAACCCACCCAGCCCCAACTATAGTGGGCCTACGACCCATTAAGGCCCACTCTCATCTGTTCAAATAAGGATGCTAGTTTTGACCCATTTAAGTTATGATGCCCCATGGAGACCCATTAAGACCCACTTTGTAACGACCCCGACTCCTGATAACCCCCAATTATGGGAGACCAGAAGGTCAGAGCCATTATCCCAATTAACAGGATCAAAGGTTCAACAAATAATCAGTAACAATTATGAAATTCTACCAAACTACTGAAAACTGTTATAAAATAAAACTTTACATACCTTTTAAAACTTTCGTAATTCTATTTCTATCCACATCTTGGGACTATTCTATCTTATCCTCCTTGTACTTTATTTCTTATTTACATAATGTGTCACTTTACTGTGTGTTCTTCTCACTTGTAGTACCTAAAACGTCGACAAATAAAACGTCGGTCAGCATATCAGAATATGCTGGTATGTGGGGACCACCAACATTTCACAAATATGGCTAACAATCTAATTATCACAATCAAGTTAATTAACAAGTCAATTTACAATTTTTAGTATGACATTCTCCACTGCTTTTGCCCTAACCCTGGCATACCCACCTTAGGGTTTCTTTTACCAATGACTTAAGGCCACCTTCTCAATCCCAAGCTTGGTGCCTGGGGTCACCCTTCATAGTGGTCGTTAGTCATTCTATAAAGGCCACCTTCTCAATCCCGAGCTTGGTGTCTGGGGTCACCACTCATGGTGCCCGTTGGTCTACCCTCCTGGGCCTGACCTTTGGCATCATCCATCAAGGTGGCATGTAGGTGTGAGAATACATACTTCTATTATTAATGTGATAATCATAGTGACTTTATGATTTGCATGTATGAGCATCCAAACTGATAGGTTCATTCAATGTGATTAACCGTTCGGAAAACCATCGGGAAACTAAGGCGATTAACCATAATTTACCACATACATGTCACGCTGATTTGAGACAGAATTATTCCATGCAAGTAAGAAATCCAAGCAAGCAAGCACACACAATAAGATCCTAAAATAACCATTCAATTTCCTATTATTGATCAAGCCATCAAGATCTATTAAATCTAGCTCGCTTCCTAGGGTTTCTAGTCCACTTTTAGGGTTTCCATTACAATTAGGGTTTCACTTCATTTATACTATTTTAAACCGTATTTTTATACAATTACTCACAAACCCTAATTATCTCATATATTCTTCACAAAAGATATTAATGTTACCTTTTAACGACATATGACCTCAATTCTGGTTTAAAGGCACAATTAAACATCAATTAAGTATGTTATGCCTCTTTTATGTTAAAACTACCATTTTTATCCTTTTAATTCATGACAAGACCATTAGGCCAAATTACCATCAATTCATTGAGCTCGATTTATCATTAATTCCACCTTTATCCATTTAAAACCCTAATTACCATATTAAGGGTATTTTTCCACAACTAGGAACTTTTATGCTCGAAATAGCTTAAAAACATCAAATCTCAGCTTTATTCATGAATTGAACAATTAAAGCCATTAAGAGTCTCATTTACTAATATTAGGGTTTCAAGGCCCATTAAAACATATTTATGCAGATGCAACTCTAAATTAACCAATTACACGCAAAGTTCATCCTTTTTGTTCTTAATGTACCTTTTTACAATTAATAGGTTAATATCAACTTTAATCATCCATTAAACCCTACTAAACACATTAATCATCTCAAAATAAGGTTCTTTAAACATTAATACATTAAAGTTGATAACTTCCATTTCTTTTAGAATTTTAAGAGGAATTAGCTTCTAAATATATTTTTATTGGATTCCCCTCATTTTTCTGAGCAATTTTCATATTTTATGTGTATCCATCTGAGCTACTAGTAAGGGGATATACTTTTTGCAAAATATACTTACTTGAGCCAATGGGAGGCTGCCACGCCGTCTATCCCATGCAAAGTGGCTCGTTTTTGGAAACATAATGAAAGGTCCTTTTTACCCTCGAGTAAGTAGCTTGTTCTTCATCCCGTGGAGGGGCAGAACATTCTAATGCCTCCGCCTTCTTCTTCTACCTCATGCAACCTACCGTGGCCACCAACAACTACTCTCCCGTGGCCTGCCCCTCCTTCCTGGAGGCTCGAGGACCGCCACTAGTCGGAGCCCTAGCTCTGCCGCACCTTGGCGCATGCGGAGAACCCCCAGGTTGCGGCCAGGATGGCTTCTCCCAAGCTTGACCAGTCCTTGCTTGCTGCTGCGCTTGCTGCACTTTTGCATACCTACAACAGGAGTTGTGTGGAATCAAAGGTGTTGGCTTGGTAGCCGATCATCTCAGGGTTGTCGTGGTAGCTTCCCGCCTCCAACATGATGATTCCATCGCCCCTTGTTTGCTCTGGGGTTGTTCTACCCTCTCGGTTAGGGTTTGGACGAAGAAGAAGAAGAAGGGAGAGAGATTTGTGTGTGATTTCTCTGGAACTCGATCCAGAGGATCCACCCCTTTATATAGGGGAGGGTATTCACACCCCAAGATGTGCATCCACAAGGACTCAAGTCCTTTTCCTAAAGGAAAACATATTTCCTTAGTTAAGAAGCAACCTCCTCTCTCTTTTTTGATATTCTTTTTTTCTTTAAATTTTAGTAATTTGAAAATTACTTCTTTTATTTTCTTTGTACTTGCCTTTTAATTTATTGGCACAAAATTTCTATTTTCTTTTAGTAGGAAAATACCAATTCTTTAACAATGCCACCAAAATTCATTAATAATGTATCACATTATCCTCTTATTTTGCATTATTGGTATTTTCTCTTTCTTTCTTCTTCATTGGAGTTCCTTGGACCCCAAGAATCTCTAATATTTTGAAATCCTTTTTATTGGATACTCATTATCCTTCTATATTTACTATTTCTCATTATCTTGTTTATTTCTTATCAAAATATCTCTTTTTGAGGATTTCTCTTTATCTCTCCTTTTATTTTCCTTATTGGAATCCTTTTTAACATTAGAAACCTCATGGATACGAAAATCCATTAAAGATAATTCAATTATACCTCTTTCTACTTATTTCCCACATTTTATCATTGTTTTCAATTTCTTTCTTAATGAAGAAATATTTAATTGATCTTTTCTTTTCTTATTGCATTATCTTTGCAACTTTGGACTCCTTGAAACCCAAGGAACCCAAGAGGCACGAAATCCATCTTTGGATTATATTCTTTTGCCTTCTAGAGGTTTCTACATCTTTCTTTTCTCCATTTTCTTATTTACTTATTTAATAATGGAGTTTCCTTTGTCTTTTCCTTGTTATTGGGCCCAATAGCCAATAAAGCCCACAAAACAACCAAAAAGGCTATTGTAAATGAAATCCTTTTATTCAAAACAAATTATATCATTATTTGTTCAAATATCTTTAATTGGAGAAATTACATTTCTCACCAAAAGAACCCATAAATTGGGGTTGTAACACACTCTCATATGTTCCCGATCTAAATGCTAATGTTTCTACTCCTACGAGAGACTAGGGTTCTCTACTACACAATGCCACCACAAGATATAACCTCCACTGAGAAAAAGCATGTTGTTGCTCAACGATGTTGAGGATAGGGATTAGGAAGATCACCATCTTCTCTATGAATGATGCGGTCCCTACCTCAGTCCTTGTCTAGTCATGTCAGAATAAAGGATACAATGGCGGTGGTAAGGAGGATGCAGATGAGCATTTTCATCGAATTCTAGAGGATGAAGGACCACAACGAAGGGTCATTTAGGTCATGTTTTTCCAGTCGACACTTTGCTTCTTCTGCGGAGAGGTCGTGGGTGGAGGATACACCAACATGGATTCACACTTCCCTGGGTTTGTCATCCATGCAGCCATGCTGGGAAGGACGATGGCCCGATGGTACCATCCACGCCATTGCAGAGACGTGTTTCGACGTCCGAATTTACCTTCATGGATCAGATAATAGCACGAAGGCAGTGGCAACATAGTAGTTGATCAGATATAGCAACAATAGAGTCATATCCCACCAACTTATGTCTTGTTCCCCATACCTCTCATCTCAGTCTCATTATCAACAAACCAAATAGACACCATTGTTCCCCAACCAACACTAGCAGATTACAATATACCACAAAAGTAGTAGAATCATCATCCTAGTCGGCTTGATCCTCCATTTCTTATCCTCAAAAACATCATCTTGTTTTAGAAAAATTTCCACCCCTTCTATACACTTTAGACTTGTTTGGTTTTATTACCAAACCAACTTTCAAGGCAGCACAAAATTAAGGCTCCCCGCTGTGTTCAATCAGCCCATGTTCATGTAAAAATTTGACTTTGTATCAAATGTGTTTGAATTTTTTTTAAACTGGTATCTTGTGGCTTACTATTTTGCAATTTCATTCTTTTGATATTTGATTATCACGTACCTCCTTGAAAAATTTAAATTATCAAGGGCGTTGTCACTTCATCCTGATAAGTTTGCATGAGCAGGTAATGTGATTAGGAATAGACAGTGTAATGATTTACTTTTATAAAAGTATAATATGATATAATGTTGAATAATATGTGTTTTATTGGGGCCCCATGACCCATTGGGGTAGGTATGGGTATTCCCTTTTCAATTTTTTTCCCTAATGGGGTGGGTATGGGTCACACCAACTATAATGAGTAAGATGGGTATGGGCATGGGTTGCCCATACCCGCCCATTTGTAATCCCTAATCCTAGACGATCATTTTTTTAGCAAAACAATCGTCTCATGTGCGATATTACTGTCTCACTTGACGAGATGACCATTTCATCGCACGTAGGTTGTGAAACTTCAAGAAAAGTTGTGAAAATTCAAGATCTACTTGTCCTTTCAACTCCCGTTTTAGTCCCACATTTGTCTGGGGACTGGAAACCCTGACCCTAACCACTCCTACATATAGAGGGGTATTGGGGGATTCCCAGAGAACAATTACTACACAAAAAATTGAGAATCAATTGATCTAATAATTGTTTTCCTCTCTAGTTTTGGCAACCACGAGATCCCATGTAAATCCTACCCGATAAGGAAGAGATAGACACAGGAGAGAAACAACTGAGGATCATTGTTGTGGGAGAGCATGTTGGTAACTAGTACCCCAACGAGAGGGACAACTCATTCCTATCAGTTCCTGTAGGACGACAAGAGTTCTAGTGGGTCCGTGTGGACTATGCTAGAGGCATGAGTTTGTTAGTTGCTGCTAGGAAGGCAACGTCAACCCACAATACGTGGTGAGATATTAGCAGTCGTTTTAGTAATTTTCTGAGTCTAGTGTCCATAGAGGAGTTGTCAAACGAGACTCGGAGGTGCACAGACACTGTCCAAGACAGAGTGTGCATCAACATCTATGAGGATTTTCACTGGACTTGCTTCAGGAAGAGGTATATCTTTGTGAAACCATCCTTCCCATTGCATAGTTATTAACACGATCTACTGGTTATGGGAAATATGTCAGTAATTGTTTTTGTTTCTGATGCCTACCTGATGTCGTATTTCCCTACTTGCCCATCCTGACAACAGTGCAATCCTATGAATGCAGATCTTGCAAAGACAGATGACTTCTCATGCTCTGAGATAGGAGGTTTGCACTTCCCATTCAGAAATTTTCATTGTTGTGCATATGGTAGAGAAGGAAGAAAAGGCTTAATGCGCATGATCTCTCATTAGAATCAAGTACATCTCTCCAGTGACAATGCATAAGTATTTTGTGGGAAGTCATTCAACATGACTATTATTTATTTAATTATTTATTAGAGACATTACATGCCTTCGATCAATGACTATGTGGTAGATGTATGAACACACAAGTTGTGATTCATGCTTGTCATCATGTAGATGGCCTCGTCTGAGAATTAATGAAGCAACAATAATCAGGAGAGGCATTGATGGCATCCTAAAGCCTCTTCTAAAGATAGAAGTATTCCTAAATTGAGGGAAAATATGGTCGTAGATGCTTATATTCTTAGTCATGTTTTTGGAAAATATATCACCACCATGAAGATAACCACATAGTTGTCATCTTGTATTCTCTTAGGCACTGAAAACAACTCCTTACAATGTGGTGGCTGGTCTAGGGTCAATATCTGGTTGGGTGATATTATTGTTCCTTCCATGTTGTTGTTCTAGGATTTCAAACCAATGAACATGTGTGACAATAGGTCTGAAAAGAGGAAGTCTCTGCAATAATGTTATATTTTAAAATCACTTTCTACGTAAGGAGAGACAGGTGTTATTTCTAAGTTAATAAGCAGTATGTTGATTTTTTTACTTAAGAGACTATGGGTCATGAAGGGAATAACTCCAAGATGATGAAAAAAAGAGAAATACTAACATTAAGAAATGTCTTTATAAGGTTGCAGATGATCACCTTAAGTCTTGTGCTCATCAAGATTGGCTTCAAGTGATGTCATTACCATAATGCCTTTGGAATATAAACACCCATTCAAGCCACCTCCTTCCATGCCTAGTTCTTTGCTTTTTGAAGCTCCCCTCGTAATAGAAGTTGAAACTATTTTCATGTGTATCAAATTATTTTGTAAGAGGAATGTGTGGAAGAGACGGTTTGTGGGCCCAACACATCATTCATTATATATGTGTATAGCGATCTCCTATGGCCGTAGATCTTCTACATGCCACCATTCTATCTGTTATCTTATCTCTAGGGGAGATGTGTCCCTTGAGTTAGGAAGAATTTTTTGCTTTAGCTCCTAACAATGGGATACACCCATTTTTTGTGGGCATAAATGGGAGGTGTCTGGTTACCAAAGTTGTCATGATATGTGTGGGTAAAGATATGACAAAATATTTCTATGATTTTTAGTTTTGATATGGTGTATTTGGTGGTGCAGACACCATTTTGCACAACACTAACATGGTCTTAAGAGAGAGACTTGGTGATGGGAATCTTTCTATGCTTATAGTGGATTCCCCTTATGCTTTAAACCTTGTGGACAAGTTAGCATTACTTCATGATATAAGGACATGATGCTCATCTATTTCTTTGTAGGCAGAGTTTTTGTATGATCAAGAAACATGGTTGTATATTGATATGGACATATATGGTCAACCACTAGAGTACTACAAAGGGATATTCTAGGGCCTCTTCTTATTACCCTTGTAGTACATCCACTTATTCATGAGATTACAGACAACCGTAAGTTTCTCCTCCATGCTTGGTATCTTTACGATGGGCCATTATTGGAGATATAGTGGAGGTAGCCAAGGTGCTTGATATCATTCAATGGATTGGTCCAAGTTTTGATCTTTTTTTGAAATCCGTGAAGTTGATATTTTTGGACAACATGTGATGGTAGGAAGCTTCATGAAGGATTTTTCCACATTGACATTGAGAGACCTTTTTTGGGAGTAAAGTTACTTCGAGGATTTGTGAGTAGCGACAAAGGCTTTGTTGAGGAGTTACCCATGAAGAGGGTTACAAAGGTTGTAATTGGGTGATCCAAAGAGTGAGCTCCTTTTTCTCTATTCTTGTACGGGCATTTCCAAGACGATATTCCAACTTAAAAGCATGTCAACCCTAATTAATAGAAGAGGTTGCATCATTGTTCAACAAGGGTCTGTGAAGATGTATTGAAGACATTATATTTTGTGGTGGTCCTTTTTTTGATACCATCAATGGTGGATCTCTTCTCTACCCATTCCTCTTAGTGACATGGGGCTTTACTCACTGATAGAAGCTTCCTGATATACTTTTATTTACTCCAATATTCAATCTTGCGTGCTTCAAGATCATATTTTGTGATGCAGTGGGATTTGTAGTATGAAATATGATTTTTATAGTTTATATTATCTACATGTGACTATCCCAACTTTTGACCTTAGTGTCTTTACAAACAAGGACACTGTTCCCCCAAGTCCAACATACTTTGGCGAGTGCCTTTTTTAGGGAAATTATTGAGGACATGCAAGTTAAATTTGAGATGACCGTTAGAGAAAAAGTAGTTTTGGGTGTCTACAAGATGATCATGCTCAAGATTTTCTCACGCTATCTATTGATAGATTTTACTTGCAAATCTCATCAGTAGAGTATCATACTATCCTCAGGTACTATCTTATATGCTTAATTTATTTCTAGTTTATGAGATATGTCCAATTTCTTGTGAGCCAAGTTTGGACACTTTTGGGTAGCATGCAGTTCAATGCATAGAGTTACTTGGCCTTAGTATAGACATGTTCTCATTTGGGATGTCTCTATGAAGAACTTATACATGTAGGTATTGCTGCTAAAAAAGAGGCATATGTTGACTTTCTGACTGATCTGCAAGAGAAGAGATCAACTCTTAGACCGAATGGTGTCTTAATTTTGGATTGGTTGGAGGGAAGCATGCATGTGTCTCTCTGGTAGGGGTTTCCCTAATGGTTGGCAGGATGAGAGGAAGATTTACTTGAGGACAAGCTACTCTCAATCTGCCTCATTAAAAGTCATAAGCATGAGAATGGCTGCGTTAACAAAGTTTCGATAGTTAAATAGGGGGTTTGAAAGTTTCTTTGCATGTGAGCTGACATGATCTGGTAAAAGTTTAGATTGAAGTTATCTTTTCTTAGGGATTTTTGTGCCTACTAATGATCAACAACTCTTTTTATTTTTGGTACAAAAATAGTATCTACGAGGCTATCTGGGTCTGTAATGTGAACATGACATAGAATATCCTAGTGGATATGGAAATGTGTGGATATGTTGAGTTTATTGGTGAAAAGTTTATCACAATATTCAACATTATGAGATGTAATAATATTTCTATTGGTGGTTTCATGACCAAAAAAATTGAGGTTATGGATGGATCTTTTCCATGAATTGTTGTTACAACATTTGTGGAAGAATTTTATGGCTTTGTATATGTCTTTCAACTAATTTATTTTTTATCTTTGTTTGTACACGATCTCATTTTCCAAAAATAGTTGTCTATCACTGGTTTTATTGTGAGGATATGAGCTTGATCAATAGTAGGGTCAATGCCTATCATGACAAGTTTAGATTCTTTATCTCTAAGTGTTTGTCTAATATTTCCATAGGTTTTGTGTTCTAATGTTTTAATATATATTTAATGTTCTTGATATTCTTGTGGATATGCATCCAAGTTCCCAATTAATATGTGTTATTGGCCTGACATGTTGTATGAGATCATTAAAATTAGCATGCTAGGTCCAACAATTTCTCAAAATAAAAAGTTTTATGTCTGATGGAATGTAGAGAGTGTTAAGAAGGATTGGGAAGTGACCCACAATTGGTCAAAAGGTGGTTGAGGTTATAGCACGTGGATATGCATCCAAGTTGATGATTAATATGTGGTATTCACGTAGCATGTTGTATGAGATCATTAAAATCAACATCCTAGGTCTAAAATCGCTCAAAATGGAAAGTTTTGTCCCCATAGAATGTAGCGATTGTTAAGGAGAATTGGGCGTGACCCACAATTGGTCAAAAGGTGGTTGAGGCTATAGTTTGTGGATATAGTTCCTCACAAGAATGAGAGCAAATAACGATTGAATTTTGTCCAAAGTTGTCCTCTATTCCAAGTGTAAGTAATATCTAAGGTGATAAATCAAGGAGTTGAGAATCGTTCATACAAGTGACGGGTGAGTTATATCTATAATGAGAATATCCATGTCCTTTGTATTGATTTTTATGTTCACGTGTATGCTTAATAGGGCTGAAATCACCTCCAATCAACTATGAAGTTGTAAATGTGTGAGTTATGTGGTGAAGTTCATCTAGCAATTGGTGTTTAGAGTGGCTAGGGTCATCATAAACACTAGTGAAATAGCTCAACATTTTTGTTGATTACTGTGATGATAAATGTAAAATACAGTTGATATTATTTTATATAGACCCAGGATAAACTTCCCTTTCTAGTCATTTTTTACTTCTGATTTTTTTTGTCAAGAAATTTTTTGTTGAGCTTCCTAATAAGCTTCCTAATCCTAATATATTTAAATGACTCCCACAATAAAAAAACATTAATGGAAGTGCAGACTAGAAATTGGTTGTCAATCATTTGTAGATGGCAAGGACAATGAGCATAGTGATAAATTTGGAAGTTTCAATGCCACCTGTATGTATTTTTAGGAAAGTTAAGTTGTTACCATATGAGGTGTTATGGCGATGACGTATAATTTTTTATAACAATCTTCAAGTTAATTTCTTAATTAGTTGAAAAATACATATATATTTTCCTGTTGAGTACTTGTAGATGGGAAATTTCACAATGTTTAATGGTCATGCAAAATGAAAGTAAATCATGGTTGTGTGACGTTTTGTTTCCAATTATAAATGTCTAGTTTACATAGAACACGCAAGTTGTGACTGTTGTAATTATTTTAAACACAAAGTTTTCATTACTTTACATAGAGAATTGGTTGATTATAATAAGGGGAAAATCTACGATTTTACTCTACTAAGAGTCAAAACTCATCTCCATCCACCACCACTCCAGTAGTTGATAGACTCCTCTAATCCTTTCCATCCTCCTATCTCCCCGCTAACCGTGAGAACTCCTCAAACACCTTGATTCTGTCCTGCACCAATCCTATAATCCACAAACTCATAATCAAGTTCCTTTTCTTGTAATCATTTTCATCCTATACACACTCCCTTTAATAGATGGAACTCCTCAAACAAATTGGTTATGTCCTCCATACATCTTATAATATGCATAGATGGCCACAATACCAGTTGGATTATTCACAATAGAGATGCACCATTCTGAGGATGTAAGGAGGAGGGATCACCCCCTTACTAAAAAATTGAAAAATAAAACATCCATTCTGAACACACTCAAAGGTATGTTGGAATAGGTATAAATTTTCCAATTTTTTATAATGGTATGCAAAAGACCAAAGTGTAGCAGCAGGATAAAAATAAATGAATCTATTCAACTTTCATAAAAGATTACAAAAGTATATCAAAATCTCCCATATGGGTTTATATGTATGATACAACATAAGGATCTAAATATAGGAAACTCTGAACTACTTGAATAAGAGAAGTATTATTAAAGAAAATAGGGTTCTTTTCAAGCCTCATTACGGAAAATAGGGTTGGTTCACAATTATCCCAATTTAGGGTGTAAGGAATGCACATACCTCTCATAAGATTTCAACTACCAACTTTCATCACTTTATTGAATCCAAGACCAACTTCTCCTATTTCCAATGTATAACTTTCCAATGTATAACCATGTATTAGGGTATGTTATATGCATTAATGTAAAGAAAACCCCTAGTTTCAACTTTTTGCAAAAAACTTTGATTTTGAATCTAAAAACATCACCATTTATCTATTTAGGTTCTTTTAGTTAATAAAACATATAATTTTGTATATTTTGGAGTTATGAATGTTAAAGTGTATTTTTGGTGTTTTTATGTATTTAATTCATTTTCTAAAAGCTCTTTTCAAACAAACTCCAAAAAAACCACAGAACTATTTTTGTTAGAAATAGCACATTTTTTGAAGTTCAAAACATATTTTATTTTTATTTTTGGACAAGGAAATAAATACTTATGAATTTCTCAAAACTGACCAATAAGAAATTGCCACATCATCAAACCGATCAAGATAAGCGGAGAGAGAGAGAGAGAGAGAGAGAGAGAGAGAACAATATTTGATCGAATATCATCATTTGGAGTTTCAAAGGTAACCAAACAAGATCTTCTAGAGAAGATAAAATAGCAAGAAACCAAATTCCTAGAAGAACATGGTGAATGGAGATGGATATCATCGATTTTAAACATAAAAACATCAATTTTAAGCATTTAGCAAGCAATATGTGAGAAGAAGGTTATGAAACTCACCCTAGGAAAAGTAAACATGTTTAAGAAGTAAGGTTCTAGGTTGATAGATTTTAAAGATAAGCTTTTAAACAAAGAAATAACCCCATTGGTTGATAGCTTTTATAAGATAAGCACATGTATAAAGAGGATAATCCCTATAATGCCCTTGGAGAGAAACACCTTCAAACCAAGGTGAAACTAGGTGCCCCATGGTTAAAAAACTCAAGAATCGTAAGGTAATATCTAAATATTATAATGCATGTGACAATTTACAAATAAAACCTCTGAATTGAGTAAATTGCATGAAAGTCCTAAATATGCATATCATTGCATAACTTGCACAAACAACATCCAAATTGGACCGAACTTGAAACTTAATGTTGTCTCATGATTTCAAAACACCTCACAATGTTATATTAAGTTTTAGAGTACGTTATCATGGTAGTTAAGCTTGTTCAATATATTAAGTAAGATTTGGGGCCTTACACTTCTAACATGGATTTATTTACCATTGTTCCGCTTAAGAGGTGATTTTACATTTTAGATCCTTAAATAAGATTTCACTGAGGTATATGTGCATAAACCCTTCCATTAGTATAATTATTGAACCAATGTTCACCAAACCACTAAAAATTCCACAATTTAAGCATCAAGGCCAAAAAGGATAGAAATGATAGGAAAATATTGGGAAACGACCAAAAAGAGAATATGTCAAACTTTTGATATGTTACAGAGGACATCATAGTCTATTTGCTTCTCCCACATCATTTCTACATGAGTGATTTATTGGAATTCATTGTCACATATACTCACAATCATGCATCCATCTACGGTTTTGAACGTGCTTGATGCAATGACCTTTCATCGGCTCCCCAAAATTGTGTCATTAAGTTGTTGTCCCCTTATAATGAATTACAAGGTATAGTCTTTGATCCATCTTGTCTTATTTTATTTGAAGTGCGGTCATTGTTACATCTATTAATGTTTTCTTAGTTGTCATCGTCTATGACATTCTTCTGATTATATTTAGATCCAAAAATACAACCTACTGCTAAACATCTTTTTTAAATCCATCAACATCGCAATGTACCAATGATTTGTCATGTTGGCAAGTGAACCACGGCCTTCATTGCCTCTGTACTCTATATACCTTCTCCTGTAAGAGGAGTTGTCCTCATATTTCTCTCATCTACCACACATGGTATATGTTAGGGTATTCTTCAATTTACTTTCCCTCTAGGTTTACATCTGGCACTGTGGTAGGATCAACCATGCACATCAAGGAGGACAAAGAAAAGGTTGATCTCCCACAGTTGATGGGGATTGAGTTATATAGGTTAGCCTATCTGAGGAGATTTGAAGGGTTCCTAATTAAAAGAGATATTTTTTTTTATTTGACAGGATTCTTCCACAAACCTTAGTCATTGTCAGATTTATACAATGCTTACTAAGGCAATTCATTTTTTTATTATAATATATATACGACTGGCTTGTTTTTGTAGTAAAACCTTATTCAACATCATAGGGTTTGTCTTGTACATTTGTTTTCCCTACAAGTATGTACTCAATAACTCATCATTTCATATTTTACAAAATATTAATTGGTTTTAATACTCAACAAAACCACAACCTTTTTCTACTTTTGAAAATCATCATACATACATATAGTAGTAGTTGCAAACTGGCAATATCAGAAATGACAACAAGCAAGTTTTTAAACCAGTCATATGCCCAAAAAAGTTTCGTTTGTGATACCCCAAAAAAATTCTTTCAAATTCATTCATTTTCAGACTTTTTGATACTTTTTAGCTTGATTTTCATTCAACATGTATCCCTTTTTGTACAATCTATGTTATATTTTAGCTATTCGCTACACACTCAAAAACATGTATCAGGGGTGTATAAAATGTAAGTTTCACTATGTATGTCTCCATTTTATTAGGTGTCCAATGGAACTTTTGACGTCAAATTAGAACACAACATAACTTGCACAGCAATGTCATACTTCCAATGAAAAATAATTGATGTCTTCCTCATTTAAACTAAATTCCCTTGTTTTTTCAAATCGTGATACATTTCAAATGAAATAGTTATGTACTTTGTAGAAATTTTGGCATCAGAGGTTGAATCATTTAATAAATTTCTATGACAAGGAAGGGGTTCCATGTGGAGTAATATACTTCAGAAATAAATATAAATTCTCGTAGTAGATGTTCACTACGTGCAATGTTGCATTATGAAAGGTCAAAAATTCACTGTATTTGGAAGTCATGTTCATATGATTACAACAATAATGCTCAAGACTTTCTATGTGATCTAGATCCGTCGAATATTGAAATGACACTTAAATGCACAAGGCCGTAATTTGAGTACCCTATTTTTTTATCATTTAACATATTAATTGTATTGGTCCTACATTGAAAATGGTACAACACATATACGGCTTTTCTCAAACAAGACATGATGATGATTACACATAATTGTTATTACATTGTAAAGGAACTACACCAACCTTTAGATTTTAAAATCACCATTTCTGTGATTCACATTTATTTTATCCTAGAATTTAATAAGAGTTTCAACAAACTTACATTAAATGCTCATTATTAATCAGCAACATTTTTTTAGTATTTAGCCACGCATTTCAACAATTTTTTTGGACCATATGTTTCACTTATAAATGTATTTGAACTCTTCACCATGTTATACAAATTTTTATATTTAAAATATTCAATCTGAGCAGTACAAATGCGTGTTTCATTAGGTATGATTAAACATTCAACATAGCATGTACATTGTTGAATATATATGTGATTGTTTTAATATCTACTACATAAATTAAGCAATAACGAGTCAAATCTATAATGTTTCATTATATCAAAATTTAGACTTGATAAGATGAAGTACTATTAAATAATATATTGTATCCTTATTTACCATTACTTTTGAAGGTAAATAACTTTATATTAAGTCGTTTGGTCATTTCTCATCATGAAGATAACTTGTATAATTTGACAAACACTTATGAATAAACTTGTTCTTCAAAAAGCATATAAGTCTTTCAAAATTATAGAAAAATAATGTAATTGTTTATGTGCAAACATTTTCCTTGTGAAATTATGGTCTCAAAACTTTTAAGATTGAAATGTTTCAATGTTGTGTAACTTCAACTCAAATGCATGAGTTCTCTGCTCAAAATCTTGGGACACTTTAAATCTAAAAAAAATTAACTACTTGATTGATGTATTATTTTGATGCATCTTAAATAGAATAATATCATCAATGTTGATATTTATTAAGTAAACTTGTCCTCCTACTATATGTTGTATTCCTTTATGCTACGATTACATTTATCACATTTGAATTCACAACCAATGATCGGTTAAGTTTGTTTACAATAGATATTAGGGCTTCCATTATCACAGGGTTACACATTTAAAATTACATATAGCCTCTAAAGCAGAAGCTACATTTACTACATATAATTGTATTTCTAAGGATTCCGAAATAAACATGTAACTAATGTCTGTCTAGATAAGTGGTAACTTTATTATGATAAGGAATGGGGTGAACTTCATTGTCTATTATGTTGTAGTGTGATTTCTTTATATTACTGATTATCAAAATATGAAGAATGTTCAATAATTTGTTGTTATTTTTTGTTAGTCAATATCTTCCATATTATTCTTAAGTGGGCCCATTGTAAGAGTTACACACCAGTAAATTTTCCATAATCTATCTCAATGTTTATTTTGAGAACATTGATAAATAAATAGATGTCATTTCATCTCATTTCAAGAATGAGGAGAAGCCAATGACTGTAATTATAATTCTAGCTAAAATGAAGAGTATGCATGATGCAAATTAATAAATCTAAGCCCATTATGGTTCTAAACGAAAGTTAGAAAAAAATAAAATTGGGATGGTTCCCAATGGATGTTAAAACTAGGCTGTCCGAAATTAGTTTCTTTTCATGTTGGTTTGTAAATTGCAAACCTTTAGCTCTGGAAGAATTAATGAGAATGGTTTAGTTTGATGTTTAAGAAAAACAAAGAGAAAAAAGTTAGGTGTGGTCTACCTAACTATGAAGGAACAACTGAATCAACTCTCACAATGCACCATTCTAGGGCATGTTTAACAAATTCAAGGAATTTGTTTTATATCTTTCAAAAATCCTTTTATAATACAAATAGTACAAATATCATTCATTTATTGACAATATGTGTTTTCTGGACTGCATTGTGTTCTCCTTCGTCAATATAAAATGAATGTTGATATTATGAGAAATCATGGACCAACATTAGTTTCTCCTGAATATTCATGTAAATTTTCTAATTTAATTCCACCTTACATGTATAAAGGTGCATGTAGTGCCATAGGATAGAATGATTCATACCTTCCAATAGGAAGCTTATTAAATTTTGTTGCATATATTACAACACATTGGATGGTAGAAAGCCTAGTGAAACCCAACATAGGATCATCTCTAATAAGTTATGGTATGTTGGGTGATTCAAATCGAGAATAATGGTGGAATGTAATTATTACCTTGCATAAGGTATATACATTTCTTCTTTCCATATCATCTTATATTTCAAAAGCACATTTTTTACCTTAACATAATGCTTAACTTGAAGTTCTTTTTTTATTGACTTATTTGTTAAGATCCATCTATAATAAGGCATGCCTTTATTAAGGAAAATGAGATAATTGATAGGATGAACAAATCTCACCGACAACCTCACTCTACACCAATTTAGGTGGGGTGAGATTATGTACTACGTTTCATACTTTTTCAATATCTTGATCCCACACCATTATGGTGCCCAAAAAAGATAGGTAAGTATCTTCCATCCCAATCACTTGTAGATGATCTAACTCCCTTCGAGGATACAAAAGGTTATATTAGTGCAATTAGTGCACAATATGTTTCATTTGTAAAAAACATCATTTTCTTTGATATGCATTAATAAGTTATTATGATTCACGTAAACATACAGGAAAAGAAGATAGCCTCTATTGTTGGTAAATGTTAGACATTTTTTTACATAGGGGTTCCTTTCTAGATAATTGAACTTTTTTAAGTCAGCCAATCATTGTGTCGACAATAACATTAAAGGTAACAACCTCTTACTTAGTTTCCTGTCAATTTAATATTAGATGTGCAAAGCACGTGCTTAAACTAGTATCTGATGTAATACGAGGATATATTTCAAAATACTACACAACCTCTGTGCAAAAAATGATGTCTTCTCGGAAATAGGAACATAGCTTGTACAATACAGCTTGTTTACAGTAAATGAAGCAAATTACAGCGGGCTTCATGCTGTCCGCATACGTTGCACATACTAGATCAAAAGGCCGAGATACTAGTTGAAGTTTCAGCGTAAGGAAAGCCGAATGGCAAGTACTCGGGGAACACCTTGAAAACGTTGCAATCCTTGAGATCAAAGTAATATAGATAGGTGCCATTGAGCACAATCTTGTCATTCCAAATACACACTGGCCTGTACGTGAATATGAGAGAAGTTCTTGGCTGGTATAGGAGGATGTCTGTATCGATGGTCAACTCCTGCTCTTTAAACCATCCCTGGTCTGATAGCACCCACATGTCTACGCGGTATAAAGGGTACAAGTTGCGCTGGGCATGGATGTTTATCCCATGCATCAAACATAACCGATCTTTGTTTTCAGCGGGAACATTCCCTAAGAACATAGTTTGGTGTCGTGTTTCCCTGACGAACTGGCATGATTCTGGGAGGCAGATCGGCCATGACGCGTCGCATACCAGGTTGAATGCAACGATGCGTTTGAGAACCGAGGATGTGGCAGACTTGTAAATTCCAAAATATACGACATCACCTATGCAAGTAGAATTAAGTGCTCCATCTTTAACGTTCCAGAACCACTCTGCCGGAATTGGTGTCCATTGAGGTATTGTTCCTGGAGTCGAATTATATCCGTCTTCTTCTATTGCAAGGACCTCGGCAGAAACATTGTTGTCCATTGGCTTTTCTTTGCTGTCGCCCACAATCAGCCGAATCACTTTGTAGACATGCTTAGCACGGCTAAAATAACCGTGTTTATAACTTCCGAAACCCAATGCTTCCGTCTTGCCGGCGTGCTGTGTCTTCTTGATGGCCACAGATTGACGAGTTAATGGGTTGCAGATGCAGACGGAGTCCACGCTAGAAAGACAGACCATCCCATGGCTGACTCCGACGATTTGATCTGGACCAGGGGCGTAGCCAGAGGGGGGCTGTCGGGGCTGAAGCTTCCCCCTAAAAAATATTTTTATTATTACTATGATACCATGTACAAATTTGTATTTTGTAAAAAAAATATTACACCGTACAAAATAAGACTTTTAATTTTATAATTTTAGTCAATCCTATCATTCTTATTTGTATGAACTATTTAATGGTTAAACTTAATATATTTGGTGATTGTGTGTCTTATATATACTCACAAATTATAAAATTTACCGTCCTAATATGTATGTCATCTATCCTACTAATTTTTTTTAATACTTTCATATTAATTATATTAAGTCTTACACAAATTGTCTCCCCTACTTGAATGTCAATTACTATAAGACTAGGGGGTATGTACCCTTAAAAGATGAAAATAATTATACAAAATAAAGTTTATAAAAAATATATCATGCATCATGTTGACCTATTAACTGAAATTCGATGTAATATAGTTGACTTATTAATTAGCAAATATTATTAGCTATAAATTCAGTAAGTTCACTCCATTATAATTATACACCATTGAGAAAAATAATAACCATACATGCACAACTATCACCTTCTATTTATATCCCCTCCCGAAAAAAATCACCTTCTATTTATATATTTTTCTTTCAAAGTTTTATTAATCAATCACTCTCAAATTAAGAAAAGATCTATATTACTATATAGAAATAGATCTAAATAATATCTATTGTTACATGGTATTTCACAAACTTTTTAGTTACATAAGATTTAGATATTATAAGTTTTACGATAAATAACAATTATTACAAATTTACAAGAACTTGAGAAAATGATGATAATATTTCTATCTATAAAAGAAAAGAAGATGATTGAATTGCCATAAGGTAAAAAAAGAGAAGAGAAAAATATATGAACTGTGGGGTAAGAAGGAGAAGAAAATGTGAGAAAATCCATCTAGTAAATATAACTTTAATCAAATGGAGAGAGAAAAATGAGGATGACATGTAAAATGAAAGTTAATAAAAATATATAATTTTTTCTTTCATAGCTCTCTTCTTTAACTTTTAAATAAAAAATACGCATGAATCTTTCCTCTTCCTTCTCTTCACTTTTATTTCCCAATGCGCTTCTCCATCATATAATGTTCATACAACACATTAAATATTTTCCTTCTTCTTTCTTTCTGAGGTTTCTTTCAACTGATCATTGTGTCAAGATCTTATAATATACTAAGTACATTATACTTATATCCTTTATAGTATAAGATTTGTCTGCTATAATTTTTTTGGATCTTTCAGTATGACATCATCCACTAAATGATGTCATATTATATTTTAATGCTTGTACTCCACTTAAAAGATGATTTTGTTTCCATTTTTAATATAACTATTATTTTTCTTACGCATTGCCAATTGTATGTACATTGCACTGATCAAATGATCATGAATTATGATTATATTGTTGATCATCTAGTTATTTAATCTGAAAGACATGTCAAATGTGTTAGTTATGACCTTAGATATTTAAAAAAAATTATTATTTTGAATAGTGAATTTTATCATTTCATTTATGTTAGATTTTTTTTACAAATAGCTTATTTTATATGTTGGAGACAATAAGGTACTTATTAGGTGTATTTTTTTATTTTCCTTATCGTCACTACTCATAGTAATTCATCCCTCTTTGGTAGATTTCTAGATCCGCCACTGATCAGGATGCATGCGGTAGTTGAACCTTGGCAACGATTTTAGGGTGGTGGCGGTCTCTGAAAAGATTCCATTCAGATCTCGACCAGCCTCCAGCTTTGACTTGCGGTATGGAGGAGCATACGAGTAGGGTTGTCAATGGGGAGGGTATGGGGAGGGTAAGGTCTTACCCTTACCCTTACCCTCTTTGGGTAGCGGGTAAAGGTAAGGGTAATTATCCTTCTCAGCAATCCCATTACCCTCCCTTTACCCTTACCCTCTTCTCCACAGGGTAAATGGGGAGGGTAAAGGGTAAGCGGGTAATTTTGATAAAAAAAGAATTTTATACACATTGTGTGTTGATTTTTAATAATTTTATAACTAATTTATTGATAACAACATATAAAACATTATATCCAATTCAAAATCATATGTTTCTCCGTGTAAAGTTAAGTCAATTCACACAATTACAATTTTTTATGCATAAATTATTTTTTTTCCTTTGCATAAGTATGCATAACAAATAAGTGTTTCACCAACACCTCATTTTCTGTAAGATATATATGTTTTTCTCTCAACAAGAAAGTATTACAAGCACAACACCAAGTCATTTTCCAATGATAGAATAAAATATTAAGGTTAAACATTTACATACAAACCCCTTTAGAATATTTATATTTGTGTTACCTTTATATCATGTGCGGGTAAAAGGGTAAAAGGATATGGATAATGCCTATGCCTTACCCTCCCCTTATAGTATAGCGGAGAAACGGGGAACGGGTAAACGGATAAAGGGTAATAAAAATCTTTACCCTTACCCTTAACCTCGAGGGTATGGGTAAGGATAAACGGATAATACCCAGCCCTACATACGAGCTTGCTTGGTGGGCGTTGTCGATTGAGTAGTTTGTTCAGAATGATTGTTGGCTTACTTGATTGCTTCTCCAGTGCAATCATAGATAGAGGAGTAAGAGCCTCAGGGCCTTGGTTTTGGCTTGATTCCGGCGTTCCCATGCTTGCTTGTCGCTTGTCGTTGATGTCTTCGCTAGAGTCTTGCTCCCCTTGCAGACGGAAATAAGGGTGGTCGGTAAAATTGGAGTTGCCGACTCTATGATTAAGCCGCCGCGTCCATGCTTTCAATCTTGACAAAACGGTCTTTTTGTTTGCCATCTGAGAAAACACGAGACGTAGGGTGTTTACTATCCCGTAGCGGGAGGAGGGTGCGGTCATGAGTTATACTCAATTCTCCAGTACATTTATAAGCGGCTCTCCCTGCACTCTCCATTTCCGAATCAAATTTGATATATGCTTCGCCCACTTCTACTCCGAGATGGAAATGTTTACTAGTTTGATTATGAAAAACATTCCTGTTTAGCTTATAAAAAACGGCCGGTAATAGGCAAATCCAACCAGAGTTTTTATCCGTTAAATGAATATTAGTGCAATGGCTCACGTGTCTTTTTTTGCATAGGTTCTTTGCAAGAACAAAATACGATATAGCATACTTTGGTAAAAATAATATTTTTTTTTCATTAAGCGCGCCACTCTCTATATTGAAAAAATAGCAAAACATTTACATGTAGTGAGGAGATGGAAAACATCTTCCATAAGGAAAAATGGAATAAGCATTTTTATACTTTCAATGAATTCTATGTACTTTATAAATCCAAAATCATTGTGGGCTAAAGGCTTAACTACAACACAACAATGGTCTCCAAGAGTATTCTTTCTTAGTGTGATATTTTATCCTTTTGTATACTCATTCTGTAACACCCCTCCCTAGGGTTACATACATAACCAACAGAATCACAACCTAATCCCCAACATTATCCATAATGTGGGGTACTTGGCATTTCAGGGAAGGATCGTCACAATCATGAAATACATTGCAAAAATATAATTTAAATAAACCATCACAGGATCAAGATTACAATTTCTCATTCTCAAACCTTAACCAAGGTTACATGTACATAATCATGGTAAAAGGAGAAAAAGTCTATAAACTGGGTATGATTGGCACCCCACCAAAGCCCTTCTTCTTGTAGGTCTGTGAGCTAGGGTTTCCTCCTTAGATGGACTTCCCTCCTTAGCTCGCTTCCAATCTGTGGGCATCACGCCCCCAGCCATGCATCAAACAAATGGTAAGTGGATTGAACATGTTATAATATAAAAAAACTTGAAAACTGAAAATAAGCATTAACATTAAACATTGAAAAGACATGCATTTTCTTTTAGATCAATTTCTTTCATCTTAACCTATATAAGTAACCTCAGGTTGCACAAATGTGCCTCTTCTCTTATGCACCGAAGTGCCTCTTAGGTTGCACCGAAGTGCCTCTTCTCTTATGCACCAAAGTGCCTCTTCTCTTGTGAGGTACTTATATAAGCTTAACATTTACATTTATTCTTTCTCTTAAAGCTCTTAACTTTACATTTAACTTTATTTGTAACTTTATCATTAAGATTCATGAATATGATACTATACATAATATGCAATTCAATTTATCTCAACTTTACTGACTTTAGCAATTAAGAACAGTAAATAACATAAACATGACATTCATTGAAATCCATGCATGCATAATAATTCAAAACAAGATAATTATATGTTCAATTGCATGGACCACTTACATTTTTCACTTGGAGAGTGAATTCTCTCTCTTCCTAGGTTGAGTGAGTCTTAACCACTCTTTGGGTATAAAGAACCCTAATTTCCCTATTCATAAGAAATGTTACATCAAATATATATATTATTCATAATATTAAACCCTAGGTTCATTTCTACAAAATCAAGAGATGTCAATTTAGAATCAGACTCTAAAAACCACATATTCGGATTCCTCTCAAAAAAACATTTTCAAAACATATTTTTGCTCATTTTTCTGAGCATCGAGCGATTTACTATGAATTAATGAAAAGAGACCAATCAGAAATTAGAAATATGCCACATGGGCCAATGAGAGCCCGCCATTTAGGCGCGAGTCTCGCCCAGGTGGATTAGAGGTCAATAAAAGCCAAAATCTTGAAAACTCGAAAGTACCCTTGCGACTGAAACACATAGTTTCACATGGCAGGGGTATTACACTCATTTACTGACCAAGCATCTTCCACCCCACCTTGGCCCCGATGGGCAGACCTCGAAGCTCCTGCTTCCGGCCAGATCGACCACTGGAGGGCCAAGCTCGAGAACGTGAGGTCCCGTGTGACCTGCTTGCACGACATCGAGGCCAACGAGCCATTGAGAAAGCTCTTCCATGCTCAGAGGTGCCGGGGTGGCTTAGACACAGTCGAAACAGCACCACCCACATAGAACTCACAAAACCGCTCAGAAAGGCAATGAAACAGAATCACAGAGTCAAAAGAGACCTTGTGGGAGTCCGTCGAAGATAGGGAGGTAGATGGAAGGAGGGCGCGTCTTGGCGTAGCGATGGATACCAGAAAATGGCGAGAAACAGGGGAAGATGGTGAAAAGCTAAATATGGACGCATAGGGCGGGAAAAACTCCAACCAAGGCCGCGGAATATCGGGCAGAGTCGTGCGAGGTCCTGGGCCGTGTTACCTTGGCCAGAGAGGCCCTGAGGCGCCATGGCATCAAAGCACCAGAGAGGACCTTGCGGGGGTCTATAGGGTACAGCGACTGGAGAAAACATAGGGCAAACGGACAAAGGTAAAAGGAACCTGGGACACCATGGATTGTTACCTGTGTCTCGATTGCACTCGGGGCGCTGGGGATGGCTAGGAGAAACCGAGTTCGTCGGAGGAGGCACCTCGAGTAGGTCGGGGAAACTCGGGGCTTTGGAGATGAAATTGAAGGTGGAGGAGGGAAAGGCGGAGGCCGACGATGCTTTAGAGGGCTTGATCGAGCAGTGGAGAGAGCTAGGATGGCGGCTATGAATTCTAGCGGAGAGGGGAAGCGACGCCCTAAGAGGTGTTTTATCTGTAGTCCACGAGAGATCACAATTTATGGCTAGTCAAGTGAGGGAGAGAAAAAGGAAGCCAACGCAACAAGAATCTCGCAAAATGGCTTACTGAGGAGGGAGAAATCGTGTGGAAATCCAACCACTGGTTCGGCGTCTACTTGCCCAAAACGAACAGAGGTAGGAGACGGGTTTGTGACCGTCTGATCGCGAGTCAAATCAATATGGACCATCCGATCGTGCCCATGAAGGAAAATGAGAAATGAAGGCGCGTGACATGGATTAAACGCCTGGACCTTTTGAAATCAAGTGCATTAATTGTAAATCTAATCAAACTATATACAAAACTTTCCGATTTTAATTGGAGGGTCAAACAAACTCCAAATGAGTCCAAATTTGGACCATTGACTAATTAAAGGGTCTAGAATGTTCTTAGTCAATTAGATTCACGTTTATTGAAAGTTTAGTCTATGATTTCTGTTGTTGTCACTCTTTCTTAAATTAAATGTACAAACTAATTAAATAATTGATATAAATGTTTCTATTGTGATTCCTTGCTTCAAATTACGAGATAGATATTATCAACTCCTTAAAAGTCATTCAACACCTCTTTCTTGCCCTTTTATGCACTTTCTTTGGAGGAGAGAGAAAACAAGGGGAATATTACTTCCCTCCTTTATTTAAAAATAAAAAGGGAAAGTGGCTTAATGATTCCAATAGAGTATTTTTCTCATATTTTCGAAATAAATGAATAAGGGGCATAATATTATTTCTTTTTGGAAAATTCCAAGAAGAGGAGAGAGAAAATGAACATTAGGGGTTTCATTTTGAAATATATAAAAAGGAAAAACATACTTATTGCCCAAGTGATTTGAATTTCGAATTTCTTACTTCTTGCTTCTTTCTCTTTCTCTTTCTCTTTACTTTTTGACTTATTTAATAAAAAGAAACATGGAAAAATGTATTGCCGTTATTACACAATTATTTACAACACATTAAAATAAAGGAAAACTTATTTTGAGTCCTTCTCTTATCTCTCTTTGCATTGTAATCCTAGAATTAGTACTTTATTGGACTATTTGCATTCATGCCCTTAATAAAAAATTATTCAGGAAAAACTACATTGAAGGTTTTAAATTACTCATGAAAAGAGGGATGTTACACATTCATTCTTGGGTACATCTTTTCTTGCATTATTTTTTACTTTTTGTTTCATTTTATGTGCTTTTAATTTTTTGAGTTTGAATACTTACACTTTGCATATATTTTGAACAGTGAGACCTGAACTCTCTACTACACCAATAAACCAACATGCACACAACCAAAGTCTAATGGTCGAGTGACAGTATGGGGGCTTCTTTTTAACGGATTGTGATTAATGACACCAATTATGAACTATATATTCTTCTTTTTTCTTTTGTTATTCATTTTTTTACTTGGACCCATATTTTTGACAATCTAATTTATAAACATCCTGAACCTAGTTTTTTAAGATCATTCTAAACCTTGAACCAACGCTATAAATGATGACACTGACTTAGTTTCAATTTTCTAGCAAAGTTCTGAACTAGAGATCAATGCAGATACATCCCTAGTACCAAATTCCTAAAAAGTTCTAAATTAGGAGTTAAGTTTGAGCAGAATCATTATCGACTTGGATTTTTAAAGTTAATTTAAATTTAAAGCAATAGACTACTTTTTTTAAAAGTGTTAATATCAAAACTAGTGTAGACCTTAAGACTATCATAAGAGTACATTTTTTATTTCTTTTTATCCATATTTTATGTACTAAATTTAACAATATTTTGTACCTCTTTGATGCACTCTAGAGGAGGATGAACAGAGATAATACAAATCTTATGTAATTTCAAACAATAAGGAGGTTATACTGCAACTTGTTAAAAAGATAATATAACAAAAATGTAAAATAAATAATTGGACAATGACAGCAAGCCACAAAAGGCACTTGATATATAGTGGTTTTGTCAAAAGACATCAGTCTGCTACATGGTTGTTCCAAATCAACATTTGTAATAATCAACTATTATTAACCTCGCAAGGAATAATACAAAGGACAATTGTTACCCTCTTCGGCCAAGGAAGAGTGTCGAACCTCTTCTTTAACAATTTTGAAGAGCATAGAATCTCTTCTTTACATACCAATGAAGCGCACCACACCTTCAATCTTCTTTAACGACCAAGGAAGAGCACTGACCTCTTCTTTAACTACTTTGAAAAGAACTAAAGATCTTCTTAACAACCAAGGAAGTACATAGAATAATATTATTAAACAGCATTGGAATATGCTCACATTGATTCTTTAAAAGATTTACAATATAAAGTCTCTATGAATAAATGATGATTAACTTTACAAAGATAGGAAAGATAATATTTAGTGGAGTATGACACTATTGTTGGACTATGTCTTAGATCTAAAAAGGACAATGTACATTTGTAATCTTCGAGAAAGATAGCATGTGATAAATTTGTTCGTGTATAGTCTAGTTGTTCATATGCATTGCTATATACAACAAATACTTAGGAATCATCAATATAGTTGTTGTGAGTGTTTGGACCAGGTAATTGCTAAACTAGCAGTTAGCATTCCATTAATCGAGTGTATAATCGATAGAAAGTTAATGCTATTTTCATTGTAGATTGATTCTCATTTGAACTATACCTCGATCAAGATCAATCTTAGTCGAGTTCGACTGAGAGTCATTCTCCTCTCAATTTTCACAATAGATGCTTTTTACAACATAACTTTTTCTACAATGACTTTTCTCAATCAAAGTGCAGTTTGACCAAAAATGTGTCTTCTAACATATTTAAAATTTTGAAAACTATATTAAATAGTTTTTATAATGACACCTATCTATCCTAAAGACTTAATATAAGTGTGAAAAAGGGTTTAGGATATGGTAGGGTTGATTAAACTGTTGTAGATATTTAAAGTTATCTTCATGGATTTTCTCCCCCTTTGTCAAAATCAAACAAGAGTTATACTTTATGATGCTCCCCCTCAACAAGATAGTCATTTTGGAGAGGGAATATATGTTCCCAATGAAAAATGAGGATATATCAATTTCACATGAGATATATTTCACACACAAAATCCATTTTTGATCAAAGAACATAAAAAAGTTGTTGAATTATCAATGGCATGAATGTTAACACCTTCATGATAAAAAGTTTCCATTAATAACAATATATCAAAAAGATACAATGAGTACATGGTAAGGAATGTTATGTCCACCATGATATATAGATTCTATGAATAACACCAATATTCCAAAAAAATATCTTAATATCAATGCAAGGAATGTCAAGTCCTACATGATATGGAGATGACATGTGTAGCACCAATTTTCTAAAAAATACCTTAATATCAATGCAAAGAATGTTAAGTCCTCTATGATATAGAGATTGCTGCAAAAACCAAAGAAATAAATAAAAAAATGATTTCTCAATCATTTTTAAGGGATGTTAAGACATAAGTGATATAGATAGTACACTAAGATAGAACGAGGTCAATAAAGAATCTTTAGACCACATATAAGGGATGTTAAGACAATGACTGATGTAGAGATTTCCATAAAATAAAAAACAATATAGATATGCAATTTTATATCATATAACAATGAAATATCCCTTAATCTCATATTCCATAGAGAATGGGCTCAAAAATGAAATGAACAGCTAAGATGGATATATACATTAAGAGCCAAAAAATCATTTAAATCATGTCATAAACCAAGATAAAGACAACTAAATTATAAACTAATAGTCAATATCTCAATCGAATATCATTTTGATCAAGCTGGTCCTTAGTTGAACTATACTTTGACCAGTTAGTAGTCCGTCAGTAATTTTCATCCATTTTCAATCAATTCATAGAAAATAAAAGAACACCATCAATGAGATATTTATCATTTTTCTCATCAACTTCTTTTTTTTTGGTAGAAAACCAGCCGAAGCTGATTACAAGCATTACTTACAATAGACTAGAAGGACTGAAGGGATGAGATGATGCCTCATTATTCAAATCAGACAGAAGCTGATGGGGGCATGAGGGATACATTCCAGAAAGAGAAGGTTGTTTAAGACATTATTTCGCCAACCAATCAACAAGTTTGTTTTGGTTCCGGTCGATGTAATACACCATTGGAGTAAAGTTGTCTGTGATGAGCCTTCTAATATCAAGGACCAGGAGCATATACTTGCTTGGCGGTGCTTCCCCCTTGCTAATGCATTGAACAACTTTCTTGGAGTCGGTAAATATCATCCCTGGTTGGTGCTGACACTCCGATAAGTACTCCACCCCATGTATGACTGCCATCAACTCCCCCCTCATAGGGTCGTTGCCTCTGCCCCTCCAGGTCTTCCCGACAATCCAGAAGCCTTCAGTGGTACGTACAATTATACTAGTAGCTATCGAGTTCGTTGCTTTGTTCACTGCCGTATCAACATGTAACACGATGGCTTGGTTGAGAGTGGGAAAGCCTCCCCTTACAGCACCAGTAGGTTTTAAAACAGCTCGTGTGGATTTCTGGAAGGCTTCCTTTGAGATGCATATGTCCGATCTGCATTTGTTTTCCACCACCGCCAGCGGGATCTAATGATGCTCAAAGATGAAGATGTTTCTGACTTTCCAAAGCCACCAGCAAGCAATGGAAAAGGTGAGAGGCCAGTCGGGAACCTTGTGTAATGCTTTGAGGTTGTAGGTGATCCACTCCGCCATTGAGGCACACTGGAAGAATAGAGAGGCTTCCTCTGACAGCAACTTCATCCACATAGCTTTGGCAATTGGGCAGTCCCTTGTGACACGGAGGACGGATTCAGAACCATGCTGACACCTGGGACAGGAGGCGTCCATGGTGAGATTCCTAGCTGCTCTCATTTTATTGGTTAATATCTATTGTGGTAGACTAACCATAAGTGTAACTTGACTCTTTGTTGAGCCGACTGACTTCACACGGCCAAAACCCCAGCAGCTTGGTCAAGGGGCTCTTCATTTGTGAGGCTTCTATAGGCAGATGTTGTGGAGAATAGCCCATCTACATTGAGATTCCATACCCTCTTGTCTCCACCAAATTCACACCTTGGGGAAGGCATGTAGAGAATGTCCTATATGGACTCATCGGTGAACCAGTATTATAGAAAATCCCGATCCCATTGCCCCTCATAAGAGACCAGACTTTCCACCCGGAGTTCAGTAAGATCATCTGGAATCTGCCTTCCTGCCCTCAATTCTAGTTGAATTCCTTCCCCTATCCATAGGTCATTCCACACATTAATGTCATTGCCTGAGATCAAGGCCATGCTTGAATTAGATTTTATGAAGGGAAGGAGTGATTTAATGCCCCTCCACATGTGTAATCCAGCTTTGTTCCGAGCATTTTGTCGTCCATACTTCACATGCATGAGGGTAACCCAATGGATTTTGAGAACTTGTGTAAAGTTCTAGGCTAGTTTAGCCACTAAAGCTTTGTTAAACTCCCTCGCTGGCTTGACTCCCAGTCCGCCATGGTGACGTGGTAGCGTGACTTTCTTCCAAGCAATCAAATTGATTTTAGATGCCACCGGAGAGCCGCTCCAAATGAAGTTTCTTGTGAGTTGATCAATCCAATCAGCCGTAGATATGGGCAGGATGGTCGTTTGCATAGCATAGCATGATTGCGATAGAAGCACCGACTTTGAGTGAGTAACCCGCTATGGCAAGGAGAAAAAACAGTGCTGCAAGCTTGTGATCCTTCCATGGATTCTTTCGATAAGGAAATGGAAGTGCTATTTACTCTTTCTTTTATGAATAATAGGTACTCCAAGGTGGCGTCCCAGATTGGAGGTTTCCTTAATATCAAGTATTCTGCATACTCTCGTTCTTGTGCTCCGAGGAGAGTTGGTAGATAAGAAGACAAAGGATTTGTCATTTGACAAGAGTTGTCCAGAAGCTTTACTGAAGAGCCGGAGGTAGCATTTTATAACCTTTGCCTGTTTCGGGGTAGCTTCACCAAATAAGATAATGTCGTCTACAAAGCATACATGGGAGAAGGAAAGGCGTTGTCTAGTGAGTTGTATCAGTTTCCACTCACCTCCAGATACATGGTCCTCAATGAATTGGCTCAAACATTCCAGGCATAAAAAAATAGATAGGGGGATAAAGGATCTCCATGTTTGACTCCACAGGAGGGTTTGAACGTACCGATGACCAGATCAGAGAAGTTTCATGATGATGGAGATTATCGTTGGCGGAATACCAATTCTTTGAAGCGTGTCTTCCACAAAGGGCTAACTCATCTTGTCAAAAGCTTTGATGAGATCCATCTTGTGGCATTGTTTGGACTCCATGGAGCTAATGATTTCTTGTATGAGCACCACATTATAACCTATCTTCTTCCCCGACATGAAGCTGGATTGGAAGGGAGATATCCAACTTGACAGAAAAGGTTTTAATCTTACAACTATCACTTTGGACAGAAGCTTGTTGCAAACATTATTCAAAGAGATTGTCTTCAGATGGTCACATACTTCCGGGTGGGGGATCTTGGGGATGAGGTCCAATGTAGAATTGGTGCGGCCATCGTCGAGCGTGGCTCTGTTGAAAGGGGCTTGGATGAATTGAACTAATTGGTGTTGTAGGAGACTCCAGTTCTTCTGTAAGAAGGCCGCATTAATACCATCTGGGCCAGGTGCCTTTAAAGGTGCCATGGTGATAAGAGTCCTCCAGATCTCCTCCATGGTTGGGGATTTGAGTAATTCGGCTTTCTCCTGAGCCGAGGGTGGGGTGAAAACTCCGATGAAGGAGGAACAAGGTTGTTGACGCACAGTTGTAGATGATTCTTGGTACACGTTAGAAAAGAAATCTAAAACATGTTTATTCAGATCATCACCTTCTTCTAACCAGTCGCCAGTGTCGTTCTTGAGCCTTGTGATTCTGTTACGTCTCCTTCTCTCTTTGACAGTGGCATGGAAGAATTTTGTGTTGCTGTCTCTAAGGGCCACCCAATCACACCTTGCCTTTTGTTGCTAGTCAGCTTCCTCCCTCCGAAGGATAGTGTCAATCTCAGCTTGGAACTCCACCGTATTCCTGGAAATGTTGGGATCAAAATTGATGGATAGTTGTTGCTGGTTCCAGCGTATTTGATGTCCCAATTGGTCCTTCTATCTGCGGTCGTGTTTCTTGGTTCAAGCCATACAATGGGATGCTTTATGGAGAAAGGTGCATCCAGCTTCAACTAAAGAGGTGTCGGTATCCCAATTCTCCCTAAGAAAGCTCTTGAACCCGTCTGTCAAATTCCAGTTGGCTTGTGTGCGGTGTAAAGACTTCCTCTTGGGTCGTGATATAGCGGTGGAGATAAGAAGAGGGGCATGGTCTGAGTGATTCTTCTCCAGTACAGATATCAGCCCCGCCATAGAGGAATCCATCCAGGCCGCATTGCCCATGGCTCTATCCAACTTCTCATGGAGAAGACCTCTTCTAAACGTCATTCTCGCACCATCAGCCCCCAAATCATAAAGAGCGCATTATTGCATGGCTTCCTCAAAGTCCTGGCTATTAGCTTTGTCAAAGGACATGCTCCCAAACTTTTTAGAACAAAACTTGATGACGTTAAAGTCACCAGCCACCACCCATGGATCAGTGATGGAGGTGGACAAATTCACTAGGTGGTTCCATAGAAGTTTGCGAGAGCTTCTAGTGGTGCCCCCATAAACAAAAGTGATGAATAAGGAATTGTCAATTCGATAATGAATGAATTGCTTATGTGCGAGTAAAATCTCTAGGTGGGTGGCTGCCTTCCACAGAACCCAAATTCCCCATGAGAACCCCACTGCCTCCACTCAATGAGATTGGGAAAAGCCAACCTTCTTGACTATGTTCAAAGCTCTGGTACCACTGCAATGAGTTTCAAACAAGCTCACAACTGAGACCTGATAGTCTAGACCAAATCTTTTATGGTGTTCTGGGTGTCTTTGTCACAGACACCCTGAACATTCTAACACATCACTTTCATTGATTAACTTCCTCTCGGGTGGAACTGCCCATCGCATGTGCCTCCCTCTCTAGATCTTGAATCAAGGATGTTTTCCCTCGCTTCCTCGTTGATGCCCTTCCTGGATCACCATCATTGATCACCTTCTGGTTCCGCAGATGGATGCCTGCCAACGACTTTGTCGGGCTTCTGTATGAGACATATGTGCCCCCTCCAGATGAGAGGTCTCCCATGTGAAAGGACATCATTGAGAAGGGGGGGTTGGCACTTCCCCTTCCCTGCAACACATCATCACCTGTGGGAATTGCCACCGTGTGGTCTGGAGCCGATCCTTGAGCATGAGTAGCTTCTGGGGGGGGGCAGATTCGATCTGGTCTTGACTGGGAGAAACATGATTCGTCGTCTGATTCTTTGTGTGTGTCTTCCACTGCCTTTTCTTCTCTCTCCAATCTATGCCCCCTGCGACCCTAGCCACGATGCTATCCATGTTAATAACCTCATGGACCTAGTCATCTTCATCAACCTCCTCCAGACCTTGAAATCTGTTCGATCTTTGCCCTGCTTTTCTTGGTGGAGGGGATACAGTGGTTGGCTTCCTGGGCCTCCTTGGGATGGGCTTAGCATGAATTGATTCAGAGAAACCTTCCCACCTTGGGGTTTCCTGGGGGATCATGGTGCCTGCTTCAATACTCGCCGTCCTCACTTCTGCTTCCGCTTCTAGTTTAGACATGTAGTCCTTCTCAGTGTGTCAGGCCTTCCCACAATGTAAGCATATATATGGGATGTTCTCGTATTCAATTTTGTACTTGATTCCGTCCACCAGTATGACAGGAACTAGGGGATTTTCCATGTTGAGTTCCAACGCTAGATGTGTAAAGCATCCACGTCACTGTGTCTTCGTGTTCATGTCGACCTTGATAGTTTTTCCCAGGGAATTATCGATCTCCTTGAGAAGAGCTTCTTGGGATAGGAGTATCGGTAGGTTTGGAATCCTAATTCGGGCAACAACCCGTAGGGGTTTGCTAAGTCTAGAAAGAAACCAGGAGTCCATCGTTGGACAGTGAGATAGGAACCAAATATCATCCAAGGCCCACCTACGAGAGTGTTAACGTAGTCTTCCTCGGGTTGAAGTTGGATGATGAAGAAATCGTTCATGATGTCGATCAAGTTGAAACTGCCCAGGGGTTTCCACATAGCCTTTAATCTGTCTCTGAGGGTTAGGTACCCAATCTCACGGGAAAGCAACTTCACCACAATAGTATACTGCCATGGCTTCAACAATTCCTCGAGGGCCTCTTGCCGAACACAAAAAGTAGGGAAACCCTGATCCGCTATCACCTCTATGTCTGAAGCCTGCAGCGTGACGCCGCTGCGGTTCGCGTCAATGTGGTTGAAGTTATGTGTGTTGGCTAAATTTACATTAGCATAATCCCTTTTATTTTGATAATGACAAACATTTCATTCTTGTGGTTTTAACGTGCTATTTGAGTATTTCAGGAACAAGCATATAAGGTGGTGGATAACAAAGACTTGGAAGAAACAATTTGATAAAATCGCTTTATTTTCATGATTGTAATCAAATGTAAATGCTTGTACAAGTATACAATGTACAAGTAATTAGATATCATGTAAATCAAGCGTTTAGATCTTCCCTATCCACTCACAACACTTAGATAGGCCATTCCCAAAGATAGTATCACAATTGCACATTGATACACACACTTAGTAAATGAATACATTGAGTCAGTAATATTCTCGGTCGACAAATCGTCGATCGAGAAAATATCGGTCGACAAATCTTCGACCGAGAAACTCTCAGTCGACAAAATCTTCGATCGAGAATAGACCCTACTAGCCGTTAGACCCAGCAGACAAAGTGGTTGGGAGTTGGAAATGAACGTTGTAAACACTTGCTCCAGGAGGTCCCTCGGTCGACAAATCTTCGACCGAGAAGGACTCTCGGTCGACAAATTGTCGATCGAGAAAAGTTCTGTCTGCACTTTTCAGGGTCAATTAAATAGCCGTTGCAAATGCAATTAGTGGACACATAACGGCTAGTTGAGCACTAAGAACCCCCTAGAAAGTGTCTAGAATGTCCTTAAGCACTTGTAGGTCATTCCTATAAATAGGAAATGCCTTAGGACACATAAAATACACCCAAGCTACACATGTGCTACACTTGAGATTGAATACTCATTGGCAATCTGTTTTGAGCAATAGAGCAATTCCTACATTGGCTATTCATTCCCATTGCTCCAACTTCGTGTCCTATAGGCTAGTATCTCCTATCCACAACACTTACACTTCTACATACATTGGTTAGGAGATCAAAACGCTTGATATAGGAAATCAAGCCTTGATCTACAAGTGGTATTGTAATTTCTGTTTTCTTTCTTGTTCCTTTGTATCTTTTGTATTCTCCTTGCTACTCCTAGGGTTGGAGGCTGCGGATTGGAGACGGTTCTTCTCGGAGGAGAAGGTGGACTTCAAGCTACTTCAAGAAGGCTATCGCAACGGGAAGCTACTTCAAGAAGGTTATTGCAACGGGAAGCTACTTCAGGAGGAAGGCTGCTTCAAGGTTGGTGCAATTGCTTCTAGGTGAAGGCTTCTTCAAGGTTGGTGCGATTACTTCGAGGTGAAGGCTGCTTGAAGGGTTTAGGGAGAGAATTGTAAATTTATGTAAAGTCCTTGCAAGGTAATAAAATTAAATTCTTTCCAAATCCCGGTTGGGTAAGCAACCGGGTAGTGGACTGACTGCCTTAGTATTTGCTAAGGTAGGAACCACTCTAAATCCTTGTCCCCTTGTCCAATATTTTTGTGATTGGTTGTTTGAGTTCAATAATTGTAAAAATTGTTTTAATACTCTATTCACCCCCCCTCTAGTGTTTTTTCAATGTGGGTTATCGGCAGTGTGTCCTCTCATCATGTCCTTGTAGGACGGATGAGTAGCTTCGGTGGTTGAAGTCTCAGTGGCGCCTACATCGTGGGACAGCGGTGGGAAGGTTTGCTGACTCCCCTCACTATCAACCTCCATGGAAACCTCTCTAGCCCCTGTTGCCTCCTACCCTCATGTCCTATAGAACCATGGCCCTCCATCTGCTGCGTCCCTCCCTCGCGTCATGCAGTTCCCTGGGTATGAGAAGCGTAGTTGAGCCTAAGGCATGTCGACCCCAGCGGGATGGAACTCTTCCCCCTCACCGGATCACCATCGCCTTCCTCCCATTGCGTGCCTTGGTCCCCACATCCGTCGCCTCCGGTCCCCCGCGGAGCAACCCTAGGTGCCGCCATCGAACCAGGTAGGTTCTGTTATTCTCATCAACTTCTTTATTAAAGGAATTAACAATATTAGCAAATTTATTTTTCTTTTTCTTATATTTTTTAATATTTTCTCACATAAAATGAACAAGTTCATTCTTAGCAAAGTTGGAAGATATACATCACTTTGCGTAATTTCTTTTTTTTTCCATCATTTTTTGTATCAGGAATTCAACTATATGATGAAAATTTTCTTCCTCATCTTCTATACAACATTTGTCAATATACTTTCAAACATATTTTATGGCATTCATAGTAGATATAAATCTAGAATCCCATTTTAAAAATAATTTCATATTTTTTCATGTGAAATAATTCACGTTTACCATTAAACATATTAATTTTAGAATTAATAACTTACTTGGTTCCTTCATAAATAATAGATAATATCCTAAAATATAGCATAAGTAGCTTCACAAGAGGTAATATGATTAAATTCATCAATGGAAATAAACTTATGAAACTAGTCTACGACTCTTGCATCAAGAGTGGCACCTCTTAATTTAGCCACTTCCCATTCCTCCAAATCTATACACATGGATGGATAACCACCTTTCAAATATCAAGACTAATAGTTTGAATGAAGAGTTGTATATCTTGCTTCCGCAAAGTATATTCAGATCCATTAAAAATTGTCATCCAGTTGATGTGTGGTCCTCCATCACTGAGTTGTCCTAATAGACTTTCCCCCATCTTCAAGACCTACTAAAGTTCCTTAAAACATGCTATCATACCAACTGATGTTCTCCAGAGGGGGGTGAATAGAGATAATAGAAATCTTATAAAATTTTGAGCACTAAGGAGGTTAGATTGCAACATGCATAAAAGATAATGCGAAGGAAATTAAAATAAGCATTTGGACAATGAAAGCAAACCATTAGAGGCACCTGATTTATAGTTCCATGAAAAGATGTAAATCCACTTCCTAGTTGTTCTCAACCAAGATTTGTAACAATCGAATTTCATTAACCTTCAAAGAACACAAAGTACAGTTTCTACCTTCTTCTTTCATGAGCATCCAAGAGCATCGAACCTATTTTTTAACGGTATTGAAGAGCATCAAACCTCTTTTCTAATGGACAAGGAGGATCATTGAATCTTCATGACTTATATAATAGAAAAGGAAGAACACCTACCTCTTCTATATTTGATTTGAAGAGCACCAGACCTCTTCTATAATAACCAAGGAAGAGCACCAAACAATGTTAAACAAGATTGGAGATAGAGAACACAATGCTCACAAAATTCAAATATCAATCCTTGAAAAGATTTATAATATGAATCTCTCTGTGAACAAGTGATGATCATCTTTCACAAGGATATCTAAGGTTATATTTAGTGGAGTATGACACTGTGTTGAGTTATGGATTAAATCTAAAGATAGTAATGTAGAATTCTAAGCTTGAAGAAAGATATCATGAAATTGGAGTTCTGAAGTTAATATTCAAAGAGTTGATAGGAACTACTATATATAGGAAACATTTAAGAATGGTCAATTCAGATGTTATGAGTGTTTTACCAAGTTAAATGCTAAACTAGGCATTTGCATATCAAAAATTGAGTTTGCAATGGATAGAAAATTAACGCTAATTTTAATTGTGGACTAATTGTTAGTCAAAGTATACTTTGACTGGAATTTATCTTAGTCAAACTGTAGTTTGATCGAGAGTCAGTCTCCTCTCAATTTTGCAATAACTATTTCCTACAATGGAACTTTTTCTATAATGACTCTTTCTTGGCTAAAATGTAATTCAAATGAAACTGTGTCTGATAGTTTGACCAAGAGTCAGTCTCCACTCAATTATGTGAACGACTATTTTTCTACAACATATCTTCTTATGCTATGACTCTTTCTTGTTCAAAGTGAAGTTTGATTGAAAATATGTATGTCAAAACATTTCTATGCTTTTGAAATCCATGCGAAAATATTTTTCTAATGATACCTTGTTGGATCGATGGGCTCTAGAGGTGGGGATTGTATAGAGATAAAACACATAAACCAAACACATTAGACCTTCAAATCATATCAAGAGATAAGGTTGGAAATATGAAATTTGAGTGCAATTAAACACACATATAAAGGATGAGAGAGATTAAATAAGGTTAAGAACACAATCTATATATAGTGGTTCCAAACTCCAAACTAGGAGAGACTACATCTACAATGTAGATAGGTCAATCTCTAGGATTTGTAACCATTTCACACTTCTTATCTTCCATTATAAGAGATACAATATAACCTCCCCTATCTAGGTCAAGGATACCTATGTAGGGAAATATGGTATCAGAGATGGCAATAGAAATAAAAAAATTTACTACCATATTCCCCATTAAACCAATGTATCACATCAGTAATGATATAATGGAAAGGATGGTTTTGAGGATATATCAGGTCCTAGAGCAAGTCCAGTGACATCTTCTCACCGTTGTAGATACACAACTATCTTCTACTTGCACTAGGACTCGCCTGTTGTGTAACATCCCTGACCTAGGTTATACTTTAACACTGGATGTTTTGCTTAAGAAAGATAATTATATGCTTGCTCTTATCTTTTGAAAAGTAATCAAGTCTCAACATGAACTTACATTTCAATTTTAGTCCATTTTGAATAATGTTGAAAACAATGTTTTGTTTGTTCTGGACTAAAGTGCAATTTACCCAAGTTGAGGGGTTAATTTGCAAATGTTGCATGATAAAATGTTCCTCAAGAGTTGAAGCATCATGTAAATGAAAATGATGTAGAGGTATAGCTAGTGAAAGCCTAAGTACCAAGAAAAAGTTGATAAAGCATTGTTTGTTCATAAAAACCTAGTTTTGGTGTAATGTGCAATTTACCCAAAACCTAGGGTTTAATATGCAAATTACCACTTTCAGAGAGTCCCTAATATTTCTTGGCATCATGTACAGAAAAGAAAATGATAGGGGCGTCTCATTTGTATCATTTTGAAGGAGAGAGAATCTTGATATTAAAATAATTGAAACCCTAATTCAATTTAATGCAAAAATAATTATTTTAATTGGAGTACCCTTCAAACAAAATTTTGTTCGGTGAAAATCCATATATGTGGACGTCCTTGTGCCTTGCAAAGGAAAAGTAAATATCTACGTGACTGGAGAACCCACTCACATTAAGAAAAGAAAAAGAAATATCCACTAACTTATGGATATGATTATTTTAAGGGTTAAGGTGCTTAATTTGCTTTTCTTTAAATCTTGGATAATTGAGACTAATATGAGGCAAGTAAGATAGCCTCATAACCAAGGAAGGGAATGGGGCAAGTGGTAAGTAAATGGAGGAGATAATCCCTACTTTCTCTCTCTTAAATGAATTTTTAATAAAATGCATATATGCTCCTTTATCCATGAGTTGAAAGGGGTAATTTCGAATCCACTTTCACTTATTTCTTGAAAAACGACCAAGGGAGTTTAGGAGAAATAGGAGGACGACCCCTAACCTGTTGGTAAGCTTCTTGACCTTCTTTCACCCTGAATTCATGGTGGAAATCACGAATCAATGCATGTTTTCTTCTTTTCTTCACTCAATCTTCAACTCTAGCCAATCTTTTCACTCAAAAGATTAAGGACGAGCCTTGGGATAGTTGAAGGTGTTGATTTTACCATTAAATATGTGGAGGTTGTAGCTTTGAAGCTCAATTGAAGGTGTGTTATATAATTTGAACCCTTATTCATTATTATTGCATTGATTTCCTCAATTCATCTTGTTCAATTATTCTTCTTGCAATTCCTTTGATTAATTTATGGAACTATCTTGGGAATGGTAGTAGAATTCGAAGGTATATATCTTGATGATGATGACATCATCATAAGAACACATCTCAACATAATTTTATTGCAAACAGTTTTATGAACTTTTGATCCAATCGATTTCACCAAACCGTTTGGTGACCAAACGGTTTGCAAACCGTTTGGAGGTTTGATTTCCAAACCGTTTGCAGTGGTTGACCGAATGGAAAGGGTTGACCGTTTGAAGGGGGTTTTCTAATGTGTTGAATAATGACCTAATGGATCTAATTGATTGATTCAATGAGTGGACAATCCACCAATTATAAACCCTAATCGGGTTGAGAGGTGAAAACCCTAATTGATCCATTCGATTTCAAGACAATTTGGACCAAACGGTCTCGAGACCGTTTGGTCCAAATTGTCTTGAAATCGAATGGATCAATTAGGGTTTTCACCTCTCAACCCGATCACCATTTGAGTTCAAACAGTCTTGAAACCGTTTGGGATCAAACGGTCTCAGGACCGTTTGGAGACCCAAGGTTGATTGTGATGGATGGATGAAATCCAATGGAGTTTGATTGATGAACAATCAAAGGTTCAGTTGATGGCCGGTTCAAAAAAGCAAAACCCTAATCGATTTGATTGAAGGAACCTTCAAGTGATCCTTTCGGTTTTTTGGCTGACTTGGACCAAATGGTCTCAGGACCGTTTGGAATCAAACAGTTTCAAAAATGTTAGGAGTTGAAAGTCCAAAACCGATTGGAGGTCCAAAATGGTTAAGATCGTTTAGAAACTTAAGGTGATGGTTGAACCATTGATCCAATGGTTGATAATAATGATTACCAAAGCTAGGTACAGTGGTTGAAACCCTAAAGTACCTAGATGATTAGTACTTTTCAAAAGATTAACCCTAAAGGTTTATGAACGTAATAATTCAGCAACTATGTCAACCATAGTTGTATATACTTGATGGAAAGGTTGATGTAACCTAATCAATTTGAGATGATGAGAGAGAAGAGTCCTTACATGAGTATTAATCATGTAATAACTTAGGGTATGATCCTTAGTAAAGAGATCATGAAACCCTAATCGAGTAGGCTAATAAACCCCAATCCTAATTTAGGGCTATTCTGAGTGAAACCCTAATCTAGGTTAACAATATCAACCTTAATTATGGGTAATGGAATGTGAAACCCTAATTGGGATGAATAGTAAACCTTAATTGTGGGTTATTGTACTAATCTAGGGTAATATGATGTAAGACCCTGATATAATGATGTGATGTGAAATTCTAATCCAGGGTGATGTATGTAAGACCATATGAAAACCCTAATCCTGGGGTAAAGTGCATGAAACCCTAATCTTGATCAATATGGTGATAATCCATAACCTAATTTTGGGTATTGGGATGAGTATTCCCAATTGACATGAAATGGGAAATCCTAACCCTAGTAAGGGAATAGTGGTGTTACCTTTGAACAACATGGAATTGAAATATGATTGATATATCTATTATCATGTGTGCTTACCATGCATGTATCATGAGACGATGAACATAGCCAGGTATGAAATATGATACTTTATTTATTGAAATTGTTTATTGGGCCTTGTGTTCCATAATATGCCTTGTTGCCTAGTAAGATGTAACAAGAGAGTTAATGGGCCTCAAGTGCCATGACAGATGCTTGTGTAGCATGTATCATGTTTACCTTGGTCAGATGACCTAAAGGTGTTAGTTACCTGAAAAAGTGGCAACAATACTCAGTGATGAGCTAAGGGTTTTAATTACCCAAATCCATGTAATTATGATAATGAGATTGTGGAGGGATGAGAATTCCCAGTATTGAAATGAGGGACCGAAATCCCAATATCTTATAAAGTAGGAGAGGTAATTGAGGAAAACAATACATGTTTTTTTGTGGCATTTGTCATAATAATTTATGTTTGAAAACTTGGCCGATGCTAAAAGAATATGATAAGGTACTTAATTAATCAACTGAAATCTATTCATGTAGTGCTCTGACCATAGATCCATCATCATCAGTAGTTGGTGATGGTGAAATAGGTTTTCCTACGGGATCTCCTGGAGGGCATACTGTTTAGTATGTGGGGGTAATGGGCAAACATATCCTTACGTCCTAATGAAAGGTTGATGGAAGGTAAACATTAAACCTCTCAATCCTTCATTATATATGCCGAGATGGATGTATCACAAATCTCACGATGATGTTAATGCCAGATCGATGGAGATATACATGAAATCTCTTGATTGCGAAGAGAGTACATCTACCACTGTAACTCTATGGCGAAGTTGCCACTATACCCTAGAAAGCTATTGTTAGTAGAGACACTAGATGTCCGACAGTTTTCCTCATGTTGACTGAGGAGGATGAGGTCATGGAAATCCAGTTCTTCCATTGACCTATGTATGGTACCAATTTTGATTTCACAATGGTCGGTTGGAGTATGAACGATATACCTCATCTCCTCAGAGCTTAAGAATATTTGTAAAATGTAATCAGGTGTGTAGCATATTTGCTTAAGATTGAAATATGATAATCACTGGTTGATGTTATCTTACTTAGAATATGCTAGAAGGATAAATCTTATACATGTTATTTATTCAGTACACCAGTTGTTTTATCAAGTTATAGCTGAAATGCTTAAGAAAGAATGTTGCTCCAATCTGCTGTTGAATGTATGATTCCATTGCTCAGTTTATTTCTATTAAACTACAATAATAATGTTTTTGGCAGAGAGTTATATCTCTCGTTGGGGTAATTTTATAATTGTCTCACCCCCGTGGGATCCAACATTTTTAGGTAAACACAGATGAAGAGGCATAAACCCTACAGTAGGGGAAGAGCAGCAACAACAACAACAACAGGAACAGTAGTAATCCTTCAGGTGGAAATACTGGCTGACAAGCTTTGTATAAAGAGAGTCCTATGTGTCGTCTCTATACTCTTAGGTCCTAGGAGTCAGTAAATGGTGTTTTATAATCCATCTAAGATTTTGGCTCGAATGCCTTGAGGATTTTGTTACTTGTGATTTTATTAAGGCAAGTGTTGTATATATATTCCTCGAGAAAAGATGGTACATGGAATTTACATTATGAACCAGGATGTACATGAAATATTTTAATTCTCATTAAAATAGTTTTCCTGAAATGAATCTTTTTATAAATGGTTTTAATTTTAGTGTTTTTTAGTAATCCGCTACTAAGTAATCATTTCCGCATGTTGATTGTGCACTTGTTATCTTAATGATAGCGGGTGTACGTCACAAGTTTAGTGGTATCAGAGCTCTAGGTTCGTTGAGTCTATAGAGACATAGGATTTAGGTTGTTGAGTCTATTCTAGTGTTTTCCAGTTTATCTGATAAGTGTCTTCTGCTCATATAGGAGAAGAAGAACTTAAAGATGTCTGGATCACATGATGAACACGTTGCTGAGAGTAGTGTTGCTGCACCAGGAGGAGGTGCAAGGGACCAGGATAGGGAGGAATCAGTGCTTGTACAACCCAAGTTCAATCAAGAAGATATGGGGAACCCAACCTTCCAAACCATGTTTGGACAGTTTATGGCAGCCATGACTCATAGGACAGATAGGATGCCACTACCTGCACCGAGGGCACCAACCCACAATGGAAGATAGGGAGCTGGCAAGACCTTTGAACAACTTTGACAAGTTGGAGCCATAGATTATGACGGCACATTTGACCCAGCAGACGCTGATTTGTGGTTGACTGAGCTGGAGAAAGCCTTCAAAATCCTTATGATTCCTGAAGATGAGAAGGTGAGACATGCGGTGTATCTACTGAAGGGGAGTGATGGTCATTGGTAGACAATAGAGGAAGGCAAAAGACCATGTGTTGAAGTCGGATGGGATGAATTCCGATGTGAATGCATCGCTAGATACTTCCCCAAGATGTATCTAGATGAGAAGATCTCTCAATTTGAGAGATTGAGGAAAGGACATATGAACATTAGCGAGTATGAATCTAGGTTCAGGGAGCTTTTGTGGTTTTGTCTGCATATGGCATCTACAAATGAGGAGAGGATTCATTGTTTTGAGAAGGGGTTGAACGCTGAATTGACCACTTATGTGTCTGCCTTAGAGGATAGGGAGAGGTTCGCCACCTTTGTGTAGTCCGTGAGGCAGATTGAGAGGTCTATGATAGAGAAGCGTCAGACCAAGAGTAAGAAAGAGTACACACAGTTTCAAGGACAAAAGTCTGAAAGCTTCAAGAAGCTGAGGTTTTCTGCACCAGCAGCACCATCAAGATTTAATACTCAGATGCAATGGACGTCGAGTAGGGGTAGAGGATGTATCTTACCACCAGAGGGAGCTCATAACTCAACATATGTATCAGTAACAGGACCACCCAGGTCACAGAGGGAGATCAGAGGTTGTTTTATATGTGGAAAGATGGGCCACTTGATGAAAGATTGTCGAGCTAGAGAAGTAAATATAACTCAATCCCAGAGGTAGAGTCAGAAAGGCTCACAAAGGAGACAATTTTCTAGTGGTGCTCGAGGACATGGACAAGCGTCCCAAGCTAGATCGTCGGCACCCAAAAATCAAGCATAGGGTCAACAACAAGCAACGACGAGATTCTATGCAATGAATCATCCTGAAGCAGTAGTCAACCCTCGAGTTGTGACAGGTCAGATGGAACTATTTTATTCTGATATGTCTTCATCCTTCTTCGTGTCTGTGTTAATTGATCTAGGTGATACACATTCCTTTATCACTCGAGAAGTGATTCATGACTGCAACATGATTGTCAGTCATAGAGTAGATAGTTTTTTGTTAGAAACACCTTTGCTGGGATCTGCGGTGTTGCGGGAGGTGTGTTCTCCCTACAATCTTTCCATTTCTAATCATCACATTCAGTTGGATCTTATACCACTGGAGATGCACAAGTTTGATATAGTCCTTGGGATGGACACCCTAGAAAAGTATAAGGTTGTCTTGGATTGTGGTTCCAAGCAGGTTGTGTTCACAGATGATGGTGACACATGGATCTTTCAGGGAGATAGAAAGATCCTTCCAACCTATTTAGTGTCAGCTATGGTAGCGGAGAAGTTGATGAGACAGGGATGCTTTGCATTCTTGGCTCATGAGGTAGTAACCACAATAGAGAGCCCTAATCTTCTTAAAGTTTCGGTTGTTAGGGAGTTTGAGGATGTATTTCTTGAAGAACTTCCAGGTGTTCCTCTGCCTCGAGAGATTGATTTTGAAATTAATATAATCCCAGGTACTCAACCAATAGCACATACACCATATAGAATGGCACCTGCTGAGATGGCAGAGCTCAAGAAACAACTACAGGAGTTTCTTGAGAAAGGTTTTATCTGACCGATTACTTCACCATGGGGTGCTCCGATTCTCTTTGTTAATAAGAAAGATGGATCAATGCGTTTATGCATGGACTATAGGTAGCTGAATAAAGTAACTATAAAGAACAAGTATCCTCTGCCAAGGATTGATAACTTGTTTGATCATTTGCATGGTGCAACTATCTTTTCTAAGATAGATTTGAGGTCAGGATACCATCAGTTGCGTATAAAGGAGAGTGACATACCTAAGTCTGCCTTTAGGACAAAGTATGGTCACTATGAGTTCATAGTTATGTCATTTGGACTAACTAATGCACTTGTTGCATTCATGGAGCTCATGAATAGAACCTTTCAACCTTTTCTTGATCAATTTATAGTCGTATTCATAGATGATATCTTGATATACAATAAAGATGCTCAACAACATGAGCAACACCTCCGTCAGGCTTTGACTTTGCTAAGAAAGCATAAACTATATGCTAAGTTTAGCAAATGTGAGTTCTGGTTACCAAAATTTTCTTTTCTTGGACACATAATATCTACCTCAGGTATTCGTGTTGATCCTAAGAAGGTAGAATCTATCCTATAACAGGAACAGCCAAAGACACTGATGGAGATACACAGTTTACAAGGGTTGGCAGGCTATTACAGGAGGTTCATTAAGAACTTTAGTTCAATATCTTTACCCCTAACCAAGTTGACCAGGAAGGAGGTTCCTTTTTTCTGGAATGACAAGTGTCAACATTCTTTCTAGTTGCTAAAAGAAAGGTTAACCAGTGCACCTGTGCTGGTGCTACCTGAGTAGGGAAAGGGGTACATAGTCTTTTGTGATGCATCTAAGAATGGCTTAGGATGTGTGTTAATGCGGGATAAACAAGTGATTTCTTTTGCTTCTTGACAGCTTAAGAAACACGAGGAGAATTATTTGACACATGATCTAGAGCTAGCTACTGTGGTCCATGCCTTGAAGATCTAGAGACATTATCTCTATGGAGAGACATTCCAGATTTTCACAGACCATAAGAATCTAAAATATATCTTCTCACAACATGAGTTGAACATGAGGCAACACCCCTGGATGGAATTAATCAAGGATTATGATTGTACAATTGATTATCATCCAGGGAAGGCTAATGTGGTGGTTGATGCATTAAGTAGAAAATCAGCAACACCAGCCTTAGATAAAGCACAGTTAAACTCCTTAGTGTCCTTTGAAAGAGATATGCTTATCTCTTTGAGGCAAGACAATGTACAACTTAAGGTATCGTTGTTAGCGGGGCTGTTAGCTAAGATGCAAGTGAAACCTACTCTGAGACAATAGATTATAGAAGCATAGTAAGCTGATGTTGTGATTCAACAGATAAAATCAGAGTATGGTATAGAGAAACGGGATTGTTTCCATGATTCTGATGATCAGGTAGTCTCTTACCATAGTAGGATGGTAGTACCTGATGTTAATGACTAAAGAAAGTCAGTTGTGGAAGAAGCTCATTCTTCAATGTATGCTATGCATCCAGGGAGCACCAAGATGTATCATAACTTAAAAGATATGTATTGGTGGCCTGGATTGAAGAAAGGTGTAGCTAAGTTTGTTATACGATGTCTGGTGTGTCAGCAAGTTAAAGTTGAACATCAAAATCCCGCAAGAACAATGCAACCTCTACCTATACCACAGTGGAAATGGGATCATGTAACCATGGACTTTGTGGTTGGTTTGCCTAGAACAGCCAAAAGTCATGATTCCATTTGGGTGATAGTGGATAGGTTGACAAAGACAACACATTTCCTTCCTATCAAAACAACCTACACTGCTGAGAATCTTGCACAGATATATATAGATGAGATAGTGCATTTGCACGGGGTTACTACTACTATTGTTTTTGATAGAAGTCCCCAGTTCATGAGTCATTTTTGGGAGCGACTTCATAAAGCTTTGGGTACACAGTTGAGGTTTAGTACAACCTTTCACCCACAAAAAGATGGACAGTATGAAAGGACCATACAAACTTTAGAGGACTTGCTTAGGGCATGTGTCCTTAAATTTGTAGGAAGTTGGGATCTACACCTGAGATTGATAGAATGTGCTTATAATAAGAGCTATCAACATAGTATTGACATGGCACCATATGAAGCTTTATATGTTAGATGTTGTAGATCTCCTTTATGTTGGTATGAAACAGATGAACCTCAACTTCTGGGTCCTGAGCTAGTACATAGAACAACTGAGAAGATTAAAGTAATCCAACAACAGTTAAAAGCTGCCCAGGATAGATAGAAATCTTATGCTGATAAACATCATAGACCTTTAGAATTCCAAGTTGGAGACAGAGTATACATCAAGATCTCACCTTAGAAAGGTATCCTTAGATTTGGGAAGAAGGGGAAGTTAACTCCTAGATTTATGGGGTCTTATCCAATCATTGAGATGATGGGAAAGGTAGCCTTTAAGCTAGAGTTACCACCTGAGCTGCATAGATTGTACCCAATGTTTCATATCTCCATGTTGAGAAAGTGTCATCCTGACACAGAATTAGTTCTGCAACATGTGGAGGTAGAACTAAATGATGATATATCATATGTTGAAGGACCTGTGTTGATTCTTGATAAAAGAATAAAAAAGATGAAAAAGAAAGACATATATCTTGTAAAAGTTCTCTAGCATCACCGTGGCATTGAAGAAGCTACGTGGGATCTAGAGGAAGAAATGAGGAGGAAGTACCCTTCTCTTCTCTCTTAACGATTTCGGGGACGGAATCCTTTTAAGGGTTGGATAATTTGTAACATCCCTGACCTGGGTTATACTTTAACATTGGATGTTTTTCTTAAGAAAGATAATTATATGCTTGCTCTTATCTTTTGAAAAGTAATTAAGGCTCAAGAGGAACTTACATTTCAATTTTAGTCCATTTTAAAAATGTGGAAAATAATGTTTTGTTTGTTCTGGACTAAAGTGCAATTTACCCAAGTTGAGGGGTTGATTTGCAAATGTTCCATGATAAAATGTTCCTCAAGTGTGGAAGCATCATGAGAATGAAAATTATGGAGAGGTATGACTAGTGAAATCCTGAGTACCAAGAAAGAGCTCATAAAGCAATGTTTGTGCATAAAAACCTAGTTTTGGTATAATGTGCAATTTACCCAAAACCTAGGGTTTAATATGCAAATTACCACTTTCAGAGAGTCCCTAATATTTATTGGCATCATGTAGATCAAAGAAAATGAGAGAGGTGTCTCATTTGTATCATTTTGAAGGAGAGAGAATCTGGATATTAAAATAATCAAGATTTAAGCATATTTGAAACCCTAATTTAATTTAATGCAAAAATAATTATTTTAATTGAAGTAACCTTCAACCAAAAAAGTTTTGGGTGAAAATCCATATATGTGGACATACTTGTGCCTTGCAAAGGTAAAGGAAATATCTACATGAGTGAATAACCCACTCACATTAAGAAAAGAAAAAGAAATATCCACTAACTTATGGATATCATTATTTTAAGGGTTAAGGTTCTTAATTTTATTTTATTTAAATCATGTATAATTGAGAGGAATATGAGGCAAGGAAGATAGTCTCGTAATCAAGGAAGGGAATGGGGCAAGTGGTAAGTAAATGGAGGAGATAATCCCTACTTTCTCTCTCTTAAATGATTTTTTAATAAAATACATATATGCCCCTTTATCCATGAGTTGAAAGGGGTAATTTCGAATCCACTTTCACTTCTTTCTTGCAAAATGACCAAGGGAGATTAGGAGCAACAGGAATATGACCCCCAACCTGTTGGTATGCTTCTTGACCTTCTTTCACCCTGAATTCATGGTGGAAATCACAAATCAATGCATGATTTCTTCTTTTCTTCACTCAATCTTCAACTCTAGCCAATCTTTTCACTCAAAAGCTTGAGGACGAGCCTTGGGATAGTTGAAGGTGTTTCTTTAACCATTAAATATGTGTATTTTTTATATTTGAAGATCAATTGAAGGTGGGTTATATAACTTGAATCCTAATTCATTATTATTGCATTGATTTCCTCAATTCATCTTGTTCAATTATTCTTCTTGCAATTCATTTGATTAATTGATGGAACTATCATGGGAATGGTAGTAGAATTAGAAGATATAAATCTTGATGATGATGAAATCATCATAAGCACACATCTCAACATAATTTTATTGCAAACGGTTTTATGAACTTTTGATCCAATCGGTTTCACCAAACCGTTTGGAGGTTTGATTTCCAAATCGTTTGGAGTGGTTGACCGAATGGAAAGGGTTGACCATTTGAGGGGGGTTTCCTAATGTGTTGAATAATGACCTAATGGATCAAATTGATTGATTCAATGAGTGGACAATCCACTAATTGTAAACCCTAATCGGGTTGAGAGGTGAAAACCCTAATTGATCCATTCGATTTCAAGACAATTTGGACCAAACGGTCTTGAGACCATTTGAGTCCAAATGGTCTTGAAACTGTTTGGGATCAAATGGTCTCAAGACCATTTGGATACCCAAGGTTGATTGTGATTTATAAATGAAATCCAATGGATTTAGATTGATGAACAATCAAAGGTTCAATTGATGGCCGGTTCAACAAAGCAAAACCCTAATCGTTTTGATTGAAGGAACCTACAAGTGATCCTTTTGATTTTGAGGCTGACTTGGACCAAACGGTCTTGAGACTATTTGAGTCCAAATGGTGCTGAAACCATTTGGGGTCAAACGGTCTCAAGACCATTTGGAATCAAATGGTTTCAAAACTGTTTGGAGTTGAAAGTTCAAAACTGATTGGAGGTCCAAAGTGGTTAAGATCGTTTGGAAACTTAAGGTGATGGTTGATCCATTGATCAAATGGTTGATAATAATGATTATCAAAGCTAGGTACAATGGTCGAAACCCTAAAGTACCTAGATGATTAGTACTTTTAAAAAGATTAACCCTAAAGGTTTATGAAAGCAATAATTCAGTACACTATGTCAACCATAGTTGTATATACTTGATGGAAAGGTTGATGTAACCTAATCAATTTGAGAGGATGAGAGAGAAGAGTTCTTACATGAGTATTGACCATGTAATAACTTAGGGTATGATCCTTATTAAAGAGATCATTAAACCATAATCGAGTAGGCTAATGAACCCCGATCCTAATTTAGGGAAATTCTGAGTGAAACCCTAATCTAGGTTAACAATATCAACCCTAATTATGGGTAATGGAATGTGAAACCCTAATTGGGATGAATAGTAAACCCTAATTGTGGGTTATTGAATACAAACCCTAATCTAGGGTAATGTGATGTAAGACCCTGATATAATGATGTGATGTGAAACTCTAATCCAGGGTGATGTATGTAAGACCATATGAAAACCCTAATCCTGGGGTAAAGTGAATGAAACCCGAATATAAGGCAATATGCTGATAATCCATAATCCTAATTTTGGGTATGGGGATGAGTATTCCCAATTGACATGAAATGGGAAATCATAACCCTGGTAAGGGAATAGTGGTGTTACCTTTGAACAACATGGCACTGAAATATGATTGATATATCTGTTATCATTTGTGCTAACCATGCAGGTATCATGAGATGATGAACATAGCCATGTATGAACTATGATACTTTATTTATTGGGCCTTGTGTGCCATAATATGCCTTGTTTCCTAGTAAGATGTAACAAGAGAGTGAATGGGCCTCAAGTGCCCTGAGAAATGCTTGTTTAGCAAGTATCATGTTTACCTTGGTCAGATGACCTAAAGGTGTTAGTTACCTAAAAAAGTGGTAACAATGCTCAGTGATGCGCTAAGGGTTTTAATTACCCAAATCCATGTAATTATGATAATGAGATTTTGGAGGGATGATAATGCCCAGTATTGAAATGAGGGGATGAACTCCCAATATCTTATAAAGAAGGAGAGGTAATTGAGGAAAATAGTACATGTTTCTTTGTGGCATTTGTCATAATAATTTATGTTTGAAAACTTGTCTGATTCTAAAAGAATATGATAAGGTACTTAATTAATCAAGTGAAATCTATTCATGTAGTGCTCTGACCATAAATTTATCATCTTCAGTAGTTGGTGATGGTGAAATAGGTTTTCCTACGGGATCTCCTGGAGGGCATACTGTTGAGTATGTGGGGGTAGTGGGCGAACATATCCTTACGTACTAATGAAAGGTTGATGGAAGGTAAACATTAAACCTCTCAATCCTTCATTATATAAGTCGGGATGGATGTATCACAAATCTCCCGATGATGTTAATGCCAGATTGATGGAGATATACATGAAATCTCTCGATTACGAAGAGAGTACAACCGCCACTGTAACTCTATAGCGTAGTTGCCTCTATACCCTGGGAAGCTATTATTATCAGAGACACTAGATGTCCTGCAGTTGTCCTCATACTGACTAAGGAGGATGAGGTCATGGAAATCTTGTTCTTCCATTGACCTATGTATGGTACCAATTTCGATTTCGCAATGGTCAGTTGGAGTATGAGCGGTATACCTAATCTCCTCAGAGCTTAAGTATGTTTGTAAAATGTAATCAGTCGTGTAGTGTATTTGCTTAAGATTTAAATACAAGAATCACCGGTTGATGTTATCTTACTTAGCATATGCTAGAAGGATAAATCTTATACATGTTATTTATTCAGTACACAAGCTGCTTTATCAAGTTATAACTGAAATGCTTAAGTAAGAATGTTGCTCCAATCTACAATTGAATGTATGATTCCACTGCTCAGTTTATTTCTATTAAACTACAATAATAATGTTTTCAGCGAAGAGTTATATCTCTCGTTGGGGCAATTTTATAATTGTCTCACCCCCGTTGGATCCAACGTTTTTAGGTAAACGCAGATGAAGAGGTAGAAACCCTACAATAGGGGAAGAGAAGCAACAACAACAGAAACAGGAACAACAGTAATCCTTCAGGTGGAAATACTAACTGACAAGCTTTGTATAAAGAGAGTCCTATGTGTCGTCTCTGTACTCTCAGGTCCTACGAGTCAATGGATAGTGTTTTATAATAGATCTGAGATTTTGGCTCGAACACCTCAAGGATTTTGTTACTTGTACTTTTATTAAGGCAAGTTTTGTATATATATTCCTTGAGAAGAGATGGTACATGGAATGTACATTATGAACCAAGATGTACATGAAATATTTTAATTCTCATTGAAAGAGTTTTTCTGAAATGAATCTTTTTATAAATGGTTTTAATTTTTAGTTATTTTCAGTAATCCTCTACTAAGTAATCATTTCCGCATGTTGATTGTGCACTTGTTATCTTAATGATAGAGGGTGTACGTCACATGTTGCTCCTCTTGGTCTTCACCATAGATAACAAGTTTACGTTGTCCTCCTAACGATAGACAATGACCTCCATGTCTCTATGGAAGTCCATATAGACCACCTAGAACTCACGTCGTCCTACTAGAAAGAACATTAAGGATTTGTCCCTCTCGTTAGTGTACTAGTCACCAACTTGCTATCCCTACCTTTATTGAGTTGTAATTTCTTGGGTTCTCTTAGTTACCACAATTAGAGAAGATAAACAATTGTCAGAGGCAATTGATTTGTCTAAGAAGCCCTTAGTACCCCTCTATTTATAGGAAGGATTAGTGTTAGGTTTACCAGTCTGTGTGGGAGTGGAAGAGACTAGAATCTTGAATTTTTACAACCTAAAATGGCAAAACAGTCAGTTCACTAGAAAACCAATCGGTTGGCATGCGAGATGATCGGTTCACCCAGTGAACCAGTCATTCTGTCATGTTTCCCAATCACATATGAATTCACAATTATATTCCAATTAATGCATGACATGATGTCAACACCAATCCTTGATGCAATTGAATTGCACCATGAATTAGGTGGTCGATATAATGAACTGATCGTCTCATGACCACCAATGAATAGAATCACTGAGTGAACTAGTCAGTTTGAGTCCCAATTCATTCAAAACTCAGTCAACTCGTCATCCAATCAACATGACAATCTGATCATTCATTTCATCACATTAACCGATTGGTTGGGAGTCCAGTCAGTTGATTTGTTGCTTGAATTGAATACCCAAACATGTGACTAATCAATCCAATTATTTTTCAAGATCAAAATTCATCTTCTAGGTCAGTTCCTATATTTTTGACCCTATAGGTCCCATATTACGTAGGTTTTGAATGTCCATAACCAGTAATGACATCACAAGAAATGAGTGTTGCCTAGTGGCATAGAAATGCTACCCAAGTAAATGGAAACTTGGAGAACAAATTCAACCTACAATATGTGTATGGTGTTATAGTGTTTGTATAGTTCCTTTGTGACTAATGTCCAGATTAAACTCGAGGCATGGAGTAGTCATCCACTTCAACATTCAATCTTGTTTCTTACACCTGAGCAGACTGTCTGGGATATATGTAAGATCAATATAACATATTGACTCAAATGTACATGCATTTCTCAATCTTTCTTATCAAGAGGCCTAGGATATCATACTCCTATAGGAGGGACAAATCTCATCTACATAATTCACAGTTAGTCCCCATGGCTCACAGTCATCCAATCATCACTGTTATGGAAACCCTTTTTTAGGATTATGTTTGATGATGTCAAAGCATACCGAGACTTCAAGTCTAAGAACCACAATCACCACCAACACAATGAGAGCTAACTATGACTAACAATATAATGGCTTCAATGTGTTAGTCTTATGGTGGATCTTCCCTATACACTATTCTCTAACACGTATATGTGTGCTTGGTTTGATATCACATGTCATGGATAATGAGATTTTGTCACCAACCAATACATACTCTAGTCTTATGCGTTATTGTTGTCTATCTTCCATCCACAATAACATTCGATCAAGGACATAATGAGAATGTATATAGTCTTAACATCCATATGATCTAATCGTTCAAGTCACGTACTTGAAGACATATGTCATTGAGTAATATCATTATCTAAACATTTATTATGTTACATCATTATCTCATAACTGGATAAAAATAAAAAATTAGAAGTTTGCATTTATATATTAATCAAACCATTTACATATTATGGAATTACAATCATCATATGATTGGCTCTCTAGGCATAAATACCAACAGACACCCACTTGAACTTAGAGCCAATCGTCAATGAATCTTATCCCAAGTGATCTAACATGACCATCATTCTTCTACTCTGAAAGTGCCTTTGTCAACGGGTTACCAATATTGTTCTCAATTGGTACTCTATAAATCTTCACATCTCCTCATTGTACAATCTCTCATATGAAATGGAAATTCCTTTGTATATGATTTGAACGCTAATGCGATATGGGTTCCTCAGCTTGTGCAATAGGTCCATTATTGTCATAATATAGATCAATTGCATCACTGACGTTTGGAACAACCCCAAGTTTAGAGATGAACTTCTTAAACCATACATCTTCCTTTTCTACATTTGATGCAACAATATACTCGACTTCTATTGTAGAATCAACAACTGTCTCTTGCTTGGAACTCTTAATGCTTACAACTCCATTGTTTAGGCCAAACATGAATCCTGATTGTAATTTGTAATCATCTTTATCAGTTTGGAAGGTTGCATCGATGTAACCACTACTACAGAAAATGATTTTTACAACGGGAGATAGACAACAGTTCTGATGATTGTGTTGTAGTTAGCATACTTATCACAACAATCCCATTTTTGTGTTGTATATTGTATATTTTATACAGCGCAAGTCATTTACAACATGCCAAACCTGTTGTAATATAGGAGGATACTACAACAACTGCTAAAGTGTTGTAATAGGTTGTAGTATCACAACATATTCAAAACCGTTGTAAAAGATGTTATTTACACAACATATTTTGACCCGTTGTAATAGTCACATGTTGTAATAGACCATCATTACACAACGCAGACTCACCCGTTGTAGTATGTATTAATTATACAACAGGCCTTTACATGTTGTATTTAGTACATGTTGTAATAGACCACCATAATACAACATATTAAAACTCATTGTTATATCCCAACATGAGACAACAGACTCAAACCTGTTGTTATATATTATAATTACACAACATGTTGTAACATGTTGTAATATCCACACATAAAACATCGTTGTAATAGACCTCCATTACACAATGTAAACTAAACCATTGTAATATACTATAATTACACAACATGATATCACCTGTTGTAATAGCTACATATTGTAAAAGACCATAGTTAAACAACACATCATATTCACACAATTCTCTGAATTTTTCAATTATTCGCGTATAATATATGTGTGTGTATCCATTATAATATTCACGTATAATATTCACTTATATATATATACATATATATATATATATATATATATATATATATATATATATATTAATTCTATAGTTTTAAACATCACTACATAATTTTGATATTGTATCCATTAATTTTAAATACTTCTATCTGCATTGATATTTCATTAATACATAATATTTATAAATGCACATAGAAGTATTTAAAATTAATGGATACAATATTAAAATTATATAGTGATGTTTAAAACTATAGAAATAAAACATATATACATATATATATATATATATATATATATATATATATATATATATATATATATATATATATATATATATATATATATATATATATATATATTAATTCTATAGTTTTAAACATCACTATATAATCTTGATATTGTATCCATTAATTTTAAATACTTCTATCTGCACTTATATTTCATTAATTCAAAATATATATAAATGCAAATATAAGTATTTAAAACTAATGGATACAATATTAAAATTATATAGTGATGTTTAAAACTATAGAAATAAAACATATACATATATATATATTAATTCTATAGTTTTAAACATCACTATATAATTTTGATATTGTATCTATTAATTTTAAATACTTCTATCTGCATTTATATTTCATTGATACATAATATTTATAAATGCAGATAGAAGTATTTAAAATTAATGGATACAATATTAAAATTATATAGTGATGTTTAAAACTATAGAAATAAAACATATACATATATATATATTAATTCTATAGTTTTGAACATCACTATATAATTTTGATATTGTATCCATTAATTTTAAATACTTCTATCTACATTTATATTTCATTAATACATAATATCTATAAATGCAGATAGAAGTATTTAAAATTAATGGATACAATATTAAAATTATATAGTGATGTTTAAAACTATAGAAATAAAACATATACATACATACACACACACACACACACACACACACACATATATATATATATATATATATATATATATATATATATATATATATATATATATATATATAATATTTCTATAGTTTTAAACATCACTAAATAACTTTGATATTGTATCCATTAATTTTAAATACTTCTATCTGCATTTATATTTCATTGATACATAATATTTATAAATGCAGATAGAAGTATTTAAAATTAATGGATACAATATTAAAATTATATAGTGATGTTTAAAACTATAGAAATAAAACATATATATATATATATATATATATATATATATATATATATATATATATATATATATATATATATATATATATATATATAATTCTATACTTTTAAGCATCACTATATAATTTTGATATTGTATCCATTAATTTTAAATACTTCTATCCGCATTTATATTTCATTAATACATAATATTTATAAATGCAGATAGAAGTATTTAAAATTAATGGATACAATATTAAAATTATATAGTGATGTTTAAAACTATCGAAATAAAACATATACATATATATACATAATATTTATAAATGCAGATAGAAGTATTTAAAATTAATGGATACAATATTAAAATTATATAGTGATTTTTAAAACTATAGAAATAAAACATATACATATATATATATATATATATATATTAACTCTATAGTTTTAAACATCACTATATAATTTTGATATTGTATCCATTAATTTTAAATACTTCTATCTGCATTTATATTTCATTAATACATAATATTTATAAATGTAGATAGAAGTATTTAAAATTAATGGATACAATATTAAAATTATATAGTGATGTTTAAAACTATAGAAATAAAACATATACATACACATACACACACATATATATATATATTAATTCCATAGTTTTAAACATCACTATATAATTTTGATATTGTATTCATTAATTTTAAATACTTTTATCTGCATTTATATTTCATTAATACATAATATTTATAAATGCAGAGAGAAGTATTTAAAATTAATGGATACAATATTAAAATTATATAGTGATGTTTAAAACTATAGAAATAAAACATATACATATATATATACATAATATTTATAAATACAGATAGAAGTATTTAAAATCAATAGATACAATATTAAAATTATGTAGTGATGTTTAAAGCTATAGAAATAAAACATATATATATATTAATTCTATAGTTTTAAACATCACTATATAATTTTGATATTGTATCCATTAATTTTAAATACTTCTATCTGCATTTATATTTCATTAATACATAATATTTATAAATGCAAATAAAAGTATTTAAAATTAATGGATACAATATCAAAATTATATAGTGATATTTAAAACTATTTTTTTTTGGTCGGTCAAAAAACGTGTTACTATAGAAACCAAAAAACTATAGAGATGTTTAAAACTATAGAATTAATAGTGATGTTTATATATATATATATACACACACACACACACACACACATATATGTGTGTATTTTATGTGCACCAGCTTGTCTTATATACTACCATATTAATTTTTATTTTATTATTTTATTATTTTTATTACTATAGTAGTTTTCTTTTTTTCTAAGTTTACAATTAAATGCATGTATATATTTTCTTTATTTTTATAATTTTAAACTTATTATATAATTTTAGTACTATATTCATTAATTTTAAATACTTTTATGTACATTTATAAATATTATGTATTAATAAATATAATATTCTATTAATATTTTTATTATCTTCAGTTATTATTTCATATATATGGCTAATTTCATATAAGTTAATGTAGATTATATTTATTTAGCAATTTAACATATATATGTATATATATCATAATAAAATAATATACATGGTATCATAATAAAAAAATTTAAAAAAGAAAAACATCGGCCCGTCCAACGGGTAGCTGGGGGCGTGGCGCCACGTGGCAGTCCCACGATGAAGACGCCAGTCAGACCGGCGTCTTCATCGTGGGACTGCCACGTGGCGCCACGCCCCCAGCTACCCGTTGGGCGGAGCCGAATTTGCTTTTTTTTTAGCCAATAGGGGTGAAGACGCCATTCAGTTCGGCGTCTTCGACCCTTTCTCTCTCCCAAACTCATCTATTCGAATAAATTTGTTCCAAAGTCGTTCATTTTAGTCATTATTTATTGCTAACTCGTCTATTTTGATTTTTTCCCTCTAATTTATAGGTGTCAGGGAACAAAATTTCCGCCCGCCGATTCCCCCAAAACTGTGATCAGCAATTTCATAGCAAACCCAAATCCCCCTTTTCACACACGCAACACACACACGTCTGCTGAACCGGTGCTCAAGCAGAAAAACACCGAAGAAGCCGTGGCAGATATTATAGAAGAAGACGAGATATTCGAGGAAGACGTTGTTGACGATTGTGATGATGGCTCGGAGATTGAAGCGTTGCTTGACGATGGTAAACCTCTGACTGGTGACATGCTATATTTGAACTTTTACCCAAGTCATTTGCTGCATGTTCACCCGATGCCATAGCCTGAGGCTGTCAATGTTTTTTCTTCTTCTAGGATATCGATTCTTGTACCGCTTCTCATATTGTTTTATTTTATTATTAACATATAATATTTATATCTTCAATCGGGTATAAGTGTAACATTATTTATCAAAGTTTTATATATCTCTGAACCAAGGGTTTGGAAAACTGATATATGTTGTTTCATATCTACTATTTGTTTTCCTGGTGTTTCAGCAAACGGTTTGAGGATCTTCAATTTTAAGTATATATCATTTTACTGAGTTACAATGATTTGTAGAAGCTCATTGTTTTACTTGGAAAAGAGGAACCCGAAACCTGTACGTTTAGAACTTAGAAAACAAATACGGTAAACAGTTTGCACAACCAAAGGAAACTCTGTAACAAGAGCATTTGAATCCTTTTATTAACATTGAGATATTTACTAGTTGCGTACCAACCAAAGTCCAGTTTAGTTCTTCGGCAATCTAATATTCTAAATCATCTGAACTTTTTCTCTGGATGAACAATCCGACCAGTTTACTAGTATATTCATTGGAAAAATAGGGGTTGCATTTGGATGGAAATTCTGCATTCCAATACATTGGGACTTGGATTCAGATTGCTAGACGGTGAGGCCTTGGATACCTCACAGGCCACGCCCTTGCTGCGAATAATTTACATTTTTGCAACAGTAATTGCATCTCAAAAGTTCAGATATCAGGACTTTACCTTGTAGCGTTCGACTGATGCTGGTGGAGGTGCATTGTATATAATGAAGTTTTTGTAGCACAGATGTCAAGAAATATTTTTTCCATATATTGTTGGCACTTGGCAGACACCACATACTCACCTAATAACCTCTTCACTCGTATATCTGAAGCTGTTTTGATGTTTATATTCAAAGGGGGTCCTATCTATATATATCCATGATAAACACTGTAGCCATCTTCCCTTTATGCAAATTATATGCTATATGTTATTGGCTTTGATAGTTTCCAATGTATACACCCTAAATCCAATCTGATATGGAGTCAATCGTGATACATCCTGAGTTAAAGCACCCTAGAGGCAGAAGAATGCATTAAAAACTATGTATACATAATGGTACTTTGAGACAAAGAATGTTACTTTACAGAAGGCATTTTGAAGACAATCAAGTCCAAAAATTAAACAAATTGATAAAGCAGACAAGCAAAGAGGGTATATGATTATTTTTAGAGTCTAGACAGTAATTGTCGGTAAAGGTCTGTACACTAAAAAAACCCTTATTTAGTGTATTATTTCATTTAAAATTTAAAAAGCCAATGAATCCAGCCAGGTTGGGAATATTCTTTCTATTCCACTCTTACTGATTGTTTACTTCTGCTCTAGATATCATTGATGATGATTATGATGATCTTGAGGATGAGTTTGAACAGGAGGAAGCAGACCCCTTTGTAAGTAGGAAGTCTCAGTTCTGATTGAGAAACAATATCTCCTGTTTATACAAGTGTTTGAGATTTACCCATATGATATTGTCTTGAAGGCTGGGGATGGAGGTGCAGGAGGTGGGGTGGCTTTAAGTGGAACAAGCTGGGAGAAAGAAGCACTCACTATTGCTGAGGAAGTTTGCATCTCACTGGGTGATCTGCAATTATATGCTTTCAAAACGTCAACAATTCCATCAGTTCAAGTGCGCATTGAGAAGTTGTCCAATAAGTACGTGCATTGCTATATTTCTTTAATAATGTAGATATTACGTTTTATTGAATATGTATGTGCCCTCTATAGATTAAACATACCGACACTAGTAGTAATAATAAGATTAAGTAGATGTTACAGATGATATTTTTCTTCCAGATCAGGAAAACCATCCCCAACATAGTTGGGACTGAGGCTTAGATGATGATGATGATGATGATCAGGAAAACCATATAATAGGAATATGACATTGCTAAGACTTGAACAATGGGGTAACGGCAGATGAGAATATGCAGATCATTTATCAAAATAAAAATAAGGAGTTCTGGTGCTACCATAGTAACAAATTCGGGATTTGATAACTTTTCGGCTGGCCGGAAAAAATCAGAGTTCGAAAAAAATCGGAAAAATTCGTGAAAAAATCGATATATTTCGGTCAACTATTCAAAAATAATCTGGAACAAGTCGGCTATATATATGTATATATACCTATATATACTTATATACACATGTATAAATGTATGTATATAATATATACACACATATATACTCATTCATACATATATGTGTGTGTGTATGTATATACATACATGCATATCATACACCAATTTAATAAATAAGGTCACTAAGCATACAATCTTATTAAGTGAATAAAGTAGGAAAAGATTAAAGAACAGTTGAATAATAAGAATGTCGGGAGAGTGGGGGGTTGGAGGTTTAGTGTATATCAGGAGTTGTGTACATGGTTTGGTAAAGAAAAGAACAGATGACTTAAAAGAGAAAAATCGTGAAAAAACATGAAAACTCATGGAGAATCGTGAAAAATCGTATAAATTGTGAAAAAGCGAGAAAAATCATGAAAAATCAGCTACCGACATATAAAATGTGATGAATATTCGGGAGCCTATATAATCACAAAAAATTTCTGATTTTGCGTATAATTCAGAGACTTGTTACTATGGGTGCTACAAACTGGATTTTGCTGCCTTGTTAATTGAAAATCTAAAGAGCTTAGAACAAAATATTTGAACTGTGTCTTTAGAATTTTGGATCTTCACACGAAAGATAAAACTATGTTGTAACTGCAAGTTTTTAGATAAAACAACTACCCGTTGAAAGTCATGTGGTAGAGAAGTTATGAATAGATCTTCGATATATCTTTAATATGCTACGGACCGGAATAACGACATTGATATATCTATGAGTTACAAAGGAGTTATACATTCTTACAGAAACATCATGGTTCCAAACTCTTAAGCATATTGTATAGTTACAGAAGAACTGTTTATGACTACGGTAACTCCAAAACACATTGATTGTAATCTTCATCCCCTTTGATAACTAGTTTGATCAGTAGAAAATGACAGGTCTGGTTCTCCGAGTATGAGTGATATTGAAGAGTTCAGTGCTTCTTATCGTTCAAGATTGGATGAAGCTGCTAATGCTGGAACTATAGCAGAGGACTTATCCTTGGAGGTATCTTTCCCCCTGTACTTTTAACTGACACCATGTCTCATAAATTCAACTTAAGTTCCAATTTTTCAAAGCAGGCTATCTTTTATTTGAAAGAAATAAGAAGCAATGATACATGTTTTATTTAATTGTTTAAAAAGTCAAGTGAAATGCTTTCCAATTAATATCACAGAAAGATATTCAATATAACATGGCTATAGGTTGTAGAACAAACATCATGAAACTGTGTTGCACTGGCGATGCAGCTAACCGGATCCATTGTAACCTCGATATTGGACATTAACATCCAGTGGTGGCTTCAGCTTCAGATTGATGACTTCCTCATGGTGAAAACTAATTTTAAAAATAAAAGATACTCAGAATACGACTGCATTTTACTTACTCCATCCTCCAACCCACCTACAATGTCTTCATTTTACTTACTCCACCCATCTACCTTGCATGCTCATACACTTTTGAGAGGCAAATCATTTTGAGGTGGATAGCTTGGGGTCCCCTATGATTGCTTCTGTACCTAAGAGAACATCTTAGCACCATTTACGCAACAACTATCTTTATAGAGTTCAGATTTTTCCACAAATATACCCAGGCATTAACAAGCAAAAAATAAATCAATGAGAGGTTGCACGTCAAAGACCAATGACTAACACGAGACATTAGTGTCCGCCAAGACTCTGAACATGTATTAAATTTTCAATTCTGACAGTTAGGACAATTTATATGAGTGCCTAAAAGTGTTGGATAAGTATGTGTGTGTCACACATGCTCTGTATATAGGCAGGGTTGCAGTGTACAAGATTTTTCATACTTTCTAGAAAAGAATGTGAACTAGGCAGCATAACTGTAAACTTGCCATTCATAAGGAGGTCCATAGCTGCATCCTTTACTGCTTTTATGTTCAAATTTCAATGCGACCTGAGTAGTTCACGAAAGCAAAGAAAAGGATTCATATGAATTATAAAGTAGCAGCATTCAGATTTACATCATCATTACAAATACAGGTGGCCTTAGAAAATCAAAATGGACATCACAGGTTCAAAACTAAACAAAGAGTGTCCTAGATTATTTTTTTCATCGAACAAAATGTTTTTATGATCCTTTCAAAAGCATAATAAGCTAACAGAAAAAAGATCCAATGCATAGACCTCACTCAAAATTATGTGCCCTCAACAAACTACATATAGTTCTGAAACATTGACTTGTGATTATTTTAGCGACTGGAATTGCTAATTAATGTTATCTAACAACTCTGTAACTGGATATATAGTCATGCCACAAGTAGAACTTTCTATACAAGTTATAGTCGAGTGGAGAGTGGAGACATATTGGTCCAACTCAGTCCAGGATGGGGTTCCATTCAAACAAGATAGACCAAATATGGTTCAGGCCAAAAGATCTGTTTGATGCTTTGTGGAGCAGTTAAACCTTAAAATTCCAGAATTTGAATAAAAGATCATATCATTTTCTTCAAGTTTCTCTATAGAATTTGTATGCTGATCAATATTTTTTGTTAATATGAAATAAAAAATCAACTTTTGGCTTCACAATTGAGGTTTGCTCATTAGTTTTCACCAAGTTTGTATACTGGTTCTGAACATACTTCTGCCATAGTCCAACTAAGAACCAGTGCAAGGTAGGCAAAAATTATAATTGTAATGTCACATTAAGTTATCATTCATTTGCAGTGGTTGTAGACCGCATTCAAGTTGCTTTAAATTGAAAATATAAATGCAGATGAAACTTATGGAAACATAAAAAATGCTTGAATATCCTTACTTACAATTGAGACGGTTGTAGACAAAAGAAATCTATAAGTTATGGTAGATCTTCAGGGACTTGTTATCCCCTATGTCTATGTATTCACACCAATATAACCATGCATATCACCAACCAAATCTACAGGGAGCTGAACGGGTATGTGCTTTGTCACCTAGCACATTTACATCGTGGTACTCCTCCCTAAATGTCCAGTCTCCATGCAGTTATTGTAAGCTTTCTCGTTTGCGTATCTTGTAGCAATGGGGCCTTGTTTGTAGTGTTTGTTGTAGAACCTCGTATCTCCTAGTTGGTTGGAGATAGACAATCCCTAGAATATAGCCGACAAGTGTGGCAGATTCCTTCATTTGAACATTTGTTCGCAATGTCACCAAGTTTTTTACAGATACAACACTAATCCAGCATGACAATAGAAACAATGCCATGTCTAGTCTCTCTACACGTCAAACACATAAATCATATCATACAACCTTATGAAAGAAATAGTTGTACGACTGCATTAGAAACAATGCTGGAATGAGAAACATACAAAGAAGATTGTATGGGCTATGAACTGGAATATGGTATAGTATTGTGATAGTATTATGTAAATATTAAAATCAAACTGGAGAATATTTTTGTGAGAACCTCAGGTTTGAACTATCGAAACCAACTCTATTTTGACTATAATGACCATACATGAACTTCAAGGATCTGTTGCATTTAATTTCTCACATGACAGTTGTGAACTTAAAGAATCGTCTAATGTTATTGCACAATGGATAGTCATTCGATTTCAGTCAGCAGAAGATTATCAGCAACTGTCCAAAGCAAAGTTCCATCAAGAGTTATTCAAAGTAAAAAGAAACAGCAGTAATTCATTACATACAAGAGTTGTACAAGAGGACAATAATCAACCTTTTGTTTAAGAGTGCACATTTGCTTGTCAGCTAATATAAAAAAGAAGAGTTTATCATGTACCAAAAGGTTGTGTTTCATCACAGGGAGGATCTGGCGAGATAAAAACATAAGCAAAGTAAACACTACAATAACATGAGTTGTACAAATATCAACTACATTAGAGTTGCTGCTAAAGCACATTTTCTTTGAACACAATAATTGACGTGATATGTTAGGATGTTTCACTTAGTTTTATGTGTTTAAAAGACTAAAACATGACTTGAGGTTCAAGATCTTATCAGAATCGGTTCCCTTTGTCAATTCACCCCATGCGGTGGCACATTTACCAGCAACATAATATATAAAACTTGAACTTGAGGTGCTTCATATCAGCGTATGTGCATATTACTTTATAGAGAAGTAAGAAATGAGCTAGAAGATCTTTATATATTACTTCCGTTTAGTGTCTTTTCTAACTACACAGCAGCTATAATGGTATGAATAAGCATATTTGAATTAGAAACTTATCTCTTAGGAAACTCACGGGTAGTTTCTATGTAGGTGATTTGAAGTATTTGGAAAAACATGTGGTCTCTGCAAAACAAACTTTAAATAACATTGAAAGTGAGTAATTTACTTTCAAGTCATTTGCGATAGCAAAATGCACTAGTAACAATAACCATAGGGGATCTCCAGCATGAAAAATAGTAGAAAAGAAGACAGTTGGTATAAAGGAATATTGTGTCACTGCTTCAAGTCGATAGCTATCTACATTTAGTCGAGCCAAAAAGATTAATAGGTTGGCTGAAATGAAGGTATATAAGACAGACATAAACAAGAGAAATTGCATTTCGTACTTATTTTCTTCCTAATACAGGCGGCAGATCAACACAAAATTAACATCAGTTTGTCCATCAATCTAGCTAAGTTGCTAACCAAGTTAAAAAAACATGTGTAGTGTGACATATTATTTTCCTTTGTGTTGTTTTCAGTAAAAGAATTTTGTGGTCCATGGATAACTAAAATTTTGAACAGAAAAAGGTCTAATTATAAACTATATGTATATGATGTTTTGTCATCTGCAAGCATTGGCAATGGTGATTATTGTTTTGCACCTACTAACATATACCACCCAGTCATTTACAGTAGAACAAAAAATACTAACATTCAATACTATTCAACTAGCATAGGTAGATACAAGTATAACGAAAGAAACAGAGGAAGAGAAATAGAAAATTAGACTAATAGTTTGATACAAGTCCTTCGTCTAAATTTCCAGCTTACATGTGAGAATGTGTAATGGAGCAGAAAATTGCAATTTTTGGTGACATACTTAGCGGAGAACTGGAGATGTAGCAACTCCTTGTGTTCATTGCCATGGATGAAGCCGTCGATTAATTTTTCCTTGCCCTGATCTACATTGGTGTAGTCATTCACCTCAGGATTGTGGTTGGAATAGCTTACATGGGGAATAGGACACTAGACAGAAGGTGTGAAAAAGGTGTTGCAGGGAGGGGATATCTTACCCCGGAGAAGAGATGAGGGAAGGTAATAATGCGGTAATTCTTGTTCAGGTATCCACATTGGTAATTTAACAGATAGCTAATGGTAGATAAAGTTTAACAATAATGAACTCTTACCGCATAAGCACAAGGGTCAAAGTGGAAGTCCGGGATCTCTTTTATTGTTGGATATGGCGCCAACTCAAGGAGGAGAAACCATCCTAGGTTCATTTGTTGAGGGAGATCACTGGTGCTGACAGAGACGTGAAACATGGTGGTTGGCAGAATCAGAGCTACATAGTGTAGATCACTCTTATAGCCATAAACCATGCCTTCTTCAGCAATAAACCATGCCTTTTTTTCACTCTTATAGAATTTTTTATTCTGTTTACACATACCTTTTATTAATTTTTTGGCTATTTATACCTTTCCATCCTCTTATTTGCTAACAAGTTCTCAAAATTATTTAGATAACAAATTAATATTTATTTTGTACAGTGTCCAAAGAAGCTGAACGATACAGATTGCGGGTATTATGTGCTGAAGTATATGAAAGACATCTTTGATGTGAGAAATAGAAATATTCCTGAATGTGTAAGCTACTTAACATTATATTCTTTTAGTTTGTTCAAATTTCTAAATAAATTAAAAAAATCACAATATGTTGATATATTTTTCATATGATCGCAGTATTATTTGAAGTATATTGGTCGTTGCTTCAACCAAGAAGAAATCGATGAGGTCCGAAATGAGTGGGCGACATGTGTTCTTGAGCACACATAAGATTATGTGACATGTGGGGGAGACATTTGTTCTTTAGCATAGACCAATGTGTGAAACTTTTTTAGTTAGTTTTCAGTTCTATTCTAGAGTGGATACTCAGTACTTTGTATTATTGAATCATTGTATGGATGATTTAATATTAATTAAATTTAGTACGAATTTCTTTCAAGGTTTAATGGAAATTTTGTTCAACTATGTGTTTATTTGTGAAATGAAAACGTATAATTGCATATTTATTATAATTTATTAATAATATGGTTAATTTGATCAATACAATTGGTTCGATATATGACTTGTCAAACTCTAATCAAAGACAACAGTTAATGATATGTTGTAAAATGTATGATTCTACAACAAATAAGACATGTTGTGTTATCCACACCTATTACAATAGGTTTGTCAGGAAAAAATACACCTATTACAACAGGTGTTTTTAGTGAACTACAACATGCATAACCTGTTGTATAAATTGTGTATATTACAACAGTCATACACAATGTTGTCTAAACAATCCTATTACTACGGTTAAATGTATGGAAAAAAACATACTCCAACTGTTGTATACACATGTATATTACAACAGGTGCACTGCATGTTGTAATAGACCTACCTATTACAACGGGTGTGTTTAGTGAAAGACAACATGCTTCGACTGTTGTATAATATATATTACAACGGGTGAACCACATGTTGTAAAAAATACCCCTATTACAACAGGTGTGTTTAGCAAAAGACAACGTCGTTCAACTGTTGTATAATATATATTACAACAGGTGCACTGCATGTTGTATAAAATACCCATATTACAACAGGCCATTCCATAAAAGACAACATGTTTCAACTGTTGTATAAAATACATCTATTACAACATGTGATCACATGTTGTGTAAAGCACCCCCCCATAAGACCACGCGATCTAATACAACAGTTAACACCTGTTGTAAATTGAGAAAAGGAACTGTTGTAAAAAGCATTTTCTGTAGTAGTGAACCCTTTACCACAAACTCTTCCTCTCTAATGTAAACCAAGAACTGATCACTAGTCCTTCTCATGTACATGATGATGTTGTTTATGACTATCCAATATGCATCACATGGATCCAACTAATATCTGCTTATCATGTTCAAAGTATATGTGACATCAGGATGAATACACAACATTGCATGCATCATTGATCCAATTTTTGTTGCATATGGAATTAGACTCATGTGTTCCCTTTCTTCACAAGAACTGGGACATTGAAATTTAGATATGGTAACTCCATGATGCATGGGCATGTTTCCTCTCCTTGAGCTCCCCATATTGAACCGCTTCAACACTTTGTCAATGTATGTGCTTTGACTTAGTCCAAGAATCCTTCTAGATATATCTCTATAGATCTTAATCCCTTAGATGTAGGATGCTTCTTCCAAGTCTTTCAAAGAAAACATATGTTATAACCTAAAATTTCACTTGTATTTTAAATAATTGAAATGCAATTATTCTATGAAAAGAGACTTGTTTGGAAATTTGGATGCTTTGTTTCAAAGACTGGGTTTCTTTACCAATTTCCTTGAATGATATATTTCATGAATTCTACTATTTTATTAATCCAATGATGAATAAAAAGGGAAAAATGATAAAAGAAAATCACATAACAAGCAAAAAGAAAAAAGAAAATAGATAATAAATGAATGTGCTTGAGAGAATAGTATAGAGTTCTCTATAAAGTGGAATAGATAGCTTCAATTGATTAATTTTCATTTACACATGGTTTTTAATAGAAATAATAACCAAAATAATGAAAATAGAAAAGAAAGAAAGAGAAAAAAATGTGTTTTAAATGCATAATAGATGCCTTATAAATGGATGACTTGGATGTTAAGTAAAGGGGTTATTCTTTTCAAATTTTGGTCCCAATATTTACACACCTAGATAAAGTCATTAAAGACTTACCATTAAAATTTGAGATTAAAAGTATGGATGGTTTGAGATAATAAAATCCTTAAAGTGAAAGGAATAACATTAAATGTCACAATTTTGATTTATATTTGCAAACCTTTTAAATGGATTGTGTTATGAGGGCCTCAGGTCTAGAATCCAATGGTAATTCCATCATCTCCTAGCTTATGACATTTCAGAAAGGAGGAACATAAACTTGATTTTTCTAGATCGATTCCCTCAATCATCAATGCATGAGTGAGTTTGTAATGTGATTACTTGGCTTTGAAGAATCATGGGGAACCCACCTACCCTGGGTATTTCTTGGTTTAGAGGTGTCAAGAAGAATCCCTTAAATTACCTTTGGGAGACGACCCTATTAACAAGAAAGAGTATATATGGAGGGGCGTAGACCCTCTACGAGACCACAAACACTCTCATGAGTCTCTACGAGATGATCATAGTCATCCCTACCACCAATTCTATCTCTAGTCCCTATTTTCCTTTCCTATTCTTCTGCTTTGTCTGCTAGAGCACCACCCCCTTCCTCTTTGTCTGGGCCTCTTTCCAAGAAATTGACATCGCCTTCGACTTCGATAAGGGGCAACGACTAATTTCAGTCCTTCACTAATTATTGGGGAGGTAAGATGCTTCAAGTCAACTACAGAGTTGATTGGCTCATGAATGAGGAACAAGCACGAGCAGGAAGATGACCAAGGGTATATTTACCCTTCTGCCTCAACTCCCCTTCCTAACAGTTTAGGGCATTCTCGACTTTTTGTCCTTTCTTTAACTCAGTCCAGCGGTTGTCGCCATGCGAGCAAGGGAGCGTAGTTGCTTGGAGCCCATTGGCTCAACCCCAGTTGTGTTGACAAGATGGGTCTTATGGGCTTTTTCCTAGATGTTAACCTTTGATTGCCCATAATTAGTTATTTTATAAAAATCCTAGAAATTTGTAGGATGATCGGATAATAGCAAGTAATGTATGGTTTTTTCTTAGAAAAATCTTTATATTCCAATTAAAATGTAAACATGGCCTAAATATGCTTCTAGTTTGAAAAGTGCCTAAAGATATCATCTTTAATGTGTTAAATTAACTAGAAACCCTAAGTTTCAAGAGTTGATGATCTTAATATGTTAACTTGACATTGATTATAAAAGATTGATCCTTTGTGATTAAAAGGAACAACTTGAAAGTTATTTGAACTCGAAAACCCATAATTTGATAAAATAGGGTTTCTTTGAGATTAAAAGTGAAATTCATGATAATTAGGGTTTGTGAACCAAAAGGGCATGAAAAGTGAAATTTAGGGTTTGGAAAAGACAAAACCCTAGTGCAACCCTAGAGTTGACATAGAGACCCTAACTTGAGACTCAATTCAGTCTTACTGATGATTTGGATAAAACAATGATACATGGGTACATTGCTTTAACTTTTAGGATAGAGGATAATAGGGGGAGGGGGCCATTACATTTTGTATCAGAGAAGGGTTTACCATTTAACCTCCAATAATTATTAAATTTTAAAAATAATGTAGATCCCAAAGAGAATTATCAGAGTGTTTTCCAAATACAATGGTTTCTAGAAAGGACCACTATCAGGGGGCTGGTAATATTGTCCTTCACACTACTAATCAGCTTATGAGGACTCTCGAACTCGTGCTTCTTGTCTGGCTAAAGTATGAGGACTTTGCTCAAAATAGCATACCTCTAGGATTTCTCATCATTGTTCATCATATCTTATCACCTTCGCTCACAAAATCCTAGGTTCCTACAACTACATTTTGTATCTCTTTCGGAGTTCTAGGGTTATGAGAATTAGGGGTTAAGGCATCATCCAACAAATGATAAATAAAATGTAATCCATATGTCATGGACCTAAGTTTATGATGTTTTAATATCTCATGTATGAAACTAAGGTTACGAAACTTAGCTTATGTGAAATAGCATGTCCCACAATAGGATCATTGTCATCCTTGACTGCCAGGGGAAGGCCCTCCTACCAGGAGAGTATGTCTCCAAGAGAGACGACAGAAGACGGGACTACCAAAAAATGAAAGAGTCCAGAAGAGGACACCACTAGGGAAGGACTCGAGCCCAGAGTTTCCCCCTTTAACACTCTGAACCCTAAAGATAGTTCAAACCCTACGTCCAAACCTATGATGGAAGACAAACCCAAGGATGACCCCCGTCATGCTACCATTCCTGGACCCACAGACACGCCAGTTGCTACCTCTGATCATCTCCAGATAGGAAAAGAGAAGCAACTCATAGATATGGATAATGCCCTTACACCCAAAGGTGTTTCTAGAAATGAGTATGGTGAACCCCTACCTATTCACCCTTATCATGAAGTCACCATCCTCAACTTCATCAAGTTGGGCATAGAAAAACTCTAGGCCAAAGATAGGTCTGAGGTGGAAGCCTGGCTTCACACAGTGGAAAATGGTTTTCATATTTTGGGAGTGCCACCTAATAAGAAGGTTCTCTTTGAAACTCATCTACTTAAGGTAACCGAAAAACTTTGATGCAAAGATTATGTCACTAACCAAGAATTGATCATGGAACCAATGTCCTAGACGGACTTTCCTACCATCTTCTCAGCTTACTTCACCCAGAGAATGGAAAAGACGGTAATGCCTTCTTAGAATCCACCTAAAGAACATCCTGTGCTTCTAAATGCAACACTGGGGAAAGGAATGCTAATAGGAAATCCCAAGATCACCAAAATGGATAGGGTAGGAATGGAGGAAAGGGAAAATTCCACACCAAGCATCGCCCCAAGGTATCACAACTTTGGGAAGACACACTAGAGCAAGTTTCATTTTGAGAGTAGGGTGTACTACCTCTTTCATCAAGAAGGGCATATTCAGGATGACTTCCCTCTCTCTAATCCCCAAACATCCCAAAACATGACTGTAGCGTCATGCGGGGCAGTCCCAGTTGATTAAAAATGACAACAGGTCCAAGTTGGTGACATTGATGATAATGGAGCTTAGGCTGATGCAGAGCAACTTCACAGAAGTAGTCATCCTTGAAAAGTAGTATTACACCTTATACTAGATAATGTATGACTTAGTAAAGTAATTTAGTCCTAAGTATGAGAAATGTGAAGTATCAAATCTTATAATTAGAAGTGAAGCTTTTGATAGTAATTTAATTCTTGAATGATAATCCACATGGTATAGTAGCTCCCAAGAATAAAATGCATGATAGGATGTATGCCTACCTCAGATTCAAGTATGCTTTTTTATGATCCTTAATACCACTAAGTATTCTTTATCCTGTTCTGGGGAAGGACCCTTTTTAAAGGAATGAGTTTTAAGAATTATTTGAGAATTTCGGAAACTTTAGGGCAACATAGAAATTTGAGAGAATGAGTGCATGAATCATAAAAGCACATAGATTGAGTATGATTATCTAGACCCAAGTATGACCTTCTCTAAGGGACATGAAGAAAAGTCACTATGGAAGTGACCCATAGAATGTGGCTAGGCCCAGGTGGGTAGGTCACTATGATTCCCGTGAAGGGACATAAAGAAAACTATGTGTGCCCTAAGAAATGAAGGAAATTTGTGTGAGAATTATAAAGAATAAAATGTGCTTGGATATTATCAAAGGAACCACAAGCAAAATGTGTGATGAAATAAAATAATGTTATGATAGAACCCTAAGTCAATCCTATGTTCAAGAAGGGATGAGATCAATGGGAGTAGGAGTTGATTGTTCCCTAAATGCACAAGACCATAGGGCCAGGAGGTGACAACTATGTTTACTTGAGGCCCATGGGTTAGGAGGTTGTCCACCTTCATGAGTTCATGTGACCCAAGGGGTGAATGTGAGAGGCACTCTCTATATGCATAACGATGAGATCACTCCAAACGTATTGGTGCCCTAAAGACCTTGAAAATATGACTAAGGATCATAAATAGAAGTTGTGATAAGACTCAAAGGTTATGAGGAAGTTTTGCCTATATGTATACATGGAATTAAGATAATGGTGGTACTCATGGTTTGGAGTCATATGTAGAATGTTTCAACCTAGACTTGAAAATAAAATGGTGGTGTGATGCAACATCTCTACTCTTTGAATAAGATGAGCTTTGTATTTGGACTGCAACCAAATGCTTATTTCATCTTGTTATGAGTGTGAGAGATGGGACAGACTTATGCCATACTAGGAATAAAAGTGATATGAGGAATAAACACTTAAGTTGAAATCCTTTTAGGATAATCGAGGATTTAAGGTATTAGCACACCCCTATGAGAAGATTTTGAATAAATGAATTGGAAACCTAGGAGAACAAGGTAATCAAAAAATTAAAATTTCAAAGGAGGACATAATTATGAAGTGAAATTTGAATTCTATAGGTATAATATTGAATCTAATGACCAAAATAATGGATGCAAGAGTTGATTTACTAAATAAAAGTAAACCAATACTAACTTGTTGAGCAAGCTTATAACAACTCAGTTAGATGATCCAGAGTTAGTTGAAACATATGGTTTGATGGAGGAGCTAAAGACACACCCCTTGATGGTTGGGAATGATGGAATCCAACATGAAACTTGATTTTGAGGATTCCACATAAAGATTTGTATCATGCAAAATGCTCATGGTTATAAGTATAGAGTGCAACCTGGTACCACAAAGATGTTTAAAGACTTACAACAATATTTCTAGAGACCTAGAATGAAGAAGGACATTGTAGTATATTCTTTCAGTTGCCTTACATTCTAGATGGTGAAGGTTGAACACCAATGACCTAATGGGTAGCTACATTCAATTGAAATTCCAGAGTGGAAATAGGACCAGATCTCTATGCATTTTGTGAAGGGTCTCCCCAAGATTAAAAAAAGGGGGTCATAATGCAATACGGGTTATGGTAGATCGCCTTACCAAGTCAACACATTTTCTAGCATTAAAGATCATTGCCAACGTGGCATACCTAGAAGAACTATATTAGAGAGATAATTTGACTGGATGGTGTTTTGATTTTAGTTATTTTTTACTGTGACCCTAAATTAACTTCCAAGTTGTGGAAGTAAGTGCATGAAGAACTCGACACTAGATTGAAGTTTAGCATAACTTATCACCCCCATACAGATGGATAGTAAGAAAGAACAATCCAAACTTTAGAAAATCTATTTAGAGAATGCATGCTCGATTGGGGTAGATCACGGGAGCAATACTTTACCATAGATGAGTTTGCTTACAATGATAAATACCAAGCAAGTATTATGATGCCTCATGTATGAAGCTATTTATGGGAGGCCATTTCGGTCACCTCTTCACTGGGATGATGTTGGTGAGAGGACCTTGTTGCGGTCAGAGGAATTGCAGTTGTATATGGATAAAGTCATTTTGATCAAGAAAAGGATGAACATAGCACATGATCGATAGAAGTTGTATGCTAATGTGAAGAAGTCTGACTTGTAGTTCACTATGTGTGAGACTGTGTTTCTGAAAATTCAACCCCTCTGAGCTATAGACAAGAATAGAGGAAAGTTGAGTCCCTAATACATGGTCCTATTTAAGATTTTAGAATGGATTGGTGAAACTGCTTATTGTTCAGTCTTACCTCCTCAATAGAGTATGGTGCATGATGTGTTCCATGTATCCATTATAAAGCACTATGTGAAGGATATGATCTGTGTGTTGAGCATTGAACCTATTGAACTCCAAGGGAGGTTGACATATCTTGAGGCACCTATAAGGGTACTGGATACCAAGGTGAAAGATCTTAGGAATAAAAATATAGAGACGGTAAAGGTTCTTTGGGAGAACCATGGAGAGGATGAATCCACATGGGAGATGAAGACAGGCATGGACAAGTTTTATCCAAAATTCTTTGTTTTATTATTTGAATTCTGAGGGAAAATTTGCTAAAAGAGGGGAAGGATGTTATAACCTCAAATTTCACTTGTATTCTAAATTATTGAAATGTGATTATTCTATGAAAAGAGACTTGTTTGGAAATTTGGATGCTTTGTTTTAAAGAATTTATTTCTTTGCAAATTTATCTTAAATTATAGATTACATGAATTATATTGTTTTATTAATCCAATAAGGGACAAAAAGGGAAAAAAGATAAAAGAAAATACCATAATAAGCAAAAAGAAAAACAAAATAGATAATAAATGAATGTGATTGAGAGAATAGTATAGAATTCTCTAGAAAGTGGCATAGATGGCCATAATTGACTAGTTTTCATTTGCACATGGTTTCTAATAGAAAGAATAGCCAAAATAAAAAAATAGAAAAGAAATAAGGAAAAAGATGTGTTTTATATGCATAATATATTCCTTATCAATGTTAGGAAACAATGTTATTCTTTTTGAGTTTTGGTCTGAATCTTTACAAGCACCTAGATAAAGTCATTGGAGACTTTACTTAAAATGTGAGATTAAAAGGATGGTTTGTTTGAGAGATATGTATTTTATAAAAAATCTCCAAAGTGAAAGGAATAACATTAAATGTCACAATTTCAATTCATTTAGAAAACCTTTTAAATGGCGTGTGTGACAAGGGTCATCAGATCTATAACCCAACAATGATTACATCATCACCTAGCTCACAACATTTATTGAAGGAGGAATAAAACCCAAGTTTTTTAGATCAATTCCCATGATCATCAATGCATGAGTGAATTTGGAAAGTGATTCCTTGGCTTCGAGGGATCATCAGGACCCACCTGCTTGGGTTTTCCCAGTTTAGAGGTGTCTAGAAGAACTACTCATAACAAGGAGGAGTATATATAGATGGGTGTACACCCTCTACGAGACCACAAAACTTCTCATGAGTCTCTACGAGACCTATCGTAGTAGTCCCTTCCACCAATTGTGTCTCTAGTCCCCATTTTCCCTTCCTATTCTTCTCCTTTATCTACCAGAGCACCACCTCCCCTTCCTCTCTATTTGGGCCTCTTCCCAAGCAATTGATGTTGCCTTCAATTTTGGCAAGGGGCAACGAACTATTTGGGTCCTTCACTGGCTGTTGGGGAGGCAAGATACTCAAAGTCAACTGTATAGTTGACTGGATTGGGAGGCTAAATCAAGAATGAGAAACGAGCATGAGGAGGAAGACGACCGAGGGTATATTTACCCTTCTTCCCCGAATCCCATTCCTAACAGGTTAGGGCATTCTTGAGTTTTTGTCCTATCTTTCTCTTGATCATGTGGTTGTCACCACGCAAGCAAGGGAGCTGAATTGGATGGAGCACATTGGCTCAACTCCAACCACGTTGGAAAGGCGGGTCTTGTGGCCTTTTGCTTATATGGTGCCCTATGATTGGCCCACAATTAGTTATTTTATAAAAATCATAGAAATTAGTAGGATGATTGGATAATAGCAAGTAATATATGGTTTTTTCTTAGAAAATTACATAGAATCTAACAAAAATGTAAACATGACCTAAATATGCTTCTAGCTCAAAAAGTGTCTGAAGATAGCATCTTTCATGTGTTAAATGAGCAAGAAACCCCATCTTTTAAGAGTTGATGATCTTAAAGTGTTAATTTGACATTGATGATAAGAGATTGATGTTTTGTAAATAAAAAGAGCAACTCAAAAGTTGTTTAAAGTTTGCAACCCATAATTTGATAAATTAGGGTTTTGAGGCTAAAAGTGAAATTCATGATAATTAGGGTTTGTGAAACAAAGGGCATGAAAAGTGGAATTTAGGGTTTGGAAAAGATAAACCCCTAAAGTAGGCCTAGAGACCCTAACTTGAGCCTCAAGTCAGTCTTAATGATGATTTGGATTAAATAATGATACACAGGTACATTGCTTTATCTTTTAGGATATAATTTCTTGGTTGCTTGTTGGATATTCTTGATTGCTCTTGGTTGAACATCAAGAACACCTTATCAAGATATGTAGTTATGCCTATGACTAACCGCTTTAGTTTGTTAGTGTTTTTTGAGGTTTTAGTAGTTTTCTTGAAATTAAATGTTTCGATGATATTTATTTCCTTCAATCTATAAAGTCACTACGACTATCACAAATTATGCTTATAACTTGCTTAAACCCCGCATACCAACTCTGCAGGTTTGAATGGAAGGAAATGAAAAGTCATGGTGATGACTGAAGACCAGACCCCAAATTGGGAAGGTCAGACCATGCCCAAAATTGGGAAGGTCATATGAGGTCAGACCAGGCCCCAGATTGGGAAGGTCATATGAGGTTAGGCCAGGCCCCAGATTGGGAAGGTCTTATGAGGTCATGCCCCAGATTGGGAAGACCAACATGAACCTGGGATCCATATTGAGAAGGTGGCCTTTTTGTCCACTACAGGGACAACACCTGATAACCTCCCATTTTGTGATGTTATCTTATTAGTTTTTCTCAGTTTTCCATACTCTTTCTTAGATAAATTAGATAGAATATTTAAACTTTCCAACTTATTACGAAAATACTAATAGACTAACTCTCCTTTTTTTATCCTTACAGAAAATTACAAAAAAAAATTGCCAAAGCTCCAACACCGAACGGTCCTGAGACCGAATGAAAGCCAAATGGTCCCAAGACCGTATGAAGCCAAACGGTCCCAAGACCGAATGAAGGCCAAACGGTCCCAAGACCATGTAAGGCTAAATGGTCTCGAGACCGCATGAAGCCAAACGGTCTCAAGACCGAATGGAGATCAACCGGTCCCAAGACCACATGAAATTACAAGGTCCCGAGACTGAATAAAGGCAAATGGTTTCAGACTGAAAGGGCTCAAATGGTTTCCAAACCGAGGGAGTCCAAACGGTCTCCAAATCGAGAAGAGAGTCCAAACGGTCTTCACGACCGTTTGGGCTTAAATCCCCCAAAACCGTTTGGGTTCCACTCAAAGCCTATAAATAAGACCCAAAGGGTCCCAACCGTTTGGACTCAAATTCCCCAAAACTATTTGGGTTCCACTCAAATCCTATAAATAAGACCCAAAGGGTCCTCACAAAGGGGGAAGTTATCAGACGTCCAAAGACTGCCTCTATTGTTCCAGAGTCATTCCATCCTTCATCCACTGCCCCGAGGCTGTCAGTCTGAGATCCATACTCCATCTCCAAGCTACTCTCTCTCTCATCGACAAAGAAGGTGGGAAGAGGACTCATCATCAAGTAAGCAATGAAGAGTGAAGATCGTTGCTCTCTCTCTCTCCTAAGGGTTGACCTTCCTCCCTTCTTCATGGAGATGACGCTCTCTCTCTCTCTTCACGCCTCCTTCTTAGTTCTTGCCATGAGCGAGCAGTATCATACACTAGGGTGCGGGGAGTAGCCCCACTACCCATGTTTTCGTTTCATGCAATGTATATATTGAGTTTGCAATAGAAAAATACTATCTTTTCAGTTTAACATCAATCGTTTAATGAATGCTTGTTGCTTGATCACCAACTTGTGTTATCCTTTATCTATTAGTGTGAATTGTCTATATTTGCACTTTACGATTTGATTACCGATTGTATGTTAGTTCTTGACGTATGTAGCCACCATACATCTATTTTGGTATCTACGAACGTCTTTCATAGAGTGGAGTAAACTCACCCCCATCGTGGTACTTTCATACTATGAAATGGAATTAGTTGACGTATGAAAGTACAACTTTGATGGGTTGAGGAACACACTTTGTGGATGGAGTAATGCAAAGTAAGTGACCATTCATTCGGGGATGGCTGGCGTTGCAATACTCCCGTGTTTCTTGTAGTTAGTTCTCCGAAAGGAAGCTAAGTCTACAAAGATACTAACTGTGTAGAACCTTTTTGCAGGCTATGTTTTTATGTTGTATGTTTTGATCCATGTATAGTGGTGGCGAAATCCGATAACATCCTAGTGGTTTATTAGCATTGTTTACAACCTTAAATTTACTTTCTTGCTTTTACCTTTCTTGCACTTAGTTTAAAACAAGCAAATCAACTCTCAGATCTAAATACCAACTTTTATGTAGTTAAGTGAAATTCTAACACTTTCTATCTTGTTAATCTTAACAAGACCGTTGTCACGTGGATTCGACCCTTAACTATACTACGATAAGACTTTTGTGTATCCTAGCATACATGGGTGGAGTTCCTAATCTAGTATAAGCAAGGCTAAACCTAAAGACTTACTATCTTTAGGATTTTAGTGGTGCATGCAATTCCACGTAAGTGGAAGCTCCATTGAACGTTTTAATTTCTTTTATCATCTTGCTAGTTGGTTAGGGTTTTACACTTTTTCTTAAAACATTACTCCATATCTTGTTGATTTCATCATATCTCCTGCATCATCTGAAAAGTTTGTTTCTTCCTCTACTCAGGTAGAAGACGTGTATGCAACCATATCATAATCTCGAATTCTCCCCTGACCCAGAGTATGACTCTGAGGTAGAGAGAAGCTTCCACCGCCGCATTATACTTAACCGCCAAAGAGCCAGACAAATAGCCAAAGATCAACGCCAAGCTGCACTAGTGATGGAAAGGGTCAACGCTGCCATAGCAGCCCAGCGAGCACAACTCATCGCCGATATACACACCCAAGTTCAGGCTAAAGAGCAAGCCCACATTCGTGTTGAGAATGAAGCAGCCACAGCTGCTGCTCAACTTCTAGTAAGGAGCAAGAAATTATGGGATAACGTTGTTCCCAAGATTTATGAAGACAACCATCTAGTCCAACCACCACTCATCAACACTCCTAATTTTGAGATTAGGACACAATGGATCCAAATAATGCAGGGCATCTCATTCTCTGGAAGTGCCAGAGACGACTGCATGGACCATTTGAAGAGGTTCAAGGCTCTTTGCAGGTTGGTACCACAAGATGGAAGGACTATGGATGTAGTCATGCTTAGAATCTTCAACTTCACCTTGTCTGGAAGAGCACTAAGTTGGTACAATTCTTTGGACGGGGAGCAAATTACCACCTGGGCCCCCTTGGAAGAGAAATTCTTGGAGAAATTCTTCCCCCCTTCACTAACCTACTAGATCAGGGGACAAATCAACCAATTCCTTCAACTACCTGGGAGTCATTGGCTGACTCATGGGAAAGGTTCAAAGAGCTCTTGAGGAAATGCCCTCACCATGGAATCTCACAAAATCAGTTTATAGAAACTTTTTATAGGGGAGTAAGTGATGAAATTAAGAAGTTCCTAGATTCCTCATCTGGAGGAAACTTTATGAGGCAGAACTACGAAGATGCCTGGAGGATCGTCACTCTCGGAGCTGAAAATCAATCCAATTGGGGAAGGGCATCCACAGGAGGAGTTCTAAAGGTCTGTAAAGCTGAAGAATATATGGAAATGAAAGCTATAGCCGAAGCTTTAAAAACCATAGCCAGTAAACAACAAGCCCTTGAACCATCATTTGGGGAATATGATAGAAAGAAGAACCCTCAACAAGTCAAAGCAGACACCAAAACTTGTGAGGCCCATCATGCATCCGATCATCCCACATTGTCATGTGGCTTACTTTATAATGTGATGATGGATATGCAACCACCACAACCACAATATGAACTGATCGTTGAACACCCTGAAGATCAGATGCCCGAACAAGTCAATTCTATTCATTCCATACCAAGAAAAGCTTACTATAATCCAAATCAATCGAGAAACCACCCCAGGTTTCAATATGGGAATCATGCGGGGACTACTAACCTGCAACATCAAACACAAGGTGGATCTTCCAATAGATTGCCACTTGGATTTCAAAGCAACTACAACCAAAATCAAGGGAATTTTAGAAATAACTTCCAGTGATCCAACTACCCAAGAAATCCCTCTACATACTACATATATACTCACCCACCTCTACACCCGCAATTACAACAAACTCAGCTGCAATAGCCGCATCAACCTCCGTTGCCAGCACCTCAACAACAACCACCTCAAGGGCAGCAACAATTCACTCAATTTCAATACAAGAATGCCCCACCTCACCAGATAGATGAACTATCCTTGATAAGATAGATGTTGCAATCGCAGCAAACCATGCTGGCTAACCAGCATGCTCAACAAAAGGCTATAGAAACCTAGTTAGCACAGATAACAGCTCAGCTAAAGCCCCTAGTGGGCATTTTTGCTGGCCAATTAGAAGGAAATCCAAGACACGACCAACATAGACCATAACAATTAAATGTTGTTACAACAAGGTTTGGTCGTGCTCTCACCGAAGTTGTCTCGGTTAATAAAAAAGATAGAGATGTAGCTGAAATCATCCCAACAAAAGAATTAGGTCAAGAAGATGAAGAAAGGAAAGAAAAGGGACAAGGTCCCAAAGAACCAAAGGTTCCACAATATAACCCAAGGATACCCTATCCTGGAAGGTTAAAGGAAACCAGACTAGACTCTAGATTCTAGAAATTCAAAGAGGCAATGAAGAAGCTTTATGTTGATATTCCATTCCTCGACGCCTTATCTAAAATCCCAGCCTGGTCCAAATATTTGAAGACCTTGCGGTCAAAGAAATATATGACAGAGGAGCATGAAACTGTCAAGCTAGCCCGGACCACTTCTGATATCATTCTGAATAAAATGCTGAAAAAATAGAAGGACCATGGTTCCTTCGACATACAATGCTCTATTGGGAACACTTCTTGTAAGAATGGATTGGCCGACTTGGGATCCAACATATCAATTATGCCATTTTCCATGTGTAAAAGATGGGGGTTCACTGACTTGTTACCTACAACTATGACCATCCAGCTCACTGGTTCCACCATTACCGCTCCACTGGGAATCATCGAAGATATTTCTGTAATAGTGGGGAGGGACTCTTATGTCCCTTGGGACTTCATCATTATGGATATAAAAGAAGACTTAAGGTACTGAATAATATTTGATAGACCCTTCCTCGCCACAACTAGAGAATTAATTGATGTCGAGGTTGGAACAATCACCTTGAGGTTGGGTAAAGAAATCGTTCAATTCAGGGTTTTCAACAGCCTGAAGAGCCCTAGTATCCATGAAGAAGTTTTTCTACTTAAAGCAATAGATAAAATGTCTCAACTTAAGAAAGAAAATCCAGAACCATAAGATGCCCTGGAGGACGCTCTAAAAAATTTGGAAGCTGAGTTTTTAACCAACGAGTTGTTTCAGCAATGCCTGCAATACTTGGAACAGGTTGAAAAAGTCCCAAAGGCTACTTTTGAAGAACTAAAATTTATCACCACAATAGAGACAACAAAATTACCCAAAGCCCCAGAAATGAAAACTCTACCAACTGGGCTCAAACATGTCTTCCTAGATGAAGAAAAATTATGTCCAGTTATCATTAGTTCTTCTTTGGTTGATGATCAAGAAGAAAGGCTGCTCACTGAACTAAGAAAGCATAAGAAAGAAATTGGGTACAAGATGACTGATAGAAGAGTTCAAACCCTTGAGGGAGCACCAGAGGAAACTGAACCCAAATCTGAAAGAGGTAGTTCTCCTCGAAGTTATCAAACTCTTAAAAGAGCGAATTATCTATCCAATTTCCGACTCTCAGTGGGTTAGTCATGTTCAAGTGGTCCCTAAAAGGGGGGAACCACTGTTGTCTTAAATGATAAGAATGAACTAGTACCTACTAGAACCGTTACTGGTTGGAGAATGTATATTGATTATAGCAAAACTGAAAAACTCAACAAGGAAAGATCGTTTTCCCGTACCCTTCCTTGACGAAGTTCTTGAGAGGCTAGCCCACCAAAAAAGTTTTTGTTATCTCGACGAATATTCTGGGTTCTATCAAATCCTGATTCACCCCAAAGTCCAAGAGAAAACAACATTTACTTGTCCCTTTGGGACATACGCCTTCAGAAGGATGCCCTTCGGGCTATGCAACGCACCCACAACCTTCCAAAGATGCATGACTGCAATCTTCACGGGATTAACAGAATCCATTTTAGAAGTTTTCATGGATGATGTTTTAGTATACAGAGACTCTTTCGACAAATGTCTGCTCAACCTAAGTAAAGTTTGAAAAAGATGTGAGGACACAAACCTTATCCTCAACTGGGAAAACTGTCACTTTATGGTGATTAAGGGTGTTATCCTAGGACATCGAGTAAGGAAGGAGGAATTAAAGTAGACAAGGCAAACATATATGTCATCTCAAAGTTGTCACCACCCAAAGACATAAGAGGATTCCAAGCTTTCTTGGGTCATGTCGGGTTCTACCAGAGATTTATCAAAGACTTTTTGAAAATAGAAAAAACTATGACTTACCTATTGACCAAGGATGCTGATTTCAACTTTGACCATGAATGCCTCCATAGCTTTACAACCTTGAAAAATGCTCTAATCTCTGATCCCATTCTGAGAGCACCTAACTGGTCACATCCGTTTGAGATAATGTGTGAAGCTAGCGACTATGCTATAGGAGTGGTGCTGGGGCAGCGAGGAGACCAAACACCATATGTAATATACTACGCATCAAAGATGCTAGATGATGAGCAAAAGAATTACACCACTACTGAAAAGGAATTCTTAGCTGTCATCTACGCCTTCGAAAAATTCCTTTCTTATCTAATCGGATCAAAGGTTGTAGTATATACATACCACTCCACCATTAAATATCTTATACAGAAACAGGATGCAAAGCCCAGACTCATTCACTGAGTATTGATGCTGCAAGAATTCGATCTTGAAATAAAAGATAAGAGTAGAGTGGAAAACGTCGTTGCTGACCACCTAAGTCGCATCGAGTCTCAGGAGAATGACAATGTACCTATCCGAGACTCCCTCTCTGATGACCAACTTATGAAAATTACCACCGGATTCCTATGGTATGCTGACATAGTGAACTATCTGGCTACAGGAATTATCCACCCCTCTGCCTCTCACCTCGATAAAAAGAAATTTCTCCATGATGTTAAAAAAAACTACTGGGACGAACCCTATCTTTTTCGTCTATGTGCAGACGGACTTTTCTGCCGCTGCATACCAGAAGTGGAAATTATCCCTATCTTAGAGCATTGCCATTATGGCCCCACTGGGGGGCACATGAGTTCGAAAAAGACCACTTTGAAAGTTCTACAATAATGTTTCTTTTGGCCAACAATAGCAAGAGATTCCTTTTATTTTGTAAGATTGTACAATAAATGTCAACTTTCTGGCGGTATAACTAAACGAAATGAAATGCCTCTCACTTTGTGGTAAGAAATTGAACTTTTTGATGTTTGGGGAATAGACTACATGGGTCCCTTCCCCTCATCGTATGGATTTTCTTTCATATTGGTTGTTATGGATTATGTCTCAAAATGGGTAGAAGCTATACCCACCGTATCTAGCAACTCAAAGCCAGCCATCAAGATGTTCAAAGACATCATTTCCCTCAGATTCAAAGTCCCCTGAACTATCATATCTGATGGAGGGACCCATTTTCTGGAAAGAAGCTTCACAACCCTCCTAAAAAAATATCGAGTCAACCATAAGGTCGCCACACCTTACCATCCGCAAACTAGTGTCCAAGTCGAAGTTTTGAATAGACAACTGAAGGCAATCTTTGAGAAAACAGTCAATAGACATCATACCAACTGGTCCACCAAGCTTCCCGATGCCCTTTGGGCTTACTGCACAGCTTATAAAACACCGATTGGAACAACCCTGTTCCATCTGGTATATGGGAAATCATGCCATCTTCCAGTTGAACTGGAACATAAGGCCTGGTGGGCCATTAAACAACTGAATTTTGATTTTAAAAGTGCTGGAGAATACAGACAACTCCAGTTGCAAGAACTTGAGGATCTTAGAATGACAGCCTACCATAGATCCATAATCTATAAAGAAAAAACCACGATGTGGCACGATGGCCACCTAAAAAGAAAGGATATAATTATCGGAGATAAGGTCCTCCTCTTCAATTCCAGACATAAGATGTTTCCTAGAAAACTGCGCACAAAATGGTCGGGGCCATTCACAATCAAACATATCTACCCGACATGAGCCGTAATTATCCTTGATAATAATGGAGGAGAATGGACTGTCAATTGCCACATATTAAAAAAATACTATACACCAGCAAACAAAATACCAAGACAAACTATTGAGATCAGAGATCCCACAGCATCACCATAACCAAATCAGAACTTTGTCGAGCCAGTGACGTAAAACCAAGGTGCTACTTGGGAGGCAACCCAAGATCTGAGTATCCTCTTTCCATTTCATTTTTACCCAGTTTTGTTAATTGTTCTAGTATTTTAATTGTCTACCTTAGTTCTATCATCTTTAATCTAAAAATATAAAAATTCACATAAAAATATAAATATCAAAAACCTAAATCATGTTATCCTAAACGGTTTTTAAAACCATTTGGGCCTCACAGTTTTAAAACCGTTTGGACCCCAATCGGTCTCAAAACCAATTGGACCTTTCAGTCTCAATACTGATTGGACCTTTCGGTCTTGAAACCGTTTGGAGCCCAAACGGTCTCAAAACCATTTGATCCCAAATGGTCTCAAAACCATTTGACCTTGGGAATTTTTTTCGCCACCCTTCGCATACGCCACCACCGCGACACCGTTGGTGACTCCATCTACAGTCACCACATAGTTCGCGGGACCATCATTAGTGTCCTTTTCGCAAGACACTACCACCCTTCCACCCTGACCCCAACCATCCCACCCATCCCTTTCTGGGGTCCCTTTTACAAATGTCAGTGAGGAATTCAGACGTTGATTTGATGCCATCAGAAACCTCCTCACCAACCCTTCTAACATAATGCAATCTATTTTTTCTTGTGTGCAGGATCTCACAATACAGGTCGCCAAGATCGACGAGCAAAACCACACCTTACCAGGCATCCTCTCAAGCATCAACCAACGGCAGCAAGTAGCAGCCATGCAAGTCGAACGCATTGACGACCGCCTACAACAATTGCCACAGTTGATGCTTGAGGTGAAAAGCCAGCAAGCAACGTTGGCTCAAGAAGTCGATAGGATCTCTACGTAGACTCAACCTCTACTAGAGAACCTTCGTGAGCTTAAGAAGCAGCAAATTACTTTCAGCACGTGTTTGGATGACATCACTAACATCCTTGCACATCTCAATAGTCGCCAAGAGGAGTCGTCAAATAATGAAATCAATCACCTACGAGCCCAAGTCACAAACCTTTCTGCATGAATCCTCTTTGTCGAGGCACGATACTCTAATCTCAAGGAAACCCACGACGCACTACTTGAGACACACGAGCACGTGCATGTGGCCCTTGATGAATTACAAGTACTTTGCCGACAATGCAAGAAAACAACACCAAAACAAATAAAAGATAAGGCGGCAGACGACGAAGAAGAAAAAGAAGACGAAGATGAGGAAGAAGATTTTGACTCCTCCGCTGACTCCAACGATGATACCTCTTCCTCAGATGACAAACCTGATGACTCATGACATGATGGGGACGAAACCAGCCGATGAATAGAACCTTCAAAGAAGGCAGAAGACAAAGACCACCGAGAAGGTGGACAAGATCCCAAATCCCCCGATCAAAATATCAACATGTCATATGGGGATCAATTCCTTGACTATTCTGCTATGGGATCTATGGGGGAAACAACCAAAGACGTGGCTTTTGCTGAGTTTTGGCAATGTATCCTAGGAACCAGCATTAGTCCACCACCATCATCAGCTCATCATTTCTTTGCACCAGAACAATCGGTGCATTTACCCCCACAACAAGAAGAGTTAGACAGAGTGAGTCTAGACACAGATGATGGACTTGACTCTGATTCTAAATAAGAAAAAGATGAAGTTCTGCAACATTATATGGATGATCTAGAGCAAACTTCTTTTCCTCCGCCGTAAGAGCTTCCCCCGCCGCCTCCTTTACCTAAGAAGATGCATGACCTAGACTTGGCGGCCATCTCTACCCTAGATGTCTAGGATATATTCATCCTGAAAACTATCATAGATGATGCCAAAGAAGGGGGTGACATCATCTACACAAATTTAAAGACTAAGCGCAAGATGTCACGTGAAGATTTCTGCATCATCCTTCGACCTCAATCAATGGTGAAGATGGCAATCTTCCGTGTCCTCCTTGCCAATGCTATCCAAATATATTGATGCCCAAAAAGGCCACAGCTAGTTCTCAACGCTTCACCTTCTTTGGCTCTAAGTCTATTGCATAAGGACTTACAAAACAATACTATCGAGCGGCTGCGTAGGGGGATTGACCGGAAGGTACGATACATCACAATACCCTTCCAAGTTTTGAGCCACTGGCTGCTCATGATCGTTGACACCGAGGCTCGCAACGCCAAAGTGTACAACTTCTGCGCCAATGAGCTCAAAGCCGAAATCATCAATTTTGCTGGCCTAGGAGCCGGGGAGGCAAGATGCATCCCTTTCTGGCTTCTAAAATTAATCTGGGATGCAAAGCCATCACTCCGATAGGGTTGGAACCAACCATGGTTCTGGATCATAAACCCACAAGTCCAAATGCAAGAAGGATCTGGGGATTGCGCTTTCTGCACTATACGCCGCATACAAGCGCTTAATCAACAAATCCCCTTTACCGAGCTGGCCGTAGAAGATTTTCACTCTCTATGAGGGCGTGATGCCATGGATCTCATATGTGACAGAAGGTTCTTCAAGGACCTGACTATGGGACCAGACGAAGTCCCTCGCTACCTCTACTCGGCTATCCAACGTCCATAGAAATAGTCGTTCCGGCAAACATTACAGGAGTTGGAGAAAGAACAACAACCCACCATGGTCCCTGAACAAAGACAATGGGACCCTTATAGTTTTGATATGGCGAAAGACAAAGGGGAAATAAAGTTATTAATAGGGGCCACCATCACCAGATCCTCCTCACAAATGGTGCCCCTATCTTCCATAAATCCTACTTTTCCTAACTTCGACCTTGCAGCTTGCAAGACTCTTTCTGACAATGAGCTTTGACTCATCATGTCCAGGCTATATGCCGAGAAAGATGAGCTCATTTTTCTCAAAGATGATATTCTTGTTATGGAAGAAAATCTCCATGAAACCGTCCAATTTAGAGGATCTCTATCCGTGAGCCTAATGACTACTTATCAATATCTCCTCGGACGGAACCATCCGACGGTTTACATGGCGTCAGCTTTGATGAAAGATGACCTATTAAAGTTAAAGAACTTCAAAACCATGGAGGCACTTATCTCTTGCCTCCAGCATACAACTCCGAAGTTCATTATGCTCCCTTTACTTCACTCAGAGCACTAGATGTTACTGGTGACAAACCTTCCTAAAGGAACAACAACCATCTATAACAGTTCCGACAGCCAGTTTGATCCAGATCAAAAATAGTATGATGTAATAGCAAAGACGCCCACAGAGGAGGTGGCGAAGGAGTGTGTCGACAAACTACACGATCTTTTAAGCAAGCACACAAGGGCATACAGTAAAGCACAATTTCCAGCCTTCTGCCATAGATGTCCCCAACAGCTTCGAGAGTCAAATGATTGTTGCTTCCACGTTCTCTACTGGATATACACCATCACTGTTCTTGGAAGATAGTAGAGGACATGACGGACGTGGATTACCACGCTCTACGTGGAAAGTTTGCAGCTAATCTTCTCTGAATGCATGGAGCTACCAAGGACTAACAGAATTCGAATGCCCTTGTCCATGTACTTGTCAACCTATCACTCTGACACTCTAAGGACAGAGTGTGTGATAAGTTGGGGGGTACACTGGACAAGGGCGAGGTATCATTTTTCAACCCTTCTTCCTCTACTCTTTTTATTCAGTTCTATTTTTCTATGCATTGTTTTTATTTTTTAATTTTTTTCTTTTCATATTCTAGACTTTTTCAGTATTTTCTTTGAATAAAATAATTCTTGCACATAAGTATCACATCACTTTTGGAAAAGATCACCCCCAGCTATTCTTAAAATCAAAGTAATCCTCAATAAGCAATAATAGAAATTGCATTTAGGCATGAAATGGAAAATTAATAAGTTACCTTCACACTTGATTTTCATGCCCTTGCTTCAATTCTACAACAGACTATCCACAAGTCAACATCAGGGACAAAATAAGACAAACACTTTCAAGGACGAGAGGGAAATTAGGTGAAATCCAAATCAAGAAACCTCGCAAGTGGACCATCAAGAAGAAACTGAATAAGTGCATGTCAAGAAGCTCTAAGAACAATTTTCTTCTTTTAAAAATTAAAAGAGGCTTGGCCGCCCATTCAAAAACCCTAAAATCCCTAATCCTAAGCCTACGTGTTTACGAATAAAAGCCAAAGTGTTGAATAAAAACATGAGAGTTGTGCCATGCATAAGGACTTATATGAAAAGCCAATACAGGTCTCACCCAACCGGTACATTCAGATGTCCTCACAAAGGCAGATGTGTCATACCTGGTAGTGAGACCCTAAGGTCTCCAAATATATGAAAAGGTTGATAAAGGACTTGCCCGGTCGGTACATTCATCTTCCCTCACAAAGGCAGATGTGTCGCGCCCTGTAGTGAGACCCTAAAAGCATAGATAAACCCTCCCTCACTTGAAGGGGGAGCTACAAAAAAGCCTTTAGCCAACCCTCATACCCATTCTAGCTCCCGACAGGATTATCAAAAGAAGTATAAAACTTATTAGAGTCAGTGACATGCACAGATTAAGATCAAGGGAAAGGTGGTCCCAATGTAAGCTACGTGATATGGAAGAAACCTGAGATCCATGCAACTCCCGACACCTGAAAGAGTTTGAGCAAGCAGAAGCCCCAATTAGACTTTAGGATATCTCTGGTATAGAATTGAAGCAAGAGTATGGAAATCTTCACTAAATAAAATCACCTCGCCACTACGTGCCTCAGCTCTATCTAGCTTGAGGACAAGCTAGACTCTGAGTTAGGGGGGTGATAACCTCTCATTTTGTGATGTTATCTTCTTAGTTTTTCTCTATTTTCCATACTCTTTCTTAGATAAATTAGATAGAATCTTTAAACTTTCAAACTTATTACAAAAATATCGATAGACTAACTCTCCTTTTTTTTATCCTTACAGAAAATCATAAAAAATTGCAAAAGCTCCAAACGGTCTTGGACAGTCCTGAGACCGAATGAAGGCCAAACGGTCCCAAGACCGTATGAAGACAAACAGTCCCAAGACCGAATAAAGACCAACCGGTCCCAAGACTGAATGAAGGTCAAATGGTCCCAAGACCGTGTAAGGCCAAACAGTCCCAAGACCATGTAAGGCCAAACGGCCTCGAGACCGCATGAAGCCAAATGGTCCCAAGACCTAATGGAGATCAACTGGTCCCAAGACTGCATGAAGTTACACGGTCCCGAGACCAAATAAAGGCAAATAGTTTTAGACCGAAACGGCTCAAACGATTTCCAAATCGAGGGAGTCTAAACGGTCTCCAAACCGAGAAGAGAGTCCAAGCGGTCTTCACAACCGTTTGGGCTCAAATCTTCCAAAACCATTTGGGTTCCACTCAAAGCCTATAAATAAGACACAAAGGGTCCTCACAAAGGGGGAAGTTATCAGATGTCCAAAGGCTGCCTCTAATGTTCCAGAGTCATTCCATCCTCCATTAACTGCCCTGAGGCTGTCGGTCTAGGATCCATACTCCATCTCCAAGCTACTCTCTCTCTCATCGACAAAGAAGGTGGGAAGAGGAGGACTCATCATCAAGCAAGATGCGAAGTGTGAAGATCCTTGCTCTCTCTCTCCAAGGGGTTGACCTTCCTCCCTCCTTTGTGGAGATGACACTATCTCTCTCTCTTCTCGCCTCCTTCTTAGTTCTTGCCATGAGCGAGTAGTCTCATACACTAGGGTGCGGAGAGTAGCCCCGCTACCCATGTTTTCATTTCATGCAATGTAATTCATGAGTTTGCAATGGAAAAATACTATCTTTTTAGTTTAACATCAATCGTTTAATTAATGCTTGTTGCTTGATCACCAACTTGTGTTGTCCTTTATCTATTAGTGTGCATTGTCTATGTTTGCGCTTTTAGATTTGATTACCGATTGTATGTTTGTTCTTGATGTATGTAGCCACCATACATCTGTTTCGATATCTAGGAACATGTTTCATAGAGTGCAGTAAACTCACCCCCATCATGGTACTTTCATACTATGAAATGGAATCAGTTGACGTATGAAAGTACAACTTTGATGGGTTGAGGAACACACTTTATGGAGGGAGTAATGCAAAGTAAGTGACCATTCATTTAGGGATGACTGGCGTTTCAATACTCTCGTGTTTCTTGTAGTTAGTTCTCCGAAAGGAAGCTAAGTCTACAAAAATACTAACTATTTAGACCCTTATTGCAGGCTATGTTTTTATGTTGTATATTTTGATCCATGTGTAGTGGTGGCGAAATCCGATAACATCCTAGTGGTTTCTTAGCATTGTTTAAAACCATAAATTTACTTTCTTGCTTTTACCTTTCTTGCACTTAGTTTAAAACAAGAAAATCAACTCTCAGATCTAAATACCAACTTTTCAGTAGTTACGTTAAATTCTAACGTTTTCTATCTTGTTAATCTTAACAAGACCGTTGTCCAGTGGATTCGACCCTTAACTATACTACGATAAGACTTCCGCGTATCCTAGCATACGTGGGTGGAGTTCCTAATGTAGTATAAGCAAGGCTAAACCTAAAGACTTACTATCTTTAAGATTTTTAGTGGTGCATGCAATTCCACGTAAGTGGAAGCTCCATCAACACCCTAAAAAGGTATCCTAGAGGTTGAGTAAAATGGGTCAAGAAGTTATGAAGAAAATGGTACTTTTGTTCTATAATAATAATAATTGTTGTGATTATGTTGTTACAGTAGATGCAATATTATGTTTCCCCCATATACCACTAGAATTTGTTATACTGACCGACTATTTTTTTTGTCATAGTTTTAGGATAATTTGCTATTATTCTGCAAGTATGATGAAAGATGGACACTGAACAAAAAGATATCAAAGAATGAAATTTAATGTAATTCCTAGAGGACATAGTTAGATAGTTGTACTTCATATGGTGACCTTTAGAGATACATTTTTTTAACCATGTTGGGAAATTTATATCTCATCTTGTACAAACTTATTCATATTTAGTGAAAATTTATAAATTATTTTTAGTTAATTGCTAAACCTACGATCATGTATTAATGATAATGATCCTTTCCCTCTTGGTCTTCCTAAATAGGGGATAACATGGGGAGGGGGTCGTTACAACATATTTACCAGCCATGTCTTTACCTTGTGTGAAGTAGGGATGTCATTCCCTACCAATAGTATGTCATCTACATACAATACGAGGGATGTTACTATGCTCCCACTAACCTTATTGTACAGACAAGGTTCATCTTCATTTTGAGTAAAGAAAAACTCTTTGACAGTTTCATCAAAATGAAGATTCTAGCTCTGAGGTCTTTGGTTCAATCCATATATTGACCTTTGCATATTACAAACTTTATTTGCATCCTTTGTATTTATAAAACTCTCAGGTTGTGTCATGCACACATCATCAACAAGATTCCCATTAAGGAATGCGGTTTTAACATCCACCTACCAAATCTCATAGTCATGATAAGTTGTAATAGCAAGTATGATCCTGATGGAATTAACCATGGACGTTGGAGAAAAGGTTTCTTCATAGTCAACACCTTGAACTTGTCTTAAATCATTTGCAACAAATATTCTCTCTAAATCACTATAGTCTTGAGTTTATTATTGGTCTTAATTAGTCTGTAAGATTTGTGGATGAATGTAGGAAACAAGCTAGAGATAGGTTCTATTATCCATTTAGGAATTATGCTAACAACTTGAAAGTCAACATTGTTGATGAAATCAAAAGTCATGCCATGTGAAACATGATTGTACAAGGATATATCGAATGGTAATGGCTTGGAGAGATTCCTACTATGAGATCAATAGATGTTGATAGTAGTTCTTGTGTCAAAGAAGAAATTGTCGACAGTGATGTAGATGTGAAAGAATAAATTCCTATAGACATGGTTGATGTGGTGCTAGTTAATTGTGAGGTAAATCTTACTATTTTGTCTTACTTATTTAGAAACATTGTGCATAACGATGAGACCTTCATACTTAGGTTGTAATAAGTTTATGAAGCTGATATTGTGTTGAGATTGTGTTATCTAAAGGCTAACAATAGATGGCGTGAAATAAGCTTCATGTATCTATTATGTTTGTTGAAAGAAATTCTTCCTGAAGGCAACGAGCATCCCACCTCAACATATGAATTAAAGAAAATGTTCTGCCAAATGGGAATGGAGGATAAGAAGATACATGCATGCCCAAATGATTGTGTGTTATTTAAAAAGAACTATATCGATTCAAAAGATTGTCTAAAATGTCAAGCGTCAAGGTACAAAATGACAACTTTGGGCAAGTCCAAAACTATCTCTCCCTCTAAGGTAATGTGGTATCTACTTATAATACCACAATTTCAACACTTGGTTTCCAAAATCATGGATGCATAAAATTTAACTTGGCATGCAGAGGCAAAGAGAAACAAAGATGGGATCCTACAAAATATGTCTCATTCCCCAAAATGGAAGAAAATTGATTTGCTAAACCCTAAATTTTGTGAAGAATTTAGGAATCCAAAACTTGGGATTAGTACTGACAGGATGAATCCATACGACACATTAAGAAGCCAACATAGAACTTGTCATGTCATGATTGTTATATATAATTATAATAACTAGTTGTGCATGAAAAATAAGAATGACATGTTGTCGTTGTTGATATCGGGCCACAAACAATGTGGCAACAATATTGTTTTTTTATTAAACCTCTAATTGATGACTTCAAGAAACTTTGGGGAGAAAGAGTGATGACGCATGATTCTTCTCATAGAGATACATTTTATTTGCTTGAATATGTTGTTTCACAATACTAATAACTTTTAAACATATGGGAATTCGTTTGAATACATCATAAAAGGATCCAAAGCATGCCTTATGTTTGAGGGGAGAACTGATTCAATATTATAAACATGACCAAAGAATGTATATCTTGTTCACCAAAGGTTTTCTTCAAAAATTGCATCTTACCAAAGGCGGAGCAAAGCATTCAATGTAACAATTAAGAAATGGAGTGCCCCTAAACCTATATCGGGGGAGGTTGTTTATGAAAGAGTAAAAGACTTTGTCAATGCATTAGGTAAGATATCACAATATACTATTCCCACGTGGAGTAACAACTTGTAATTCAAGAAGATGTCAATATTCTAGGATCTTTCTTCTTGAATTTCTTTGGTAGTTGAGCATTATATTGATGTCATGCATGTTGAGAAAAATATTTGTGATAATTTCATTGGTACTTTATTGAATATACTGAGTAAGACTAAGGATGACATCAAATCTAGAATGGATCAACATGACATGGGTATAAGGAAAGAATTAATAATAGAAGTTAGCAGTAATCAAAAAACATATTTACCTCCTTGATAGATTTTTTCTAGATAGGAGAAGAGAACTTTTTGTGAGTGGTTTCTTAATATTAAACTACCATACAGATAGTTTTCCAATATCCACATATTGGTATCAATGAAGGATCTGAAGTGGATAGGTCATAAATCTCATCATTGTCACACTCTTGTGCATTAAATATTGCATGTGGAAATTTGATCTATACTGGAGAAGCATGTAAGGTTTACAATCACCAAGCTCTATTTCTTCTTCAACACTCAATGCATCAAAGTTATTGGCCATGAGAATCTTGTTAAGTTGTAAAGAGAAGTGGTCATTACCCTGTGCCAGCTTGAGATGTATTTTCCCTATTCATTCTTTGATATCATAATATATCTTTTTGTCCATTTGGCTAGGGAAGGGAAATGTTGTGCCTGATTTTTCTTGCATTAGATGTATCTTTTTGAATGGTACGTGAGTGTTTTAAAGATGATGTCCAAAACTATCATAACCTTGAAGAGAGTACTATTGAGGGATATGTGGATTGGGATTCTATGGACTTTTGCAATGACTTTTTGAGTTGTAATGATGCTCCTGCCAACAAAAAGAATATTGATCCTTATTCTGGAAAAAGGACTTTAGGAATAATAGTCCAAATAATTAGTCGTAAGATGTGGGAACAAGCACACTTGTACTTTTTACACAACATCGATGGAGAGGTTATACATTTTTGAACACAGAAATTTTATCAAGATAAAATACGCTTGAGTTAGCACAATGTGGCTCGCTGAGAGCATAATAAGATATTTATTAGGTGGGTTGAACATAATTTCTTCCATCAACAATCTCAAACACCAAATGATGTTGTTAAAAATATCAAATTGCTTTCCTTTAAACCAAAAATGAATGTTATTTCTTATGAAGGGTTGGACGTATATGGATTTTAATAAAACATGAAACTTCAAGATGATAAGAGTGTTTTCTAAAACAATGAAGTCACCCTTCAAGTGTCTTCATTGTATTTTTCTAGTGTAAAGGATAAGAGTTCATGTAAAACTTATTACGGTGTCACCAAAAACATATGGGAGTTTGACTACACATATTTTAGAGATCCTATCTTTAGGCGTAATTGGGTTCAAACACCAAAGGAGTTGTAGTGGATGAATTGGGTTTAACATTAGTGAATTTTGAAAAGATTGGCAATAAGTCTAAGCCATTCATAATGGCATCACATGCAAAGGAAGTATTCAACATTGATTATCCTACAAATGAAGAATGGTCTATCGTTCTTCATGGGAAAAGGTACTTCATTGCAGATCCTATAGATGAAGAAGAGTACTATGACAAATATGATGAATCTGGTCCATTCTAAATTTTCTTATCAACACTAAATGTTGAATCTAACACTAACTTATATTTTCATGGAGATCAAATAGAAGGAATATTTTGATCAAAGAGACAATCAATACTAGTGGCATATATTTTATTTTTAATGCTATATATGAACTTTACAATCTTTATTACAATTATATATGTTTCATATGAGACATATACATTTTACATTCTTTAATACTTATATTTCATTCTTTGACTATTTTAATTATGGCATTTTTAGATGATGTCAGACCATGAAGATAAGAACCATGACGATGTGTGTCATGAAGATGAGCATCACAACAATGGAGTTGTATTGTCTTATTACATAGATTTGAATTTTACATTATCTATCACAGTTATTATCTAGATGTGCATTTTACATTCTCTATCACAATTATTACATATATGTGCATTTTACATTCTCTATCACTCATATGTGTTTCTTGATAATCATAGGATGAGATTCCTGAGGATGTGGACCCTGAGGATCTTGCTAGATTCATAGAGGAACGTCATGATTGTGCATGTAAAAGAGGTATCACCTTGATGATCAAGTTAGTAGCACAAAGGGGTAAAGGATTGAAGCTGGATGTACACTTGATAATGTAAGAAATCCTATTGGGAAGAATGACAATACTTTCATGAAATATGTAGGGGTTATTACTCACAACAAAGTGGAGATAACAATATAATCTTGTCAAAAAGTTGATCCTCCCATGAAATACTACATATGGAAGGACTTACATGTAAAATATTCTAATGTTTAAATATATATGCAATTCTATTTTGATAAACATGCCATTAATTAGTATATTAAATCTTGTAGAGAATCTTTGACCTTGATGAAAAAGTGTATCATAAAAAGGTCATTTAACACTATGAGAAATCTATTAAGGAATTATAGGATAAATTTGACAAGAGAATACATAATGATCAACAAGAAAAAGAAGCCCAACATTGAGAAATGGGCCTATCTTGACCCGAAAATGTGGTATGTATGTGTTTCTTCAAGACTAAAAAATGAATTCAAGGTATTAAGACTCCTTCATTTGTACACAAATTCTTATGATTAACCATATGGATTCATTGTATGACATAATGTAATGCGTATATAAAATAAATTCTTATTATTTCCATGTATTACATGTTGAGCACATGGTTTCTATTAACCAGGCTTTGCATGTTACTAAAAAAGAAAGGTGCGTAGAGAATACGCACGACCAAAACTTGGGTATCAGTGGCTATGAAATGCAGAGGAAAAAGAGATAGGAAGAGTCTTTCTTTGAGAAGCCTACTCCTGGGTCTGTTGAGTCTTCAACTACTCATGCACCTTTACTCTAGCATGAGGAATTGTTAGATGTGAAGGCAAACCGATATGAAGAAATACCCAACCCATCAACTAATGAGGTGGTTGTTAAAATGGTATAATTCAACTCTTAGAGTGCATGTTTATTTTTGACCTTGACTGCTACATTTTACTGACCAATTACTATTGATGATGATTAGCGGGAGATATACAAACAAAGAAAAGAAGGCAAGTTCATCCCTGAGGACCAAAGAGATGAATTGATGATTTCTATGTCTAATCCTGAGAATCCTGACCGAGTTAGGGACGTTGGGGCTGGTGTCAGTATAAGATCCTTTTTTATTCATCTAAGAAGTGCAAATCTATCAAGAAAGCAGTCTAGTCTCACGAGTAGGTGCAAGAAGTGATCACAAAGGAAATATAGGACACAATGAGAAAATGTCATGCTTCTCATTCTCAACCTCCTAAGATAATACTGTGCAACCCCACACTTCATATGAGGTGGATCCCCCTACAAAAGAGGTGGTTGGGAGTAATCACATGAACCCACTAGCTAGCATGCCATATGTAAATCTTTTTGTGATATAATAGTCTTTCAGATGAACTTATAATATGTTTGTGTTTAGGTGTATATAACACTATGTATGATTTTTTAGGAATTGAGGTCATGTTGTCTTTTACAAGAAGAATATGTCGTTGTATTGGGTGAGGCGTTATCACATAACTATTTTTTACCCTATGTCCACACTCCTAATGGCTAAACAACTAAAGGAGAGTGAACCTGAGCGTCTGTCCCAGGAATGGATCACATAACATATGCATGAATAAAACAATAGATAAGAACAAGGTTAGAGATAACAAGATATTGAACATGGAGATAAGAGACATGTACCCATTTGTATATTTGAGTATACCCATTGGTGATTGATTTTAGATCTGAAAGTCTTGTGTGTTGTAGATCTTCATTTGGCAACTAAAAATTTTGATAAACCAAATATATTACTGCTAAATAATTAAGTATACTATGAAAAGGCATGTAAACATTGTAAGAGTAGTATAAACGTTTCTTGGCTAGAAACATCATATAAGCAAGAAGTAGAAACAAGGTGTGAAACACTTGACGAAATTCATTTATACAAATTGTGTTTTAAGTGTATTTGCATTATACTCAACAAAACATTATGGCAATTGACCATCTTCCCATTGGAAGGGTCTGTAAGGGGGATCAAGATTAGTTAACTCTTTTATCGACATGGCCAGTCTTATCTTGATATCTCAAGTAAGGCGCCCAACCTTGTGCCCTTACCCTGAGAATATAGACATGTACACAAGGTTTGTATAATGGACAAGTTCAATTATATTCAAGGTTTTTTCAACATATTTCAAGAAAAATGAACACACTAATCATAGGGAACAAGTATCTCAAACAAGTAATTATCTAAGCAAGCATTCATATCAACATACATACAAACAAGCAAATAACATAGTAGGGTCTAGAGGAAAATGTACCTTACAGATAGAGTTCAACTTATGATTCATAAGAGAGTCTCCTAGGGAAGGCCCAAGTCAACATGGGCGTAAGATGTAAGAAGACATAAGAAAGAGTCTTAGATCACTAGGGTTTTATAAGATAAGCATCGTATGAGTCATGTAGATTTTGTTGGTTAGGTATGTCTATGGAGACAATCATATGATGATTGGAATGGCATAATTACCTAAGAGGATTTGATTAATAATGATAACATAAATAAAGGAAAGCTTGGAATTCATTTGTTTCACTTAGTTATGAGATAATGAGGATACAGAGTGAATGTCTAAAGAATTATATTACTCAATGACGTATGTTGTCAAGTTACTAACGTTGTGGATGAGATCAAATGGATGTTAAGAGTACATATATATATTTTCAATATGTCCCTAATCGGCCATTATTGTGTAAGGTTGATAGATAAAAATAACACATAAGATCAGAGTGTGTGTTGGTTGATGACTATATCACATTAGTCATGATATGGAATTATTAAACCAAGAACACATATACGTGTTAGGGAATAGTGTATCAAACAGGCCCACTGTGACGGTGACACATGGTTATGTTGGTCTCAGTCATCTCTCATACGGAAGGTGGTGATTGTTATTCTTACACCTAAAATCACGGCACTCGTCACATATCATTGGGTACGCTTTGACATCGTCAAACGCAGTCCTCAAACATGGGTTGTTATAACAGTGATGGTTGGGTGACTTTGAAACATGGGGTTAGACTGTGAGTGATAGATATCGAATTTCTCCCTCCTACTAGAGTATGATATCCTGGCCACTAGATAAGCGAGACTAAGAAACGCATGCACATGCACATGTGAATCAATATATGATATTGATGTCACATTATCCCAGATAGTCTGCTCTTGTTTTAAGAAAACATGGATTGAATGTTGAGAGGATGACCAACCATGCCTCGAGTTCAGTTTGGATATCAGAGACAAAGGAAGTATACAATCACTACAACACCTTACACAAATTGTATGTTGAAGTTCTTCTCCAACTTTCCATTCACTTGGGTGCCATTGATGTGTGACTAAGCACCACTCTTTGCTTGTGATTTCATAAGCTAGTTATGGACATTCACTACCAATGTGACATGGACCTATAGGGTCACACACATAGGAACTCATTTAGAAGAGACTTGAATGATGATTAGATTGATTACTAAAGTGTTTAGGGATTTAATTCATGCAACATATTTCTTGATTGTCTGACCAGGTCTGTCAAACGATGATCTCACTGGGTGAGATGACTATTTGGGTAGCTAGATGTGCATCTCAATTGTTGAGACGGTCATTTGGGGGTCAGACTGATTGAAGCTTGAATTAGTTTAGAACCAATCAATTAATCTCAACTCACCAAACATGTGTCTAGGTGAGTCGGCATCTCTCTTGGGTGAGATGGCCCGATTGGGGCTGAACGATGGTTTTGGATGTTTCCCAAATAGTTTTGATTGCATATACTTGGAGATCAAGTAAAATTAATATGTATATTAGCCAGAATTGAAATTTCCAAATTTGTGTGCGATTGAGAAACTGTCAAGGTCATTTGGCAGTGCAAGACGACCATCTCACTCAGTAGACGACCATACGAGTGTGCAAAATAGTCGTTTCGATTATCGTAGGTTGTGAAGGTTCAATTTCTTTCTATCCTTTCCACTCACACACAATCCCATACAAACTGGGAACCATGACCCTAACCTCACCTATAAAAGGATGGGTACTGGGGGCTTCTCGAGACACAACACAGACAACTGAGAATCAATTCCTCTGAAAATTGTTGTCCTCTCTAGCTGTGGTAATCAAGAGAGCCCAAGTAAGTCCTAACCGATGGGGAAGGATATCCAAAGGGAGAGAACAACTGACAGTTGTCATTGTGGGAGAGAAAATTTGGTGACTACTACACCAACGGGAAGGAAAACTCCTTCCTATCCGTTCTTGGTTGTTGATAGGAGTTCTAGTTGATTCGTGTGGACTACTCTAGAGGAAAGAGTCTTTTGGCTACCGCTCGAAGAGCATTGTCAACCTGCACTCTGTGGCAAGACCACCAGAGTCATTGTAGAGGTTGCGCAGAGAATTGTTCATGGTAAAGACCAGGAGTTGCACAACCGCTGTCCAAGATCAACTTATCAGTGGTTGCAAAGAAGTGAGTTTTTGTCGATGGACTTGCTCCAGGACCAAGTATAACTCACTAAATCATCATTCCTATTTCATAGTAGTTGACACGATCTTATTGTTATGGGAATACTGATATATAACATTTCTATTTCCGTTGCTATACATTGTGCTTGAATTTGCCAACAGTGATATCAGGTTCACATCAATTACTATGTTTTAGGATAATTGATATGATCAGATTTTGGTTTTATCATTTATTTATTGCATATGAGGTGAATTTTTAAACTACTCTCAAATCTGTGTCCGATCAAAGACTAAATAATCCGAAACTAATATATATATATATATATATATATATATATATATATATATATATATATATATATATATATATATATATATATATATATATATATATATATATATATATATATATATATATATATATATGATATGATATGATATGATATATGCAATTTCCACGCGTCACCCTAACAGTGGTTTTAATGGTGGATGTGCAACGTGTTTATGGCCAATACCCTTTATCTGTGAGTGGTTGGATGTTTGGTTCCTTTTATCTCGATCTGTGTACTGAGCCTCTACCTCCCTCTTCCCAATTTAAAGTAATTCTTTCCTACCTTTGCTCCCCTTGAATGTAACTCGAGGTTTCTTTTATTCAATGTAATAAAGTAGCAATATGATAGTTTTCTTTCTTGCAACAAAGATGATGATGATCATATCCAATTGAGACATACAGTTCATGAGACAAGATGACCATCTAAAGGATCAAGGAGGATAGAGTGATGGAACCAAATTACCGCCTGGTGGATCCAACTGCCCGTTTGGAAGGAGTCCAAACATCAGTTGCACATGATGCCAGACAACCATCATATTAGGCCTAGCTAACCATTTGGAAGGAGTCCAAACATTAGTTGGACATGAGAACCAACCAACCAGCCAAGAGGATAGATGACAAGTTTAAGGGTTGAACTTATCTACCAATATTCGCAAGCACAAATCTACATCAACCTTAGGTTCATACATGTGATGTGATGATTGACCTGGGTGGTAGTAATTCTTTGTTGCTCCAAGGAATTACAAGTAGACATGGCCATAACTGTCACTTTTGATTTTATATTGCATGTTTATGTTGTGGGATATAGCATGTATATGATACATACTATATATGTGGTGATTGGATACAATATATGTATATATATGATATATGTATAAACCCCTCAATCAAACATATTAAGTCTAAGATTCTTTCCTTTAGAAATACATGTGAAAAGCTTGAATGACCAAGCGAAGATTATGCCAAAGTGTGGTGCGTCGTCTACCTCGTGGAAGTGTGATGGTAGTCATGTAGGTGCCTCCAAAACAGGGTGCATTATTATCATATTGAATATTGGGTCAGGCTCAACTGGTGATTCTTAGAGTGTTTGGGCCCAAAATCATGCATACGATTATGGCAAAGAGTTATGCAAATCATCTATCCAAGAGTTCCAAATGATGCAATTGGCATGATTGCCTACCTTAATGGTTGATTATGGATGTTGGTGTAGGCCAAGTAATAATTGAATCATTTTGGATCTTGGCTCATTTGAAAATTGTTCGTTGCAAGTTTTCAAACTGATACTTGAGGGTTATCAATTTGAACAAAATAATGAGTACAATAATTAACTAAAGACATAATTATTATCACCCAAATTCTAATCAAATCAAATCAAAAATGAATTTTGACAAAAATGCAAATTTTTTTGTAGAATCAAATGACAACAAACAACAATCACTTCTTTCTACCATCAATCCTTGAGAAGGGCAAACATACCGTGAACAACTTCCATGACTAGTTCAGGACACTGAGAATTTTTCTCACACTGGAGAGCAAGCTTTATGTCCTGGAAATGCCAGAACTAGAGGAACCAGCTCAAAATGCTCCAAAGGGTTGACAAGGATGCTTACAAGAAGCATATTGAAGATGTCATGGATGTCAAATATTAGATTCTATGTTCCATGAACTATTATTTGTAGAACAACATGAGAACATGGATGTGATTGAGATGGTCACACATATCAAGAACATGTTCCAAGATCAGGCAAGGCAAGATAGATACGATGTCTCCAAGGCACTTGTCACAACCCCGATTTTTGGGTTCATTTGGCGAGAAATGTGATTTCTCATAATAAAGATAAATTAACAAATAAGGATGTCTTTTAATTGAATAGATGAATTTTGTTTGCAATAGCCTGGATGATTGTGTTGTGGGCTTTATTGGCTATTGGGCCCAATAATAAGGAAATTCAATTAGTGAATGAATAATTGAGTTTTTGAGAAAAGAAAGGTGTGGAAACCTCTAGAAGGCAAAAGAGCTTAATCCAAAAGTGGATTTCGTGACACATGGGTTCTTTGGGTTCCAAGGAGTCCAAAGTTGGAAAAAGAAAGCAATAAGAACAGAAAAGATCAATTAAGTATTTCCTTGTTACGAAAGAAATTGAAAATAATGATAAAATGTGGAAAATATGTGAAAAGAGGTATAATTGAGTTATCCTTGGTGGATTTTCGTATCACAAGGATTCCTAATGATAAAAGGAATAACAGTAAGGAAAATAAAAGAAATAAAGAGAAATCCTAAAAAAAAAAGATATTTTAATAAGAAATAAACCTGATAATGAGAAATAATGCATTTAAATGCATCTAGAAGGATAATGAGTATCCAATAAAATGGATTTTTAAATAATATAGTTTATTGGGATCCAGGGAGTCCCAATGAAGAAAGAGGGAAGAGAAAATACCAATAAAGCAAAATAAGAGAATAATGTAATACATTATTAATGATTTTTGTGGTTTTGTTAAAGGAGGGTATTTTCTACAAAAAGGAAATATAATTTCGTGGCCAATGAACTAAAAGCCAAGAATAAAGATAATAATGAGAAGGATTTTTGAATTCTAAATACCCAAATAATAGAAAATACCAAAAGGAACAAGAGGAGAGAGAAGGAATACTTCTCCTTGAAGGAATATGATTCCTTTTGGAAAGGGGCTCTTTGAGTCGTGTATAAGCCAACCTAAGGCTTCATTTCTCACCCCTATATAAGGGGTAGAGCCTTGGTTCGAAGGGAAGAGAAAACCCCACGTTCTTCTACCTTCCTCTTCTTCCACGTTTCTGTCCAAACCATAAACCTTAGAGAAACTTTGTCTTAGGGGCAGTAGGGAGTCGTGAAGGGGGTTGTAATGGGGCATGATGCTCCCACTTTGACCTAAGGAAACTCTGCCATCGTCCTCTTGCTCTAACCCTTGCACAATACCTGCAAGAGGTCAAAAACCTAGCTGTAGAATGGTGGTTTGGCACTCATGGCACATGCCAACTTGGTCGTGTTTTGAGTTCGGTTGAGAGAGGCAGGGGGTGGTGGAGGAAGGGAGCAAGTTCCCCGCCAGGATCAAGCTTCGATGTGGCCGAAGGCACCCCGCGGAGCCTACAGATCGGTGGCAACCTGCAATTCGCAAGGTTGAAGGAGATCCAACCCCTTTTGACGATTCTACCCAGATCCAACCCCTTTTGACGATTCTACCCTCTGAGATACAAAGGAGCTGGTGGCTGAGTTGGGGGTATAATAATAACTTGGTTATAAACTCAAATGTGGGAAATGTTGCATGGAAACAGCCACGTGGCGCTCCTGGATTGGCCCAAAGTACGTGGTTTTTGTTAAATTCATATCTCCTTAACCGTAGCTCGGATAGATGCACATTATACACCAATTTTGATCAGGAGAACTCAAGGAATGCAATAAAAATATATTTGAAGCCTAATTCTGATTTCAATTCGAAAAGTAAAGGATTTTGTTAACTTTAATGTAATAGTGATTAAGAAACCCTATTTTGACATGATTAATGTGATTAGTAGGGTTTAATTTATGGTTAAAGTTGATATTAACATGTTAATCATAAAGAGATACATTAAAATCGAAAAAGATGAATTTTGCATGTAATTAATTATTTTAGAGTTTCATGTGCATGAATATACTTTAATGGGTCTTGAAACCCTAATAATGGCAAATTCGACTCTTAATAGCTTTAATTATTCAAAGTGGTGAATAAAGATGAGATATAATGATTCCAAGCTATTTCTAGCATTAAAGTTCCTAATTGTGGTTAAATACCCTTAATGTGGAAATTAGGGTTTCCTAGTGGATAAAAAGTAGAATTAATGATAAATAACGTTCATATGTGTATTAGAGCATAATGAACTATGAATTGCTGATAAATGAGCGTAATAATCTTGTCATATATTAAAAGGATAAAAATAGTAGCTTTAATGTAAAAGAGGTTTAATGGATTTATTTAATGGTTAATTATGCCTTTAATCCGAAATTGAGGATTAGATGTTGAAATAATTAGGGTTTGTGATCAATTGTGTTAAATTAGGGTTTAAAATAGTAAAAGATGAAGGGAAACCCTAATTGCAGTGGAAATCCTAAAAGTGGACTAGAAACCCTAGGAAGCGAGCTAGATTTAATAGATCTTAATGACATGAGTAATAAAAGGAAATTGATAATTGTTTCAGGATCTTATTGAATGCTTGCTTGCCTATTGATTGATTGGATTATTTCTATCTAACATCAACTTGACAGGTATGTGGTTACGCTTATGATTATCCCGCATTAGTTTTTCGAGGATTTTATCGATGTTTACATCGTGGCTTGAATTAATTGTTGGATGAATTTAATTCATGCAAATTACAATGTGAATATGACTATCACATAAGAGATGTGCCAACTAGCTCAGATCCTAGTCCCCTCTATAGCTTAATGGGTTGACCTAGTACATGGATACCAATGGGGTAGGCCATCAGGTCATTGAATGACTTAGTATATGGCTACCAATGGGGTAGGTCCATCAAGTCACTTTGGGTCAGGGATTGGACTACCTATGGGTAGTGCCAGGAGACTCAACCCTAGATATTGATCTACCTATTAGGTAGGATCATGCAAGGTTTAATAAAGATCTACCTAGAGAGAGGTAGTATCTCAGTCCACTGTAGGGACAACACAGAGATAGAGGATAGGAAAGGATTGAGTAGTATGGTTTAAAATGTAATATTGGCTATTAAATGATAATTGGCTAATTACTTTGTTATTATAGCTGCACGATTATTGTTTCCCCCACATACCAGCTTCTTGCTGACCGACGTTTTGTTTGTCGGTGTTTTAGGTACAATGAAAAGAACAAATAGTAAACTGGCATATGTGGAATTAAATGAGAATTAATGTGCAAAGGAGGATTAGATAGATTAGTATCTAGGTGGATAGAAGTTTTGAAATCCCAATTTTAAAAGGTATGCAAAGTGTTTATTTTTACCATATTTTAGTATAGTTGGTAGAATTTAATAATTGTTAATGATTATTTGTCGAACCTTTGATCCGGTTTATTAGATAACGACTCTGATCTCTTAGTCTCCCTTAAGTGGGGGTTACCGGGAGACGGGGTTGTTACAACACTGTTCAAATTTAACATGGCAGAAGAAGATTCAATAGGTCCTCATGTGCTCCAGAGTATTGGGTATGTGGAGAACCTTCCTAGACTGGGATTTCCCTTGGGTCAAGAGTTGACCACTATCGTGATTTTG